>CM038674.1:608973729-609573729 GCA_021605145.1 Aegilops bicornis | reverse complement strand
TGTGGAATAGAATGGTGGTTGTGGAGAAGACAAAAAAGAGGGAAGATAGTCTCACATCAACTCGGCGTATCAACTGGCTATGGAGATGCCCATCAATAGATATCAATGTGAGTGAGTAGGGATTGCCATGCAACGGATGCACTAGAGCTATAAGTATATGAAAGCTCAACAAAAGAAACTAAGTGGGTGTACCTCCAACTCGCTTGCTGAAGACCTAGGGCATTTGAGGAAGCCCATCATTGGAATATACAAGCCAAGTTCTATAATGAAAAATTCCCACTAGTATATGAAAGTGACAAAATGAGATACTCTCTATCATGAAGATCATGGTGCTACTTTGAAGCACAAGTGTGGTAAAAGGATAGTAACATTGTCCCTTCTCTCTTTTTCTCTCATCATTTTTTTATTTGGGCCTTTTCTCTTTTTTTGGCCTATTTTTTGTATTTATTTTATTTTTTGTTTATTTGTCGTCCGGAGTCTCATCCCGACTTGTGGGGGAATCATAGTCTCCATCATCCTTTCCTCACTTGGGACAATGCTCTAATAATGATGATCATCACACTTTTATTTTTCTTACAACTCAACAATTACAACTCGATACTTAGAACAAAATATGATTCTATATGAATGCCTCTGGCGGTGTACCGGGATATGCAATGATTCATGAGTGACATGTATGAAATAATTATGAACGGTGGCTTTGCCACAAATACGATGTCAACTACATGATCATGCTAGCAATATGACAATGATGGAGCGTGTCATAATAAACAGAATGGTGGAAAGTTGCATGGCAATATATCTCGGAATGGCTATGGAAATGCCATGATAGGTAGGTATGGTGGCTGTTTTGAGGAAGGTATATGGTGGGTGTATGATACCGGCGAAAGGTGCGTGGTTTTATAGAGGCTAGCAATGGTGGAAGGATGGGAAAAAGTGTGTATAATCCATGGACTCAACATTATTCATAAAGAACTCATATACTTATTGCAAAAATCTAGAAGTTATCAAAGCAAAGTATTACGCGCATGCTCCTAGGGGGATAGATTGGTAGGAAAAGACCATCGCTCGTCCCCGACCGCCACTCATAAGGAAGACAATCAATAAATAAATCATGCTCCGATTTCATCACATAACGGTTGACCATACGTGCATGCTACGGGAATCACAAGCTTCAACACAAGTATTCTTCAAATTCACAACTACTCAACTAGCATGACTCTAATATCACCATCTTCATATCTCAAAACAATTATCAAGCATCAAACTTATCTTAGTATTCAACGCACTCAAAAGAAAGTTTCACATATCTTGAATACCAAGTATATTAACATTAAGCAAATTACCATGCTATTAACGACTCTTGAAATAATCTAAGTGAAGCATGAGAGATCAAGTTTATTTTAAAAAAATCCACCACCGTGCTCTAAAAGATCTAAGTGAAGCACTAGAGGAAAAATTATCACGCTCAAAAAGATATAATTGAAGCACTATGAGCAAAACTATCAAGCTCAAAAGATATAAGTGAAGCACATAGAGTATTCTATCAAATTCCAATTCATGTATGACTCTCTCAAAAGGTGTATAAAGCAAGGAAGATTGTGGTAAACTAACAAGCAAAGACTCAAATAATACAAGATGCTCCAAGCAAACACATATCATGTGGTGAATAAAAATATAGCTCCAAGTAAATTACCGATGGAAGTGGATTTAAAGAGGGATGCCTTCCGGGGCATCCCCAAGATTTGACTTTTTGGTGTCCTTGGATTATCTTGGGGGTGCCATGGGCATCCCCAATCTTAGGCTCTTGCCACTCCTTGTTCCATAATCCATTAAAAGAATTCACCCAAAACTTGAAAACTTCACAACACAAAACTCAATAGAAATCTCGTGAGCTCCGTTAGAGAAAGAAAACAAAAAGACTACTTTAAGGTACTGTAATGAACTAATTCTTTATTTATATTGGTGTTAAACCTATTGTATTCGAACTTCTCTATGGATCATAAATTATTTTAGTAGCCATAGATTCATCAAAATAAGCAAACAACACACGCAAAACAGAATCTGTCAAAAACAAAACATTCTGTAGTAATCTGTAACTAACGCAAACTTCTGGAACTCAAAATATTCTACCAAAATTAGAAGACCTGGAGAATTTGTTTATTGATCAGCAGCAATTGAAATCAATATTTTATCACGTTCTGGTGATTTTTAAAAATTCGGGCACTGAGCGCAAAGTTTCTGGAAATTACAGCAAGATCAAATAACTATCATCCAAGAAGATCCAATAGGTTTAACTTGGCACAAACACTAATTAAAAGATAAAACCACATCTAAACAGAGGCTAGATGGATTATTTATTCCTAAACAGAAGCAAAAACAAAAAACTAAAAATAAAATTGGGTTGCCTCCCAACAAGCGCTATCGTTTAACGCCCCTAGCTAGGCATAAAAGCAAGGATAGATCTAGGTAGTGCCGTAGTAATAAGATAGATCGGTGAAACTCATTTCATATTGTCTACGTTCGGCAGCAAGTTTTCTTTCAGGCAAGCAAAAGTAATCAAAAGGGCTAAATTTAATAGGACAAAAGTCCCCAAGATCAATTTTAGGAGGTATAGGTTCCTCTTTCGGCCCTTCATATTGCACAACCAATTCATCATTATAAGCATTCTTTTGACAGAACTTTGTGAGCCTATACTCAAGAGAGCATCCTAGCTCATTATTTCGAATAGCCAAATCATCATTAAGCTCAGAGATTCTATCAATTAAAATATTGGTAGGCACTTTTTTTCTAAGATTTTTATTGAAAGCAACATAGTCAGTAGATTGAAAACGCATTATTTCTTCTTGATCAAAAAGGATATATTCTATGGGTGGACGGCCATCGTCCACCCTATAATGCGCAAAGATTTCTTTGGCTTCTTTTATTGTAAATCTGAATTCATGAGCCAAAAAGATAGTGGCGGCACGCTTAACAGAGGAGTGTTCAATATTAGAAAATTCTAGAAAAATTCTTTGTATAGAAAGGTGCATATGCATAAATTGCCTTTCAAGTTCAACGATAAGCATGGCAATAGCGTCCGCAAGACTACAAGTTCTCTGGAGTCTAGATCCACCCAGAGAGGGTAAAGCACCGGCACCAGTAATGAAATCTTGACTAACTCCCTTTCCAATTAGTTTTCCACTCCCGAGTCGTAATCTTTTTGTGTGATAGGTAGGGATTCTTCAACAGGAGCTTCAAAATTTTCCATATTATTATCGCCCATATCGCGATAATTTCCCAATTCAGACATAGCGACAAGCAAGCAAACTAACACACGAGCAAACAAAAGGCAAAGGGAAAAGAGGAGGATATTGGGAAAAGAGGGCGAATAAAGCGGCAAGGGTGAAGTGGGGAGAGGAAAACGAGAGGCAAATGGCAAATAATGTAATGCGAGAGATAGGGATTGTGATGGGTACTTGGTATGTCGACTTTTATGTAGACTCCCGGCAACGGGCGCCGTAAATCCTTCTTGCTACGTCTTGAGCTTGCGTTGGTTTTCCTCGAAGAGGAGAGGATGATGCGACAAGATGGCGTAAGTATTTCCCTTAGTTTTTGAGAACCAAGGTATCAATCCAGTAGGAGGCCACGCACAAGTCCCTCGTACCTGCACAAAACGATAGCTACTCGCAACCAACGCGATTAGGGGTTGTCAATCCCTTCAGGGTCACTTACGAGAGTGAGATCTGATAGAGATAATATTTTTGGTATTTTTGGTATAAAGATGCAAAGTGAAAAGTAAAGGAAAAGTAAAAACAAAGCAAGTATAAAAGTGATGGAGATTGATAAGATGAGAATAGACCCGGGGGCCATAGGTTTCACTAGTGGCTTCTCTCAAGAGCATAAGTATTCTACGGTGGGTGAACAAATCACTGTTGAGCAATTGACAGAATTGAGCATAGTTATGAGTATATCTAGGTATGATCATGTATATATGCATCATGTCCGAGACAAGTAGATCGAAACGATTTTGCATCTACTACTATTACTCCACTCATCGGCCGCTATCCATCATGCATCTAGAGTATTAAGTTAAAAACAGAGTAACGCCTTAAGCAAGATGACATGATGTAGAGGAATAAATTCATGCATTATGATAAATACCCCATCTTGTTATCCTCGATGGCAACAATAGAATACGTGCCTTGCAACCCTTTCTATCACTGGGTAAGGACACCGCAAGATTGAATCCAAAGCCATGCACTTCTCCCATTGGAAGAACTACCAATCTAGTTGGCCAAACCAAACGGATAATTCGAAGAGACTTGCAAAGATAACTCAATCATACATAAAAGAATTCAGATAAGATTCAAATATTATTCATAGATAAGCTGGATCATAAACCCACAATTCATCGGTCTCAACAAACACACCGCAAAAAGAAGATTACATCGAATAAATCTCCACGAGAGAGGGGGAGGACATTGTATTGACATCCAAAAAGAGAGAAGAAGCCATCTAGCTACTAGCTATGGACCCGAAGGTCTGAAGTAAACTACTCACACTTCATCGGAGAGGCTATGGTGTTGATGTAGAAGCCCTCTGTGGTGGATGCCCCCTCCGATGGAGCTCCGGAACAGGCCCCAATATGGGATCTCGTGGATACGGGAAGTTGCGGCGGTGGAATTAGGTTTTTGGCTCCTGTTCTGATCGTTTGGGGGTACGTAGGTATATATAGGAGGAAGGAGTACGTCAGTAGAGCAATAGGGGGCCCACGAGTCAGGGGGGCGCGCCCTAGGGGGGGGGCGCCCCCCACCCTCGTGACCGCCTCTCTGGTTCCTTGGCGTAGGGTCCAAGTCTCCTGGATCACGTTCGGTGAGAAAATCACGTTTCCGAAGGTTTCATTCCGTTTGGACTCTGTTTGATATTCTGTTTCTTCGAAATACTGAAAAAGGCAAAAAACAGCAATTCTGGGTTGGGCCTCCAGTTAATCGTTTAGTCCTGAAAGTAATATAAAAGTGGAAAATAAAGCCCATTATAGTCCAAAACAATAGATAAAGTAGCATGGAGCAATCAAAAATTATAGATACGTTGGAGACGTATCACGTGCCAGCACTCAGACAAGTATTTTCATATGTGTTTGTGGTGTGTACTGTAAGATATTACTGTATGTGTGTAATGTTGTCGCTGGTGGCATCGCTCTGTATGCCGTAGATATTTTCTTTTTTGCTTTTCTAAGGGTATGTTTCAGTTCACATTCCTTCAGTAAAGGACATGTGTTCATCAAGTTTTGATTTTTATCACATGTGTCATGTGGCGATTAAGACGTACTCATTCATTCGGTAAAGGACATGTACAGCAATACCAGGCTTTAAAAACTGCAATAGCCATACTCTTTATACGATATCTACAAGTAGTTGAAAAGGCATTGGTTGGACCATCACCTCATGCAGTACATGCTTGCATCCATCACCATCAGTTCAGAGTGTTGGAAGAACCAGACCATCCTCCAGAACAAAACAAAATAAGATGTCTTAGTCGCCATATCAATAGTCATTCAATAACTCTCTGTGGGTTGAAGTCTCCATCAGCATGGATGTACGATAACACCATCTATCGGAACCACGTCAAAAATCGCTGTGTCTTCATTGTGTTTGATCTTCACATCTCTACCCCTTTACTTTAGCTTCTACGGTTGGACATGGACAGAAAGGACAGGCGGGAAGATGGAGAAGATACAGGAAGGATAGTAGGAAGGACGGCGAGCTTGCTAGAGCAGTTCTCCAAGAAGAAAATCTCTCTGGAGGCAAGAGCAAGGTCAACTGGCGCCAAGTCTGCTCCCCGGTGGAGCTGGGTGGGCTCGGGATCCATGATCTCCAAAAAATTTCCAGAGCGCTCCGCCTCCGATGGTTGTGGCTGTCCTGGACAGAGCCACATAGGGCTTGGGTAGGCTCGGATCTACCATGTGATGAGCACGACCGAGCCCTCTTCGCTGCGGCAACGTCGATCACGATTGGTGATGGTGCAACTACTTTGTTCTGGGAATCTACATGGTTGGGGCCACTGCCTTTGCGTGAGCTTGCTCCGGCGCTGTATAAACGAACAAGAGCAAAAGGCCGATCTGTCAGAGACGCACTGCATGGTCACCGATGGATTCAAGACATTAGAAGACCACCGTTCACTGATGATTTCCTCCACCAGTTCCGCCAAATATGGAGACTGGTTCGAAATGCTGAGGCAAGCCTCACTGTTGGTGTTGCGGACTCAATAACTTGGAAAACAACATCATCAGGAGCATACTCAGTTGCGGCTGCTTACAAAATTCAGTTTGCTGGCAGAGTGGATTCTCCATTCAAAAGCATGTTCTGGCGGGCTTGGGCTCCACCTCGCTGTAAGTTTTTCATCTGGATGCTCATGCTTGATAGGCTCTGGTGCGCTGATCGGCTTCAGCGATGGGGGTGGCCAAACAACTATTTCTGCCCACTTTGCCTGCGAAATTTGGAGACCTCGATGCACATCCTTTGGGAGTGCCCGCATGCACGAAGGATCTGGCAAGAGATTGGGCCTGGACAGGATGCGGTTCACTCAATCCCCTTGCTTGGCAAAACCCTGAAAGCTCAAAAGAAATGTGGATTTCAATTGTCTCCAGGACGGTGGCTGAACACAAGAAAGGAATCAAATCAATGTTGATCCTAGTGTCCTGGAGAATATGGCTTGAAAGAAACAGCAGAATTTTCGGTAACAAATTCTCAGCGGTACAAACCACACTTAAGGAGATTCGAGGAGACTTGGAGTTGTGGAGAATGGGGGGTGCGACCTGCCTGTTGTCGCCTTTCGGGGACCCAAGCTGAGAGGTTTAGCCTGTCGGGTGTTTTTTCCTTTTTTCTACTTTCTCTTAGTTTCCTCTTCTCTTCACTCCTTATGGCCACCCTTGGTCAATGTACACTAGAACGGAATCACGCCTTGGCGCGAGGGTGCCGGTCCCAACATTTTGATCAAGCTGGTAATAATAAGTTAGTAGGAAATATGGTTTAGTGCTGGAGACACTGCCTGCTAATAACCCACCCCGGTTGCTCGTAAATTGCAATCGGCGTCAGGAGATTCATCGATGAAAACAACTAAACATGAATAATCGGCATCCGTTGCAACTACCTTCCCTGTCCCATGCCCGTACCAAAGAGGTCGTTAGACACGAACAAAAGGACCGCCAGTACACTAAATGCCATGAAGACCGGACAGGAAGCACAAGTTCAAGCCAAGTATACTTACGCTATAGCAGATGAATAAGACGGTACCCAGATCTCGCCGATTTTACAATCTTAATACCTAAGGGGCATCCAAGACAGCTCAGGGACGGGCAAAAGGGCAAGTAAATGTGCACGACTGGGACGGATGGATGGTGCCTTCAATTACATGGGGTCAAAGGCCTGTTGAGATTAGACTCTCTGGATGATCACCAAGTTGGCGACGGCGGCTTCCTCGATGGTCTTGGTCGCATCGTCGAGCGGCTTAGGGGGGAACCCGACCTGGAGCGTGTAGTCGCTTGTTTCTCCTGGCCTTGTCGTGTCGATGAGCTCGCAAGTCATTGATCGTGTGGCTTGTGTTGAAGCGCTCAACCACATGGCTGCCGTCGACAAATCTGATCTGGAGGGAGGTTGACGGCAAAGAATCATCTACTGTGATAGTCTTGCGCACGGTGGTGGTTGCAGTGCTAGAAGCAGCAGCCGCAGGAGCGATATCCGCAAGAGCAGAGTTTTCATATGGTGCAGCGAGAATTCTTCCCCTCCTTGAAATGAGGCAGGGCGCTTGACTGGCTCCGGTGTTCGGGTATCGATGAGTACTGTGACGGCGACCATTTAAGAAACATATGAAGCACTACAGAATTACATGATACTCACAGGACATTTTTCTTCTTTACGGACAAGATTTACGTTCACCTTAGACATCCCATCAGCCAGCACAAGCTCAGTTCGGCATTCAAACTTCATGATGCTCTAGAGAAACAGAAAAATCAAAAGATAGATAAGTAGATTACTTGCATTCAATTCAGCACAAGCAGATATAACAACAGCAACATGTGATGGAATAAAGGAACAAATGCATGTTCCACACACTTTATAATATTGCCAAATAGAAAGTGTTACGAGTAAGACCAACAGATCCAATCAGGGATAAGCAACAACAAAGGTAAATATAAGACAAAGGAGTTCGAACAAAATATAGCTGACAAAGCTACCTAGTTTTTCCCCTTACCCTATTTCATCAAGAAATCTGGATGCCTTGATATGTATATTTATTTTAGTCGGCAAGCTACTACAATATAATGATAACTTGCTACAAAAAAAGTTCTTGGACAGAAAAAATGTGTCCCTAATGGCAAAAAAAACTTTCCCAACCACTAACACATCCATAACCCTGGCTTACACTCCCTTCGTCCCAAAATAAGTGTTGAACAAAGTTGTACTAAAGTTGAGACACTTCTTTTCGGATGGAGGGAGTATGTATTTAACTGGGACATTGCAAAAACAAGAGAAGCCGTGAGACACCATCATGGAAGCAAATGAGTTAGTTTCTTAAATACCAGCTAAAAAATGTTACGTCTAACAACAGGGAAAGAGGTCAGCTAGACATTATTTCAATTAGCTAAATGCTAATGCGCTGGTACAGATATATATATTTTTTGCTATATATTGTCAGTTGTTTAAATCCTTGTGCCATATAATCCACGAATTTGTAAGAAATTAATAAACATTATCTCAAAACATACATTAGTCGTATAAAGCATATGTACATCCTCCATAAAATGGTTGACACTTTTGATGATTCATAATAACTTTTGAGCGGTGAATGGACCGCTACCAACTCAGATCTTCATGAGTATAAAGATGAACCATTATTACGCTATATTGCACACATAATCATCAGCATGTAATGGCAAAAGGTTAAAGCATTATAAAAGTAAAAGAAATAGAAAAAGCATATATCAATTCACAGACATAACAACTAGTAGTGCATATACACTCAGTTGCCCACATCAGAGTTCTTTTTACCTCTAAAAGGATGCATGCTCTGGGTCGTTGAAACTGCTAAGTGGACCGTCGTCTACTATGAACTCACCGCTCCAGAAGTAGATGTTGTGAACAATTTCCTCTGATGGCTGTGGTGCATCAGGCTGTACAGTTTCACCTATTAGATTAAGCATGAGTATAGATACAACATCAAAAGCTCTTTAGAACAAACATGGGAGAATTGGCAAGACCAAACAGAAAACATGAATTGTGTGCAACTTGTAGATCTTGTACAGAGTATAACAGTCGAATGAAAAATCAAAATTACTACGTGGTACACCATGAATATTGTTGAGAAAGAAAATAAATATGTGGTCTTAAAATCCAGAAGATTTCTCTCTGAGCCTACAAGACTTACTTTGTTGCAATTACAAACGTAAAGTGTAGTAAAGAAAAACATTGGTCTGAGTCATTGTAACCCATGGGCGCCTAGAAAATATCAGAACACAATTTAAATGAAAGAAGGGAAAACAAAATGTAGAATTAAAGAAATTATAAAAGAAAAGATAAATTGAGCTATTATAGCAAGAATCACACATATAAAGAGAAATGGAAACTACCTCAGGAAGTTACCTAAAGCCAAATTTGGTATATAATAGGATAAAAAATAAAGATTCTTAGAAGAAAAATACTAAACATGATTCATACAATATACAAGTAAATTATCCCTCCCTAATTGCTATCTCAGACAAATCAAGTTTCTCACAACTACCAAAACTGGATGTGTGTCAACAAAAGCAAAAGCATGAATTCCCTCATCTAATCAACAGGAAAAACTAAACCCACACATGTAAGAAAGAAATGATTCACATAGTTCAGATCTATATGGCTACCATATACAGATACTTATACTAATTAATGAGAAGAGAAGTAACTTGTAGTGATGAAATCGACTTGTACCTATTGTGCCACTGCAAGGACCTGCAGTACCTGGTGTCGCACCGACTTGATTAGCCTCAGATGTAGTAAATAGAAAACCCACCACTTGGCTGCTTGGCAGCCTCACCACCCAACAAAGGTGCAAACATCTTCTGGAGAGAGACATGGATCAGTAAACAATGCTTAATTATGGAGATAGTTGCAAGATGATAATTTACACAAGCTTTTGCAGGCTGAAGTAAAAAGATCAAAATATATGAAGACAAGAGCAAGTAAGTTCATAAATATCAAAGGTGCTAGCCATTCACTTGAGATTACCTCATCAACTTGAAGTTCTTCAATTTCTAATATTGTTTTCCAGCTAGAATATTTATCTGCAGATAACGGGGTCATGTGAAACATTCAATAGTATACCAGGGTGATCAATCAAAAGCGTTTTCCATTTGCCCTACTAAAACATGATTTAATTCATGAGAAAAACTTACCAATCTATAATCAAACAGACATAGCAACCATACTCTAATTCACTCCCTACTCAAATCTCATCAAGGGTGTAGATTTTGGCTGAAAGAAAGAACCAGAGATGACGAACATACAGAAGTAAATTCAGGAGCGTGCGCGGGAGTTCTCCTTGATTTCCGTTCATCACTAATAGCATAATATATGTGTCCTGAACCTCCTGGTTGACTCTGCAGCACCAACTATAGTTCCTAAAGGTTGCATAGCTATGCAAAGGCAGTACTTGCTGGATGGATGCGGAGCACTTGTACATTGTACCCACTATTAATTCTAAATAAAATGTATTCTACAAAATGGAATATGAGAAAAGAGTTGAACTGAATTTTAAGAGCTACTTCTTGAACCAAAAATAATAACAAGGGAAGACAATAAAAGACAAATCATTTGTACATGGATGGCATAGATTTATAGGCACATCAGAAATGTGTGCTAACTAATGTGATGTCACCAGCAATTAGATGGACCAGGAGTGGCGAGTGATGTTTTTTCGTACCTAGCAAATGTTGACGAAATATTATGCAAAACCTAATAAAAGAATTGTACCTAGCAATAGAACCGTGAGGCAAATTAACAGCAATCCCTCACTGACTCGTGCAGTAAACTGAACATCAAAGGATTGTGAAACCACCATAGAAAGATAGTCCAGATGGTGTTGTACAATTGTTATTCCAAAGACTTGGAAAGAACCAACACTTCCATCCAATTGAGAAAATAAAAAATCATGTAATACTCCTGAAGAGCCGGTATATGCATAGAAATTTACCTCGAAATAAAATATGCGTTCAGATTTAACTACACATGTTTTCTCCCAGTTTTCTTCAACCAGATTGTTTAAGATATTATACTCAGAATGTTCATTAAGAGAATCTTGTGAATTATCATGAAACACCTAAGATTATATATAAACGAAGACACAAGATTTTTAGTCTTATCTTCTAGGTCGAAGAAGCACTTGGCAACGACCCGGTTTTGGAAGCACCGCTACGAGTGCCATGGCCCAGATCCGCGAGATGGATGCAGCATTCTCCATCCCCGCCCTCGTCCGGGCTGGTCCTACTGGAGGCTGTTGTTGGTTCCTTCATTATAATGACGAAACAAAAGGACCATGGAACGTCTTTCCCAGGATTAATTAACCATGGAAACAAAAGGAAATTCTCCTAACAGAACCTCCTTGATTCTCCTAATAGCAAAACCACACACACACACAAACACACGTACATCGGACATCTCTGTAGTACTAATTCAAGTAGATCAAGAAAATGGATAGCCAAATAGCATGGCATATATAGAATTGTAGATTAGTATCTAGTATAACCAGAAAAGTTGAAGAGCATCCAAACACACAAACACCTCATACCAAATTCAGTCACATCAAGAAAATCAATAGTTGAATACAGTCTCAATCGCAATCACCCATCTAGTAGCCATAACAAAATATAAAAACAACTAACCATTGCTGGGAGCAAGTTATTTACCGGACCATCAAATAAAACAACTCCCAGAAGATACACGTTTAGTCAATTAACAACTCCCAAGGTCCACTTCTCGAGACAATAAATCAGCTTGACTGCAAACTCCTACAGTTAAAATATTCAACATAGGGCACACACTACAGCACCTGTGAATCCAAATCTAAAGACTGCAGTCATTATCAAATGGCATACATATGAACAAAATGCTAAACCGAACATATATAATCCTTACTGGCATGGATATCAAGGTGGTCGGCCACCTGCCCTCTTTCATCAATCACATGAGGTTGTTCACACACATGTCTCGGCACCCCATCAACAATCATCCTGCAATGATATACTCCAGATGTCAGAACCAACAATATAGCATGTGAACCAACAATATATCAGCATGAGATAGAAGAGAAACATCTAGTTGTGATAGAAGACACATCGTCTATTGATGACCGAGGATATACAATGCACAAAGGAAATCTTATCATCACCGAGAATAACCTCTTTCCCATAAAACAAACTGTACAAACATCATCATCATAAAGACAGGACATATCATCAAGAGAAAAGAGAAGCAGGACATGAATCTATGGTGCCGGTGAGAGGTGCGACAACCTAGGGCCTCTTTGATCCAAAGAAAGTTCACAAAAACTGGTTAATCATGTAGCTTGCACCAACACCACCAAGTTGGGGGCCTCTTTGAGTCGGGGTATTTGCGAAGGTTGCGGCAGTGCCGCAACTGCCACTGCTTGATCCCTCACATCGCCGGGTCCGTCCCTAACCCCTAAGGTCTCCCAGCGCCCAATGGACCAACTTTTCGGAGGAACCAGCGACCGACCAAAACTGAAGGCCACACACACACACACGCACGGGCGAGGGTGGGTGAGAGGGGAGAGATGGAGAGGAGTGGAGGTACCAGATCGAAGCATGGAGGAAACAAAGTGGAGGGAGGAGACGAAGCGCCCGAGGGCGACGCAGCGAGGAGGACAGCAGGACCAGTGGGACGCCGGGGCCGAGGGCGACCGGGGGTCCTCGAGCTCGAGGGTGCAGACGGGGACGGGAAGGGCTCTGGTGGAGCGGAGGGGGCGGGCGCAGCGCGCCGTCCTTGCCGTCGCCCCATGGGGAGGAGAGGAAGGAAGAGGACGTGGAGGCGAGATGACGGTGGTGTGGGGCTGGCCCTGTACGGGAGCGGGGCAGGGAGGCGTGGGCGGGAGGAAGAGGAGAGGAGGCGACGGCGGCGGCGGGGCTGGGAGGCGGGCGCGGGTTAGGTTTTCGAGGGAGAGGGAGACGAGGTGGGAGGAGCTGGGCGCGCGGGAGGCGCGGGTGCGGGAGGGAGGAGGCGGCTTAGGTCATCTTGTGGCAGCGGCCCACTTTTTATACCCCTGTACACAAAATGACTAAAATGCCCTCGGTGGGGCAGCATAATTACGCGCGGTGGCACGAATGGACGGTAACTATTCATTCCAGCAGTAACTTTTTTTGATATGACGGATGAGGTCGTTCCAGGGGTCGATCCGATGGCCCAGATCTGATCAAGCCACCCGATCCAACGGCCAGGAAGCCCAAATCGCCGAGGAGCCGGAAGGAGAGCTTCTACTCTTATTTCTGGATATTGCTCCCTTCCTATCATAATGAAAAGCTCAGCGTTTTGCTGGACTCCCTTCTACTACCCCTTTACTTTCAGCACAGTTGCATGTTGTATTGTTTCCGCTGCCCTATCTCTAGATAAGGATGTGTAGGAAGTATTGGATGTATCTTAAGTAGTGCAAAAATCTGCCTAAATTTCAAGAAAACTACAGACTGCACCTCTGGTTGGTTAAGTGTCTACTCATCCCACCCCCCCCCCCTCTAGACCTATCTTCTTGGCCCTACAGGTGGCGCCCTCAAGACCAACCCCGAGTGATTTGAAACTCATCCGCTAGGGGTGACTCAATGGGAGAATACAGTGAGCAACTCAACGGTGCTCCGTAGCTTTGGCTTCAGCACCACTCCAACGAAGATTAGCACTCCCTAAAGAATGTGAACTTTAGGATAAAATCTGTGTCCTTGACTAACTTGTGGTTATTCCTTTCCCATACTTTACTTGTGGTGTGGCTTGCTATTTTGATTGTTACCTAACATACTTTTCCCGGAGCTTGCTTGCCATATATGTTGTTCTTACCTAGTTGAATATCTAGAGAACTTAATTTATCCGCATTGACCTAAAATTTGAAAGTTAAGTTTTAGATTTGTAATTTGAGTTGGTTGTCATAAAAGTAGGCACTCTCATGATGGCGTGTTGCCTCGATATCTTATATATGAGGTTGGCCAGTCAGTAAGATCACACGTAATGACACCGATATTGAAGTGGCAGCACAATGCGACACGAAAACAATAGTCTATTGTTGTATGGAGGCGCTACTCTTCACAACTATTTTGGGTATCCAAAGGGCATTTGTATCAAGTGACTGTCTAAGTGTGAGGTACAGGATATAGAAGTGGCTGGTGGGATCGATCTATTACAACTCTCTGAAGTAGTAGCTGATACAGATCGAATTACAGTGGAATGAGATGTTCTAGCGAGATGAACTAGGTCAGGTAGCCGCCACCGCCGGGTTCGGGTGATCCACTGGATGCCCTCGCTTGTGAGTGAGATGCGCTTAAGTAGTGGTGGTAATCCTGGGCTGGGTCGTCTTCCATTCAGGGCCGAGGTATCTGCTGTTGGGCTTGCGGGCGCGGCTGGGCCGCGTCTGCTGGTGGGGTTCCCTCGTCAGGGGTGCTGACATCCCCCCCTTCTTTGCGTGAGGCTTGACCCCAAGCCTCTGCCTGCGGGAATCAGTGCTGGAGCGCTTCCTTGTCCTCCCACGTGTGCCCAAGACCAGTGCCCAGCGACCACTCCACTTGTACTTGCTCACACATCGCCCCGTGTTTCTTGCGCCATCGAGTTTGCAGAATCTTGACAGGAATAGCGAGATCATCAGTACAAAGAGGAAGCTCAGACTAAACTTGCGTACCAGGAAGAAGTGCTTTGCGGAATTGCAAGATGTGGAAGACTGGATGCACAGTTGCTTGTGGTGGTAATTGTATCTTGTAAGCCACTTCATTGATGCGCTGAATGATTGGAAATGGACCATAGTACTTGAAAGCTAGTTTGTGATTTGCTCGGGGGGCAACCGATGATTGAACATACGGTTGGAGCTTCAGGAAAACTTGCTCTCCCACTTCAAAGGTGCGCTCGGATCTTTGCTTATCAGCTTGCATCTTCATGCATTCTTGCTCGATTGAGATGTTGTATCAGTTCCTGCATCACGGAGCGCTCTTCCAGCCATGCTTGGAGCGATGGTACCGAGCAAGAATCAGTAGCTGACAGCCCCCATTGACGTGGTTCATGGCCAAACATAGCCTCGAAGGGGCTCATACCAATGGCTGAATGCAAAGATGTGTTGTACCAGAACTGGGCAAGAGGTCTCCAAAAACTCCAGCGTTTCGGACACGCGTGCGTGAAACAGCGAAGGAAGGTCTCGAGACATTGGTTAACCCTCTCCGTTTGTCTGTCAGTTTGAGGATGGTTGGCTGTGCTCAGGCGGAGTTCTGTCCCTGCATACTTGAAAAGCTCTTGCCAAAAATGACTTGTAAACACTAGGTCACGATCCGAGACTATAGCTTGAGGAAACCCATGGATCTTGTATATCTGACTCATGTAAAGTTGAGCTACTTTGGCAGCAGTGTATGGATGCGCTAAGGGCAAGAAATGAGCAAACCTTGTTCTTTTGTCCACTATAACCCAGAGGCAATTGTAAGCGCCTGATTGCGGCAGACCATCAATGAAGTCCATCGAGATCAGTTCCCACGGTTGAGAAGGAATTGGCAGAGGTAGCAAGAGCCCCGGTGAAGCCGAGCGATCTGGTTTGGCTTGCTGACAAGTGGTGCAGCATTTGATGTACTGTGAGATATGCACTTTCATCTTGGGCCATGCAAATAGGCGTCGCACGCGAGAATAAGTTGCGGGGAATCCAGAATGGCCCCCAAGTGCACTATCATGAAAAGCTCGAATGATGCGCTGCTGTAACTCCGTGTATCCGCCCAACCATATATGATCTCTGAATCGTATAATCCCTTGCTGCAGAGAGAAGCGCTCTTTTGGATCCTTGCGAAGAGCTAACTATTCCAACAAACGAAGTGCTTGAGGATTTGAATTATAACTGGCAAGAAGTTCGTCCAGCCATGCTGGCTGACACGAGGTTACTGCCGTCAGGATTTCAACAGGCCGTGCCCGGGAAAATGCATCTGCGGCACTGTTTTCAGATCCTTTGCGGTACCGAATTTGGTAGCGCAAACCCAGCAATTTCATGAAAGCTTTCTGTTGCCAGGGCGTGGTCAACCTCTGCTCCTCCAAATGTACCAAACTGCGCTGATCTGTGAGGATAATGAACTCAGCATGCTGAAGATATGGCCTCCATTGTTCCACTGCCACTAAGATCGCCAAGTACTCCTTTTCATAAGCAGATAACCCACAGTACCTTGGTGAAAGGGCCTTGCTGATGAAAGCGATTGGGTGGCCTTGCTGCTGTAGAACAGCCCCAATTCCTGAATCACTGGCGTCTGTCTCAACTGTGAACTGCTGATTGAAATTGGGCAAGGCGAGGACTGGTGCTGAAACAAGTTGCTATTGCAAGAGTCTGAAAGTTGTTTCCGTGGTGGGTGTCCAGACGAAGGGCACCCCTTTCTTGAGCAGGTTAAAGAGTGGCCGAGCAATGATCCCAAAATTCTTGACAAAACGGCGATAGTAGCCGACCAAACCCAAGAAACTCCGCATTGCCTTGACATCTGTGGGCACTGCCCAGTTGGACACCGCCTTGATCTTTACTGGATCCGTGGCCACTCCAGCAGGGCTGATCACATGACCCAGGTAAGAGATTTGTTGCTGACCGAATGCACATTTGGATAATTTCACTTTCCAGCTGTCGCGACGCAGAAGCGTAAGCACTTCTCGGAGTTTCTGCACGTGCTCACGAAGAGTCTTGCTGTGTACCAAGATGTCATCGAAGAAACAAAGCACTCCCTTGCGAGAAACAGGTTTCAAAGTGCCGTTCATAGCGCCATTAAAAGTACCAGGTCCACCAGCCAAACCAAACGACAGAACCTTGAATTCGTAATGGCCAGAGTGAGTTTGGAAGGCAGTCTTGTACTCCTCGCCTTCGGCCAATCGGATCTGATGGTACCCCGCCCGCAGATCTAGCTTCGTGAACCAACATGATCCAAACAGCTCGTCCAACAGCTCTTCTATGATAGGTACAGGGTATTTGGCAACATTGGTCAAAGCATTGAGGTGCCTATAGTCGACACAGAGTCGCCATGTACCGTCCTTCTTCTTCACAAGTATCACTGGAGAAGAAAAGGCACTTGTGCTTGGTTGTATGATCCCGGCTTTGAGTTGTTCTTCTACTTGCTTTTCAATTTCATCCTTGTGATCCGGCTTGTGACGGTAAGGTCTGATGTTAACTGGTTGTGCCCCTGGAATCAACGGAATACGATGGTCGCAAGCCCTATGAGGTGGCAGTCCTTGTGGTTCTCCAAACACCTCTGAAAATTCAGACAACAGTTGCTGAATAGGTTCTGGTACTGGTTGTTGCTGCTCCTCCCCCATGGTGACTGAACAGATTTGAACAATATGTGAGACCGCTCCCTGTTTGTAGAGTGCTTGCAATTGAACACTGTTGATGGTCAAACAAGTGGATGATGAGGCCTCATGGCCTTTGAGAACCACGACTCTATCAGCAGACTGAAATTCCAGAGTTTTGGCTCGCCAATCTACTATCCTGGGACTGTGAGCTTCAAGCCAATCCATTCCCAAAATCGCGTCATAAGTGCCTAAAGCGATTACCTTCATATCAGTAGCAAACTCCTGCCCATGCGAATACCACGCACATTGATGAACCACTGAAGTGCAAAAGAGTTCACCTCCATCAGCCACCTTAACCCGACAAGCTGAGCTTAATGGCTGCACTCCGGTGAGTTGCTTGGCAAGCTCTTGGTTGACAAACGACGTTGAGCTGCCCGAATCCACCAACATCAACACTTCATGACCCTGTATCCAAGCCTGAAGCTGAAATGCTTTGGCTGACACGCCCCCAGACAGGGCGGTGCGTGAGATAGCACACACTGTTTCTGATGTTGTCTCAGCTGATCCTGATTCGTCCTCACCACAGACTGTGTTGATGCCGAACAACTCCAGGAGTTCCTCAACCACGTGCAATTGTACTGACGTGGGGCAGACATGCTCACGGCCCCAACGTTCACCACACTTGAAACAGATCCCCCGCGCGCGCCGATAATCACGGAGGGCTTTGACCTTGGCGAGGTCCGAGCGTGGTTCACTCTGACGCCCTCCATCTGCTCGGGCTCCTTCCACGCCGCGTCGATCGGTGGCCGTTGCTGGCGTAGGCAGCCGATGCGGTGCAGGAGGCAGCGTGTCACACCCTGATTTTCATGCCACTACACTTAAGTTAACAATCATGATAAAATGTGGTTTGACAAAAACTTTTGAGTGTTTTGGACCTTGCCTTGATTGGTTTACATGCATTTGTTTGCAAGTGCTCTAGAAATAAAATAAATCCTCCAACTCTTATACTCCTTCTCCTTGATCCAAAAACCTTTCCCAATGATCATGCCATGTGTATAGGACATAAAAATAATTTCTTGCAACAATAATTTGGCCAAAAAGTATTTTTAAAATTAGTTTTCCAAAAACCCTGAATTGAGATTTGCACTTTGCAAGTACTTATTTAAGGGCAGTAAAAATCTTTCCAAAAATATATGTGACTACTATTAGATATAGGACACCCATAAAACCCAAAAATATAATTTTAAAACTTATTTTCTTATTTTATTTAAAGGCTTTTTCTCAAGGCCAGAAATGGTATTTAATAGGTTAAAATTATTTTAATGCTTTAAAAATATTTGACAAAAATCAGGGAAACTCAATGGGCATATATTTCCCATATATAAGAGTTTCAACACATGGTCATGTTCAAAACATTGGTCAAATCCCTCAAAAACCCTTTCTGGATATTTCAAGCTTTTGCAATATTTACAAAGGAAATATTCCCCAAAAATTCCAAGAAAATTCTAGCATGTCACATATGACATGTTTGATGATCTTGCCAAGTCTCGTGTCATGGAGAACAGTATAACCCCATGAAACCCTCTCAAAACCACTTCTGACCTTTTTCAAGTTTGAACAACTTTGCACTGTCAAATATGTCCTAGTGCTCTCACACTTGGTGAACATGCTCAAATGGTGTAATAATGCATATAGACCAAGTGGCACAAGTTGGAGAACAAGTTAAATTGATCAAAGAGCCCCAAAACCCTTCCTGTACAGAACCAAATTTGAACAACTTTGTACTACCAACTTTCTCTCCTTGACCCCAACTTTTGTGAGCATGTTCACATGACCAAATGAGGCCACTACACCAAGAGGTGCATCAAGGAGAAGTGATTTGCTCAACTAGATCTACACAAGTTCATTTCTGCTAATTTCTAGGGTTTACAAAAGTTACATTGTGAACTTTGCCCAAATAAGCTCAAAATGGGTGTAAGACCCTAATTATATGTGCAATTTCACCCTGTGGAGTCTCATTCCAAATGGAATTCATTTACCTGTCGAAACCATCAGCAAACACCTTCTGCCACTTTACCAAAACAACTACTTTGACCTCTTGCACTCTTCTCCATGGCCTCCACTTTTTACCACAGCCCCTCCAAGTCCTCCTCTACCTCCAGTAACAATGGCTGCATCTCAGATCAATTATTGAAGGGGTAAAACCCCACTTTGTCTCTCTGGACAGCCCATTTCCATCTCTCTCTCAACCCCACTCATCTCCTAGTGGTTCACCAGGGCATCCAAGGCCACCTCCCCTTTGTTTACACTCCCCCAGTGCTCCTAGACAAAAGTGGACCACACCCATGGCATATATTTTATGCCATGGCGTGCAGAGCTCGTGCTCTGGAGCACGCTACAGTGCTCTCCCGCACTGTAGCTCACCCATGCCAAGGGCATAAGACGGCCTTGGGCGGCGGGGTGGTGTCCCCCGAGGTCGCCTCGGCGTCCGAGACACGGCAAGATGTCGGGCCCCTCCTGGACCTCTCTCCTCCCCCCTCTGCAAAGCTCACAGAGCGCGTCCGTGGACGCTGCCCACGGAGCACCGGCGCCTCCTCCATATAATCCATCCCCCGAGCTCTCTCTCGCCTCGGTTGGACCCCTCTCTCTCCCGTGCACCTCCTGGACAGCCTCCCCCTCCCTCTCGTGCCCTCCAGCACCCCCCATGGCCGGAATGCCGCCGCTGGCCTCTGCTCCGATTCGGACAAGGACGAGGTCCTCCCCACCTCCTCTCCCCTCCAGAAGAACCGCCAAATCCCGGCGACCCATTTCCCCCCATCGCCCAGTCCGCCGGGGCACCGTGCCCCCCTGCCCATCACCGCCCGAGTAGCCGTCCGCCGAGGCCAGTGCTGGGCGCGCCCCGGCCATCTCCCGCCGACCCTGATGATCTCCCCGATCGCCGCCGCCTCGGTGGCCCCTCCGGAGGCCGCAGCTTGGCCGGAGGTGGCCTGTGCCGCCAGGGGCGAGCGTCGGCCTCGCGCGGCCAAGGCGTCCCCTCCCCTCTATCGCGGGAGCGGGAGGAGGAAGATGACCCTGCGGGGGGGCCCGCATGTCAGCGAGCCATCCAGTGGGCCCTGGCGTTTAAGTGGAAACGGCTTCTAGCCGATGCGCTTGCCCCGCTGGGTGGCGCTCTCTAATGTCGCCTTGGCGTCACCTCTTCCTCAAGCGCTGAGCCACTTTGGGCCGAGCCCAGTGGGCGCTGTTTAGTCGGGCTTCGCCCGATCGCTTTATAAGGTTGACATCTTTTCTTCCTTTTTCTCTTTTTATAAATATTGTAAAATCTCTAGAGAATTCAGATGGACTCCAAATTTGATGATTCAAATTTCTAGTGACTCTATAAATCATGATCTATCTGTTGGTGCAACATGCACATTTTTTCAGAGACTTTTTCTTCACAAACATTTATCAAATCTTGTTTTTCCTATTTCTGTGATGAACTTTAGAAAATCACAGAGAGCTCAAAATTGATCCAAATGCCGTGATTCAAATTCCTAGATGCTTCTAAGTTCACAACTTAGTTTATGAACATTTTTATTAATACTTTCTGTACCCCACAAAATAATGAGCCATTTCTTCATGTTTGTCAACTTTGCAAATCCATAGAATATTCATTTGAACTCCAAATCCAGTGAAACCAACTCCTAGATGCTTCTAAAATCATGGTTTGCTAAATGGGTGCCTCTGCTCATTTTTCAAAAATATATTTCTGTACACTTCTTGCAAATCCACAAATCCCCTGATTCCATCATATTGAAATATTCAGAGATATCCATTGATCAAATCTCATTGAAACCACTTCGGTCATACCTCATATGACCAAAGGTATCCTAAAAAAGTCCAACTTGCAATTTTAGAACACTTTCATTTTTGCCTTGTTGTGTTGCTTATTGTGATTGTTTTCGACGTTAGTTGACGAAGTAGACGGAATACTTGGAGAAGGACCCGAAGACTTGAAGACTCTGATGAACCAGGCAAGCAGCCCTTTGACCATGTCTATGAAACCCTTTTTATGCATGTCATATAGCACCATATTGTTGTTGCAACAGAATCATGATGTGATGGTAACCACTTCGATGGTTTGCCACCGTACTTCCTCGTTGATACTTGCATTGTGCATGACCCTACCTTCTTATGAGGGTTATGCCGGTGGGAGTAGATAGGATGCTAAAGTAGATGCTACGCAAAAGGGGCGGGTATATGCATGGTGAAGGAGTCAAAGCATTTTAAAAGACTTTTCGAAAACCCGTCGGGTGCCACTTATGCCCGAGGGAGATGATGAGATGGGTAACCACTTGATGACGAAGTGGTGTACCGAGGCAAGTGTGTGTTGTTTTCGAAAACGGATTAGATTTAAGAATTGTCGACTGTCCCAACCTTACATGCGCAACCACTCTACCCTTATATGGGAAAGGGCATTATTGATTACCTAGGCCGATACTAGCTTGGAGCCCGCATTACTAGTGACGGGGGAGAGTTGGTGCTCTCTGTGACGCCCCCGATTCAATCGTACACTAATCATGCACGCAAATGTGTACGATCAAGATCAGGGACTCACGGGAAGATATCACAACACAACTCTAAAACATAAATAAGTCATACAAGCATCATAATACAAGCCGGGGGCCACGAGGGCTCGAATACAAGTGCTCGATCATAGACGAGTCAGCGGAAGCAACAATATCTGAAATCTGAGACATAAGTTAAACAAGTTTGCCTTAAGAAGGCTAGCACAAACTGGGATCTGATTGAAAGAGGCACATGCCTCCTGCACAGGATCCTCCTAACTACTCTTGGTAAATGCGTCGGTGCTGCTGCGTAGTAATGGCGCCTCCGGTGTAGTAGTCGTCATCGACGGTGGCGTCAGCTCACAGGATCCATCGTGCAGTCGCGACAACCGGTAAAGGAAGGGGAAAAGGGAACAAGGCAACCGTGAGTACACATCCAAAGTACTACTTAAACAAGGAGCTACACTACATATGCATGGATATATGTGTAAAGGGCCATATCGATTGGGACTGAAGCTGCAGAATGCTAGAATAAGAGGGGATAGCTAATCACATCAAGACTAAACGCTCAGCAGCCTCCGTCTTGCAACATGTAGAAGAGAAGCGGTGAAGTCCTCCAAGTAACATCGCATAGCAATAATCCTACCAGCGATCCCTCCTCGTAACCACGAGAGAGAGCGACCACCGGTTTAATCGCACTTGGAAGGGTGTGTTTTATTAAGTATCCGGTTCTAGTTGTCATAAGGTCAAGGTACAACTCCAAGTCGTCCTGTTACCGAAGATCACGGCTATTCGAATAGATTAACTTCCCTGCAGGGGTGCACCACATTACTCGACACGCTCGATCCCATTTGGCCGGACACACTTTTCTGGGTCATGCCCGGCCGCGGAAGATCAACACGTCGCAGCCCCACCTAGGCATAACAGAGGTCAAGACGCCGGTCTAAACCTATGCGCCGCGAAGTGCAGGCCCATCGCCCTTAGCACACCTGCACGTTGCGTGGGTGGCCGAAAGCAGACCTAGCCTAGTGGCGTTCCAGTCCAATCCGGCCGCGCTCGATTCGGCCAACGTCACGAAATGCTTGGTGATACCACGGCGCGGTTGCCCATATCTTGTCCCACATGGCGGTTAGTGCGTATAAGGTCAACGACCCAACTCGAGATCAAATACCAAGATCTCGTTAAGCGTGTTAAGTATCCATGAACGCCGAACGAGGCCGAGCCCACCTCTCTCCTAAGCGGTCTCAACCTGCCACTGTCGCTCCATACACAAAGATCCACTCGCGGGTGCTCCACAAGCCGACCGACTTTAGTCACCACATGTATCATGTATAAAGTATATAGTATATACCCGTGATCACCTCCTGAGTGATCACGGCCCGATAATATATACAGCAATGACGGAGACAAGAATGTAGGGCCATAGATGGAAATACTAGCATCCTATACTAAGCATGTAGGATTGCGGGTAAAGGTATCAATGTAAGTAGCAAAGACAGGCTATGCATCGGGATAGGAATAACGGAAGCGGTAACATGCTACACTACTCTAATGCAAGCGGTATAGAGTAGAATAGGCGATATCTGGTGATCAAAGGGGCTTGCCTGGTTGCTCTGGCAAGAGAGAGGGTCGTCAACTCCGTAGTCGAGGCGGGTAGCAGCGGCGGCGTCGGTCTAAGTAGTCTACCAGAGAGAAGAGGGGGAAGGAACAAATACAATGCAAACAAATGCATGATGATGCATGACATGACAAGGCGTGTTGCTAGGCGTGCCCTAACGCGGTATGAGGTGATACCGGTGAAGGGGGAAAACATCCGGGAAAGTATTCCCGGTGTTTCGCGTTTTTGGACAAAGGAACCGGAGGGGGAAAGTTGCGGGTTTGGTATGCTAGGTGTGTGTGGCGGACGAACGGGCTGCATATCCGGATTCGTCTCGTCGTTCTGAGCAACTTTCATGTAGAAAGTATTTTCATCCGAGATACGGATTAAAAGATATGATTTTCTAAAGATTTAAATCATTTTCTGATTTTAATTATTTATTTAAATCAACATTATCCAAAAGCGATGAAGCGATGGCGCAGGCATGACATTAGAGTGATGTCGGCGGGTCAACTGGTCGGTTGACGATCAAACCAGACAAGTGGGTCGGTGGGACCCACATGTCGTGTGAGAGCACTAACAAAGTTTTAAAACTAACTAAATGGGTTAATTAGGGTGTGGGTCCCAGCAGTCAGTGAGAGCTTAAGGTTTCAATTAACTAATTTAATTAATTAGCAATTTATCTATTTGTTTTTATTTGTTTATGGCGTGGGGCCCGCATGTCGATGGTTGTAGCCGCCACGTCGTGAGTTGACCTTGGTCAACGTGACCATTGGGGCCCCTAGGCCCACGATGACCTGTGGGTGGACCCCACGCATGCCACGTTAGCCGCCCGGCGTTTAGGCGCCGTGAAGTCTATTCTGGCCCAGCGGCTCGGGAGGTGGCCGGAAATCGCCTCTGAGGCACCGTTCACCGAGTTTTGGTAGCGTTAAAACTCTACGGTTGTGCCGTCCAACGGTGGTGATTGTGGTGGCGAGGTGGCGGAACGGCCTTGGCGAAGCTCATCGGCCAGACGGCGGAGTCAAGCGCTGGAGGAAGCAGCGAGGCCTCAAGTTTGCGAAAGAAAGGGGAGGCCAGGCGAGTCGAACGCGAGGCGGCGAACGCAACGGGCGCTGGCCCGTGACCATTTGGTCACCGGAGGCACGTCGGCGACATGGTCCGCGGCAAACGTTCGGATACTACGGCGACCACTAGCTAGGGCGCACGAGAGAGATAGAGGGCAGAGGGGGGAGGCAGCTCACCTAGCGGCACGCACGGTGGCCCTTGGTGGCTTAGTAGCTGCAGAGGCGTCGACGGAGATGAAGAGGAATGGCGGCGGACCGGAGATGCGGAAGAAGAGGCGTTGAAGCGGCGCCTCGAGCTCAGTGTAGCCACCGGTCGGCGAGGGAGCAGCGGTGATGATGGAACCTTGGTAGCGGCCTGGCGATGGCGGTGGTCGCGCGTTTCACGGCGGCAGGTCCATGGCAGCGCTCGGACGTGGTGGGGAACGAGGGGGGAATGGATCTGGAGGGGAGAGGGGGAGGCGCAGGAGCCAAGGCGAGTGTGGGGGCGAGTGGGGAGGGGAGACCGAGGGGGCGCGGCGTCGGCGTCCTTATCCACTCGTCGTCGCCGGCAAGAGGGTCTTGTGAGCCGCGCCCTATTCAAACCAGGTCGAGGAACAGGAAGGAGGCGGCGGTTTGGCCAGATGGGCCAGGTGGGTTAGCTGGGCCAGTTGGCCCAAGGGGTTTGGGGGGGTTTACTTTCTCTTTCTTTCTTTTCTTTATTTTTTTTCTGTTTTATTTCATTTTAAAGTATTTAGTCCTTTCCTAAAAATGTGTTTACTTCCCCATAAATACCTATGCAATATTTTGCAACCCCCGAACATTTTTGTTTTGACTTTTGAAAACTTTGGGTGTTTGTCGCCAATTCATTTTTGAATTTGCAATGTTTTTGAACTACCACTTAATTAGCAACAGTATCATAGATGACATGGCATCATCAAGAGAGTTTTTTATCCGGGCGTTACAAATCTCCTCCACTACAAGAAATCTCGTCCCGAGATTTAGGAGGTAGAAGGAAACAGTGTGGGGTATTCATCACGCAGGCGATCCTCGCGTTCCCAGGTGGCTTCATCTTCAGAGTGGTGCGACCACTGGACTTTGAGGAATTTGATCGCCTTACGGCGTGTCTGGCGTTCAGCTTGGTCGAGAATGCGGACGGATGCTCTTTATAGGAGAGGTCCTATTGCAATTCGAGCACTTCATGATCCTTTGCTTTCGGATTTGGTCCTTGAAGCAGCGGAGCTGTGACACGTGGAACACATCGTGAACACGAGAAAGATTCGACGGAAGCTCCGGTTGATATGCCACTTTTCCACTCCTTTCCGGAATAGTGAATGGGCCAATATAGCGAGGAGCTAGCTTGCCCTTGATCCCGGCGGTGAGCACCCTTCATTGGTGTAACGCGAAGATAGGCCTTTTCGCCGAGTTGATAGACCATGTCTTTATGATGACGGTCATCTTGACTCTTCTGGCGTGGTGAGCAGTCTTGAGATGCTTTCGCGAATAATGCGGACTTGTTCTTTGGCATGTTGGATAATATCCGGACCGAGGAGTGGGCGTTCCCAGTTCGACCAGTTCGGAGGGGTTCGGCACTTTCGTCCATATAACACTTCAAGGGGCCATCTTCGGACTAGCTTGATAGCTATTGTTATAAGAGAACTTCGGCATACGGGAGAGATTCCTCCCATTTCTTGCGAAGGAAATCACACAAGCTTCGAAGCATGTCTTGAGAACTTGGTTGACACGTTCAACTTGCCCTTGTGATTTGCGGATGAAACGCAGCGATCTTGAAAGATAAGTGAGTCCCCATAGCTTCTTGGAAACTTGCCCGGAATCTTGAAGTGAATAAGCTGCCACGGTCCGAGCGATAACGGTGGAATACCGTGAAGTGAAACAATTACGGACATATAGAGAGTTGCGAGCTGACTAGCGATGATCGTTTCTTTGACCGCCGGAAAATGTGCAACTTTAGAAAGCCGGTCAATGGCGACAAGAATAACATCATTACCTTTCTGCGATTTGGGAAATCCGATGTGAAGTCCATCTCGACATGGTCCCATTTCCATTCGGGAATAGAGATAGGTTGCAGAGTTCCAAAGAGGCCTTTGATGTTCTCGCTTTGATCTGACGGCAAGCGTCACATTCAAGAACATAACGAGCAATGTCTTGCTTCATGTTAGACCACCAGAATCTTTGACGAATGTCCTGGTACATCTTTGTACTACCAGGATGGATACATAGAGACGTATCATGAGCTTCTTTCATAACCTTCTGAGTCATATTTAGGTTTTCCCTCTTACTTGGTACCACTAGGCGACCTTTGAAGAATAAGGTGCCTGCGTCATCCACAGTGAAGAATGAGGGCTTTCCTTCTGCGAGATAACGCTTAATCCTTCGACTTCATCGTCACATTTACGTATCCATTTGATGGTGTCTACAAGATCTGGTCTAGCAACTATGGTATTGAGAGAACCCCGAGAAACAACGTGGAGGTTCATCTTGCCAAACTCCGGAGGAGGGGGAGCGAGTGCACCCGGAGGAACAATATGGAGGTTCAGCTTTCTGAATTCTTCAACAAGTGAGGGCTGAATTTTGCGAACCTGGAGGTGGTTGTAGTAAGACTTGCGGCTCAAGGCATCAGCCATTACATTAGCCTTGCCTGGTGTATAGGAAATACCCAAGTCGAAGTCTGCAACAATCTCCATCCATCCCTGTTGACGGAGGTTCAGGTCTGGCTGAGTAAACAGATACTTCAGACTTTGGTGGTCGGTGAAGATCTCGCAACGATTACCGAGAAGGTAATGTCGCCCTTTGCTTGATGCATGAATGACAGCAAGCTCGAGGTCGTGAAATGGGTAGTTCTCTTCGTGAGGGCGCAATTGCCGAGAGGCATAAGTAACCACTTTGCGCTCCTGCATTAGGACACAGCCTAATCCTTGACGGGAAGCGTCGCAGTAAATGACGAAGTCCTTCTTAGTATCAGGAGGAGCTAATCTTTGGGCAGAAGTCAACTTGTCTTTGAGTGCACTGGAATCTTTCACGACATTTGTCCATCCATTGGAACTTGACGCCCTTATGCAACAAAGTTAGTCGGAGGCACGGCAATCTTGGAGAAGTTCTCGACGAATCGGCGACAATAGTGGCGAGACCGAGAAAACTTCGACTTGCTTGACATTCTTCGGAGGAGTCCAATCAAGAATAGCCTGAACTTCGTTCGGGGTTGGCAACAATACCATCCTTAGAGATGACATGCCGAGATAGGTCACTTGAGGAAGTCAGAATTCACATTTGGAGAACTTGGCGTATAGCTGATGCTCTCGTAGCTTTTCCAGCACAAGACGAAGATGTTCAACATGTTCTTCTTCATTCTTGGAAAATACCAGGATATCATCCAGATAAACCACGATGAACTTGTCGAGGTAATCCATGAATATATAGTTCATCAGTCGAGAGAAGGTGGCTGGAGCATTGGTTAAGCCGAAAGACATGACGGTGTACTCGTATGAACCATAACAAGTCACGAATGCGGTCTTTGGGATATCCTCTTCACGAACACGGATCTGGTGGTAACCCAACCTCAAGTCGAGTTTAGAGAACAGCAGCGAACCAGCCAGTTGATCATACAAATCATTGATCCGAGGAAGAGGATACTTATTCTGAATGGTAGCTTGGTTTATAGGACGATAGTCTTGGACCAATTGGTTTGTCCCATCCTTCTTCTTGACAAAGAGAGAAGGTGCTCCCCAAGGAGAGCAGCTTGGGCGAATGAAACCACTGCGAAGAGACTTGTCGATTTCCTCCTTAGGCTCAAGGAGTTCATGCGGCGGCATCTTGTAGGGTCGCTTGGCTATAGGAGTGGTGCCTGGTTTCAAGTCGATGACGAATTCGACAGCTCTAGTAGGGGGAATCCCTGGAAGTTCTTCAGGAAAGACGTCGAGGAATTCACGCACGACGGGAATGTTTTCAATGCCCTCGAGTGGTGCATCGTTCAATGCATTCAAGGCATAAAGTCGTGCCTCGGCATTTTGCACCAGATGAGCTTGGTAAGTAACTATTTCATCTGAAGGGTGTAACAGATGGACGGTCTTGGTTGGGCAAACGATAGAAGCGGTATGCGCCTTTAACCAATCCATTCCCAGAATGAGGTCAATGCTACATGACTTCATTATGATGGGGGAGACAAGGAATTCCAATCCTTCGATTTCAACGGGGACGTCGTTGCAAATCATGGAGGTCCGACATTGGCCCGCGAGGGTGTGCACTAATAGCAAAGCGTTCATGTCCGCACATTTAATGTCGTGCAAACATGCAAAATCTTCTGATATGAATGAATGCGATGCACCTGTATCAAATAAAACGGATGCTGGTACTGAATTTACGAGGAGTGTACCAATCACAGTAGCAGGCTGGTCTTGAGCTTCATTCAGATCAACGTGGTTGGCATGAACTTCGACCATAAGGCTTGGCATTGTTGTTGCGGGGCTGGTTGCTTCCACGGCCGATTCTTGCGGGAAGGGCCGATTGATTACGGTTCGATTGCATTCCCTAGCACGGTGCCACCTGGTTGACCACACGAAGCACAATCCATTGTTGGGAGTAGGAACAGGAGCTTGGGGTGGTGGAGCTGGAAGCCTTGGCTGCCTAGTTGGAGGAGTAAGCGGGCGAGGTGCGACATAGGACTGCCTTGGGGCAGGTGCATTCGGTGGTACATGCTGTTGGGAATCCATATCTTGCGCTTCTGCGAGGCGGGCCCGAAGATGAGCCCGTGTCGCAGTTGCGCTGTTAGAGCTCTGTTATTCTTGCGGACCAGTTTCGACATTGATAGCTTTGTTCACCAAGGTGGCGAAATCAGCAAAATCGTGCACTAGAAGTGCAAGCTTGATGTCGACTTGAAGGCCGTCACGGAACTTCTCACATCTGCGTGCATCGGTTGCAATGTCCTCTTGACATAGCGAGACAAGTCCATAAACTCTCTCTGATAATATTCAAAAGTCTTGATGACTTGGGTGATGTTGCGGAACTCACGCTTCTTCGGTCCATGACTCCTTGAGGATGAAGCGGCACGGAAAGCGACTTGGAAATGCAGCGGTGATGATTGTTCCAAGCTGGCGATGCGCCTTTGGCTGTCCCACCATTGAGCTGCGGGTCCCTTGAGGAAGAAGGAAGCAAAGGTGACATAGCTGGCAGGGGCTACATCAGCCAGACTCCATCTCATAGGTGATGTCACGGGCGATCCATCGACATCCGGAGGCTGAGTTGAGCTGCGGTACAGTTGGGTTCGTGCGCATGAAATCCTGCAGAGTTCTTTGGGGTTGGCTTTGGTTCATATTGGGGCGAGGAACCGAGCCATCATATTCTCCATGAACTGGCGATTCATCTCAAGCTGTTGGATCATGCCAGCCATGTACTCGAGGTGGTGGGAAGTTGCCACCACGACCACGACCACTGGTCTAACCATCCTGCTAATACATAACAGGGGTAGTTCAGCATTTGAGAAATTTGCAAAGGACAAGAATCATTCATGATGAATCATGCATAAGGGAAGGAGCACGATAGCTACTACATAGTAGTCGGCATAAATTACAAAAGGGGTCATGCATAGAGTTCAGTACACAAAGTTCAGTACATAGGCTAAAACATCATAGGCGGCACGCAGGCTCGCGGCGAATGCATCGAACACTTAACAAGCAAGCCTACATCAGTCCCACGCGGTACTGCGGAGGTAGCTGTAGCCTGGAAGCTGGTAGTGTGGCATCGGATAGTCCTCCACGTCAGTGGCCTGGGGGCCGCGGATACTCTAGTGCAGAACCCGACGCTCAGGTGGTAGAAGAGGACCAAGTGTGGGAGAGTTGTTGGGGAACGTAGCAGAAATTCAAAACTTTCCTACGAGTCACCAAGATCTATCTATGGAGAGACTAGCAATGAGAGAGAGGGGAGTGCATCTACATACCCTTGTAGATTGCTAAGCGGAAGCGTTCAAGAGAACGGGGATGAAGGAGTCGTACTTTGCATGCCGATTGCATCGCGGTTGATTCCGATCTAAGCACCGAACAACGGTGCCTCCGCGTTCAACACACGTACAGCACAGGGGCGTCTCCTCCTTCTTGATCCAGCAAGGGAGAGGAGAAGTTGAGGGAGAACTCCGGCAACCACGGCGACATGGTGGTGATGGAGCTCGTGATTCTCCTGCGGGGCTTCGCCAAGCACTACGGAGGAGGAGGAGGAGAGGGCTGCGCCGAGGGAAGGTGCGGCTGCCTCTCTCTCTCGCTATATATAGGGGAAGGGAGGAGGGAGGCGCCCTAGGGTTCCCTAGGGGAGGCTGACGGCCATAGGGGAAACCCTAGATGGGTTTTGGCGCCCCCACCCCTAGGAAACTTGCCCCCAAGTGGGAGGGGTGGCTGCCCTAGGGGTGGCGCCCCACCTCTCCGATTACGTGAGATGGGGTGGGAGGGCGCTCAGCCCCTTAGTGGGCTGATGTGCCCTCTCCCTTGGCCCATAAGGCCCCTCAAAGCTTGTCGGGGCCTCCGAAACCCTTTTCGACACCTTGGTCATCACACAGTACCCCGGAACAATTCCGGACTCCAATACCCTTCGTCCAATATATCGATCTTCACCTCCGGACCATTCCGGAGCTCCTCGTCATGTCCGGATCTCATCCGGGACTCGAACAACCTTCGGTAACCACATACTATTTCCCATAACAACTCTAAGCGTCACCGAACCTTAAGTGTGTAGACCCTACGGGTTCGGGAACCATGCGAACATGACCGAGGCGTTCTCCGGTCAATAACCAACAGCGGGATCTGGATACCCATGTTGGCTCCCACATGTTCCACGATGATCTCATCGGATGAACCACGATGTCAAGGATTCAAGCAATCCGTATGCAATTCCCTTTGTCTAAGCGGTATTGTACTTGCAGAGATTCGATCGTCGGTATGCCGATACCTTGTTCAATCTCGTTACGGCAAGTGTCGGGAGGCTGATCGTACCCACGGACACCTATGGGGCGGCGGACCAGGCCCCTTGTGGTTCGGAGGCGGAGATCGCACGAAGAGCGGATCGAGGCGAGGCACACGAGCGTTTACCCGGCCGGAGCTCTCCGGAGAGATAAAACTCTTACTGCTGCTTGTTTGATATATTGTGTTCTTGCTAGGGAGCGATGCAAGCTACAAAACCTAGCGTGAGTGTCTCTGGTCTCGAGTGAGTCGAATGAACCGAACCAGTCAAACCCTTTCTACGTTGCACATGGGCCTCCTTTTATATGCTCAAGGGGTCTCCGACAGGTGGCAACATAGATGAGGGTACAAATGTAAAAACAGGAGTTGGTACACCTACTCGAGCGATTATGTACAGTGCAAAATACCTAACTCGGCGGCAAGGAACAAAAGCAATAAATGCCCGTCGATGTCGCCCGAACAGTTACAGATCTTGCGTCAGTGCGCCTCCGCTTCGCCACGATGGCAAGCTTGTCGGCGCCACTTATCGCTGCTCTCCGCTGGCTGCTGGCACTTTCGACACGCAGCGCATGGAACGGTCCCATGGCGACACGTCGGCTGGATGAGCTGGAGCGGAGATGGAGAGAAGTTGCATGCCGCGGCAAGCGCCTTGCCGCGGCGAATCCTTGTCGCACCCGGAGGCTTGTCGCTCGGGCCTTCCCGGCAAGCTCCTCTTGCGGGGCCTTGTCTTCTGCATGCACAGGTGGCCTTCCCGACAAGCTCCTCTTGTCGGGGCCTTGTCTTCTTAATCAAATACTTTGTTCTTGAATGGCTCCAAAGGAGCCACGGAGGGTCTTGGCGGTGGCGAGGCAAACCACTGCAGCTGGGTGCTACAACTGTCCGTGCACGAGTACAGGATACTAGGGTACCCCTACTCAAGTACACCGGCAGAGCCCGAACTGGGCCGTACAGTGTCGGCGCTTGTCGGGCCAGGCCCAAAAGCTGTGCTGCGGACACACGCGGCCTCGACCACGTCGCAACCCGCCCCGGACCCACCACGATCCCCACTAACGGCACGCACCGGACGTGGCGTCGTGCGAGAGATCGTGGGCGCGGTCGTGGGGGTTTCTTTATTAGTATAAGCGGAACGTCCGCCCCTCCCCCTCTTTATAAGCGGAGGAAACAGAGGCAGGCCGCCCACTCCTGCCATTGCTGTCTTGTCAAGAAAACCACCGTCGCTCCCTCTTCTTCTCCGGTGCGAAGAGAGCGTTGCCCGCCCCTTCGCCACAAGCACGCTCACCGCCGTCGGCCTCCTCCGCCGCCCTCGCCATGGCTCCAAAGCCGACAAGGAGAAAGGCGTCAAGTCGGCGGCGCAGCGGCTCATGACCTTGCGCAAGGCGGGCCATCTTCCCCGCAGCTCGGCGCAAGGAAGCGGCGGGGCGTCTTCTACCTCTTACGGTCGACGGAGACGCGTGCGCATCCGCTGCAGGCGCTCCCGCCTCCGCCGCTGATTTGGCCCCAACAGGTACCCTTTTTCGCCCTTTTTCTTCTATTGCGGGCTTTGCCCGCCTTTTCCGGAAGTTCTTTTGCGACATCATGAACACGTTTAGCCTCCGCATCCTTGATTTCACCCCCAACGCCGTCTTGACCATGGCAGAATTCGCGCATTTGTGAGAAAACTATGTCGGAGTCCACCCGAGCCGGGCACTCTTCCGCCATTTCTTTGTTCCCAGCGTCGAGAGAGGAGAGCCACTTGCGGAGGGATAGCACAGGTCTCTAGGATCGGCAAGAAAGAGGCCTACCTAGAGGGAGAGTTCCGCAACAAGTGGGAGGAGTGGAGAGCCAACTGGTGCTGGGTCGTAGAGGAGAACCCGCAGCCCTTCACCGCCGTGCGCCAAACCCCAATAGTGCGCGGCAGGGATTGGAGTAACTTAGCGCCGGAGGATGCGAAGCTGAAGATAGCTGTGACCCGGATCCTGCGCCTTAGGCTTGCCGGGTTGACCGTAGGCGCAGTTGGCGCGGACTTCCTTCGCCGCCGCATCGCTCCCTTGCGGGGAAAGGAGGAGGCCAGCTTGGGAGTTCCAAAGCAGCGGCGGACATAATGAGGCTGCGCCGGGCCTGAATCGGAACTTCACCGTCACGGGCTGGATGCGATGCTGCTCGAGCTGTTCAAGAGCGACCCGACCATCCAGTGGTTTAGGTTGCAGCGGGTCGTCCCATTGTGCAACAACTTCGGCGCTCGACCGCATCCAGCGCCATGATGCCACCGTACGACTCCCGCAGGATCGTCCCAACTGGCGAGAGCCCCCGGCAGGTCGTGCAGCAATTCTTGACGATTTGCAAGAAGTGCCGATCCGCTTCGACGGCGAAAAAGGCTCACCCGCGACACCACCGACCAGGAGATGGCGCGGATTGCCACCAGTGGAGGAGGCGGCAGCAGCCGCTGCCCGGAGCCTTCGGGTTCACCGTGGAGGAGGCGGACGCGCGGCGAAGGAGGCAAGCCTTGCCGAGCGAGGGAGGTCGCCCGGCGAGGACGAGCTTGTCGAGCCCGAGGCCGGTCGAGTTGACCCGCCGAGGGCGCTTCTTCCCCACCGCCAAGCGACTTGCCGACAGCGGAGCCCCCGGCTCCGCCGAAGAGGCGTCTCCGCAAGGCCGGAGACGAAGTCGGGCGGCAGATCGCCCACGCAGAAGCGCCACACATGCGCTTCCACCGCTGCAAGCGAGGTTGTCGCGGCGCCCACACCGCTGCGACAAGCTGAGGCGGGATCTTCCCAGCCACCGCCAGCGCCTCCGTAAGCGGCCAAGGAGCCCACTCCCCGCCTCGTCGCACCGAGGCGAGCCGAGTTCGACTTCTCCGCGCTCAGCTCCGAGGAGGAAGGTGAAGAGTAAGCTCTTGAGATTTGTACTTGTATTTTTTCAATTTTATTGCTTCATCTTGAATCTGATTTGCTTCGTTCTGGACTCTTTCCTTTTCAGGACGCTGGCCCAGAGGGCGTCGAAGAGGGCCAAGATCCCGACGGTCGTCGTTGAGGACGATTCTCCCGTGGCGACAGGGGACGCGTCCGAGACTCCCTTGCGGACCCGGCAACCCTTCCTCTGAGCAGCCCCAGACAGCCCCCAGAGTAAGTGTGCAGTTTTCTCCTTACTATTAGGTGTGCAGGGTGCCCTTTCTTCGTTGATATCACTGTTTGCTTGTGTAGGAGCAAAGCAGCCTCATCGGGGAGGGCTCGAAGCCGCCTCCGAGATCCTGCCCGCTGCCACTACGCCGCCAAGGGAGAATTCCCCGGCAAGGGAGCGCCCTCCGACAAGGGAGGCCACTCCGACAAGGGAGGCCACTCCGGCAAGGGAGGCTACCCCGGCAAGGGACAGCGCCAGTGATCCTCCAGTGGTCGAGGTCATGGCTGCGGATCCCGTTGCAGGTAATTCCCTTACACGAAAATTTCCCTTGGGCTTGCTTTCTTTTGTTTCTCTTTTTGAACATTTGCTTGACTGCTCTCTCTTCGCTCGGCCTTGAGCCGATGGAGGTCGAGGCCGCCGGCGAGGAGGAAGCGCACGGCAACACCGACGAGGCCGCCGTCGAGGAAGAAGAGGTCGTCGTTGTGGAAGAAGAGGCCATCGCCGACGAGCCTGTTTGCGAGGAGGCCACCGAGGCTGCCGACGCAGAGGCCGACGAGGGGTCGGGCGATCGCACTGACGGCCCTGAGGCCGCAGGAGCGCCAAGCGCTACACCGACAATGACTCCTTCGCCGTTCAGCTGTTGCAGCAAGGGCTCCGAGGAGCTCCCAGCCCGGCGCCACCAAGGCCAGTGAAGGCGTCTTCATCAAGCTCCCACAGGAACCGAGCTCAGGCGCCGGTCGAGGAGAGACCTTCGACGGCGAAGCTACTCGCCTCCGCTGGCCCAGCTGGTGGACGCGCCAGCAAAGCAGCAATGGCGGCGAAGTCCGAGGAGGAGCAATTGAAGAAGCTGTCGCTCTACCGCGCCCGGCAGCCAAGCCGAGACCCGGAAGCACTTGTCGCGAGGCGGGAGCGGACATGGAGAAGCGCTTGAGAGGAGCTCCGGAGTGCCAACAAAGAAGCTCTCCGCGACATAGCGTAAGCGCGGGATATCTTCGTAAGAGCGCACGGCCTTCATTCTCGAGAAGGCCGCGACTAAGGAGGAGCAGCGACTGGCTGCCGAGAAGCTCGCCGCGCAGGAAAGCGAGCTGGCGCAGCGGAAGGTCAACCTGGACAGCCACGAAGAAGACCTTGCCGCGCGCGAGGAGTCACTTACGGGCGCTTCAGAAGCGGAAGGACGTTGCCGCCGCGGCCGCCGAGGCCGCCAAGGAAGAGCTGAAGGCGAAGGTGGCACGGTGGAGGCCACCCTCAAGAAGAAGCGGCGAAGAGCTTGCCGTGCTCAAGCGTGAGCGCGAGAAGCACGCTTTCACCCTGGGCGAGCTGCTGAGTCATCTCGCTGATAGAGGCAAGGAGCTCGTCGCCGCCAAGGATTCCAAGGCGGATCTTGAGCTGAAGCTGACCACTCTGGCGTGAAGCGTTGGATGGCGCCCAGAGAGCGGGAGGTGGGCTTGTTGGAGGCGATCAAGGCCAAGGAGGAGCTGCTAGCGAATGCTGCCTCCATCCAGAGCACCTTGAGGGAGAGCGTGGATCACTGGACTAAAGGTCTCGTGGACACTGCCGCCGACATCCACAACGAGCTGATGGAGCTGGGGATGGCGGACCTCGCATACTCCTCCGACGAGCATCTTCAACCCAGCGCCAAGCTCAGCTTATTCTTCAAAGGCGTGGTGACGGGCCTCCAGCGACTCCGGGAAGAGGTCCCAAAGCAGCTGGCCGAGGAATCACGCCATGTCTGTGCAGGAGCCCTCGAGAAAGTGTTGATCAAGGTGGCCTTCCGCAATCCGGGCCTCAACCTTAACGGTGTCCTCAGATCCCTGCCGCCCGATGCCAACGTGGAGGAGCTCAAAGCCCTTGTCGCACCCATTGTGGATAAGGTGAACAAGATCAAGCGGATTGAGGGCGACCCGCGTGAACTAGGCCGCCAACTTTATCTTTCCCTTGTCGGCTGATCATGTTAAGAACACTTTGTTAGATCAGCGACAACTTATTTTGTAATATACTCTATCTTAGGCGATCAATGCAACATTATTTCCTCTACTTGATTCCTTCTTTTGTATGTTTCTGCCTTACGCATTTGGGGGACTTGTCGGTGCGGGCACTTTTGCATGGCGCTGAGTGCGAACGTCGGCTGACTTCTTTGGCGATGCCGCCTCCGACAAGCAACCTTGTCGCGACTAATCGCAGCTCACTTAAGTCGTTGAGCGGACTCGAAACAAAGTAAGGGCGCGACTAGCCGGCGAGTTGGTTCCTCTGCGCCTGAGTTTTCCATACAAAGTACTATCGTTCGAGGAAGATAACTTAAAAATTTAAAATTGATTGCTCAAACTTTGGCAACTTAGCTTTTTGTCTCTTGCTTCCCAATGAGGTGAAACTTCCTCGGCGCGCTGGTCCATAGTATTATCTCCTCCTCCCCCCTGGTTAACTTGTGCGCGAGGGAGCCTTCCTTTCTTTGAGAAAAGAAAAAGAATAGGAAATAACGTTATGGAGCCCAGCGGCTCAATTCTGCTTACCGGGTGTGGTTGCTGCACAAAGTGTTAGCCAAAACATGCAATAAAATGATGAAAGCATGAATTTGACAAGTTGTGCGCAACACATGAGCTTTACTGATGCACGGGGTCTGCACCCGGCTTTGTACAAAGGATTACATGCAACAGCGGCAAGACTTGTACAAAAGGTTCCGGCAACCGCGCCCTATGGGTAAAACTTACGAAGATGCTCAATGTTCCAGGAGTTGCTCACCGGAATGCCATCTTCGGTCTCAAGGCGGACAGCGCCAGGCCTAGTGACTCGTTTCACCTGATAAGGGCCTTCCCACTTGGCGTCAACTTGTTTGAATTCTTGGCGGACTGAGCAGCGCCCAAGAACAAGGTCGCCTTCCTCGAGACTTCGGCACTAACTCTGCGGCTATGGTAGCGACGCAGCTTGTCTTTAGCGGCGGCTCGCGACAAATGACTGAAGACGATCCTCCTCAAGGAGCAGCGCGTCATCTTATCGCAGCTGCTCTTGCTCAAGCTCATCATAAGCGAGCACTCGAGGCGATCTGTATACGAGTTCCGTGGGGAGAACTGCCTCTGCTCCATAGACTAGAGCAAAAGGGTGTCCGGCGGTGGCTCGATTTGGCGTCGTCTGATCGACCAAAGAACCACCGGCAGCTCCTCGATCCGGTTTCTTCCGCACTTGTGCAGCACTGTCGAAAGTTACGGTCTTGAGCCCGCGCAGCACTTGACATTGCCCTCTCGCTTGACCGTTGCTTCTCGGGTGAGCAAAGCTCATGCGAACCTTGGCGCCAAGATCTTGGACGTCTTGCATGAAGGTGCGACTACGTAAATTGTGTGCCGTTGTCGGTGATGATCCTGTTAGGGATTCGAAGCGGCAAACAATCGACCAAGAACTTATTTGCTTGTTGTCTTTGTCACCTTACTCATCGCTTCCACTTACGGCCACTTTGTGAACTTGTCGATGGCGGCGTACAAGTACTCAAAGCCCCCGACAGCTCGGGGGAAGGGGCCGAGAATGTCGAGCCCCCAGACCGAAAATGGCCAGGATAAAGGGATCGTCTGGAGAGCTTGAGATTGGTGTATCTGTTTGGAATGGAACTCGCACGCTTCACACTTGGTTACTGGTGCAGTTGCATCCTGGAGGGCTGTCGGCCGGAAGAAACCTTGCCGGAAAGCTTTGCGGCAAGTGCTCTTCTTGCGCCAATGTGGTGACCACATATGCCTCCATGTATCTCTGCCAACAGCTTACATCCATCTTCCACAGGAATACACTTCAATTTCACACCGTTGAGTCTTCTTACATGCAGTATCTTTGTCGACAAACTGGTACATACTCATTGCCGGGCTACTCTTTCCGCTTCTTCTTGCTCTTGGGAAGTTCTCTGTCTGAAGGAAATGGACAATCTGTTGCGCCCATGCTTTGGAGCTTGCGGCTCGACAACAAGGACTAAAGGCACATCCGCTGCTGCGGGAACATCAGCTTCCACGGCAAGAACCTGCGGCCCTGCGAGCTTGATGCTCCCGACAAGCTTGCCGGAGTAAGACTTGTCGGGGCGTCTGCTTCAACGAAACAAACCACAGGGCTGTCAGAGCAGGCGCTCCTCGGCACTATTGGTGTTGATCTTGGGGACCTTTGCAGCAACGGCGGGAAGCTACGTGGAAAGTAATCACCAGAGGCCAACTTCCTCTTCTTGCTTTGTCCAGTTGATGGTGTTACGGTTGGCTGAGTCAGCTTGAGCACGAAAATCCCTGGCGCGCCAAAGATGTCGGGGAGGCTGATCGTACCCACGGACACCTATGGGGCCGGAGGACCAGGCCCCTTGTGGTTCGGAGGGGGGCGGAGATCGCACGAAGAGCGGATCGAGGCGAGGCACACGAGCAGTTTACCCAGCTTCGGAGCTCTCCGGAGAGATAAAACTCCTACTGCTGCTTGTTTGATATATTGTGTTCTTGCTAGGGAGCGATGCAAGCTACAAAACCTAGCGTGAGTGTCTCTGGTCTCGAGTGAGTCAAACCCTTTCTACGTTGCACATGGGCCTCCTTTTATATGCTCAAGGGGTCTCCGACAGGTGGCAACATAGATGAGGGTACAAATGTAAAAACAGGAGTTGGTACACCTACTCGAGCGATTATGCGATTGCAAAATACCTAACTCTGACGGCAAGGAACAAAAGCAATAAATGCCCGTCAGTGTCGCCCGAACAGTGCAAGAGATGCCGTCAGGTGCGCCTCCGCTCGCCACGATGGCAAGCTTGTCAGGCGCCGCTTATCGCTGCTCTCCGCTGGCTGCACAACTGCTCGACACGCGCGCATGGAACGGTCCCATGGCGACACGTCGCTGGATGAGCTGGAGCGGAGATGGAGAGAAGTTGCATGCATGACAAGCGCCTTGCAGCGGCGAATCATATCGCACCCGGAGGCTTGTCGCTCGGGCCTTCCCGGCAAGCTCCTCTTGTCGGGGCCTTGTTTTCTGCATGCCTGGAGTGGCCTTCCCGACAAGCTCCTCTTGTCGGGGCCTTGTCTTCTTAATCAAATACTTTGTTCTTGAATGGCTCCAAAGGAGCCACGGAGGGTCTTGGCGGTGATGAGGCAAACCCTGCCGCGAGGTGCTACAACTGTCCGTGCACGAGTACGGGATACTAGGGTACCCCTACTCTAGTACACCGACAGCAAGTCTCTTTACTCGTTCCGTAACACATCATCCCGTTATCAACCCCTTGGTCACATTGTGCACATTATGATGATGTCCTACCGAGTGGGCCCAGAGATACCTCTCCATCACACGGAGTGACAAATCCGATCTCGATTCGTGCCAACCGCAATGAGACACTTTCGGAGATACCCGTAGTGCACCATTATAGCCACCCGATTCACGTTGTGACGTTTGGTACACCCAAAGCATTCCTACGGTATCACAGGTTGCACAATCTCATGGTCTAAGGAAATGATACTTAACATTAGAAAAGCTTTTGCATCTGAACTACGATCTTTGTGCTAGGCTTAGGATTGGGTCTTGTCCATCACATCATTCTCCTAATGATGTGATCCCGTTATCAACGACATCCAATGTCCATGGTCAGGAAACCGTAACCATCTATTGATCAACGAGCTAGTCAACTAGAGGCTTACTAGGGACATGGTGTTGTCTATGTACCCACACATGTATCTGAGTTTCCTATCAATAAAATTATAGCATGGATAATAAACGATTATCATGAACAAGGATTTATAATAATAATAACTAATTTATTATTTCCTCTAGGGCATATTTCCAACAGTCTCCCACTTGCACTAGAGTCAACAATCTAGTTCGCATCGCCATGTGATTAACACTCACAGGTCACATTGCCATGTGACCAACATCCAAAGAGTTTACTAATGTCACTAAACTAGTTCACATCATCATGTGATTAAGACTCAATGAGTTCTGGGGTTTGATCATGTTTTGCTTGTGAGAGAGGTTTTAGTCAGCGAATTACAACATTCAGATCCGTATGCACTTCGCAAATCTCTAGGTCATATTGTAAATGTTGCTTCCACGCTCCACTTGAAGCTATTCCAAATGGTTGCTCCACTATACATATCCGGTTTGCTACTCGAGTCACTTTCGGATAGGTGTTAAAGCTTGCATCGGCGTAACCCTTTACGCCGAACTCTTTATCACCTCCATAATCGAGAAACATGTCCTTATTTACTCCAAGGACAATTTTGACATTGTCCAATGATCCATTCCTGGATCATTCTTGTACCCCTTATCGACTCATGGCAAGGCACACTTCGATGCGGTACACACGGCATAGCATATTATAGAGCCTACGTCTAAAGCATAGGGGGCGACCTTCGTCCTTTCTCTCTCTTCTGCCGTGGTCGAGCTTTAACTCTTAACTTCATACCTTACAACTCGAGGCAAGAACTCCTTCTTTGGTGATCCATCTTGAACACCTTCAAGATCATGTCAAGGTATGTGCTCATTTGAAATTACCATTTAGCGGTTTTTGATCTATCCTCATAGATCTTGGTGCTCAATGTTCAAGCAGCTTAATCCAGGTTTTCTATTGAAAAACACTTTTCAAATAACCCTATATGCTTTCCAGAAATTCTACATCATTTCTGATCAACAATATGTCAACAACATATACTCATCAGAAATTCTATAGTGCTCCCACTCACTTCTTTGGAAATACAAGTTTCTCATAAACTTTGTATAAATCCAAAATCTTTGATCATCTCATCAAAGCGTACATTCCAACTCTGAGATGCTTACTCCAGTCCTTAGAAGTACTGCTGGAGCTTTGCATACTTGTTAGCGTCTTTCAGGATTGTCAAAACCTTTCTAGTTGTATCACATACAACCTTTCCTCAAGAAAATTGTCGAGGAAACAATGTTTTGACATCCTATCTGCAAGATTTCATAAATAATGCAAGAATCGCTAATCCAATTCCAACAGACTCTTAGCATCGCTATGAGTGAGAAAGCCTCACCGTAGTCAACTCCTTGAATCTTGTCGAAAAACATCTTAACGACAAGTCGAGCTTTCTTAATGGTGATACTTACCATCATTGTATGTCTTCCTTTTAAAATCCATCTGTACCCAATAGCCTTACGACCATCAAGCAGTTCTTCCAAAGTCTACACTTTGTTTTCATACATGGATCCTCTATCGGGTTTTATGGCCTCGAGCCATTTGTCGGAATCCGGGCCCACCATCGCTTCTCCATAGCTCGTAGGTTCATTGTTGTCTAGCAGCATGACCTCTAAGGGATTTGCGTACCACTCTGAAGTAATCTGGCGTCCTTGTCGACCTACGAGGTCCGGTAGTGACTTGATCTGAAGCATCATGATCACTATCATCAGCTTCCACTTCAATTGGTGTTGGTGCCACATGAACAACTTCTTGTGCCTTGCTACACACTGGTTGAAGTGATGGTTCAATAACCTCATAAAGTCTCCACCATCCTCCCACTCAATTCTTTCGAGAGAAACTTTTCCTCGAGAAAGGACCCGTTTCTAGAAACAATTATTTTTGCTTCCGGATCTGAGATAGGAGGTATACCCAACTGTTTTGGGTGTCCTATGAAGATGCATTTTATCCGCTTTGGGTTCGAGCTCATCAACTGGAAACTTTTTCACATAAGCGTCGCAGCCCCAAACTTTTAAGAAAGCGACAACTTAGGTTTCTCCAAACCATAGTTCAAGCGGTGTCGTCTCAACGGAATTACGTGGTGCCCTATTAAAGTGAGTGCGGTTGTCTCTAATGCCTAACCCATGAGCGATAGTGGTAATTCGATAAGAGACATCATGGTGCGCCCCATATCCAATAGGGTGCAACTATGATGTTCTGACACACCATCACACTATTGTGTTCCAGGAGGTATTAATTGTGAAACAATTTCCACAATGTCTTAATTACGTGCCAAAGCTCGTAACTCAGATACTCATCTCTATGATCTTATCATAGACATTTTGTCCTCTTGTCACAATGATCTTCAACTTCACTCTGAAATTACTTGAACCATTCAATATTTCAGACTTTGTTTCATCAAGTAAATATACTCAACATCTACTCGAATCATCTGTGAAGTAAGAACATAACGATATTCACTGCATGCCTCAGTACTCATTGGCCTGCACACATCAAAATGTGTTACTTCCAACAAGTTGCTATCTTGTTCCATTTTACTGAAAAACTAGGCTTTTCAATCATCTTGCCCATGTGGTATGATTTGCATTTCTCAAGCGATTCAAAATCAAGTGAGTCCAAACGATCCATCTGCATGAAGTATCTTCATGCGTATACACCAATAGACATGGCTCGCATGTCTCAAACTTTTCAAAAACGAGTGAGTCCAAAGATCCATCAACATGGAGCTTCTTCATGCGTTTTTATACCAATATGACTTACATGGCAGTGCCACAAGTAAGTGGTACTATCATTACTATCTTATATCTTTTGGCATGAAAATGTGTATCACTACGATCGAGATTCAATAAACCATTCTTTTAGGTGCAAGACCATTGAAGGTTTTATTCAAATAAATAGAGTAACCATTATTCTCCTTAAATGAATAACCGTATTGCGATAGACATAATCCAATCATGTCTATTCTCAACGCAAACACCAAATAACAATTATTTAGGCTTAACACCAATCTCGATGGTAGAGGGAGCAGGCGATGCTTGATCACATCAACCTTTGGAAACACTTCCAACACACATCATCATCTCACCTTTAGCTAGTCTATGTTTATTCCGTAGCTCTTTTATTTCGAGTTACTAACACTTAGCAACCGAACGGTATCTAATACCACTGGTGCTACTAGGAGTACTAGTAAAGTACACATTAACATAATGTATATCCAATATACTTCAAATGGACCTTGCCTGCCTTCTTATCTACTAAGTATCTAGGGTGGTTCTGCTTTAGTGTCCGTTCCTCTCATTACAGAAGCACTTAGTCTCAGGTTTGGGTTCAACCTTGGGTTTTCACTAGAGCAGCAACTGTTTTGTCGTTTCATGAAGTATCCCTTCTTGCCCTTGCCCTTCTTGAAACTAGTGGTTTTACCAACCATCAACAATTGATGCTCCTTCTTTATTTCTACTTTTGCCGTGTCAAACATCACGAATATCTCAAGGATCATCGTATCTATCCCTGATATGTTATAGTTCATCACGAAGCTCTAGCAGCTTGGTGGCAATGACTTTGGAGAAACATCACTATCTCATCTGGAACATCAACTCCCACTCGATTCAAGTGATTATTGTACTCAGAACAATCTGAGTACGAGCTCAATGATTGAGCTTTTCTCCCTTAGTTTGCAGGCTAAGAAAAATCGTCGGAGGTCTTATACCTCTTGACGTGGGCATGAGCCTGAAATCCCAATTTCAGCCCTCGAAACATCTCATATGTTCCGCGACGTTTCGAAATCGTCTTTGGTGCCTCAACTCTAAACCGTTTAACTGAACTATCACGTAGTTATCAAGACGTGTATGTCAAATGTTCGCAACATCCACAGACGACGTTCGAGGTTCAGCACACCGAGTGGTGCATTAAGGACATAAGCCTTCTACTGTCCGCATAATTGCTACTGTCAACTTTCAACTATATTTTCTCTAGGAACATATCTAAAACAGTAGAACTAAAGCGCGAGCTATGACATAATTTGCAAGAATCTTTTAACTATGTTCAGGATAATTAAGTTCATCTTATGAACTCCCACTCAGATAGACATCCCTCTAGTCATATAAGTGATTACATGATCCGAGTCAACTAGGCCGTGTCCGATCATCACGTGAGACGGACTAGTCATCATCGGTGAACATCTTCATGTTGATCGTATCTACCATACGACTCATGCTCGACCTTTGGGTCTCTTGTGTTCGAGGCCATGTCTGTACATGCTAGGCTCGTCAAGTTAACCTAAGTGTTTCGCGTGTGTAAATCTGGCTTACACTCGTTGTATGTGAACGTTAGAATCTATCACACCCGATCATCACGTGGTGCTTCGAAACAACGAACTTTCGCAACGGTGCACAGTTAGGGGGAACACTTTCTTGAAATTTTAATGAGGGATCATCTTAATTAACCCAAATACCGTTAATGAATACACATGGAAATTGGAATGGTATAGACAAGATGTAGAGAATAAAATGCTAGAGTTCTTGAAGCGTCTCAATACCAATGAAGATATACTACTTCCTTACAACTTCGAGTGAGTCATAATGTCTTGTACTACAAATTCTGTTTTTGCTTACTAGCTAGATGTTAATAAGTGTATAGGGTTTAGGGTTAGTTGATTAGTGTTATGCACATGCCCGCTTAATTTATACATGCAAACGTGTCGCATGCACGGTACCACTGGATCTTGTTAGACATTAAAGTTGAAGAAGGAAAAGTTGAAGTACTGGACTCACTACTTAAAAAAGAAAGTGACTACAGCATCGTGAAGGGGATAGTCAACAGGTAATTTCAATCATTATTAACTATTTCTTGACCTATTTAGTTCATCATTTCCTGATATGAACTATTTAACAACCACTTTATTATTTTTCTTTGCCGGCAGGCAGGGCTTGGCAAAGTTCATCAAGGTGACTCCAGGCAAGTGGAAAAAAAGGTGTTTTGGTATCGACCCAAGGTAAGTAATTAAGTAGTACTAGCTAGCTAGCTACCATCTCTTTAATTCTTGTTTCAATACCATTAATTAATTATCATGCTTGATTAATTATTACCTGATTAAATTCAATTCTCGTAAAGACCCTGAAGCAGACGCCGGGAACTGATCTATGTGCATTCTACGTTTGTGAGAACATTCGCATGATGGCGTCTGAAAGGAGCAGATCTCCAAGACAAGACTGGGTGCGTTTGTCAGAACACTATTCACAATTTGTACACCATTATCGATATCTAGTCACACAACTAATACACATGCATATTGATCTCCTTCTTAACAGTTCAGAGAGGTGCGGGAGCAGCTCCTAACAACGGAGCGCATACTAGCACTTCAAGAGGAAATAGCGGGATTTTTGCTCGACCAAGTCATAGATCCCAAAGAAGAATACTATTACCCGCTACCGCCCCCATGAACCACTTGTCATCGTGCTCCGAAGGCACCAAGGCAACATGTAGGAGAAATTGTATATATAGACATGTGTATGTAAGAATAATTAATGGTGGTTGTGAGACACTCAATTATATATATATATATATATATATATATATATATATATATATATGATCGGTTCTACGAGAAAATCTATTTATATATATGCATAGCGTGTACAATATGTAGTATCGTAAAATACCAGCAAACAAAAAAGAATTAAATGGAAAACACAAAATTAATGAAAAAATAAAATTTAAAACCAACCCCCCCCCCCCAAACATTTAGTACCGGTTGGTGTTACCAACCGGTACTAATGGTCTACCAGCACCCGGGCCTGGCTCGTGCCACGTGGTGGCACTTTAGCACCGGTTCGTGCCGAACCGGTACTAAGGGGGGGGGGGGGTCTTTAGTCTCCACTCTTTAGTGCCTAAAGGCCCTTACGAACCGACGCTAAAGCCCGGTTCTGCACTAGTGGAACCTGCAAACCCGAACAACAGTTACTCCACCTAGTAGCAAAGAGACAGATAAACCCATTAGAGCATCTCCAACAGGCGCACAAAAGTTCCACACCCTAAAATTGTTTTAGTGTGTCACTGTAGCACTTTTAGCGCGCCGGATTCAACATTGCTGTATCAGATGTCCAAAAACACGCTGTGTAAATTGTGAAGCGCACGCAATCCAGCGCCTCAAATTTGCAGCATGCGATAGCGTTTTTCAGCACGTGTCCAACCCTTTTTTGCGCTCGTACTATTTTCCAGCTTTTGTTGGAGCCGTCCGGCGCCCAAAAAACCTGGATTTTAACTGCCACGCCCAATATGCGACCCTATCCAAAAGGAACTCGACGGTCCCACTAAGGATAGACCCGCATATTGAAACGCTTTTGCAAGGTGGATATCATTACATCAACATTACATAATAGGTGGGGATACATACATAAGGCACAAATGCCACAAGAATACATCAACATCATATACAAGATCAACATCCGACTACGGATGAAACATAAACAGAAACTCAAACAATATCCACCCTGCTAGCCCAGGCTGCCGACCTGGAACCTATCCCCTGATCGACGAAGAAGAAGAAGAAGAAGAACTCAAAGCAAGCAAGCATCGCTCTCGCATCATGATCATCGCATAACCTGTACCTGCAACTGTTGGTGTAGTAATCTGTGAGCCACGAGGACTCAGCAATCCCATTACCATGGGTATCAAGACTAGCAAAGCTTAATGGGTAAGGAAAGGATAACTGGTGAGGTTGCAGCAGCGACTAAGCATGATATGGTGGCTAACATACGCAAATGAGAGCGAGAAGAGAAACAAAGGAACGGTCGTCAACTAGTAATGATCAAGAAGTGATCTTGAACTCCTACTTACGTCAAACATAACCCAGAAACCGTGTTCTCCTCTCGATCAACCCCGAAAAGAGACACTCACGCAGTTACGCTGCAGTTGGTGTATTTTAGAAGAGTTTACTTGAGTTTACTACAACCGGATATTAACAAATTCCCATCTGCCACATAACCGCAGACACGGCTCTCGAAATTTTATACCCTGCGGGGTGTCCCAACTTAGCCCATGATAAGCTCGCGATCAACAAAGGATATTCCTTCTCCTCGGGAAGACCCGATCGATCTCGGAATCCGGCTACAAGACATTTCGACGGTAATAAAACAAGACCAGCAAAGCCGCCCGATCGCGACAATCCCGATAGGAGTTGCACATATCTCGTTCTCGAGGCAACACCGGATAAGCGAAGCGTCTGGTACCGGCGTAACCCAAGTTGCCAAGGGATGGTCCCGCACGGTGCTCTAGTTTGGACCAACACTTAGACAAGCATTGGCCCGGGGGGCTAAATAAAGATGACCCTTGGGTTAATTACTCCCAAGGGAGATGTAGGTGGTGGTGAGGAAAATGGTAAAACCAATGTTGGTCCTTGCTGGAGGAGTCTTATTCAAAGCGAACTGTCAAGGGGGTCCCATAAATCACCCGACCGCGTTAGGGACGCAAAATCCGGGAACATAATACCGATATGACGGAAACTAGGGCGGCAAGAGTGGAACAAAACACCAGGCATAAGGCCGAGCCTTCCACCCTTTACCGAGTATATAGATGCATTAATTAAATAAGGTATATTGTGATATCCCAACAAGTAAACATGTTCCAGCAAGGAACAACATCTCCATGTTCCAACAGGGAACAAACTTCATCTTCACCTGCAACTAACAACGCTATAAGAGGGGCTGAGCAAAGCGGTAACATAGCCAAACAACGGTTTGCTAGGAAGGGTGTCAAAGGTTAGAGGCTCATGGCAATTTGGGAAGGCTTGAATAAACAGATGATAGGTAGTGCAGCATAGCAATAGAACGAAGCAACTAGCATAGCAATGATAGTAGTGAGATCCAAGGTGATGGTCATCTTGCCTGAAATCCCGCAAGGAAGAAGAACGAGTCCATGAAGAAGACGAAGCCACGAAGACGAACCAAACGTAGACGAACGAATCCTCACGATCGCAACGTAACAGGAACTAACAAGAAGAAGCACACAACATAGTAAACACACCACACATGAACGAGGCATGATACACAAACAAGCATGATGCATGAAAAATCTAGATGAGTCTACTCATGGCAAGAGATGATGCAAACAATAGCAACACATCAAGGCAAGTTTAAATGAGGCCGGAAACAACATATAACAATTCCGGTAAGTCCTCATGCAAATTTCGAAATTGGTTCAGTGTTCAAGTTGTTAAACAGCAATTTAAGATGCACCAAGATGATCTACACGAAATTCTAGTCAAGTTACATATAAAGTTCATTTAATTCGGAGCTACGGCCTAAAATATATGAGCAAAACAAGTTAAACATGGCATTGATGCAAAATGCATTCAAACATCAAGAAAACACCTCAAAACAAGGATGCAACATGATAATATTAAGCTACATGCAAAATCAAGCAAGTTTCATATAGAGCACACTCAAAACGGAGCAACGGTTCAACACATACACACAATACAAGTAATAGCAACAATCTGTCCAAAACAGCAACTAGGCATATTGCAAGCATCAAAACACTATGCTACAGCATCTTAACGTACGAACAAAAGGCATGGGCATGATGTACAGGTAAATCATAACAAAACATGAACACTGAGCTATCTCCAGAAATAACTAAAACATGCTCAAAAGGACATGGCAAGAATGCAAATAATAACAGTTCAGACTTTGCAGAAAAATAACATCAGGTTACAATGTTTATAGCTATCAAACAACATGCTACAGGAACTTATCATGGCAAACAAAGGCATGGCATGAATCTACTCAAAGCATAGATCAAAAGTCCCTTACTGACCATGAGCCAAAAAGGATCAGAAGATATGATGGCACCCATGTAAACATAGCAAGTTATATTACAGATTCATACATGGCAGGAACAACGATAAGTAGACATATTGGTGAGCTTGAACCACTCACCACAGAGCAATACATGGCATGGCAAGGAAACATACAGTAATAAGGCATGTTTATGAATCTAAGAATGGCAAGAGCAAGTTCATATAGTACATGGATCACTAACAACAACCTTGGCAAAATTGAATAACATGTAAACAATCTGCCAGGAAACATTTTATAGCAAAAGTAGAGCTCTATTGACTCAAGCTATGGCACTCCATAATTGCAACCAAGGGCATGGATGGATAGAGCAAGACATGTATAACAAAACATTCTTAATGAACATCTCCAGATTATGCATAGAATGACTTGTATAAGCAGGTTAACATAACATCATGATATAGCAGATTCAGACATGTAAAACAGCAACAACAAGTACCCTACTTAACAAGCTTGATGCACTCACTACAGGAATCAAAAAAATACATTGATAGCACCCCGGTAAAGATGGCATGACATAGATCAAAACTCATATAGACATCAACCTCATAGGTTGCACACATCAATCATGGCAAAAATGACAAATCACCAAGTTATAATAGTTTCAGCAGGTTAACATCATATAGCACTCTTGCAACGAAGATTCAGGCATCAAGATGAGCTCAAATGAACATAATGCAATGGAATGAAATGACGTACTCGTTGAGGCGAACAATTTGACATATTACACGCACGAAATGGAGCTACAGATGCAGAGATACAGCATGATGAATATGGCATGATAATATGCAAATCTGGGAACTTAGTCATTTCAGGAAAAAAAACAGGTGAGCGTCATATAGTTATATCGCGCACGGGCGGGTTTTAGGCGGGGCTCACCTAGCGGGCTTAGCCCAGGTTGGCGGGGACGGGCTTGGCAGGCCGAGGAGGGGGAGTCGGGCTGGGCCGGCTTACTCGCTGGGCCGTGGCGCGGGGCCCACGTGGATGAGGTCAACGGCGCCGAAGCGAGGCCGATCGATCGGCCCTCCCGATCCATGGCGGCGGCGCTCGATTCCGGCGAGCCGCGACGGCGGGTCGGCGGAGGATGGTGGAGGGGACTGAACGGCGTCGAGGACGGAAGGAGCACGGAGGAGGCCGGACGGCGAGGTCCGGCGGTTGAGGCGGGCGGCGTCGCTCGGCCGGCCAACGCAGCGCCGGGCGAGAGATGGTAACCGGGCGGCGGAGGCGCAGCGGCGAAGCGGCGGCAAAGCGGGCGACGCCGGAGAGGGAGGCGCCAGCGGCGGCGACGGCAGCAGCCGCCCGGCCGCCGGAGTTTGTCGCCGGCGACGGCGCAGTGGCGAGCAAGGCGGCGAGGTTTCGGATGAGCGCCGCCACGGCGCGGGCGGCGGCGGCGTCTGATGGCCCAGCGGGCCTCGAGATGGGTTCGGCGGGCCCCGGCGGGCGCTGGGGAAATACGTGGCGCGCGCTAGAGGAGGAGGGAGGCGGCGCTGCTGAGGTGGCGGCTCCGGATTGGCTGGAGTGAGGTGGAGGCGGCGGTGGACGCGTCCGGCGGCGGAGTGGACACGTCCGGAGGCGCGGGGGGGCTAGGCTAGGGTTCATCCGTGAATTTCGGGGGAGGGGACTGATTTATAGATAGAGGGAGCTAGGAGAGTCCAAATGGGGTGCGGTTTTCGCCCACACGATCGTGATCGAACGACCGAGAGCATGGAGGGGAGTTTGCTGGGTTTTGGGCCACTTTGAAAGGGGTGTTGGGCTGCAACACAAAAGAGGCCTTTGAGGTTACCCGGTTAACTGTTGGAGTATCAAACGACCTCCAAATGGCACGAAACTTGACAGGCGGTCTACCGGTGGTATACCAAGGCCGCATGGCAAACCTCGGTCCATTCCGAAACCGTTTAACACCCGCACACGAAAAGAGGCAAAAGGGGGCGCCGGGGGACATAGGAGTGCCGGATTACCAAAGCGGACAACGGGAAAATGCTCGGATGCATGAAACGAACACGAATGCGAAATGAGATGCACATGATGACATGATATGAAATGCATATGATGACATGGCAAAGTGCAACACGCAAGCAAATGACATGGCAACGCTGACGAATAACTGGCGGACACCTGGCGCATCGAATCCGGGGCGTTACATTAACGTGTGAAGCAGTTTTTGTCGCCTGTTGGAGATGCTCTCAAGTCCGTTTAAAATGCAGATTCTTTGATAGCCTAGATAGCGACGGCTCGACTGGAAGCTCGGTCCGGAACAGCTTTGAACTAGACCCAGAGTGAGCTATTTTTTTTTTGATGAACCGGTGTGAGCTAGCTGCTTTGTTCTTTACTCTCTTTTTTCCTTTCAGAATAGGAAGACCCGGTCTCTGCATCGACCATGCACACAACCATTTTATTAAATAAAAGAAGTTCACCAAAGCTTTTCCCCTCCGCTGGCTCTGGTTTAGAGTGGATGGACCCCACCAAGCCTTGGTTGGGCATGGGCTCGCCGTGCTCTGATGATGACCACGATATTTTCACGGCGGGCACTTGCGACTCCGTTGGCAATGGGCACACTGCTCGGTTCTGGAACCCACCCTGTTTGAATGGTCTTCGTCCTCACGATATCGCGCCTAACATATTTGACCTCGCGCAAGAAAAATTGCTCTGTCCAACAAGCTTTGACCAACAACGTCTGGATCTCAAACCTGGACATGAGCAATGGTTTCACCCTTGTCCACATTTAGTAGTTTGCTGACCTGTGGGAAAAGCTCTCCACCGTCGCCCTTGTTCCCGATGTTCAGGATTCTATCATTTGGAAGTTCACAAAAGCCGGCACATACACCGCCTCCTTAGCTCATAAGGCGCAGTTCGAGGGCCTCTCTTGCTCCAATCTGGTGCATTCGGTGTGGAAGGTTTGGGCACCACCAAGATGCAAACTTTGATTGGTTGGTTAGTCAAAATAGGATTTGAACGTGTGACCGTTTGATTCGTAGAGGTTGGCCTAATTGTGGTCTTTGCCCAATTTGCAAACAATGTCTTCACGATACGTATTTGGAACGACATTCTTCCTTGGTTGGACGTCCACGACATCGCCCCGTCCTCTTGGTTGCCCATTGCTTCGGTGATAAATTGGTGGAATGGTAATCTTTAGGCTCGTGGTGGAGTTTCCAAGACAATTGCTTCCTTGATGATGCTCATTTCTTGGGAGATATAGTTGGAGCGCAATGCTAAGATCTTTCGTAACACTGCCGCCCCTTCCATGGTCATTATCTCCAAAATTAAAGTGGAGGTTTCTCTGTGGGCGCTAGCGGGCGCCAAACATCCGAGTGTTGTTTTGCCTCGAGAGTAGTTTCTTTATGTTTCACCGCTTTGCGGTCTTGTCTTGAACTTCTCCCTTAATCAATGAAATGACAAATTTTTTGTCTTGTTTAAAAAAGAAAGAACTAGATCCCTCTTCTCCACTCCTTGTGAGTTGTTCTTTTGAACTGCTCGAGATAAGTTTTCGGGCAATGTCATGGGCCCTAGTGACTGGAGACCCGAACTTTAACCCGGCCCCTACTATGAGGGAGAAAGGAGAAAGGAGAAAGGAGATGTTACACTACTAGGGGGAAGGGACAGGTGGACACGCCGATCATAGTAGAGATCAGACCAAGGATGGCCAAGAGGCTAGCTCGAGCTGTCCATCCATGGGTGGATCTGGGACAGGGCCGGGGTCTGGTTGTCCATCTGCCAAGCACCATGCGGCTTGATGCGTACAGGAGTGCTCTCATTCCCGCTTTAAGTCCACCGGCATACAGGAGTCTGGACAACAAGTGATCTACATGCTATTTAGCTACTGCTGCTGGCTGTTGCTGAGTAGGACGGCGCCCAAAATTAGTAGCTCTAGCAGTGATCACGTTACGTGCAATGTTTCATGTGCATGTACACAATCGACCGGTGTCCCCGGACAGCAGTCATTCAGTCAAGTGATCGATGTTGGAGTACTGCAATATATTTGTTGACAGCAAAACTTCACTATATGTGGCCTGGGTCAGGTGTAATACGCCTAATCTTGTCATTATCAACCTGTAAAGTAAGAGACAACTCCATCCGTACGACATAGAGTCATCAACACTACTTAGGTTTGGTACATGAAATAGTGGCGAGCGTAGACTATCAGCCTATCAGTTAGCATGGTGCTTATCATACTGCTCCGTCTCCATCAGGGCATATTAGATTAGCAAGAAGCAATATTCTTGGAGACAACTTGGTTAGCTACACGAAGTTGCGGCGCGCACGCTGATCCGATTGTATAGCTAACTAACTGGGGCATAGTATCCCGCTTGTTTTTTACGTCCAGACAGCTTTGTTCCTCATTCCATATTGATTGACCAAAGTGATTAACTAATTAAGCTGTGTCGTATACTCGTAATCTCCTACGTCCCGGCCTTCTCCCTCGCGTGGTCGAGCCTATAAATTGAGCACTCACACCGGCCTCAGAGCGCACACACACTCTCTGCTTCAGCACAAACACACACACACACACACACACACATGGCACTTCCTGCTAATGCCGCTGCCTCGTTGAACTTCCCGGTGATCAACATGGAGAAGCTTGAGACCGGGGAAAGGGGCGCGGCCATGGAGGTCATCCGCGATGCCTGCGAGAACTGGGGATTCTTCGAGGTGCCGCTGCCACTCACATCTACTATGCAATTCGTTTACAGAATTATAGTGGATTGATTTTGTAGAAAGCAGGCATATGTAGTACTACGATTATTGACATGATTAACTGACCGTGCGCACAGCTGCTGAACCATGGCATCTCGCACGAGCTGATGGACGAGGTGGAGCGGGTGAGCAAGGCCCACTACGCGGCGTGCCGGGAGGAGCAGTTCAAGGAGTTCGCGGCGAAGACGCTAGAGGCCGGCGAGAAGGGCGCCGACGTGAAGGACGTGGACTGGGAGAGCACCTTCTTCGTCCGCCACCTCCCCGCCTCCAACCTCGCCGACCTGCCCGACCTCGACCACCACTACAGGTATGCACGCGTGATTACTTAATTGACTACCGTTGCTTGATCACTGAGTATTAACATAAGAGACCAATAGATAGCACCAGATTCCACAGATTGATTCAACTCTAGTTTCTGACGAGGCAGCTTATTGTACTCTCACAAAGTCATTCCTTACACGTACAGCAGCTCAAAAGCAACATGCAGCAATTATAGTACTGCCACTAGGATATCAACAGGAGATAAGATTGCTTGCGCAAATCAGAATCCTACTAATTTAGCAGCAGTAACCAACACGATTGGAATGGAATCATCTTTTTAGCAAGTGACACTTTGCCTTTTTCGTGTCGTCGTTGCAGGCAAGTGATGAAGGAATTCGCGGCGGAGATCCAAAAGCTGGCGGAGAAGGTGTTGGACCTGCTGTGCGAGAACCTGGGCTTGGAGCAGGGCTACCTGAAGCGGGCCTTCGCCGGTTCCAGGGGCCCGACGTTCGGCACCAAGGTCAGCAGCTACCCACCGTGCCCTCGCCCCGACCTGGTCGACGGCCTCCGTGCGCACACCGACGCCGGCGGCGTCATCCTTCTGTTCCAGGACGACCAGGTGAGCGGCCTCCAGCTCGTCAAGGACGGAGCATGGGTCGACGTGCCGCCCATGCGCCACGCCATCGTTGTCAACATCGGCGACCAGCTGGAGGTGATCACCAACGGGCGGTACAAGAGCGTGATGCACCGCGTGCTCACCCGCCCCGACGGCAACCGCATGTCCATCGCCTCGTTCTACAACCCCGGCGCCGACGCCGTCATCTTCCCGGCCCCGGCGCTTGTGGCCGCCGCCGACGCCACGGAGAAGAACGAGGGCGAGGAGGGCGGCGCCGCGTACCCAAGGTTCGTGTTCGAGGACTACATGAACCTGTACGTGCGCCACAAGTTCGAGGCCAAGGAGCCGCGCTTCGAGGCCATGAAGGCGGACGCCGCGCCAATCGCCACAGCGTGACAAGTACATGTGCTGGTACGTGCCAGGGCACGGACAAGAGCATTTTGGGACATGTTGATGTGGTGTACCGTAGATAATTTGCGTTTGTTTGTGTATGTATTGTTGTGGGTGGTGGAATCGCCGTGCATGCCGTGATGCTTGTGTGTGTTACCATACGTGTGAGTGAAGTTTCTTTCTTTCTTTCTTTTGAATAGTATATGTGTGGCGTGTGAGGTTAAGTGATGTATGTAGTACGTTGTACTTGTGTACTACGGTATGAATGGCTGAACTGCGTCAATGATGTTTTGGAAGCTGAAATTCTTGCAGACATGGAGGGTGTTTCTTTGGCTCTGCCTATTGATATTGAGTACGATTGTCTGGAGGCTGTAGTTATGATTAAGAACAGAGATCGCAACAATCAAAGTATGCTTTCATGATGATCAAAAGTAGTATGGCCTGGGTATTCTCAATTTGGAAAAAAATTGTTGCTGCCTTTCGCATCCGTTGGTTGTGGGCTGCTTGGTCAGACGATCAAGCCATGAGTCATTTTGGGGAACCCTTGCGATAATAAGGATAAAGATATTTCTGCGGCTGCCACCAGGGATTTGGTTGGGGACGGTCTTCGGGCCTAATACTGAGAATCTGTTTGGCTGGATGGTATGAGACCCACATACATCACGCCAAATATTTTCGATCTCTCTAAAAGAATAAATTGCTCCGTCCAAAAGGCCTTGCACAACATTATCTGGATTTCCCAAGTGGACATTGGTGGGGACCTCACTGTTAACCATCTATCTGAGCTCCTCGGCCTTAGGGGAAACTATCTCATGCCCACCTCAACCCCGACGTGGCTGATACAATTTCATGGAAGCTCACAATGATGTCCAATATTATGCGGCGTTGGCTTATAGCGCCCAATTCCTTGGGTTGGTGGACACGGATATGTCCCTGTTGGTGTAGAAGAACGGGGCTCCCCCAGAAGTGCAAATTCTTTGCTTGGCTGCACTGGCGGAGCGTGACACGAATTAAGGGGGTGGGGCAAATTTTAAACCAAAAGCAAAATGTGCTTGAAAATAGGTCCGACTCATACAAATTTGCATGTCAATCGAATATATCTTGCTCCTTGCATCCTACCAGTTCAGCTCATTTCGATCCTGGGCTGGTCACTTTGGCGGTGGCGCGCAAAAGCACAAGATGTTCCGTGTGTAGATGCAGCAGCTGACGTGGTGGCTAGGCAGCGGTTGACAGTCCAAGTCGTGAACGGGGGGAAATAAAATTGGGAATTGAGAAGATGATCTTGAAATCAAATTGCCAGGGATGTGGGCATAGAGATGAATTGAAATCAAAACACCACATAGGTGATGTTGTGGTGGAAAACATGAGAGACAAAGTAAGACTTCTGATCTGCTTTCTGTTTTCGTTGTCACAAGTTGTGAAGAGTTTTTTCAAGAGAGAATGGATCAACTAAAAAGAAAAGAGGCGGTCTAGGGTAAAGGTTCATATACGAGTAGTTGCAAGTACAAATATCAATCAAGCTGTGCTTTGGGTAGCTAGCTTTGCACATATTTGTAATTTTTTTTAAATGATCAACATTTTTTTAATCTTTATGAACTTTTAAAATGTTCAGAATTGAAAACGTACTCACAGATTTTGAAATAAACATTAATATAAAAATGTTCACAGTAGTGGTCCTTAGGAGTCGAAAAATAACCCAGATTCATCACAACAAGCTTGGTAGGGAAGAAGACACGAAGGGAGTTGCTTCTCTCTGATTGCAGTAGCTCTTTTGTCTGTGAGAATGGATTGTTGGCAAAAAAAATGAGGAGGTGAAGAATAAAACACCCGCTTGAGAATGAATGTAAAAACAGTTGGGACTTATATGAATTTTCATGATTTTTTGTGCATGCATGCAACCATGTCCCCTATACTTTGTTTCTAAATTGTTCTGTCAATTGCATGTGATTGGTAAAGATGGAGAGAGAAGAAAGAAATAAGAAACAGAAAATATGGTCCAGGGTGGCCCACATCCTACGTGAAGGGCTGCCGGGACATCCCCATAACCTCCTTATATATGTATTGGATATGGTGATTTGCGGACAGGTCGATCGTATGAGGAGAATGTGATGAATCCAATTGGATGGTTTTTTTTCCTTCTCTCTTGTCTGAGCAGTGATCAGGTTGTTCGTCCGAACATTTGGAAAGGATTTGGATTTTCATATTGTATTTTTTTTGAGACACTCTTTTCATGTTGTATATGCTCTGAAGGTCCCCGGCAAATGGTCTCCGGTTAGTTGCTCCCGAGTACTAAGGCTTATATCTACAACTTCTCGCAATAACGCACAAGATAATGCGCTTTGCTGGCCCAACTAGTGTTGCATACTGCTCGCTCTCGTATAGAAAAATCAGAGTGTTCGTTTTGAACAAATAATAAGCAGAGAAAAACCTGCAACACCTAGGTGAAAAACAAGTCGGCAATGTTTTTCCTTTGACAGGTTTGAATAATGTCCGTGAAATCAAAAAACTCATGAATTTTTTATATAAAAAGTTCATGGATTAAAAGTACCCAATAAATTATAACAAATGCTTGTGATTTTTGAAAAATGTTCATGTATGTTAAGAAATCATGAATCTAAAATTATTTGTCATTTTTAAAGACATAATTTTGAAAAAGATGTTCAATATACATATCATGGGAAAAGAGAACTAAATGGGACACAAAAGCCAAACCGACAAAAAAACGCAAAAGCCAGCAAGGAAAAAAATCGCGTGAATGGGATGTCCCAAATCGCCGGAAAGGTCAACATTTTGCACGCCGAAAGTAGGATTCTATGTTGTGAGCGTAGAATAGAGTCCGTAGCCTGCGTGTTGGGGAGTGCCTTCGTCTAGCCTTCTGCCAGACGTAGGAACCGCTCGCATCTATGGTAGGACCTTTTTTTACTTATGTTTATATTCTGAAAATAAAAAAATATTTAGTTTTTAAAAGATGTTCACCATGTATTGGAAAATTGTTTGACGAATGCAAATAAACTATTTTTGTCGTTTTAAAAAATGTTTGTAAATTTCATTAAAATTGTGCCATTCAAAAAGAAATGTCAATGTATTTAAGAAACTATAGATGTGGTGTAAACAATTTGTGCGTGAAGACTTAAAAAATAGTACCATGCCAGAAAATAATCATAACATTTAAAAATGTTCACACTTTTAAAACATTACATTATAAACATTTTTTAAAATGTTCATCATGTATTTGACAAATGTTCAACGTGTATTAAAAATGTATAATGTGTATACAAAAAACTTACAATGTGTATTCGAAAAAATTCAACATGTATTTGAAAATATGTTCACCATGTTTTTTTAATTGTTCAATGTGTATGCAAAAAGTGGCTCACGTGTACTCAAGTAAAAATTCAACATGTATTCAAAGGAAATATTAGCATGTATTCGAATAATATTCAATGTTTATTAAAAAAATCAAAGATATATTCAGAAAATGCTAAAATTGTTTTAAACAATGTTTGTTATGTATTTAAGCAATATCACGCGTCTATCAAAAAATGGTGAGCGTGTAACAATTCAACATGTATTTGAAAGAAAAAGAAAATAAAGCAAATAAAAATGAATAGAAAAGGGCATAAATAAATAAATAAAGGAAAACCAATGAAACTGTAAAGAATAGACACGAAATAAAGAAAACAAACCGCTGGAGCCTTCGCAAGAACTAGCAAAACAATAGTAGATTCATGTTAACTTCCCAAAACCGCTTCATTGAGGTACGAGTATGCTGCTGAGCACCAGTGGTGCTAGGTCTCACAATAAGCGAGATATATCGCTTGCAGGCTTGTTATACTGTGACCAAGGGCTCGTAGTATGCCTTTTTGGCATGATCCTTCAGAGTGAGCAATATACGGCCATTGTTGCAAAAATAGATAATAGGCCCAGCTTACTAACACTGACCACATATGGGCCAGCGTAAGATCCATTCCACAGATATATTTGTTTGTTTATATACAAATCTCATAATAAATATTTATTTCACTAAATTACTGCATAATCAAGTTATACGAAATGTTCATCTATTGCGAAAAAATAAGGGCATTCGCATAAACATAAATATTTGTGTAGATAGGGAAAATCCTCGTGTTTTTTAAAATAATGCAGTACGTGAAATGACATATTCATGCATTGCAAAAAATATTGTCATGTATAAGAAAAGAAATGTCGTGCATAAATTGAATTTGTTTATATGAAAAGAAATATCCATGTATTGTAAGGAATACTGTTCACATATACCAAGTTTAAATGTGTGCGCATAATAGAATTGTTTATACACCTTAAAAAGAGTTTATAATTTAAGAAAATGTGTTCTATATGTGAAATTTGTTCGTAAACCTCAAAATAAACATTCATGTTTAACATAATAATAACAATACTAATAATTGCATGCTCCAAAAAAGTGTTTTTGTAGTGTCATAAAAAAAGATGTTCGTGGAAAAATCTGGAAATATCTACGCAAAGACTTTCCTCCCCTTCCCGTCGGCGGCTAGGGCAAACTGTCCCCATCAGGTTTTGTCGGGAAACCCATGGATTCGCCTCCCCGCTGCTTGGAATCCAGGCGGTCGATGGCGGGGAGAGGAGTCTCGGTGCCTCTATTATGGCTAATTGTCTAGGTTAGTGTTTCGGTTCTCGCAGATACGGCACTCTGTGGATGGTGGCGCTTATTCTTCGAGTATGTTTTTTGGGCTTCGATCTTCCTCGAGTTCGTCCGGCTGAACATAGTGGATGGAGCTCGGAAATAGATTCTTGTTGTCTCCTAGGGGCACCGAGGTTACGCTCAATCGTCATGAGTGCGGAATTGCAAGATTTAGTGTCAGATGCTTCAGATCTATTCTCTATGGCTATGACAGTGACTTCATGTAGGGACACGTGCATGAAGACTTCACGGTTGTCGTTGACAAGGTCAAGCCGGCTCCGATATGGGAGCAGTAGTGACGCGTCGGCGGCTCATCTTGACTACCGTAGTGGTCGGTCATTGGTCTATGTACTTTGGTGTAATTTTTATCATGTTTAAGATACCCGTTCTAATGGCGTAGTGGTCGTTTGGTTAGAGTGGGTTTTTTTGTTCTCGAACTCCATGGAGCCTGAAATTTTCAAAAATAAAAAAACAATAATTGATATGTCAAAAAATATGAAAATAAATACACAAGTTCTTATATATGTATACTAGATGTCTGAAATTTCATCACGAAATATGTTTTGGTGCGAGCTTAAAAAAACATGTACTTTTTTAGTGAGTACTAGATGGGCTAGAATACATTATTTTGTCATTTTTGTGTATCTTGGGTAAAAAGGAATTCCACCGTGAAACTTTGCACGCAAGTAGTACACATCCATATGTATATGTGTATTTTCAGAATTTTTTAAAACTTAAAATTTGATTTTGTGAATTTTATAAATTAATGGCTCCATGGAGCTCAAGCTCCATTAGCAATTTCCACAACTTGGTTAACTATTCAGATCTTTTCCAAGAAAAGATGTTCATATTATCTCTTTTCTAAACTTACAAGTGGCATCGAATGTACATTGTGTGCTTTAGCTGCTGGAACCGGCAGAAAAGCAAGCAGCTCGGAGGAGCCATGACATAGACGAGAGCACAAGACCTCGAGTCAAAGCTTGAACCAGAAGAGAAAGTAACGCGTCCTGGATGTTCACGGATGAGATCACGGACATGACAAGGAGTCTCGAAATGGTCGAGAGGTAAAGATTCATATATAGGACAATGATATTCGGACACCGAAAGTGTTCCGGGGTGTACCGGGTACATATCGGAGTACTGGGGGTTACCGAAACCCCCCGAAGAAATAATGGGTCTAATGGGCCATAGGAGGGGAACACACCAGCCCACAAGGGGTGCCCCCCCCCCTCCCGAAGGAAGGAGGCCGAATAGGAGAAGGAGGAGGGGGTTCGGCCCGCCTTTCCTTCCTCCCCTCTCTCTTCCCTTTTCCCCCTTTTCGGTAATAAGGAAAGGGGGGGAGAATTGGACAAGGCCCCCAAGTAGGATTCCTCCTACTTGGGGCGCCCCATGGCTGTCCCACTCCCCCTCCCACCTATATATACGTGGGGAGGGGGCGCCTAGAACACACATCAACAATTGTTAGCCGTGCGCAGCGCCCCCCTCCATAGTTTACGCCTCTGGTCATATCTTTATAGTGCTTAGGCAAAGCCCTGCGTGGATCACTTCACCATCATCGTCACCAAGCCGTCGTATTGAGGAACTGTCCCTCGACACTTTGCTGGATCAAGAGTTCGAGGGACGTCATCGAGTTGAACGTGTGCAGAACTCGGAGGTGTCGTACGTTCGGTGCTTGATCGATCGGACTGAGAAGAAGTTCGACTATTGGAAATATGCCCTAGATGCAATAATAAAAGGATTATTGTTATGTTTCCTTGTTCATGATAATTGTCTTTTATTCATGCTATAATTGTATTATCCGGAAATCGTAATACACGTGTGAATACATAGACCACAATATGTCCCTAGTGAGCCTCTAGTTGACTAGCTCGTTGATCAATAGATAGTCATGGTTTCACGACTATGGACATTGGATGTCGTTGATAACGGATCACATCATTAGGAGAATGATGTGATGGACAAGACACAATCCTAAGCATAGCACAAGATTGTGTAGTTCGCTTTGCTAGAGCTTTTCCAATGTCAAGTATCTCTTCCTTAGACCATGAGATCGTGTAACTCCCGGATACCGTAGGAGTGCTTTTGGGTGTACCAAAGCGTCACAACGTAATCGGGTGACTATAAAGGTGCACTACGGTATCTCCGAAAGTGTCATTGGGTTGACACGGATCGAGATCGGATTTGTCACTCCGTGTTACGGAGAGGTATCACCGGCCCACTCGGTAGTGCATCATCATAATGAGCTCAAAGTGACCAAGTGTCCGGTCACGGGATCATGCATTACTGATGCGAGTAAAGTGACTTGCCGGTAACAGACCGAACGAGGTATTAGGATACCGACGATCGAGTCTCGGGCAAGTAACATACCGTCTGACAAAGGGAATAGTATACGGGGTTGCTTGAATCCTCAACATTGTGGTTCATCCGATGAGATCATCGAGGAGTATGTGGGAGCCAACATGGGTATCCAGAACCCGCTGTTGGTTATTGACCGGAGAGCTGTCTCGGTCATGTCTACATGTCTCCCGAACCCGTAGGGTCTACACACTTAAGGTTCGGTGACGCTAGGGTTATTAGGAAGACTTGTATGTGATTACCGAATGTTGTTCGGAGTCCCGGATGAGATCCCGGACGTCACGAGGAGTTCCGGAATAGTCCGGAGGTAAAGATTTATATATGGGAAGTCATCATACGGTCACCGGAAAGGTTCGGGGGCATATCGGTATTGTACCGGGGCCACCGGAGGGGTTCCGGGGGTCCACCGGGAGGGGCCACCTCTCCCGGAGGGCCTTATGGGTTGTATGAGGAAGGGATCCAGCCCAAAGTGGGCTGGGGCGCCACTCCCCCCTAGGGCCCATGCGCCTAGGGTTTGGGAACTCTGAGGGGGCGCCTTGCTTGGGGGCAAGCCCCTCCCTTGGCCCCCCCTCTAGATCCCATCTAGAGGGGCCGGGCCCCTTCTCCCTTCCCTTATAAATAGAGGCGAGGGAGGGCTGCAACACACTTCAAGGCGCAGCCCCTCCCCTCCCCAACACCTCTCCTCCTCCGTTGAGTGCTTGGCGAAGCCCTGTCGGAGTACTGCCTCTCCACCATCATCACGCCGTCGTGCTACTGCTGGAGCCATCTTCCTCAACCTCTCCTTCCCCCTTGCTGGATCAAGAAGGAGGAGACGTCATCCGCTCCGTACGTGTGTTGAACGCGGAGGTGCCGTCCGTTCGGCGCTAGGATCTCCGGTGATAGGATCACGACGAGAACGACTACTTCAACCCCGTTCTTTTGAACGCTTCCGCTCGCGATCTACAAAGTGGTATGTAGATGCAATCTCTCTCCCATGACTCGTTGCTTAGATGAACTCATAAATGGATCTTGGTGAAACCGTAGAAAAAAAATTTATTTTCTGCAACGTTCCCCAACAGTGGCATCATGAGCTAGGTCTATGCGTAGTTCTCTATTGCACGAGTAGAACGCAATTTTGTTGTGGGAGTAGATCTTGTCAACTTGCTTGCCGCTACTAGTCTTATCTTGCTTCAGCGGTATTGTGGGATGAAGCGCCTGCACCAACCTTACATATGCGCTTACGTGAGACCGGTTCCACCGAACGACATGCACTAGTTGCATAAGGTGGTCAAGGGTGTCTGCCTCTCCCACTTTAGTTGGAGCGGATTCGATGAAAAGGGTCCTTATGAAGGGTAAATAGAAGTTGACAAAATCACGTTATGGTTATTCGTAGGTAAGAAAACGTTCTTGCTAGAACCCAATTGCAGCCACGTAAAAGATGCAACAACAATTAGAGGACGTCTAACTTGTTTTTGCAGCAATTGTCATGTGATGTGATATGGCCAGAAGTTGTGATGAATGATGAATGATATATTGTGATGTATGAGATCATGTTCTTGTAATAGGAATCACGACTTGCATGTCGATGAGAATGACAACCGGCAGGAGCCATAGGAGTTGTCTTATTTTTGTATGACTGCGTGTCATTGAAGAACGCCATGTAAATTACTTTACTTTATTGCTAAACGCGTTAGCCATAGAAGTAGAAGTAGTCGCTATGGCGTGACAACTTCATGAAGACACAATGATGGAGATCATGGTGTCATGCCGGTGACGAAGATGATCATGGAGCCCCGAAGATGGAGATCGAAGGAGCTATATGATATTGGCCATATCATGTCACTACTTTATATAATTGCATGTGATGTTTATTATGTTTATGCATCTTGTTTACTTAGAACGACGGTAGTAAATAAGATGATCCCTTATAATAATTTCAAGAAAGTGTTCCCCTAAGCGTGCACCGTTGCTAAAGTTCATCGTTTGAAGCACCACGTGATGATCGGGTGTGATAGATCCTTACGTTCACATACAACGGGTGTAAGACAGATTTACACATGCGTAACACTTAGGGTTAACTTGACGAGCCTAGCATGTACAGACATGGCCTCGGAACACAAGAGACCGAAAGGTCGAACACGAGTCGTATGGAAGATACGATCAACATGGAGATGTTCACCGACGATGACTAGTCCGTCTCACGTGATGATCGGACACGGCCTAGTCGACTCGGATCGTGTAACACTTAGATGACTAGAGGGATGTCGATCTGAGTGGGAGTTCATTAAATAATTTGATTAGATGAACTTAATTATCATGAACTTAGTCTAAAACTTTTGCAAAATATGTCTTGTAGATCAAATGGCCAACGCTCATGTCAACATGAACTTCAACGCTCCTAGAGAAAACCAAGCTGAAAGATGATGGCAGCAACTATTCGGACTGGGTCCGGAACCTGAGGATCATCCTCATAGCAGCCAAGAAACAATATGTCCTAGAAGCACCGCTAAGTGATGCACCCATCCCAGAGAACCAAGACATTATGAATGCTTGGAGTATCGTGCTGATGATTACTCCCTCGTTCAGTGCGGCATGCTTTCCAGCTTAGAACCGGGGCTCCAAAAGCGTTTTGAGCAACACGGAGCATATGAGATGTTCGAGGAGCTGAAAATGGTTTTCCAAGCTCATGACCGGTCGAGAGATATGAAGTCTCCGACAAGTTCTATAGTTGTAAGATGGAGGAAAACAGTTACATCGGTGAGCACATACTCAAAATGTCCGGTTGCACAACCACTGTCTCACTGGACATAAACCTCCCGGACGAGGCGGTCATTGACAGAATCCTTGATCGCTCCCACCAAGCTACAAGAGCTTTGTGATGAACTACAATATGCGAGGATGGTGAAGACCATTCCCGAAGTATTCTCAATCTTTGAAGTCGTGAGAGGTTGAAATCAAGAAAGAACATCAAGTGTTGATGGTCAATAAAACCACTAAGTTCAAAAAGGGCAAGGGTAAGAAGAACTTCAAGAAGGACGGCAAAGATGTTGCCGCCGGTAAAGCAAGTTGCCGGAAGAAGTCAAAGAATGGACCCAAGCACGAGACAGAGTGCTTTTATTGCAAAGGGAAGGGCCACCGAAGCGGAACTGCCCCAAATACTTAGCGGACAAGAAGGCCGGCAACACTAAAGGTATATTTGATATACATGTAATTGATGTGTACCTTACCGATTACTCGTAGTAACTCCCCGGTATTTGATACGGTGCCGTTGCTCATATTTGTAACTCACAGCAGGAGCTGCGGAATAAACGAAGACTGGCAAAGGACGAGGTGACGATGCGTGTCAGGAATGGTTCCAAGGTCGATGTGATCGCCGTCGGCACGCTACCTCTACATTTACCTACGGGATTAGTTTTAAACCTCAATAATTGTTATTTAGTGCCAAGTTTAAGCATGAACGTTGTATCAGGATCTCGTTTAATGCGACATGGCTACTCATTTAAATCCGAGAATAATGGTTGTTCTATTTATATGAGAGATATGTTTTATGGTCATGCTCCGATGGTCAATGGTTTATTCTTAATGAATCTCGAACGTAATATTACACATATTCATAGTGTGAATACCAAAAGATGTAAAGTTGATAACGATAGTCCCACATACTTGTGTAATCGCCGCCTTGGTCACATTGGTGTCAAGCGCATGAAGAAGCTCCATTCGATGGACTTTTAGAGTCTCTCGATTATGAATCATTTGACACATGCGAACCATGCCTCATGGGCAAAATGACCAAGACTCCATTCTCCGGGACAATGGAGCGAGCAACCAACTTATTGGAAATCATACATACCGATGTGTGCGGTTCAATGAGCGTTGAGGCTCGCGGAGGATATCGTTATGTTCTCACTCTCACTGATGACTTGAGTAGATATGGGTATGTCTACTTGATGAAACACAAGTCTGAGACCTTTGAAAAGTTCAAGGAATTTCAGAATGAGGTAGAGAATCAACGTGACCGAAAAATAAAGTTCTTACGATCAGATCATGGAGGAGAATATTTAAGTCACGAATTTGGTACACACTTAAGGAAATGTGGAATCGTTTCACAACTCACGCCGCCTGGAACACCTCAGCGTAATGATGTGTCCGAACGTCGTAATCGCACTCTATTGGATATGGTGCGATCTATGATGTCTCTTACCGATTTACCGCTATCATTTTGGGGAAACGCACTAGAGACAGCTACATTCACTTTAAATACCGTCTAAGTCCGTTGAGACGACACCGTATGAATTATGGTTTGGAAAGAAACCTAAGCTGTCGTTTCTAAAAGTTTGGGGATGCGATGCTTATGTCAAGAAACTTCAACCTGAAAAGCTCGAACCCAAGTCGGAAAAATGCGTCTTCATAGGATACCCTAAGGAAACCATTGGGTATACCTTCTACCTTAGATCCGAAGGCAAGATCTTTGTTGCCAAGAACGGATCCTGTCTGGAAAATGAGTTTCTCTCGAAAGGAGTAAGTGGGAGGAAAGTAGAACTCGATGAAGTACTACCTCTTGAACCGGAAAGTAGTGCAGCTCTGGAAAATGTTCCTGTGGTGCCTACACCGATCGGAGAGGAAATTAATGATGATGATCAAGGTACTTGAATCAAGTTGCTCTTGAACTTCAGAGGTCCACAAGGACACGTTCCACACCAGAGTGGTATGGCAACCCTGTCACCGGAAATCATGTTGTTATACAACGGTGAACCTTCGAACTATGAAGAAGCGATGGCGGGCCCAGATTCCAACAAATGGCTTGAAGCCATGCAATCCGAGATAGGATCCATGTATGAAAACAAAGTATGGACTGAAGGAAATATGCCCTAGAGGCAATAATAAAGTTATTATTTATTTCCTTATATCATGATAAATGTTTATTATTCATGCTAGAATTGTATTAACCGGAAACATAATACATGTGTGAATATATAGACAAACAGTATGTCACTAGTATGCCTCTACTTGACTAGCTTGTTAATCAAAGATGGTTATGTTTCCTAACCATGAACAAGGAGTTGTTATTTGATTAACAAGGTCACATCATTAGTTGAATGATCTGATTGACATGACCCATTCCGTTAGCTTAACACTTGATCGCTTAGTATGTTAATGCTTTCTTCATGACCCATACATGTTCCTATAACTATGAGATTATGCAACTCCTGCTTACGGAGGAACACTTTGGGTACTACCAAACGTCACAACGTAATCGGGTGATTATAAAGGAGTACTACAGGTGTCTCCAAAGGTACTTGTTGGGTTGGCGTATTTCGAGATTAGGTTTTGTCACTCCGATTGCTCGGAGAGGTATCTCTAGGCCTTCTCGGTAATACACATCACTTAAGCCTTGCAAGCATTACAACTAATGAGTTAGTTGTGAGATGATGTATTACGGAACGAGTAAAGAGACTTACCGGTAACGAGATTGAACTAGGTATTGGATACCGACGATCGAATCTCGGGCAAGTAACATACCGATGACAAAGGGAACAAAGTATGTTGTTATGCGGTTTGACCGATAAAGATCTTCGTAGAATATGTAGGAGCCAATATGGGCATCCAGGTTCCGCTATTGGTTATTGACCAAGAATAGTTCTAGGTCATGTCTACATAGTTCTCGAACCCGTAGGGTCCGCACGCTTAAGGTTTCGATGACAGCTATATTATGAGTTTATGAGTTTTGATGTACCGAAGGAGTTCGAGTCCCGTATGAGATCGGGGACATGACGAGGAGTCTCGAAATGGTCGAGACGTAAAGATCGATATATTGGACGACTATATTCGGAGTTCGGAAAGGTTCGAATGATTCGGGTATTTTCGGAGTACCGGAGAGTTACGGGAATTCGCCGGGAGAAGTATTGGGCCTGCGGGAAAGAGAGAGGGCTGCCTAGGGCAGGCCGCGCCCAAGGCCTAGTCCGAATTGGACTAGGGAGGGGCCGCACCCCTTCTTCTCTTCCCCTTCCTTCTCTCCTACTCCTACTAGGAAAGGAGGAGTCCTACTCCCGGTGGGAGTAGGACTGCCCCCTTGGTGCGCCTCATCCCTTTGGCCGGCCACCTCCTCCTTGCTCCTTTATATACGGGGGCAGGGGGCACCCCATAACACACAAGTTGATCTACGGATCTTTCCTTAGCCGTGTGCGGTGCCCCTTCCACCATATTCCACTTCGTCATATCGTCATGAGCTTAGGAGAAGCCCCGCCGGAGAAGTCATATCGTCATGAGCTTAGGCGAAGCCCCTGCGTCGGTGGAGCATCAACATCGTCACCACGCCGTCGTCTTGACGGAACTCATCCCCGACACTTTGCTTTGGATCGGAGTCCGGGATCGCCATCGAGCTGAACGTGTGCGTAACTCGGAGGTGCCGTGACGTTCGGTGCTTGGATCGGTCGGATCGTGGAGACGCACGACTACATCAACCGCGTTGTTATAACGCTTCCGCTTTCGGTCTCACGAGGGTGCGTGGACGGACACTCTATCCTCGTTGCTATGCCATCACCATGGTCTTGCGTGATCGTAGGAAAATTTTTGAAATTACTACGTTCCCAACAAAGTGGCATCCGAGCCTGGTTTTATGCGTTGATGTCATATGCACGAGTAGAACACAAGTGAGTTGTGGACGATACAAGTCATACTGCCTACCAGCATGTCATACTTTGGTTCAGCGGTATTGTTGGACGAGACGATCCGGACCAACCTTACGCGTGCATTTCCACGCGAGACCGGTTCCTCGGCGTGCTTTGCACATAGATGGCTTGCGGAAGACCTGTCTCTCCAACTTTAGTTGAACTGAGTGGCTACGCCCGGTCCTTGAGAAGGTTAAAACGGAGTCTATTTGACAAACTATCGTTGTGGTTTTGATGCGTAGGTAAGAACGGTTCTTGCTCAGCCCGTAGCAGCCACGTAAAACTTGCAACAACAAAGTAGAGGACGTCTAACTTGTTTTTGCATGGCATGTTGAGATGTGATATGGTCAAGACGTGATGCTATATTTTATTGTATGAGATGATCATGTTTTGTAACCGAGTTATCGGCAATCGGCAGGAGCCATATGGTTGTCGCTTTATTGTATGCAATGCAATCGCGATGTAATGCTTTACTTTATTACTAAGCGGTAGTGATAGTCGTGGAAGCATAAGATTGGCGAGACGACAATGATGCTACGATGGAGATCAAGGTGTCGCGCCCGGTGGCGATGGTGATCATGACGGTGCTTGGCGATGGAGATCACAAGCACAAGATGATGATGACCATATCATATCACTTATATTGATTGCATGTGATGTTTATCCTTTATGCATCTTATCTTGCTTTGATTGACGGTAGCATTATAAGATGATCTCTCACTAAAAATTATCAAGAAGTGTTCTCCTCGAGTATGCACCGTTGCCAAAGTTCAGTAGTACCCGGACACCACGTGATGATCGGGTGTGATAAGTTCTACGTCCATCTACAACGGGTGCAAAACAGTTGCACACGCTGAATACTCGGGTTAAACTTGACGAGCCTAGCATATAACAGATATGGCCTCGGAACACGGAGACCGAAAGGTCGAACGTGAATCATATAGTAGATATGATCAACATAGTGATGTTCACCATTGAAACTACTCCATCTCACGTGATGATCGGACATGGTTTAGTTGATTTGGATCACGTAATCACTTAGAGGATTAGAGGGATGTCTATCTAAGTGGGAGTTCTTAAGTAATATGATTAACTCGAACTTTAATTTATCATGAACTTAGTCCTGGTAGTATTTTGCAAATTATGTTGTAGATCAATAAGCTTGCGTTGTTGCTTCCCTATGTTTTTTATATGTGTTCCTAGAGAAAATTGTATTGAAAAATGTTAGTAGCAATGATGCGGATTGGATCCGTGATCTGAGGTTTATCCTCATTGCTGCACAGAACAATTATGTCCTTAATGCACCGCTAGGTGATGCACCTATTGCGTGAGCGGATGCAGACTTTATGAACGTTTGGCTAGCTCAATATGATGACTACTTGATAGTTTATTTCACCATACTTAACGGCTTAGAATCGGGTCTTCTATGTCGTTTTGAACGTCATGGAACATATGAGATGTTCCAGGAATTGAAGTTAATATTTCAAGCAAATACCCGAGTTGAGAGATATGAAGTCTCCAACAAGTTCTATAGCTAAAAGATGGAGGAGAATCGCTCAACTAGTGAGCATGTGCTCAGATTGTCTGGGTACTTCAATCGCTTGAATCAAGTGGGAGTTAATCTTCCAGATAAGATAGCGATTGACAGAATTCTCTAGTCACCATCACTAAGTCACTAGAACTTCGTGATGAACTATAGTATGCAAGGGATGACGAAACGATTCCCGAGCTCTTCATGATGTTGAAATCGACGAAGGTAGAAATCAAGAAAGAGCATCAAGTGTTGATGATTGACAAGACCACTAGTCTCAAGGAAAAAGGCAAAGGGAAGAAGGGAACTTCAAGAAGAACGGCAAGCAAGTTGTTGCTCGAGTGAAAAAGCCCAAGTCTGGACCTAAGCACGAGACTAAGTGCTTTTGCTGCAATAGAACTGGTCACTAGAAGCGGAACTACCCCAAGTATTTGGCGGATAAGAAGGATGGCAAAGTGAACAAGGGTATATTTGATATACAGAGTTATTGATGTGTGCTTTACTAATGTTTATAGTAGCCCCTGAGTATTTGATACTTGTTCGGTTGCTAAGATTAGTAACTCGAAACAGGAGTTACAGAATAAAAACTAGTTGAAGGGGAAGTGACGATGAGTGTTGGAAGTAGTTCCAAGATTGACATGATCATCATCGCACACTCCCTATACTTTCGGGATTAGTGTGGAACCTAAATAAGTGTTATTTGGTGTTTAGCATAAATATGATTTGATCATGTTTATTGCAATACGATTATTCATTTAAGTAAGAGAATAAATTGTTGTTCTGTTTACATGAATAAAACCTTATATGGTTACACACCCAATGAAAATGGTTCATTGGATCTCGATCATAATGATACACATATTCATAATATTGAAACCAAAAGATGCAAAGTTAATAATGATAGTGCAACTTATATGTAGCAATCGCCGTTTAGGTCATATTGGTGTAAAGCGCATGAAGAAAACTCCATGCCGATGGACTTTTGGAATCACTTGATTATGAATCATTTGATGCTTGAACCGTGCCTTTTGGGCAAGATGACTAAAACTCCGTTCTCCTAACAATGGAACAAGCTCTTGACTTATTGGAAATAATACATACCGATGTATGCGATTCAATGAGTGTTGATGCTCGTGGCAAGTATCATTATTTTCTGACCTTCACAGATGATTTGAGCAGATATATGATATCTTCTTGATGAAACATAAGTCTGAAATAGTTGAAAAGTTCAAAGAATTTCAGAGTGAAGTAGAAAATCATCGTAACAAGAAAATAAAGTTTACGCAATCTGATCGTGGAGATGAATATTTGAGTTACGAGTTTGGTCTTCAATTAAAACAAAAGTGGAATAGTTTCACAGCTCACGCCACCGAACACCACAACGTTATGGTGTGTCCGAACGTCAGAATCAGATTTTTATTTTGATATGGTGCGATCAATGATGTCTCTTCTTGATTTACCAATATCGCTTTGGGGTTATGCATTAGAGACAGCTGCATTCACGTTTAATAGGGCACCATCTAAATCCGTTGAGACGACACCATATGAACTATGGTTTAACGATGAAACCTAAGCTGTCGTTTCTTAAAAGTTTGGAGTTTTGATACTTATGTGAAAAAGTTTTCACCGATAAGCTCGAACCCAAATCGGAGAAGTGCGTCTTCATAGAATACCCAAAGGTAACTATTGGGTACACCTTCTATCACAGATCCAAAGGCAAGTTTTTCGTTGCTAAGATGGATCCTTTCTAGAGAAGAAAGTTTCTCTCGAAAGAAGTGAGTGGGAGGAAAGTAGAACTTGATGAGGTAATTGTACCTTCTCCCTTATTGGACAGTAGTTCATCACGTAAATCAGTTCGATTGATTCCTACACCAATTAGTGAGGAAGTTAATGATGATGATCATGAAACTTCAGATCAAGTTGCTACCAAACCTCGTGGGTCTTCTAGAGCAAAATCCGCACAGTGGTATGGTAATCGTGTTCTGGAAGTCATGTTACTAGACCATGATGAACCTATGGACTATGAGGAAGCGATGATGAGCCCAGATTCCGCGAAATGGCTTGAGGCCATGAAATCTGAGATAGGATCCATGTATGAGAACAAAGTATGGACTTTAATTGACTTGCTCGATGATCAGCAAGCCATGTTAAATAAATGGATCTTCAAGAGGAAGACGGACATTGATAGTAGTGTTACTATCTACAAAGCTCGGCTTGTCACAAAAAGGTTTTCGACAAGTTCAAGGTGTTGACTACAATAAGATTTTCTCAAACTGTAGCGATTCTTAAGTCTGTCCGAATCATGTTAGCAATTGCCACATTTTATGAAATCTGGCCAATGGATGTCAAAACTACATTCTTTAATGGATTTATTAAAGAAGAGTTGTATATGATGCAACCAGAAGGTTTTTCAATCCTAAAGGAGCTAACAAAATATGCAAGCTCCAACGATCCATCTATGGACTGGTGCAAGCATCTCGGAGTTGGAATAAACGCTTTGATAGTGTGATCAAAGCATATGGTTTTATCTGAGACTTTTGGAGAAGCCTGTATTTACAAGAAAGTGAGTGGGAGCATTACAACATTTCGATAAGTATATGTGAATGACATATTGTTAATCGGAAATAATGTAGAATTATTCTGCAAAGCATAAAGGAGTATTTGAAAGGAGTTTTTCAAAGAAGGACCTCGGTGAAACTGCTTACATATTGAGCATCAAGATCTATAGAGATAGATCAAGACGCTTGATAAGTTTTTCAGTAAGTACATACCTTGTCAAGATTTTGAAGTAGTTCAAAATGGAGCAGTCAAAGAAAAGTTCTTGCCTGTGTTGCCAAAACGTATGAAATTGAGTAAGACTCAAATCCCGACCACGGCGTAAAATAGAAAAGAGAATGAAAGTCATTCCCTATGCCTCGATCATAGGTTCTATGAAGTATGCTATGCTATGTACCAGACCTATTGTATACCTTGCTCTGAATTTGGCAAGGAGTACAATAGTGATCTAGGAGTAGATCATGGACATTGGTCAAGAACATCCTTAGTGAGGACTAAGGAAATATTTCTCGATTATGGAGGTGATAAAAGAGCCCGTCGTAAAGAGTTACATCGATGCAAGCTTTTTACACAGATCCAGATGACTCTAAGACTCAATCTGGATACATATTGAAAGTGGGAGCAATTAGCTAGAGTAGCTCCGCAAGTGCGAGCATTGTAGACATAGAGTATTTGCAAAATACATACGGCTCTGAATGTGACAGACCCGTTGACTAAGCTTCTCTCACGAGCAAAACATGATCATACCTTAGTACTCTTTGGGTGTTAATCACATAGCGATGTGAACTAGATTATTGACTCTAGTAAACCCTTTGGGTGTTGGTCACATGACGATGTGAACTATGTGTGTTAATCACATACAGATGTGAATATTAGTGTTGAATCACATGATGATGTGAACTAGATTATTGACTCTAGTGCAAGTGGGAGATCAAGGAAATATGCCCTAGAGGCAATAATAAAGTTATTATTTATTTCCTTATATCATGATAAATGTTTATTATTCATGCTAGAATTGTATTAACCGGAAACATAATACATGTGTGAATATATAGACAAACAAAGATGTCACTAGTATGCCTCTACTTGACTAGCTTGTTAATCAAAGATGGTTATGTTTCCTAACCATGAACAAGGAGTTGTTATTTGATTAACAAGGTCACATCATTAGTTGAATGATCTGATTGACATGACCCATTCCGTTAGCTTAACACTTGATCGTTTAGTATGTTAATGCTTTCTTCATGACCCATACATGTTCCTATAACTATGAGATTATGCAACTCCCGTTTACGGAGGAACACTTTGGTACTACCAAACGTCACAACGTAATCGGGTGATTATAAAGGAGTACTACAGGTGTCTCCAAAGGTACTTGTTGGGTTGGCGTATTTCGAGATTAGGTTTTGTCACTCCGATTGCTCGGAGAGGTATCTCTAGGCCTTCTCGGTAATACACATCACTTAAGCCTTGCAAGCATTACAACTAATGAGTTAGTTGTGAGATGATGTATTACGGAACGAGTAAAGAGACTTACCGTAACGAGATTGAACTAGGTATTGGATACCGACGATCGAATCTCGGGCAAGTAACATACCGATGACAAAGGGAACAAAGTATGTTGTTATGCGGTTTGACCGATAAAGATCTTCGTAGAATATGTAGGAGCCAATATGGGCATCCAGGTTCCGCTATTGGTTATTGACCAAGAATAGTTCTAGGTCATGTCTACATAGTTCTCGAACCCGTAGGGTCCGCACGCTTAAGGTTTCGATGGCGATGCTTATATTATGAGTTTATGAGTTTTGATGTACCGAAGGAGTTCGAGTCCCGGATGAGATCGGGGACATGACGAGGAGTCTCGAAATGGTCGAGACGTAAAGATCGATATATTGGACGACTATATTCGGAGTTCGGAAAGGTTCCGAATGATTCGGTATTTTTCGAGTACCGGAGAGTTACGGGAATTCGCCGGGGAGAAGTATTGGGCCTTATTGGGCCTGCAGGAAAGAGAGAGGGCTGCCTAGGGCAGGCGCGCGCCCAAGGCCTAGTCCGAATTGGACTAGGGAGGGGCCGCACTTCTTCTCTTCCCTTCCTTCTCTCCTACTCCTACTAGGAAAGGAGGAGTCCTACTCCCGGTGGGAGTAGGACTCCCCCCCTTGGTGCGCCTCCTCCCTTTGGCCGCCACCTCCTCCTTGCTCCTTTATATCTGAGGCAGGGGCACCCCATAACACACAAGTTGATCTACGGATCTTTCCTTAGCCGTGTGCGGTGCCCCTTCCACCATATTCCACTTGGTCATATCGTCATGAGCTTAGGAGAAGCCCTGCGCGGAGAAGTCATATCGTCATGAGCTTAGGCGAAGCCCTGCGTCGGTGGAGCATCAACATCGCCACCACGCCGTCGTCTTGACGGAACTCATCCCCGACACTTTGCTGGATCGGAGTCCGGGATCGCCATCGAGCTGAGCGATGTGCGTAACTCGGAGGTGCCGTGACGTTCGGTGCTTGGATCGGTCGGATCGTGGAGACGACGACTACATCAACCGCGTTGTTATAACGCTTCCGCTTTCGGTCTACGAGGGTACGTGGACGGACACTCTATCCTCTCGTTGCTATGCCATCACCATGGTCTTGCGTGATCGTAGGAAAATTTTTGAAATTACTACGTTCCCCAACATGGACTTTGACAGACTTGCCCGATGATCGGCGAGCGATAGAAAACAAATGGATCTTTAAGAAGAAGACGGACGCAGATGGTAATGTCACCATCTATAAAGCTCGACTTGTCGCTAAGGGTTATCGGCAAGTTCAAGGGATTGACTACGATGAGACTTTCTCTCCCGTTGCGAAGCTTAAGTCCGTCCGAATCATGTTAGCAATTGCCGCATACTATGATTATGAGATATGGCAGATGGACGTCAAAACGGCATTCCTTAACGGTTATCTTAAGGAAGAGATGCATATGATGCAGCCGGAAGCTTTTGTCGACCCTAAGAATGCTAACAAGGTATGCAAGCTCCAGCGATCCATTTATGGGCTGGTGCAAGCATCTCGGAGTTGGAACATTCGCTTTGATGAGATGATCAAAGCGTTTGGGTTTATCTTGAGACTTATGGAGAAGCCTGCGTTTACAAGAAAGTGAGTGGGAGCTCATGGCATTTCTCATATTATATGTAGATGACATACTTTTGATGGGAGATGATATAGAACTCTTGGACAGCATTAAGGCCTACTTGAATAAAAGTTTTTCAATGAAGGACCTTGGAGAAGCTGCTTATATATTAGGCATCAAGATCTATAGAGATAGATCGAGACGCCTCATAGGTCTTTCACAAAGCACATACCTTGATAAGATTTTGAAGAAGTTCAAAATGGATCAGTCAAAAAAGGGTTCTTGCCTGTCTTTGCAAGGTGTGAGATTGAGCTCGGCTCAATGTCCCACCACGGCAAAAGATAAAGAAGAGATGAGCGTCATCCCCTATGCCTCGGCCATAGGATCTATTATGTATGCCATGTCGTGTACCAGACCTGATGTAAACCTTGCCGTAAGTTTGGTAGGAAGGTACCAAAGTAATCCCGGCAAGTAACACCGACAGCGGTCAAGAATATCCTGAAGTACCTGAAAAGGACAAAGGACATGTTTCTCGTTTATGGAGGTGACGAAGAGCTCGTCGTAACGGGTTACGTCGACGCTAGCTTCGACACACATCTGGATGACTATAAGTCACAAACCGGATACATGTATATGTTGAATGGTGGAGCAGCGATGGTGCAGCTGCAAGCAGAGCGTCGTGGCGGGATCTACATGTGAAGCGGAGTACATGGCAGCCTCGGAGGCAGCACATGAAGCAATATGGGTGAAGGAGTTTATCACCGACCTAGGAGACATACCCAATGCGTCGGGGCTGATCAAACTCTTCTGTGACAACACTTAGCTATTGCACTTGCCAAGGAGCCCAGGTTTCACAAGAAGACCAGGCACATCAAGCGTCGCTTCAACTCCATCCGTGAAAATGTTCGAGATGGAGACATAGAAATTTGCAAAGTGCATACGGATCTGAATGTCGCAGATCCGCTGACTAAACCTCTTCCATGAAAGCAAAACATGATCAACACCAGAACTCTATGGGTGTTAGGTTCATCACAATGTAACTAGATTATTGACTCTAGTGCAAGTGGGAGACTGTTGGAAATATGCCCTCGAGGCAATAATAAAAGGATTATTATTATATTTCCTTGTTCATGATAATTGTCTTTTATTCATGCTATAATTGTATTATCCGGAAATCGTAATACACGTGTGAATACATAGACCACAATATGTCCCTAGTGAGCCTCTAGTTGACTAGCTCGTTGATCAATAGATAGTCATGGTTTCACGACTATGGACATTAGATGTCGTTGATAACGGGATCACATCATTAGGAGAATGATGTGATGGACAAGACCCAATCCTAAGCATAGCACAAGATCGTGTAGTTCGTTTTGCTAGAGCTTTTCCAATGTCAAGTATCTCCTCCTTAGACCATGAGATCGTGTAACTCCCGGATACCGTAGGAGTGCTTTGGGTGTACCAAACGTCACAACGTAATCGGGTGACTATAAAGGTGCACTACAGGTATCTCCGAAAGTGTCATTGGGTTGACACGGATCGAGACTGGATTTGTCACTCCGTGTTACGGAGAGGTATCACCGGGCCCACTCGGTAGTGCATCATCATAATGAGCTCAAAGTGACCAAGTGTCCGTCACGGGATCATGCATTACGGCATGCAGTAAAGTGACTTGCCGGTAACGAGACTGAACGAGGTATTGGGATACCGACGATCGAGACTCGGGCAAGTAACATACCGTCTGACAAAGGGAATAGTATACGGGGTTGCTTGAATCCTCAACATTGTGGTTCATCCGATGAGATCATCGAGGAGTATGTGGGAGCCAACATGGGTATCCAGATCCCGCTGTTGGTTATTGACCGGAGAGCCGTCTCGGTCATGTCTACATGTCTCCTGAACCTGTAGGGTCTACACACTTAAGGTTCGGTGATGCTAGGGTTATTAGGAAGACTTGTATGTGATTACCGAATGTTGTTCGGAGTCCCGGATGAGATCCCGGACGTCACGAGGAGTTCCGGAATAGTCCAGAGGTAAAGATTTATATATGGGAAGTCATCATACGGTCACCGGAAAGGTTCGGGGCATATCGGTATTGTCACGGGGCCACCGGAGGTTCCGGGGTCCACCGGAGGGACCACCTCTCCGGAGGGCCTTATGGGCTGTATGAAGAAGGGATCCAGCCCAAAGTGGGCTGGGCGCCACTCCCCTAGGGCCCATGCGCCTAGGGTTTGGGAAACCCCGAGGGGCGCCCTTGCTTGGGGGCAAGCCCCTCCCTTGGCCCCCCTCTAGATCCCATCTAGAGGGGCCGCCCCCTTCTCCCTTCCCTATAAATAGAGGCGAGGGAGGCTGCAACACACTTCAAGACGCAGCCCCTCCCTCCCCAACACCTCTCCTCCTCCGTTGAGTGCTTGGCGAAGCCTGCCGAGTATCGCCTCTCCACCATCATCACACCGTCGTCTTTGCCTGGAGCCATCTTCCTCAACCTCTCCTTCCCCCTTGCTGGATCAAGAAGGAGGAGACGTCATCCGCTCCGTACATGTGTTGAACGTGGAGGTGCCGTCCGTTCGGCGCTAGGATCTCCGGTGATAGGATCACGGCGAGAACGACTACTTCAACCCCGTTTTTTTGAACGCTTCCGCTCGCGATCTACAAAGTGGTATGTAGATGCAATCTCTCTTCCATGACTCGTTGCTTAGATGAACTCATAGATGAATCTTGGTGAAACCGTAGAAAAAAAAATTATTTTCTGCAACGTTCCCCAACATCGACTACATCAACCGTATTGTCAAACGCTTCCGCTTTCGGTCTATGAGGGTACATGGACACACTCTCCCCCTCTCGCTGCTATGCATCTCCTAGATAGATCTTGTGTGAGCGTAGAAAAGTTTTTTAAATTGCATGCTACGTTTCCTAACAGAGCACCCCTCTGAAGGTCCCCCGCAAATAGTGTCCCGTTAGTTGCTTCCTTCTCGTTATAACGCACAAGATACTGCAATGGGCCGGCCAAAGTAGTGTTGCATATTGCTCGCTCTCGTGTGAAAAAATCAGTGTTCGTTTTGAGGAAATAATAACCAGAGAAAAACATGCAAAGCCTAGGTCAAAAAGAAGCCGACAATGTTTTTCCTTTGACAGACTTGAATAATGTCCGTGAAATCAAAAGCTCATGAATTTTTTTAATAATGTTTGTGGATTAAAACACGCTCAAAAAATTATAACAAATGCTTGTGGTTTTTTAAACATGTTCATGTATGTTAAGAAACCATGAATCTAAAATTAGTCATTTTATTTTTTTAAAGACTTATTTTTGAGAAATGTGTTCAATATACATACCATGGAAAAATAGAAGTAAACGAAACGCAAAAGGGAAAAGGCAAACTCAAAAGAAATGCAAAAGACAACAAGGAAAAAGAATCGCGTGAATGTGATGTCCCAAATCGAGGGAAAGGTCAACATTTTGCACGACGAGAGTAGGATCCTATGTTGTGAGCCTAGAATAGAGTCCGTAGCCTGCGTGTTTGGGAGTGTCTTCGTCTAGCCTGCTGCGGGACGCAGGAACCGCTCGCCTCAATGCTAGGACGGTTTTTTTCTTACTTATCATATTATGAAAATGATAAAAAAAACTTTTAAAAAATAATTCTCGTTGTTTTAAAAAATGTTTGTAAATTTCATTAAAATCGTGCCATTCAAAAACAATTAATGTATTTAAGAAATGTAGATGTCATGTAAAGAATTTGTGTGTGAAGGCTTAAAAAATACTTTCTAGAAATATTCATGACATTAAAATTTTCACTCTTATAAAAAATTATGTTATAGAAATTTTTTAAAATGTTTATGATGATTTGACAAATGTTCAACGTGTATAAAAATGTTTAATGTGTATACAAAAAACTTACAATGTGTATTCGAAAAAAATGTTCAATGTGTATTTGAAAAAAAATTCTTTATCTTTTTTTAATTGTTCAATGTTTATCTAAAAAGAGTGTCACATGTATTCGAATAAAATCAACATGCATTCAAAGGAATTTTTAACATTTATTCGAATAATATTCAATATTTATTCAAAAAATCCCTAACATATATTCAAAACATGTTAAACTATTGTTTTAAACCATGTTTGCCATGTATTTAAACAATATCAAGCATCTATCAGAAATTGTTCAGCGTGTAACAAATCAACATGTATTTGAAAGAAAAATAAAATAAAGGACATAAAAAATAGAAATAAACCCAAATATAAAGAAAGAAAGAAAAACCAATGGAAGTTGTAAAGAATAGACACGAAATAAAGAAAACAAACCACTGGAACCTTCGCAAAAACCAGCAAATCAGTGGTAGATTCATGAAAAAAAAAACTTCCCGAAACCGCTTCATTGAACTAGGAGGAGCGTGCAGCTGACACCTTAGGTCTCGCTGTAAGCGAGATCCCTTGCAGGCTTGTTATACTGCGACCAAGGGCTCGTAGTCTATGCCTTTTTGTTGAGCAATATAGGGCCTGTTGTTGCAAAAAGAGATATGTAGGCCCAGCTTACTAACCACCGACCATACACATGGGCGAGCGTACGATCCTTTCCACGGACACTCGGAAAAACTCTTTTTTTATATACAAATCTAATAATAAATATTTATTTCACTAAATTCATGCATAATCAACTTATACGAAATGTACATGTATTGCAAAAAATAAGGGTGTTCGAAAATCCTCATGTTTTTTAAAATAATGTTGTATGGAAAAGACATATTCATGTGTTGCAAAAAAAATGCCATGCATACAAAAGAAAATGTCGGGCATAAATTGAAAATTGTCTACATGAAAAGAAACATATATGTGTTGCAAGGAATACTATTCACATATACCAAGTTTAAATGTCTGTGGATAATAGAGTTGTTTATATTCTCCCTAGAAAGAGTTTATAATTTAATAAAATGTGTTATACATGTGAAATGTGTTCGTAAACCTCAAAATAGACATTCACATTTAACACAATAATAACAATAGTAATAATTGAATTTTAAAAAACAATAGTGATAATTGAATTTAAAAAAACAATTGTAATAATTGCATGCTCCAAAAAAGTGTTTTTGTAGTATCATAAAAACAGACGTTCGTGGAAATATCTACGCGAAGCCCGTGTTAGGGCAAAATCTCCCCTTCATGTTTAGTCAAGAAGCCCGTGGATTCGCCTCCCGGCTGCTTGCCATCCAGGCGGTGGATGGCGGGGAGAGGAATCCCGATGCCTCAATTATGGGTAATCGAGGTTAGGATCTTTCGTCATGAGTGCGTGATTGCAAGAATCGAAAGAATAGACACGAAATAAACCCAAACATAAAGACCCTCGTTTGGTTTACTATTCAGATCTCCTTTTTTTTAATCGATAAAGCTATTCTCCTGCCGACTGTCTGTTTGCGACAGATCCGCACGCATCTAGTGCCATCGATTTCAGATCGGACGGACATATTTTTTTTCCGCTCGGAACAGTGCAACTGAGAAAAAATAGGTGGGCATGAGGAATCGAACCCGCAAGCTCTCGCTCTTATCTTCATGCGAGAACCATCCCACCACGCCATTCTTCATGTTAGACATAGGAAGGTTACCCTTTTGACCCGCTTTGACTATTGCATTAGTACAGACTTTTTTCAATTTTTGGGCTCGTTTTTTGTGCAACTTTAGTCCTATACCTCACGTTATATGCATGTTCATCGATTTTGCTCCCGCGTGCAAATTTTCACAATTTTTCCGTCGACTTCTTGTTTCAACAACTTTTTTCACTAAAGAAAATATAATGCAGATCATGGTAATATACGCACCATAAACACGATAAGTTGCGCACAAACCTCATGATAACTTTTTTGACCTGAGAAAAAAAGTTGTTAAAAACATATCCGACAAATCTATCTTCAAACCAGTTCAATATTGCAACAAGTCTAAACGCATACAGTCATCGTGAATCTCCTTCCGAATGGCTAGGTAGGTCGTCAGATAGTCTGAATGCCCTCGCCCATGCTCTCCCGACCCGTCGGTGTGCACGGCGGACAGCTCCTCCACCAAGGAGGAGATCGTCATCTCCTCCAGTGATGAGGAGGACCAGGCACCGCCGAACAGCCACCACAACAGCCTTCCCGACTCCTCAAGGAGGCCGCTCTCACGAACCAAGATTTCATCCGTGAGATCGAGATAATGACGGAGCGGTCGCTCCATTACATGGGCCTGTCGCCACCATCGCCAGCGCGCGTGAAGGAGGAACCGTTGTCCCCGTCGCGCCACCGCGTGAAGCACGAGCCGGCGTCCCCGCTCCGTCCTATGAAGAAGGAGCCGGCCTCGCCCTGACACAACCGCAGCGTCCAGATCGGACACCACATGAAGGAGGAGCCGGCCTCTCCCATGCACCACCGCGGCGTCTAGATTGGACGCCGGCTCAAGGAGGAGTCGACGTTCCTGCCATGCAGCCAGTATGACCGCATGCACGCGCCACCATCTCGCCGTCGAGGAGTTGCCGCCCGCGATCAAGAATGCGCGGGGCCGCTCCCTCCACTGCCTCGGAGGAGGCGGGGGGGGGAGGGTTAATGAAACAAACTCCCAGTAACTTTCTTGTGCATAGCATGGTAACTTACACACCACAGACCTGATAACTTATGTACCCCGGTCCTGATTACTTTGGCGCGTGGGGGTGTGTGTGTTTGGGGGGGGGGGGGTTGATGAAATATCCCCCTGATAACTTTTATGTGAATAACATGGTAGCTTACACATTGCAGACCTGATAACTTATGTACCTCGGTCTTTGATAACATTTTGGCATGGGGGAGGGGTTGATGAAATATCCCCAGGTAACTTTTGCGTGAATAGTATGGTAACTCACATATCACAGACCTGATAACCTATGTGCCTCGGTGCTAATAACCTTGGCGAGGGGGTGATAAAATGTACCCACGACAACTTTAATGTTAATAGCACGGTAACTCACTCATTGCAAACATGATAACTTATGTACCCCGGTCCTGATAACTTTGGCGACATGGCTGGGGGGGTGAGTTGATGAAATATCCTCTCGGTAACTTTTGTGTGAATAGCATGGTAACTCGCACACCGCAGATTTGATAACATATGTTGTTGGAAATATGCCCTAGAGGCAATAATAAAAGGATTATTATTATATTTCCTTGTTCATGATAATTGTCTTTTATTCATGCTATAATTGTATTATCCGGAAATCGTAATACATGTGTGAATACATTGACCACAATACGTCCCTAGTGAGCCTCTAGTTGACTAGCTCGTTGGTCAACAGATAGTCATGGTTTCGACTATGGACATCGATGTCATTGATAATGGGATCACGTCATTAGGAGAATGACGTGATGGACAAGACCCAATCCTAAGCATAGCACAAGATCGTGTAGTTCGTTTTGCTAGAGCTTTCTCAATGTCAAGTATCTATTCCTTAGACCATGAGATCGTGTAACTCCCGGATACCGTAGAAGTGCTTTGGGTGTACCAAACGTCACAACGTAACTGGGTGACTATAAAGGTGCATTACAGGTATCTCCCAAAGTGTCTGTTGGGTTGACACGGATCGAGACAGGGATTTGTCACTCCGTATTACGGAGAGGTATCACTTAGGCCCACTCGGTAGTGCATCATCATAATGAGCTCACAGAGACCAATTGTCTGGTAACGGGATAATGCATTACGATACGAGTAAAGTGACTTGCCGTTAACTAGACTGAACGAGGTATTGGGATACCGACGATCGAGTCTCGGGCAAGTAACATACCGTCTGACAAAGGGAATAGTATACGGGGTTGCTTGAATCCTCGACATCATGGTTCATCCGATGACATCATCGAGGAGCATGTGGAAGCCAACATGGGTATCCACATCCGCTGTTGGTTATTGACCGAGAGCGTCTCGGTCATGTCTGCGTGTCTCTGAACCCGTAGGGTCTACACATAAGGTTCGGTGGCGCTAGGGTTATTAGGAAGACTTGTATGTGATTACCGAATGTTGTTGAGTCCCGAATGAGATCCCGAACGTCACGAGGAGTTCGAATAGTCCGGAGGTAAAGATTTATATATGGGAAGTTGTCAAGCGGACACCGGAAAGTTTCGGGGCATACTGGTATTGTACTGGGGCCACGGAAGGGTTCGAGGTCCACCGGGAGGGCCACCCCTCCGGGGGCCACTTGGGCTGCGTGGGAAGGGCCAGCCTGGTGGGCTGGGCGCACCTCCCTTGGGCCCTTGCGCCTAGGGTTGAGGGGAACCCTAGAGGCGCCCCCTTGGCAGGGGCAAGCCCCCTCCCTTGGCCGCCGCCCCCTCTAGATGCATCTAGAGGGGCCCCTCTCCTTTCCCCTATAAATAGAGGCGTGAGGGAGGGCTGCACACCAAGCCAAGGCGCAGCCTCCCTCCTCCCAACACCTCTCCTCCTCCGTGCGTGCTTGGCGAAGCCTGGCCGAGATCTTCTTTGCACCAACAACGCCACGCCGGCGTGCTGCCGTTGGAGCTGTCTTCCTCAACCTCTCCTTCCTCCTTGCTGGATCAAGACGGAGGAGACGTCATCCGTACCGTACATGTGTTGAACGCGGAGGTGCTGTCCGTTCAGCAATTGGTCATCGGTGATCTGAATCACGTCGAGTATGACTCCATCATCACCATCCCCTTGAACGCTTCCGCACTCGATCTACAAGTGGTATGTAGATGCAAACTCTCTCCCTCGACTCGTTGCTTAGATGAACTCATAGATGGATCTTGGTGAAACCGTAGGAAAAATTTTAATTTTCTGCAACGTTCCCCAATAGTGGCATCATGAGCTAGGTCTATGCGTAGTTCTCTTTTGCACGAGTAGAACACAATTTGGTTGTGGGCGTAGATCTTGTCAACTTGCTTGCCGCTACTAGTCTTATCTTGCTTCAGTAGTATTGTGGGATGAAGCGGCCCGGACCAACCTTACACGTACGCTTACGTGAGTCCGGTTCCACCGACTAACATGCACTAGTTGCATAAGGTGGCTGGCGGGTGTCTGTCTCTCCCACTTTAGTTGAAGTGGATTCGATAAAAAGGGTCCTTATGAAGGGTAAATAGAAGTTGACAAAATCACGTTGTGGTTATTCGTAGGTAAGAAAACGTTCTTGCTAGAACCCAATTGCAGCCACGTAAAAGATGCAACAACAATTAGAGGACGTCTAACTTTTTTTTGCAGCAATTGTCATGTGATGTGATATGGCCAAGTTGTGATGAATGATGAATGACATATTGTGATGTATGAGATCATGTTCTTGTAATAGGAATCACGACTTGCATGTCGATGAGTATGACAACGGCGTGAGCCATAGGAGTTGTCTTTATTTTGTATGACATGCGTGTCATTGAAGAACGCCATGTAAATTACTTTACTTTATTGCTAAACGCGTTAGCCATAGAAGTAGAAGTAGTCGTTGGCGTGACAACTTCATGAAGACACAATGATGGAGATCATGATGATGGAGATCATGGTGTCATGCCGGTGACAAGATGATCATGGAGCCCCGGAGATGGAGATCAATGGAGCTATATGATATTGGCCATATCATGTCACTACTTTATATAATTGCATGTGATGTTTATTATGTTTTATGCATCTTGTTTACTTAGAACGACGGTAGTAAATAAGATGATCCCATACAACAATTTCAAGAAGCGTTCTCCCTAAGCGTACTGCGTTGCTAAAATTAAATGCGTTTGAAGCACCACGTGATGATCGGGTGTGATAGATCCTCACATTCACATACAACGGGTGTAAGACAGTTTTACACATGCAAAACACTTAGGGTTAACTTGACGAGCCTAGCATGTACAGACATGGCCTCGGAACACAAGAGACCGAAAGGTCGAACACGAGTCGTATAGAAGATACGATCAACATGAGAATGTTCACCGACGATGACTAGTCCGTCTCACGTGATGATCGGACACGGCCTAGTCGACTCGGATCGTGTAACACTTAGATGACTAGAGGATGTCAAATCTGAGTGGGAGTTCATTCAATAATTTGATTAAGATGAATTTAATTATCATGAACTTAGTCTAAAACTTTTGAAAAATATGTCTTGTAGATCAAATGGCCAACGCTCATGTCAACATGAACTTCAACGCGTTCCTAGAGAAAACCAAGCTGAAAGATGATGGCAGCAACTATACAGACCGGGTCCGAACACGAGGATCATCCTCATAGCTGCCAAGAAGGCATATGTCCTAGAAGCACCGCTAGGTGACCCTCCTGCTCTCCCAGCACTGCAAGACGATTTGAACGTTTGGCAGACACATACTGATGATTACTCCCTCGTTCAGTGCGGCATGCTATACATCTTAGAACCGGGGCTCCAAAAGCGTTTTGAGCATCACGGAGCATATGAGATGTTCGAGGAGCTGAAACTAGTTGTCCAAGCTCACGCCCGGGTCGAGAGATATGACGTCTCTGACAAGTTCTATAGTTGTAAGATGGAGGAAATAGTTCTGCCGGTGAGCACATACTCGTAATGTCCGGGTTGCACAACCGCATGACCCAGCTGAATATTAACCTCCTCAAGAGGCGGTCATTGACAGAATCCTTGATCGCTCCCACCAAGCTACAAGAGCTTTGTGATGAACTACAATATGCAGGGAATGGTGAAGACCATTCACGAAGTATTTTCAATCTTTGAAGTCGGCAGAGGTTGAAATCGAGGAAAGAACATCAAGTGTTGATGGTCAATAAGACCACTAAGTTCAAGAAGGGCAAGGGCAAAAGAACTTCAAGAAGGACGGCAAGGATGTTGCCGCGCCCGATAAGCCGATTACCGGAAGAAGTCAAAGAATGGACCCAAGCACGAGGTGAGTGCTTTTATTGCAAGGGAAGGGTCCTTTGGAAGCGGAACTGCCCCAAATACTTAGCGGATAAGAAGGCCGCAACACCAAAGGTATATTTGATATACATGTAATTGATGTGTACCTTACCAGTACTGTAGTAACTCCTGGGTATTTGATACGGTGCCGTTGCTCATATTTGTAACTCACGGCAGAGCTGCGGAATAAGCGGAGAGTGGCGAAGGACGAGGTGACGATGCGCGTCGGGAATGGTTCAGTCGATGTGATCGCCGTCGACACGCTACCTCTACATTTACCTCTGAGGTTAGTTTTGAACCTTAATAATTGTTATTTGGTGCCAAGTTTGAGCATGAACATTGTATCGAGGATCTCGTTTAATGCGAGATGGCTACTCATTTAAATCCGAGAATAATGGTTGTTCTATTTATATGAGAGATATGTTTTATGGTCATGCTCCGTTGGTCAATGGTTTATTCTTAATGAATCTCGGCGTAATGTTACACATGTTCATAGCGTGAATACCAAAAGATGTAAAGTTGATAACGATAGTCCCACATACTTGTGGCATCGCCGCCTTGGTCACATTGGTGTCAAGCGCATGAAGAAGCTCCATCTTGATGGACTTTTGGAGTCTCTAGATTATGAATAATTTGACACATGTGAACCATGCCTTATGGGCAAGATGACCAAGACTCCGTTCTCCGGAACAATGGAGCGAGCAACCAACTTATTGGAAATCATACATACCGATGTGTGCGGTCCAATGAGTGTTGAGGCTCATGGAGGATATCGTTATGTTCTCACTCTCACAGATGACTTGAGTAGATATGGGTATGTCTACTTGATGAAACACAAGTCTGAGACCTTTGAAAAGTTCAAGGAATTTCAGAATGAAGTAGAGAATCAACGTGACCGAAAGATAAAATTCTTACGATCGGATCGTGGAGGAGAATATTTGAGTCACGAATTTGGTATACAATTAAGAAAATGTGGAATCGTTTCACAACTCACGCCGCCTGGAACACCTCAGCGTAATGGTGTGTCCGAACGTCATGTCGCACTCTATTGGATATGGTGCGATCTATGATGTCTCTTCTGATTTACCGCTATCATTTTGGGGATACGCTCTAGAGACAACTACATTCACTTTAAATAGGGCACCGTCTAAATCCGTTGAGACGACACCGTATGAATTATGGTTTGGGAAGAAACCTAAGCTGTCGTTTCTAAAAGTTTGGGGATGCGATGCTTATGTCAAGAAACTTCAACCGAAAAGCTCGAACCCAAGTCGGAAAAATGTGTCTTCATTGGATACCCTAAGGAAACCATAGGGTATACCTTCTACTTAAGATCCGAGGGCAAGATCTTTGTTGCCAAGAACGGATCCTTTACGGAAAAAAGTTTCTCTCGAAAAAAGTAAGTGGGAGGAAAGTAGAACTCGATGAAGTACTACCTCTTGAACCGGAAAGTAGTGCAGCTCAGGAAATTGTTCATGTGGTGCCTACACCAATTGGAGAGGAAATTAATTATGATGATCAAGGTACTTCGGATCAAGTTGCTACTGAACTTCGTGGGTCCACTAGGACACGCCCGCACTGCAGTGGTACGGCAACCTGTCACGGAAATCATGTTGTTAGACAACGGTGAACCTTGAACTATGAAGAAGCGATGGCGGGCCCAGATTCCAACAAATGGCTAGAAGCCATGAAATCCGAGATAGAATCCATGTATGAAAACAAAGTATGGACTTTGGTGACTTGCCCGATGATCGGCGGCGATAGAAAACAAATGGATCTTTAAGAAGAAGACGGACGCGGATGGTAATGTCACCATCTATAAAGCTCGACTTGTCGCTAAGGCTTATCGGCAAGTTCAAGGGATTGACTACGATGAGACTTTCTCTCCCGTAGCGAAGCTTAAGTCCGTCCGAATCATGTTAGCAATTGCCGCATACTATGATTATGAGATATGGCAGATGGACGTCAAAACAGCGTTCCTTAAACGGTTATCTTAAGGAAGAGTTGTATATGATGCAGCCGGAAGGTTTTGTCGATCCTAAAAATGCTAACAAAGTATGCAAGCTCCAGCGATCCATTTATGGGCTGGTGCAAGCATCTCGGAGTTGGAACATTCGCTTTGGTGAGATGATCAAAGCGTTTGGGTTTATGCTTGCACTTATGGAGAAGCCTGCGTTTACAAGAAAGTAAGTGGGAGCTCTGTAGCATTTCTCATATTATATGTAGACGACATACTTTTGATGGGAAATGATATAGAATTCTTGGACAGCATTAAGGCCTACTTGAATAAGTGTTTTTTAATGAAGGACCTTGGAGAAGCTGCTTATATATTAGGCATCAAGATCTATAGAGATAGATCGAGACGCCTCATCGGTCTTTCACAAAGCACATACCTTGATAAGATTTTGAAAAAATTCAAAATGGATCAGTCCAAGAAAGGGTTCTTGCACAGTACTACAAGGTGTGAGATTGAGCTCGGCTCAATGCCCGACCACGGCAAAAGATAAAGAAGAGATGAGTGTCATCCCTATGCTTCAGCCATAGGATCTATTATGTATGCCATGCTGTGTACCGGACACGATGTAAACCTTGTCGTAAGTTTGGTAGGAATGTACCAAAGTAATCCCGACAAGGAACAACCGGACAGCGGTCAAGAATATCCTAAAGTACCGAAAAGGACGAAGGACATGTTTCTCGCTTATGGAGGTGATGAAGAGCTCGTCAGTAAAGGGTTACGTCAACCTAGCTTCGACACGGATCTGGATGACTATAAGTCACAAACCGGATACGTGTATCGTTGAATGGTGGAAGCGATGGTAGTGCATTTGCAAGCGAAGCGTCGTGGCGGGATCTACATGTGAAGCGGAGTACATGGCAGCCTCGGAGGCAGCGCATGAAGCAATTTGGGTGAAGGAGTTCATCACCGACCTAGGAGTCATACCCAATGCGTCGGGGCCGATCAAACTCTTCCGTGACAATCTTGGAGCTATTGCACTTGCCAAGGAGCCCGGGTTTCACAAGAAGACCGAGCACATCAAGCGTCGCTTCAACTCCATCCGGGAAAATGTTCAAGATGGAGACATAGAAATTTGTAAAGTGCATACGGATCTGAATGTCGCAGAACCGTTGACTAAACCTCTTCCGCGGGCAAAACATGATCAACACCAGAACTCTATGGGTGTTCGATTCATCACAATGTAACTAGATTATTGACTCTAGTGCAAGTGGGAGACTGTTGGAAATATGCCCTAGAGGCAATAATAAAAGCATTATTATTATATTTCCTTGTTCATGATAATTGTCTTTTATTCATGCTATAATTGTATTATCCGGAAATCGTAATACATGTGTGAATACATAGACCACAATACGTCCCTAGTGAGCCTCTAGTTGACTAGCTCGTTGGTCAACAGATAGTCAAGGTTTCACGACTATGGACATCGATGTCATTGACAAGCGGGATCACGTCATTAGGAGAATGACGTGATGGACAAGACCCAATCCTAAGCATAGCACAAGATCGTGTAGTTCGTTTTGCTAGAGCTTTCTCAATGTCAAGTATCTATTCCTTAGACCATGAGATCGTGTAACTCCGGATACCATAGGAGTGCTTTGGGTGTACCAAGCGTCACAACGTAATCGGGTGACTATAAAGGTGCATTACGGTATCTCCGAAAGTGTCTGTTGGGTTGACACGGATCGAGACGAGATTTGTCACTCCGTATTACGGAGAGGTATCACTGGGCCCACTCGGTAGTGCATCATCATAATGAGCTCAAAGTGACCAAGTGATCGGTCACGGGATCATGCATTACGATGCGAGTAAAGTGACTTCCGATACTTGAGACTAAACGAGGTATTGGGATACCGACGATCGAGTCTTGGGCAAGTAACATACCGTCTGACAAAGGGAATAGTATACGGGGTTGCTTGAATCCTCGACATTGTGGTTCATCCGATGACATCATCGAGGAGCATGTGGGAGCCAACATGGGTATCCAGATCCATGTTGGTTATTGACACGAGAGCGTCTCGGTCATGTCTGCGTGTCTCCCGAACCCGTGAGGGTCTACACACTTAAGGTTCGTTGGCGCTAGGGTTATTAGGAAGACTTGTATGTGATTACCGAATGTTGTTGAGTCGCGGATGAGATCCGGACGTCGGGAGGAGTTCCGGAATAGTCCGGAGGTAAAGATTTATATATGGGAAGTTGTCAAAGCGGACACCGGAAAGTTTCGAGGGCATACGTATTGTATCTGGGGCCACCGGAAGGGTTCCGGGTCCACCGGGAGGGCCACCCCTCCGGGGGCCACTGGGCTGCGTGGGAAGGGCCAGCCCACGGTGGGATGGGCGCACCTCCCTTGGGCCCTTGCACCTAGGGTTGAGGGGAACCCTAGAGGCGCCCTTGCTTGGGGGCAAGCCCCTCCCCTTGGCCGCCGCCCCTCTAGATGCATCTAGAGGGCCGGCCCCTCTCCTTCCCCTATAAATAGAGGGGTGAGGGGAGGGCTGCACACCCAAGCCCAGGCGCAGCCCCTCCCCTCACCAACACCTCTCCTCCTCCGTACGTGCTTTGCAAAGCCACAGCCGAGATCTTCTTTGCACCAACAACACCACATCGTCGTCTTTGCCGTTGGAGCTGTCTTCCTCAACCTCTCCTTCCTCCTTGCTGGATCAAGACGGAGGAGACGTCGTCCGTCTGCACTGCACGTGTGTTGAACGCGGAGGTGATGTCCGTTCAGCACTTGGTCATCGGTGATCTGAATCACGTCGAGTACGACTCCATCATCACCATCCCCTTGAACGCTTCCGCACTCAATCTACAAGTGGTATGTAGATGCAAACTCTCTCCCTCGACTCGTTGCTTAGATGAACTCATAGATGGATTCCATCTTGGTGAAACCGTAGGAAAAATTTTAATTTTCTGCAACGTTCCCCAACATATGTACCCCGGTCCAAGAAACTTTGGCGACCGAGGTGGGGGCGGGGAGTTGTTGAAACATATCACGGTAACTTCTGTGCAAATGACATGATATTTTACATATCGAAGACATGATAACTTATGTACCCCCCATGGTAACTTTCTAGGACCATGGTACTTTGACATGATATTTATGCACTGCGGACCTCATAACTTACGTTCAACCACCATGTTATCGAAGACATTATAACTTACGTTCAACCACCATGTTAACTTTTGACTTCGAGGAAAAAACGTTGAAACATAACTCCTCCGATAACTTCCATGTAAGTTTATGAAAATTCTATGCATGACAGACCTACTATCTTACGTTTAAACATCATGGTATCTTTCATCTAAGGGAATTTAAACATTCACCGGTAATTTCTATGTTAAATTATCATACTTCCCCATGCTAAAGTTATCATGTTGTAACCTTCTCGTACTGTAGTTATCAGCCCTATCATGATATAGTTGTCATATTGCTCATACCATAGTTATCACGCTGGTCATGCCAAAATTACCAAGGCAAAGTTTATTATTTTTCTGATATGGCAGAAATAACAAAGGTTCAAATAACGTTGTTTATCTACAATAGACAACAACTAAAGATGGCTAAGTTGGCTATTCAGTTCAATAGCTATTGCATTGACCTGGGTTTGAATCCTCTTTCAAGCACTTTTATTTTCTTCTCGTATTATGCAGCGAAAAACCCAAAAAAAACACTAGCAATTTATTATTTCCATCTACGGTTTTTGAGAGAAGGAAAAAAATCAGTAGAAGCGAGCATGGGATGATAACGATCACGTAGGAACTAGTCGTGCGGATCTGTCGCTAACGATCAGTCGACTGGTCGTTAGTACAGTCCTTTTTTAATATGTTCATATTTATCTTTCTCTTAGCTTACACTGGCATCGAATGTACATTGTGGTGTGCTTGGCTACTGGAACCGGCAGAAAAGCAAGCAAGCTCGGAGGAGCCATGCCATAGACCCGAGCACAAGACCTCTAGTCAAAGCTTGAACCAGAAAAAAAGAAAAGCTTGAACCAGAAAAGACAGCACAGCTGTGCCTGTGCAGCCAAGAACCGGCATGTGCGGCGTGCATGGTCCTGGAGCCGGGCACGGATTTTCACCGCGGTGACGCGCGCAAAGATCATCTCGATCGGTGAGAAGCCGCCGACGATATTCCCTCTTCTTTAAGGCAAGGCAAGAGCACTAGAGACCCAGAAACTTGCATTGTATGCGATGGTTTAGTCCATAAACTTGTAAAAGGTGATTAACTAGTCTATAAACTTACAAACTATGTGATGATTTAGTCCACATCCAATCAAAGATGGACAATTGGCGCCCAGCTGGCTGCTTCTTGGCACACCTGGTCGGACTGGTTTTTGTGTGGAAAACCCCTCAACATTAACGGAAATCACGCACCTCTCGCCCTCTCCTTCCTTCTTCCTCCCGCCATCTCCAGCCCCCCTGCAAGCACATATAGCAGCGGCTACTCGATCACAAGGATCGCATCCACGCTAGAGTGAGAGATAGACAGAGGATACATACATAGTGGCAATGGCACGGTGCTTCGTGTTCATGGTGTTCCAGATATACTGCCTCATCTCGACCGTGGGCCTGCCGCTCGAGCCCGCGGAGCTGCTGCAGCTCGGCGGCGATTGCCTCAGCACCGAACCGGCCGACCTCCTAGAGGCGTCGCGCGACTTCGGCTGGTTCACCCGGGGCGAGCCCTTGGCCGTGTACCACCCGAGCGGGGCCGGCGACGTCCGCTACTGGTCCGGCGCGACGGGTTCCGCCCGCGACATCGTGGTGTTGGCACGCTGCCACGGGCATTCCATCACGGCAGCGCAGTGCCCGGCGTGTGGTGGTGGACATGAGAGCCGGGGCAAGGGCACGCCGTCGCCGCAGGTACTTTGAAGCCGGGCTGGCGGGCACTACGTGGGCGTGTGGGCGGCGAAGTGTGGATCGACGTGCTCAATCGACGCTCTCGCCGACGGGTCAAGGCGTCGCGGTCGTGGACGGACTACCTCTACTGTCTGTATGCACCCTCTCCAACACCGGCATAAGCCGGCAGACGTTCCACCATGGGCCACAGATCAGTAATGTCTACGAGCTCGACGTTGTAACCGGTACGTAGTACACACACATACATACATGAGCCGATCCATCACCAATTCTTCCGACTCCTACCGCATGCACACGCCACGGCTGCTTCTCATCTCATGCGTGGTCACCGATTTGCTTGCAGGAAGGGCGAGGCGGTGACTGCCGGAGGCGAAGAACCCGAGCTCTTCTTCTGCGTTAGGCTGGGCGATTGGTTATCATCTCGCTGCCAAGATCGCCTCGAGCTCGCTTTCCGCGCAACGTAGCACCACCACCCATGCCGGCGCCCTATGCGCCGTCCTCACCTCCCCATATGCACGCATCAATCCTTTCTCTCTTTCTTTATATGCCCGTCACACTCCTCCTCGCCATTCTTTGTTTAATGATCCGTTCGTTCATTAATCCACCTGGTCTGCGAGACGAAGACGAGGGAGGAATATCTCGTGCGCCTTATCTCCAAGCACCCTTCAAAAAGTCCACCTCATGAAAAGTCTTCGTCCAGATTAAACTTATACTAGAGGGAAACCAAGGCTGAGCGAAACAGGGACTGCGGGCATGATTTCCGTTAATGTTGAGGGATTTTCCGCAAAAGAGCCGGTCCGACCAGGTGTGCCACGCAGCAGCCAGCTGGGCGTCATTTGTCCGTCTCTGATTGGCTGTGGACTAAACCATCACATAGTTTATAAGTTTGTGGATGAGTTGATCACCTTTTGTAAGTTTATGGACTAAACCATCACATCCAACGCAAGTTTCTGGGTCTCTAGTGCTCTTACCTCCTCTTCTTTCCACACTCCGGCAGTGGTCCAGGTCCAGCCCTCCGTCCAACTCCGGTTGGCAGCTTGCTCCCCTCACATGCTCGCACACGCGGAGGAGGCAGTCGGAGCTCAGCCGGAGCCAGACCGGACCCACCCACGAGAACGCCCACCACCACCACCCCACGTGCCACGGAGGGTGGAGCACTACCCGTGGTTGTTTGTACAGTCTAGAACGTGTGCCGTGATGGAGAACGAACCAACCCACAGATCCTGACGAGAAACTTGCTCAAACAGTGCGAGCTAGCCGAGCGCACCAAAGATCAGATCAAGCACCAGTGATTAAACAAAGTGTGGCAGGCGCTTCTGCTGAGATCCACGATTTTTTAGGCTAGCACGATGCAGATCCAGGGGAGTATTTGCACAACCAATGTTGCTCTGTGCGTATCCGGCTTCCTGGGAGGAAGTTCCTCCGTCCGGTTGGGCAATTTTAACAACCTCGGCACCGGCACCAGATTTCGCTCTTTTCAGGTTTGGCAAAAAAAAAAAAAAATCGTAACCAGGGCACCAACGCAACAAGCAGCACTCCGGACATTGATCGTGGGGAGCTGCTGCCCTGCCTGCCACCATCATGAGTTGACACTCGATTGCTAACCAAACTGGCTTCCAAGCCAAGCAGCATTTCCGGTAGACAAACCTCCGAGGCAAATGATCAAGACACGAGTCAACCCAAAACGATCGAGCACGCGAGACCCAAGACGACAAGTGGGGCACAAAAGGCTAGTATTATACTTAGAATTAATCTATACTAGTAGTAAGTAATAATCCAAGCTTAGAGTAAAAGCATAGTTACAGAGACTACTAGCAGTTAAACAAAGATATCTCCCATGCGCCAAAGCTGCAGAAAGGCGCACAGCTGGCCGGCTACAGCACTACACCAATGTTGTACGTACGCTGCAGCAGTCAAGCAGCGGGCAAAGACCAAAGAAAAGGAGCAGAGAGAGATTCCAGCGTTCCTTCCCTCTTTCCCTGCACTTTGGCCGACCTGCGGGACATAGATTTTTTCACCGCCTCTCCCTTTGGCCACTGTTGCGGTGTCTCAGACCGTGGAGGGGAGCTCGCACTTGCCCATCTCTGCAAAACAATGGAATAAACACGAGCACCGAGTAAGTAAGATCCACTTGTTAAAACAATGGAATATACAGATGCTAGTGCATCCTCCGATGTGAACATGGAGACCAAATTCTTGTACCGACACCGAGGAGGAGTAAACAATGCGCGGGGTACACGAAGCAGAGCAGCCGGAGCCGGAAGCGGCGGCCACCAAGTCGTCGTGGTGCGCCGTATGCCGACGTCCGGCCAGACGACATGGCACGCATTCCGACGGCGGAAGTAAAGAGCACAGGACGCGTCATATCACGTCGAGCCGCGAGCCAGAGCTGACCGATAGCCGTCTCGCCACGGTCATAAACTCCGAGACCCTGACTAGCAACTGCACGGTATTGATGGCTCGATCGCAGCCGGACGGACGAACGGCAGCTCGAATCCAATGCAGACATGAATGGGTACTGGTGTGCATACAAAACGCAGTGCAGATTTGGGTCGCAAATCACATTAAGGCGCAGCTGCAGTTTCCCTTGTCGTGATTAAGGCTGTGTGCATGTGTGGGCCAAAACAAAAAGGACGGGAATCATTCCCGTACAACGCAAAGCAACTTTCGCTTGATTTGAGCCGTGCCTGCCTACCCCCCATCTCTCTGTAAATTGCCGTCTATGGTACGGGGATGTTTCTCGCTTTAGGTACCACACAAACTTTCACCGATACCATCCCTGGTGCATGCTACCAGTAAATTGTCTAGTATTTTTTTCATCCTATAAAGAAAGTAAATTATTAACTTTTTCTGAAAATGATGATAACCCTTCTCAGCATCAGTAATTTGTTACTCACGAAACCTAGGAGTGATCGTGTACCTAGCACCAACATTTCACTCCGATAAGGAGTACCTAGAGCCTACATTTTGATCGGGTTAGGAGTACATAGCACCTACATTATGCTTTGTAGTGCAAGTAATGGACGTGGTACATTTGCACGAGCGGCAATCCTACGAGTGATTTTGCAGGCAAGAAACAAGCAGATTGAGCGGGAACGGGGACTCACTTGGAGCCTGGTTGACGACGTAGGCGGCGCCGGCGAAGTCGCAGGTGCCGATGGAGCGGCCCTTGCGCTGGTAGTAGTCGTTGAACGCGTACGACGCGTGGGCGACCATGGTGTTGGGCTCGAAGCACGCCGCGCCGGGCTGGATGCCCTTGCAGTCCGCGCCGCCCGGCCCGCACGCGTAGTCCAGCGCCGCGTGCAGCCGCGCCTCGCCCACCATCGCGTTCGCCACGCACCACGCCGACCCCGGCGTCGCCGCCGCCCTCACCACTCCCCCGCCTGTCGCCGGCGCCGCGTTGCCGCCGCCGTTGTCCTGCCAACCGAGGCCGCCGCCGGCACCAACGGAGCCGCCGCTGCCGAGGACGAACTCCACGTCGTACACCTTCTGCTGGTTCGGGTAGAACACGCCGTAGTTGCGCTCCGAGGTCGGCCCGGGCTTCTGGTTCTCGTTGAAGAGCGCGAAGAGGTACACGTCAACGTCCGCGTCGGGCCGGCGCGGGGTGCCGGCGTTCCTGGACAGCACGCGCCGGACCAGGTTGCCGTTGTACGCCGCGGCGTTGGCCGCGCCGGCGCCGACCTCCTTGGCGTCGCCCTTGGACGGCCACCCCGTCTCCGACACCACCACGTGCACGCCGTTGTAACTCCCCAGCTTGCCCACGGCCGCGAACACGGCGTCCAGCTGCGCGTCCAGGAGGCTGTAGTACTTGAGGCCGCTCCCGGAGTCGAGCTCGCCGGCGTTGGGGCGGAACAGCGCGTAGTCCAGGGAGATGACGCCGGCATTGTCCGCGTAGGCGAAGAACGGGTAGCAGTTGACCATGAGGTCGGAGCCGGTCCGCGCCAGGAAGTCCAGCATGGGCTTCATCACCGACTGCGCGAGCTCCTCCTTGAACACGCCGGCGGAGGGCGGGTACGAGTTGGCGAGCGCGGAGAGCGCGACGGGGGAGGACACCTTGACGGCCTTGTCCATGTTCAGCCTGGCCAGCGCGGCGTGCACGTTGATCATGGCCGGGACGAGCTGCGCCGTGACGTTGGCGGCCGTGGCGAACACCTCGTTGCCGACGGCGATGCCCTGGATCTGCGTGGCCGGGTAGTAGGCGGCGACGTTGCGGCGCACCCAGGCGAGCGCGTACGAGGGGCGCCTGGCGGCGGCCGCGAGCTGCTCGTTGGGCAGCGCGACGACCACCTTGATGCCGCTGTTGGCGAGCGCGCGGAGGACGGCGGGCTCCGTGTCGTAGAGCTTGACCTGCGCGATGCCGTGCTGCTTGAGCAGCTGCACCACCGCCGCCGGGCTGGGCAGGTCGTTCGCCACCCGCCCCCAGTTCACGCCCACGGTCCCCGCGTCTGCAACCGAACACATTCATTCACCGTCAGTAAGCAAAGGAAACCACGCCGGCATTGTCCACGAAAGCACCAGCCGGCCTCGCCGTCCTCGGCGCGGTGGTTACCTGCGGCGGCGAGGAAGAGCAGGCACAATGCCGCGGCGAGGAGGCGGCCGCGGGGGGGAGCCATGCTCTGCTGCGTGCGGCGGCGGCGACGAGGCAGAGCGTGTCACGGCGGGGGGGGGGGCGAAGAGTGGAGAGTGTGGGGAGCGAGGGAAAGGGCGGGGAGTGGATTTATGGCGGGGGAAGCGGGGCCCGCGGGCGGGGTGGGAAGTGGCGGGTATGCGGGGACGGCGGTGACGCACGACGCGGTGAAACTGGTTCGTGGTGTTACGTGGCTTGCCATGATTGGCTGAGGCCGGAAGTGGCTGGTGTGCTGGCGCGGGCGGGGGATCGACGGTGGAAAAGGGCCGGGTGCGTGGGTCCCGCCCTCGGCGGACCGTTGGTGCCTGAGCGCTGGGCCAGTCGTGTGGTTAGTGGGTTTTATGGATGGGCGTTGATGGCGTGTGGTTAGTGCGGATTAATTGCTCGTCTCAACGGCTCTATGTTCGCTTCCTCTGCCCCGCGCTCTCCTTGGCTTTTTTGAGAAAGTGACGTGTACTGCTGTCAGCGGCAGCGAGATACGGTTAATCTTGTGTGTGTCACAGGGACGCGTGGGGCTTGTAATTTGGAGCGTGTTTACCTGCCGCAAAGCGTAGCTGGCAGTGATGCATTTGCAACGGGCCGACGTGGGTTATTTTTTTGGGTTACTGATGGTTTTTGTAATGAGCACGAACGTCTTCAGCCACTGATCGATCGGTCGAGTTGAGCCATACGCGCAGCGGCTGCCCGTCTCATGACACCGACGGCCTTCTCCGGCCTCTCGTACCCTCAGGCCCTCACAGCACCTCGCAGCCTTGGGTGCATGCACAACCTGATGGAGTTGAGTGAGGACTAACGTGGTACGTAAAGTAAAACCACTATCCCCCGACTTAAATTTCGTAGCTGCCATGGCCAAGCGGCAAGCGAGCGACGCATGAATGCGCACGAGGCTGTCAGGCAGTAGTACAAGACGATCTTTTGGTTGGCCACAGCCCTTCTGTGCCTTCCCGTTGCACATGAAGATCGAGCAGTGCATGCACTTGCACTGCCGGCGCAGTGATCCAGCGAGCTCGGTCTGGTGCCGTTGGCTCCCAGCATGTTGGGTAGTATACGATTATGAGGAAGCATAGGATAGACTAGGATTTGATCCTATATTATCTTGTACTTCTATATATATGTCTATATATATGTCTACGAGACTTAAGCAATACATAAAATAATTTCATCAAATCCTTCTCTCCTTTTTAACATGGTATCTATCACAAGTCGATCCTAAAACCTAGCCGCCGCCGCTTTCGCAACCGCGCGCCGCCCCAGGGCGGTCGGCCTCCATGACCGCCATCAGGGGCCGCGCCGCCCGTACCTAGGGTTCGTCCGCCGGTCGTGTTGACCGGCTGCCCTAGAGAGTCTTTTCCCCGAGCCTTGCTCCGACGTTTTCTCTCCCGCCGGTCCTCTTGATCGCGCGTTTTTTTTATTTTCCGATCTATTCTTGATCGGTTTGCGTCGCCCACCGCCGCCGTCGACCCCGAGCGCCTCTACTCCGACCCCGGCGCTACCGGCCTCTCTCCTCAAACCCGGCGTGACCCACGCGCCGCCCGTCGAGATCCGGCCGCCGTCCGTAGCGTCGGTCCGCCCGTCGCCCTGCGCCCGGCCGTCACCATACTGCTCGGCCAGGACACACGCATCGCCCGACCGGCGACCTCGCGCCATCACGACGACCAATCATAGCCATCGCTCGTCGCCGGCCGCCCATCGATCCACATCCGCAGCGCCTCGCGCGCGTACGCCGCGGCAGCGGTCCGCCTCGCCGGCCTCGTCCTCGGTTGCATCGAGCTCGTCGGCCGCCTCAACTCGGCCATTGCTACTGTTGGTCACTCGGGCCTCGCGTTGCCGGCGTCGGCGTTGCTGGCGGCGGGGTGCCGGTGCTGACAAGCTCGTCTGCACGACATCCCACGCCGTCCGTCGTCGCCGGCTTCATCTCGGACTCCGCCGCCACCACGCCTCCATCGAGCGGCGTCCCCTACCTCGCGCACGATCGGCTTGATCATCCGCCGCCAAGACGATCGACTGGCAGCCCGTCGGTTCTGCTACGCCTCCGCGAATCCTGTGAAGATTGTCCCGAGTTCGCCGCCTACTCCACCGATCGAGCATCGAGCTGCCGCTGCGTCGCCCCGTCGGGTCGCAGCGCCGCCGCCCTGTGGTTCTCCTCGCGGATGCATCGACTTGTGCTTCACCGCTGCGTCGCCCCTTCGGGCCGTAGTGCCGCGATACGCGGTCCCCGCCGCCGCCCCGAGGCCGTCCCCGCGGTTGCACCGACTCGCGAACACAGGCCGCTTCTTCGTCGCAGCTGCCGCGTCGCGGTCCCCGCCGCCAGAGGTCTTCCCGCTGCCGCTTCGACCCGCCGCTGTCACGCCAGATCGCTTCTTCGCCGCAGCGTCGCGTTCATGGTCCACTCCACCGTCACCGCGCGTCGGCCTCTCGTGGTATTCGCCGTGCCGTCTTCCTTGGCGCTGGAACGCCACCGTCCGCGCCGGTCTTCGTCACACCGTCAGGGTTCTTCGCCTACTTCGAGCACCGCCGCCACCCTCCTAACCTAGCTGCCGCCGCCGCCGCCCGTCCACCCCCTTCGTATTCGTCCATCACCAGCGTCGCCGTCATCTACCCTGACGACTTCGTCTACTCCGACCACAGTTGGTGACATCGGCCCCGAGCCGATGGACGCCGCAATCATCTTCAAGTTCTTCTCTGCTGGCTCCTCCGACTTCTCCGAATTGGCGTACAGCTCGTGCAGGTCCCTCGTCTACGCATGCCCGGTGCTGGCAAAACCGATGCGTGCCTTCATCCACGACGTGTCCCCGGGCCTGGCAAGCCTGGTCGGTGCTTCTTCAACTTCATCTTCGTCCATCTACGCATGTCCGGTGCTGGCAACACCGGTGCGTGCCTTCGCCCAATGGCGTGTCCCGGGCTTGGCAAACCCGCCGCGACGCGTCGTCAACAACATTTTCTTCCCGGCGCACCCTGCTTCGACACCACTGCGCCCATGCTAACTCGGCGCTCCCTTGCGCCCGCGGCTCCACGGCGACTTCCTCAACACCGGCTACCCCGACTCGACATCGACCACGGCATTCTTCACACGGCTGCCTCGACCACGGCTCCACCACCCACGCTCTCGGCTACATCGACAAACGGCACAAAGGGCTACCGCCTTGCTTGAGCAACCTCGTTGGTTTCCACTCCAGCCACGACTCCGCGATGCGTCGACCGTTACGACTGTGGGGGGGTGTCCGTCGGCTTGCCTTCGGATTCTTGTCCAGTCTCACCGTCTGGGTCACTACCGTTGTGACTGCGGGGGGATGTTGAGTATACGATTATTAGGAAGTATAGGATAGACTAGGATTTGATCCTACCTTGTCTTGTACTCCAAGTTGATCATTGTACTCCTATATATATATGCCCACGAGGCTCAAGCGATACATAAAACAATTCCACCAGATCTCTCTCTCCTTTCTAACACAGCACGTACGCAAACCACCTTAGCCAACTCTAACGCACGACCCCAAACGAACATCCGTTCCGTTCGCTTTTTGTGCGTTTGGGGTGGTAATGGGGTCATGTCCGCACGGCCGCATTTCGGCCAGATCTCGTCCGCATACATTTTGTTTTTTTGCAAAACACATATCTTTATTTTTTATTGATTTTTGATACATTGAAGCACATCACCAAATCTTGACTAGAATAGCAAAAAAACCCACAAGAAGACATTCTAGGAGATATTCGACTTTCATAATTGCTCCCGTAAGTTGGATTTGTGCCTTCTCGATGCATTCATTGTTGATCTGTGGAGGCTTGATCTTGCGTGCTTCTTTCTTCTTCGAGTCTAAAGAAATAGACGTTGCTTCCTCGAATATAGTCTCATCTCTAGCCTCTATTCTAGCAACAAGTGCACTGACATCTATTAAATTGCGCTCTATCAATAGATCGATGTATTCTTCTTCCCAATACCAAAAGTCGTGGCGGCCCATTGGCGGCAAGCGAAGCGCCTACAGGCCCCGGATGGCGAGGCCCGGCCAGTATTATTTCCTCTATAGGTAGGAAGCCCAGAAAAATAGCGACAGTAAAGAGGGCCCTCAACGTCGATCTTTCCCGTGCTCCTCGACTCCTCTTCCCCAAATCTCAGACTCCCAAAACAGTGCCGCCGTTCCCGCGCCGTCTCCGATTCCAAGATCACCGCCGACCATTAATGGAGACTAAAGGCGCAAATCGGCTCCCCAATCGTCTCTCCTTCCTTCTTCAAGGTTCTGCTCGTTCCCCATCAGCTAGACGTTGGAGAGGAGATGGTACGTGTTCTTCTTTTCTTCCTCCCCATAACCCCGTTCCCCCTATCAATTATATAGGTGTGCCCTCCGACGACTCCATACCTGACATCTCTTCTTCTTATCTTCTGCTCTTCAGACTTCAGTGGATCTAAGTTTCAGCACTTGGGAGCCAGGAGATTAGGAGAACTGCTGAAGTGGAGAAGGGGGGGGGGGAACAATTCAGTTCATGGTGTTGTGTTCTTGTTCGTGCTGACTGCAACCTCCAGATCTACTGATTTGGCCAGCTACAACCACATTCAGGTGCTTTTGTTCCTTGTTTTAATCATTGTATGCTGCTTGTTCTTGTTTAATGAGATGCCCTCTAGAAAGCATTTATCTGGTAGTGCCAAAAGGAAGAGAAAAAAGGAAAAAGATGAAGAGGTAAAATCCCTAAAAGGATCACTTAACAATTTTTTCAGACTTATTAGTTCTTCTAGAGATCCCCTGGAATTGGCCATAGTAAGTGTTGAAGAACAACCAACTAAGAATACAAATTCTACTGATGATGATATGAACGAGGGTAATAACAATTTTAGTGAGCAAGAAAATGTAACTCATTCACTGAGTGTCGATAAACAACAACCATTTACTGTTGACATTTTTGATCCATGAAACTAGGATAATCTGGATGATAAGGCTAGGGATCTTTTAGTTTAGAAGGGTCCCGTAAGAAATGATGATATTGTGTACCCTCCATATATTAATTCTAGACATTTTTCACAATCTTATTATTCCAGAAAGTTGAGCAATGGAGAGGTACATGACAGGAAATGGTTGGTTTACTCTGAACATGCTAACAAAGTGTACTGCTTTTGTTGCAAGCTTTTCAAATCCCATAGCAACAAGAGTGCATTAGCTGGTAATGGATTGAGTGACTGGAAGCATCTTAGCGAGAGGCTTAAAGAACATGAAAATGGTGTAGAGCATATTAAAACCATGAATACACGGAATGAGTTAAAAGTTAGACTAGCAAAAAATAAGACCATTGATAAGGATTTCCAGCAGCAGATCAATTAGGAGAAAGAACGTTTGAGACAAGTGTTAGTGAGATTAGTAGCCATTGTTAAATATCTTGGTAAACGTAACTTGGCTTTTCGTGGATGTAGTGAGAAACTTTACCAACACAATAATGGTAATTTGTTGGCATGTGTAGAGATGATTGCTGAATTTGATCCAATAATGCAAGAACATCTTAGGAGAATTCAAAATGATGAAATTTATCATCACTATCTCAGCCACAAAATCCAAAATGAGTTGATTTCTCTATTGGCCTCTAGTGTTACTAGTTCTATCTACCAAATTATTAAAGAGGCTAAATATTTCTCCATAATTCTTGATTGTACTCCAGATGTTACCCATCAAGAACAAATGACCCTAATTATTCGATGTGTTAACATGTCAAATAAGAAAATAAAAATAGGAGAATTTTTTATGGAATTTTTGATTGCATGACACTTCCGGGTTTGGGTCTTTTTAATGTACTTCTTGATGCAATAGAGTCTTATGGCTTAAATATTGATAATGTAAGGGGCCAAGGGTACGATAATGGTTCCAACATGAAAGGAAATAAACAAGGGGTACAAAGTTGTTTACTTGAAAGAAATCCAAGAGCTCTATATATGCCATGTGCGTGTCATAGCCTCAATCTTACTCTTTGTGATATGGCAAGTTCTTGCAGTAAAGCTATATCCTTTATTGGAATTGTGCAACAAATTTAGGTTTTATTTTCAGTTACACAAAAAGATGGAAAGTTTTACTTGACCATATTCTTAGTTTAACCGTGAAAGGTTTTTCTAATACTCGGTGGGAGAGTCGAATCATAAGTGTAAAAGCTATTAGATATCAAGCTCCACAATTAAGGCTAGCTTTGTCCAAGTTATGTAAAATTTGTGATGATGCCAAGTCAAAGAGCGACGAATTTTTTTTATTTGATGCACTTGGTAGTTTTGAGTTCTTACTTGGCATGGTTATTTGGCATGATATATTATTTGCTGTAAACATGGTGAGCAAGAAGTTGCAATCTGCATCTATGTGTGTCGACTCTACCTTGCAGCAAATTGAAGGCGTAATGCACTTTTTTGATAAGTACATAGATGAAGGATTTCCATCTTGTTTGACCATCGCCAAAGGTCTTGCAATTGACATGGGCATAGAACCATCATTTCCAATAAAACGTAATGTTACTAGGAAGAAACAATTTGATGAACCTGATAACGAAGAAGAAGTTCAAAAAGCTGAGAAGGCGTTCGAAGTTAATTATTTCTTAGTTGTGGTTGATACCGCAAAGGTCTCTTTGACAACTAGATTCAAAGAACTCAAAGTGTTCAAAAATATATTTGGATTCTTACTTAGCTCAAAAGACATGAAGTTATTGGATGATGCTGAACTACACAAATGTTGTGCTAAGTTTGTAGAAACATTTTCACGAAATGGTTCATGCGATTTTGAGTTAGATGATCTTTTTTCTGAATTAAGACTGCTGCAAATGACTTTACCAGAATCAGATTTGCCATTGCATGCTATGGAGATTTTTTTGTTTGTTAGAGATATTGACTGTTTTCCAAATGTTTTAATTGCTTATCGAATTTTGTTCACTTTACCGATGACCTTAGCATCAGCAGAGCGTAGCTTTTCGAAGTTGAAACTGTTAAAGAACTATTTGAGGTCAACAATGTCACAAGAACGATTAAATGGTCTTGCTACTTCATGTATTGAGAAAGATAAGTTGGATGAAAGAAATGTTGATGCAATAGTCGATGACTTTGCTTCTAGAAGTGTTAGACGAATTTCCAAGTTCTAGTATAAACGTGAAATGCTCAGTTTCCTTTACTATGCCTTGAGCAGGAATGCTTGGAAGAATTGAGTAATTATCCTGGTGAAAACTTTGGAGTGAAGAACATGGCCAATTGGGGAGGATCCAGAAACAAATGTAAGTTCATGCCTAACTTTTAATCTGATGGTAACACAAAAGATATAAGTAGTGACCAATTTGACAGGATCTTTTGTTTAGAACAAAATGAAGTCTCCATTCAAATTTAGGAATGCAAGATTTTGGGGAAACCAAGCTTTTGTCGAACTACATCATTTCATTGTTATCATGGTGTAGTTCACTTGATCAAATAATAAATTGTATTGTCAGTTTTAGAGTGCAAATTAAGATCATCAGACTATGCTATGTACTGGATATTACTTTGCTTTTGAAATATAAATATTATGACCTTTTGAGTAAACACAAGGGCCCCTTATTGCTGTCTTGCCTCCGGCCCCCATATATCTATGGGCCGGCCCTGCCAAAAGTTGCATCCATTCTACACAACAAAAATTTGAGTGAGTACAGCTAGTCGAATCCGAGAGCACAACCGAAGCTAAAGTAGCACATACCCCATCATTTGAGCACTTGACGAACACCCATCTGGGATGTTCCGGCGTTGTACACACGCGGCGCAAGACCTTCCTTGGGCAGTCGTCGCACTTTATGAGTGGCACCGGTGCGCCGACAATCTTTTGGGCCAGCACCGAGTCCGGACGACGTCCGTTCGCGTATTTGCAGGCGAACCACCGACGGGGTAGATCCGAGCGGCTAGAGGCGGAGTCAGTACCTGCATGTGGCCTTGCCGGGGCCTTCCAGCCTGGTGCCCGGCCAGTCCATGGCACGGCGCGACCTCCCGCAGTCGTGTGCTCAAGTCCGGCCGGATCCACTCCAAATCCGACAGCCGGGTGCCCAAATCAGGTGGCCATGGTTGGGCTTCCAGGAAACGGGGGCTGCGACAAGGGTTGGGGCGAGCGTGCAGCCAAGCTGCACAGCGGCAATGCTGGCAGCGAGAGATGAGAGGGGCGGGGTGCGGCTGGAGCGGGGGGGATAGAAAAAGGGGGCCTTGAAAGTACATGTAGTCCCCATGTGTGGTTTTGGTAATTAATTAATGACAATCCTTATGGACTAATGTTTGCATTGAGATATACATTTGAAGATTAGTCCCATTGGAAAATGATTGAAGAATAATGGAAGAAAACTCCTTTGAAGCAACAATTACATCGAGATGATCAAAATGGAGTTCATTGGAGTATCTTAAGGGTTTCCATGCTTAGAGCTATGGTTTGAGCCATAATGGATCAAGATCTTAAAGAGGATGATTTGAATGATGAATTCTAGGAGTGGCTCAAAGATATGATCATAATGGACTCATGTGTTGAGTCATGATTGAGCAAGCTATTCAAGTGAAGAATTCGATATATCCTTCATGACGTGAAGATTAAACATGGAGTAGAGATATAGGTTGACCAAGATGAAGCTCAAAAGATCGAACTCTAAATGGTCAACACACGAGCACAAATGATGCACCACATAGGATCTTGTGGTATGATAAGAAATTATAAATTGCACTCTGTGTACTAACCCATACTATGTGTTGTCTAGGTTTTTGAGGGTTAGGTGATTCTCATGGGCTCGCATCGAGAAAGAGATTTCAAGTGTCTATGAGAGGACGACATCAAGTGTTGGTGATCATGGTTGACAAGGGCAAGTTCAAGATAACCATCCCAAAAGGATTACATGCTTGAAGCTTGTGGATGATCACATGATGGACAAGTGAAGATGAATACAAAGCAAAGCTTCCCCACATTGTGTATGAGGGAGAGACTTGAAGACTTCACCAATGTCTTGCCTTCATCTTGAGCCAAGAAGAAACATCAACATCAAGCTCAAGTGAACGGCTCGTGTCAAAGGTATTAGTTCCTTTGACGTTAGTGTTGTGGAGTGATGACCACCAAAGAAACATATACACTCAAGAATGGATTCTTGATAGCTATGTAGTGTAGCTATTTTTATGATTCTTGAGTTATAGGGATCCCACACTATTAAGAGGGGATCAAAGGGGTTTGTGATGGATTTGCTCAAGTCAACATCTTCTATACACAATTCCACTCATATCCTATATACCAAAGAAAAGCCAAAGCCAAATAGTTTCCCAAAATATATGATCTAACCTTTGCATAATTTGAACCCTCCATTTTGGTTTATTTTGGGTGGTTCTCTATCTGAGGACTTGGAGCTTTTCCATAGCTTCAAAACGAGCCCAAGATCATCAAAATTGGAGTCCGGATGTGAAAGTTATGCATATTTTAGTTTTGGGGTTCCTGCTGTTATTTTGGCCGGACGTCCGGTAACGTCCGGAAATCCGTGCGCCAATCCGTAATCAAACGGACGGAAATCCGGTAAGTTCCGGACGTCCGGTCTCCGGACGTCCGGAAAATGTCGGACGTCCGTCAAACCTGTTTCGCAAATATCTCGATTGCGGACGTCCGGACACTTCCGGACGTCCGACACTTCCACAACAGAAACATTTTTTGTGTTGTCCGGAACCCTCAGGTCGTCCGACACTTTCACATCGAAGCATTCTTACGGATGTCCGGCCCTTTCGGACGCATCAGATCCTGTACATTGGTTTGTGGGTCACACTTTTCACAGCGGCCGGTCGTCCGATGACTGTCGGACGTCCGGACCCATTTGGGCCTCCGGACGTCCGACATTCTCCGGACGTCCGGCCATCCTGTACCCCAAACGATCACCTTTTCCCACCACCTATATTATTCCTTTCCCTTCCACGGGTAGGGGTTGACCATTCACTTTGAACAAACTCTAGAACACTTCTCACACTCTCTCTCATTTCTCCACACCAAATCTTAGATCCCCAAGTGATTTGAGAGCTTTGAAAGAAGTTGTCCGATCAAGTGATAGATCCACTTCTCCTCCTTCTTTGCACCCAAGGAATTCGTGATTTGAGCAAGTCTTGAGCAAATCCCCATCGATCTTGTTACTCTTGGAGGTTGGAGACTCCTAGGCGGTAGGAGTCTTTCGGAGAGGAATCGACCTTTGTGATTACCCCCCGGATAAGTTTGTGAGGGTTTGGAGACCACCCCAAGGTCTACCACTAGTGGTTGAGAAACGCCTTCGTGGTGTTGTCTCAAGGAGAATAGGGTGAGCCTTCGTGGCGTTGGTGTGCCTTCGTGGTAACATCCACCTCTCTAACGGTGACTAGCTTTCCTCCAAGGAAGTGAACATCGGGATACATCATCGTCTCTGTGACTTCGGTTATCCCTAACCCTAACTCCTTACTTGTGGTTTACCTTGGTAACTTGACCGCGCATTCACTATTCTTGTTGTCCTCATTATATTGTGTTGGTTACCATATCGTAGAGATTATTTAGGCCAACACTTTATAGTCCATAATTCATACTTCCTACTGTTGTTCTATCTTGTGTTTAGTGTGAACTGCTAGCTTGTAACATATCTTGTGTAAGCTTGTAATGCTTACTTGAGTTTGCTTGTATCATTCAATTCCATATATTGTGATACAATTTGTGTAAGCTTGTATTCCCTACTTGTGGGTGTCTGTATTATTCATTTCCATATCTCGTGATATACATTGAGTAAGTTTGTGTAACTTACTTGTGCTTACTCATATCCTCGTTGTTCTCATCTTGTTTATGCTAAGTTGTTGGTGCACTTAGTGAGCCTAGTATATTTAGGATTTGTGCTTGAAAAGTATCCTCTTAGTTTATTTCCGCATTAGGATATAGCCAAATCCGTAAAAGATTTTAAAACGCCTATTCACCCCTCTAGGCGACATCGTGGTCCTTTCAATTGGTACCAGAGCTAGGTCTCTCCTTATTAGGCTTAACCGCCTAGAGAGTAACGATGTCGACTAGTGAACTAGTGCATGATGACACATTTTGTTTTAATGGCACAAATTACATTATGTGGAGATTACGCATGCTTTATCACTTTCGGGCCATGGGTCCAAATGCTTTGCGGATTGTGGTTGTAGGGAATTCAAATCTAAAGGATGGACAATCTCCGTCACTTGGTGATATGCATCTTGATAGTGAAGCTTTAAGTATTATTCACCAAGCTATAAGCTTCGAGGTGTTCAAGTCAATTTCGTCTTGTTCATTGGCTCATGATGCTTGGACCAAAATTGAAGATATATATGGTGGGTCCAATCTTCATGAAGACAATATTCTTTTGGGGAGTTAATGGAGGAGTTCTCCACAATTTTAAATCATGAAGAGCTCTCTATTGCTTCCACCTCCGATTACTTGCATACCTCAACATCTTTCACTTCACCAACATGTGGCATACCACAAGAGGAAATCAATAAAGATGAGGCATGCTTGATTGATGAAGAATCCTCCTCTCCAAAAGAATCATCATCAACCCCTTGTGTTCACATGTGCCTCATGGCAAGAGGTAATGATGAGGTATCATCTTCTCTTAGTGATAATGATGATAGTTGTAATGAGGAAGATGATGAAGTCTTGACTCAAAATCTCTATGAGATTGGGAAAACTCTTCAGAGAGCTAAAAATAACACTTATAAAAGGTTCCAAGATGTTCTTGCTTGCTTTGAAAAACGTAATGGTTTATTTCTCAATGAGGAAGCTAAAAGTGAACAGCTTGAACATGAACTTGCTAAGGCTCATGAAACGCTTAGTGACTTGAGGTCTTCAAAAGAAGAGATTAACGTTACTCATTGTAAGCTTAAAGAGGATTTTGAGCTCCTTCTCATTGAATGCAATAGTGTAAAGGAAGAGCTCATAAAACTCTCTAAGTCTCATGAGGAGCTTCAATCAACTCATGAGAAGTCACTAAGTTCTACTTGCTCCTCTCATATTGATAATGATGTCTGTGCTACTAACTCGATTTCATGTGAAGCATCAATTTTGAAGGAGAATGTTGAGCTATGTGCTCAACTTGCTTTGCTAACAAGAAATTATGGGAAATTGGGAGAAAGTCATAAAAAGCTCTCAGGCACTCATGATGATCTTCTAATCTCTCATGATGAGTTAAAGTTAGCTCATGAGGCTATGGTCACCAAGGTAAAATCATGTGAGTCTCATGTGGATATTAGCACATCTTCTACTCGAAATGCCTTATTGTCGTGTGCTAGTCCTTGCAATTCCTCTCTACATGATATTGGTACATCTTGTAATGAATTGCTCACCATGCCTTTTGCTCTAACAATGAAGCTTCTACTTCCTCTAGTTCTTTTGTTAATACTAACCTTGTAGAGGAAAATAAAGAGCTCAAGGCCCAAGTCACTAGTTTGAAGAAAGACTTGGAAAAATGTTGTGATAATATATTGAGTGTGCAAAAGGACCCTCAAGACAAAATAGGACTTGATTTCATCTCCAACAAGAAGAAGTCCAAGAACAAGAAGAAGGAACAAGATCAAGTCAAGAATTCGTCCAACATTACTTGCTTCAAGTGCAAGAATGTTGGACACCATGTGAGATCATGTCCATTGAAGAAGAAGGCTTCAAATGTGAAGCATCAAGGGAAGTGGCCTCAAGTTCAATATCAAGATAATGAAAGGCCTCTTCCCATGCCTAACCAAGATAATGCTCTCCAAGTTGAAAAGATAAAGAAGAAGAGAAAGGGGAGCACATGTTGCTATAATTGCCGTAAGAAGGGACACATAGCTTCATCTTGTCCCAACGGTAACATATCTAAGCCTCCTATAGTCAATAATCATTATTCGCTAAGGAAGGATATTGTTGGCAATGTGTTTGCCAAGTTTGTGGGTTCCCAAAGAAGTTTGAAAGTGGACAAGACCATTTGGGTTGCCAAGCCTATTGTTACTAACTTCTTAGGACCCAACTTGGTTGGGGACCATCAAGCTCAAACTTGATCAATAGGTGTGTGGAGGGCATTGTAGACTTGGCTACTTCATGAAGAAAAACTATTTTCACCATATGTTATGGTTAATGCCAAGTCAAGTGGATTATCATCATATCTATCAATCCAATGCTCCTCTTTGCGGTAACTTGTACTTGCATTGTTTACATTGAAAGTTGCTATGTCCCTTGCATGATTAGGTTTTGTACCTAGCATGTGCTTTTATAGTTGTGCTTCCTAGTATGCTTGATTTGTGTTATCTAGCATGTGTAGGTCGCAATGCACTTCATATATTTGTGTGTGTGGTTTCAAGACTGTATTGCTTCATTAGTTGAATCTTAATTGGCTCTTTTGAGATATTAATGGATCATCACATTATGGGGGAGTGCTATGTTTTACGCATTTCACAAACCTTAAATGTGTATGTATGTGGGATACCACCTAGTATTGTTAGTGCAATATTATCTAGTTACTATGTGGTATGTAAAGCTCATTTGAAACTCAAATTCTCATCCATTAATTATCCTTAGTTGGGTTTCATTTGCTTCTTGTGGATAATACATGGATCATCATATTGTGGGGGAGTGATATGCTTTGTGCATATCACAATCCTTGTTAATATGAACAATTGAGGGATGCCACTTAGAATTTATATTTGAGATTATCTTATATCTCCGTGTCATGCAATGTCTTGTTTACGTATGGCATTCTTGTGCGGTTTTGCTCATGGTTATCTTTAAAATCATATTTGGAAAATCATTTGATTAAAGCTATTCCAATTCTTGCTTTGCATAATGATTTATCTAGTTGGAATGTTAATATTATTCTATCCAAGCATTGTGTTTATTTCTAAATTCTCATGTTATGCTTGTGTTAGTATAGATGATCATGTACTTATTTGGTTTCTACAATCGAATGATAACCCGAAATACCATTTTGTTTGAATTCATCTTATTGCTCTATATGAGAGTTTGTTATCTCATTGTTTATAGTGTCCTATATCTATTTGAGTGAGATATTCCTATGAGTATGTGTGCAATGCATATCTTATATGCTCATTGTTTTTTATGTTGAACTTTGGGTGCTATCATATGTTGATTTGTCACTTTGATTCATTTTGGTCAATATTGGAAGTATTAACTTGGTTATGTGGTCATTTGTCCAATTTGTATCTCCCTGGATTTTGGTAGGCTTGTGCATGCATATTTACTATGTGTAAATTCACATGCCTTGTTTGCCTTATTTGATCCAATATATATATGGTAAATCCATCAAATTCTTAATAGCTATGATGTGCATGAAATTCAAATTCATATCAATAGGCACATATTTAAGTGGGTTTACCCTATGTGTTGTAGTTATGCTAACTACTTCGGACCCAATAAGTTTGGGGACCATATTGTACTTAAAATGTTTTAGGTACATTTGAGAAGCATTGGGTGCTTGGCTTATTCATGAAGGTGGTGGCACTATGAGGAAATTAGAGCCAAGCTTGGACATTTTATTGATCTACAACTTCATACCAATGCTATCTCGGTAACAAGTATTTACTTCATGCATATATATAGAAATGAGGTCAACCTTGTGTAGGTTGTATCATGGCATGAATTTCTTGACTCGTTCTGTGATACTTGTTTCCTTTCTCAAAGCATCCCAACAATGATCTCTTGTTGCTAGTTGTGATGTCTTTGATGGTTGTGTGTTTGGAGTTCATTAATATACAATAATATTATATTAAGCCATGTGCCATGCTTTCAAGCAAAGATCTCATTGCTATATTTTATGACTCCCGTTTGGATATCTTATTCCTTCCTTTTGCAACTATTTTATGTGTACATCCTTCTTTGTGGATATCATCTACCTAGTATCTTATACACGTGAGAGAAGTTACATCTCTAGTTGATATCCCTATTCTTTCATGTCCACCATTTCATTAACTTTTTATATCTTTTTGGTGGCTCCATGGAAGCATTTGTTGAATGAGTGCATGTCTTACCTCTTTGCATCTTAGTGCACTCATGTTTGGTGAAGATTTGTGTCCTCATGCCTGTCTTGACAAGCCTATTATTTCATATCTTCATCATGGGTTGTCACAAGCTTTGATTTTTAGGTTACTATTAGTGAGCTTGTGAACCCATTTGCTTGATGTGTGTGTGACATTCTTAACTTCGTGTGTGTGTGGGAAGGACATGTCTTGCACCTTGTATCTCATTTACTCAAGGCTATGTTGATGCTTAATTCTCATCCTTATACTAGTCTTCTCAAGTGTTTTTACGTGTCTCACACACATCATTTTGGTTGTGCCTATTCTTAGATTGCCTCATGTACATGTTTCTCAACCATATGTTTGTTGCAAACGCTAGGCTTCTTTTCTTATCTATGTTTGCTTGCAATTTTGTGTGTTCCTATTGATTTTGGGGGAGTGATGATCCTATTTTGTACACTCGTATCCAAATAATAATAAAAAAATCTAAATTGTGCACAAATCATGGGGAGCTTCTCTATTTTTCTTAGAACACTCCTTTACCCAAATCGTAATATTCTTTTACCCTTTTGGCTCGTCGAATCTTTTGATTGCTTGCTTCACTTTGTGTTATGGAAATGAGATCAATTTGTGCCATGAGCTTTGTGCCATGTACCTTGCTATTATGACTAGGCTCAAGTTGTATAATAGTTGATTCACTTGTGGATATCATGTTCTTATCAATTGCAACCTTTCTTTTTGTGTATATGAGTTTCTTTATGGATACATATCATGATTATTATTGGCCACTTAGAAATTTTTATACATGAAAACGTTCATATCTTTGTATCTGATTGCATTCTATAGATTCCGAGCTCCTTTAATTGTTCATCATTGAATATGTGCATTTGTTTTCACTCACATGTTGGGATATGCACACATCAAGGACGAACTTCGTACTATATTGGTCTGCTAGATGTTTTGTCTTCCATTTTGGCATTTGGTGCCAATGGGGAGAAGTGTAGAGGGTTTAAGATAAATATCTTTTGTAATTCTTGTTGTCACTCATGCATATCTACCCTTGTTATATATTCTTATTGCATGAATGAGCATTGTATATAGAGAAATCTCCTCCTAGTTTATGTCAACCGATATATGCAATGACATTCAAAGTTCATTCACACATGCATATATTGTGGGGAGTTTGCTCTATATACTATGGGTGTACTATCATCAAAGGCTTGTGTAGTGTCTTGATGATAGTACAACCATCCCAAGTATACAATTTATTCATTACATAAACCCTCTTGTTGAGGTTGTCATCAATTACCAAAATGGGGAGATTGAAAGTACATGTAGTCCCCATGTGTGGTTTTGGTAATTAATTAATGACAATCCTTATGGACTAATGTTTGCATTGAGATATGCATTTGAAGATTAGTCCCATTGGAAAATGATTGAAGAATAATGGAAGAAAACTCCTTTGAAGCAACAATTACATCGAGATGATCAAAATGGAGTTCATTGGAGTATCTTAAGGGTTTCCATGCTTAGAGCTATGGTTTGAGCCATAATGGATCAAGATCTTAAAGAGGATGATTTGAATGATGAATTCTAGGAGTGGCTCAAAGATATGATCATAATGGACTCATGTGTTGAGTCATGATTGAGCAAGCTATTCAAGTGAAGAATTCGATATATCCTTCATGACGTGAAGATTAAACATGGAGTAGAGATATAGGTTGACCAAGATGAAGCTCAAAAGATCGAACTCTAAATGGTCAACACACGAGCACAAATGATGCACCACATAGGATCTTGTGGTATGATAAGAAATTATAAATTGCACTGTGTACTAACCCATACTATGTGTTGTCTAGGTTTTTGAGGGTTAGGTGATTCTCATGGGCTCGCATCGAGAAAGAGATTTCAAGTGTCTATGAGAGGACGACATCAAGTGTTGGTGATCATGGTTGACAAGGGCAAGTTCAAGATAACCATCCCAAAAGGATTACATGCTTGAAGCTTGTGGATGATCACATGATGGACAAGTGAAGATGAATACAAAGCAAAGCTTCCCACATTGTGTATGAGGGAGAGACTTGAAGACTTCACCAATGTCTTGCCTTCATCTTGAGCCAAGAAGAAACATCAACATCAAGCTCAAGTGAACGGCTCGTGTCAAAGGTATTAGTTCCTTTGACGTTAGTGTTGTGGAGTGATGACCACCAAAGAAACATATACACTCAAGAATGGATTCTTGATAGCTATGTAGTGTAGCTATTTTTATGATTCTTGAGTTATAGGGATCCCACACTATTAAGAGGGGATCAAAGGGGTTTGTGATGGATTTGCTCAAGTCAACATCTTCTATACACAATTCCACTCATATCCTATATACCAAAGAAAAGCCAAAGCCAAATAGTTTCCCAAAATATATGATCTAACCTTTGCATAATTTGAACCCTCCATTTTGGTTTATTTTGGGTGGTTCTCTATCTGAGGACTTGGAGCTTTTCCATAGCTTCAAAACGACCCCAAGATCATCAAAATCGGAGTCCGGATGTGAAAGTTATGCATATTTTAGTTTTTGGGGTTCCTGCTGTTATTTTGGCCGGACGTCCGGTAATGTCCGGAAATCCGGTGCGCCAATCCAGAATCAAACGGACGGAAATCCGGTAAGTTCCGGACGTCCGGTCTCCGGACGTCCGGAAAATATCGGACGTCCGTCAAACCTGTTTCGCAAATATCCTGATTGCGGACGTCCGGACACTTCCGGACGTCCGACACTTCCACAACAGAAACATTTTTGCGGATGTCCGGAACCCTCCGGACGTCCGACACTTTCACATCGAAGCATTTTTACGGATGTCCGCCCCGCCGGACGACCGTATCCTGTACATTGGTTTGTGGGTCACACTTTTCACAGCGGCCGGTCGTCTGATGACTGCTTGACGTCCGGACCCATTAGCCTCCGGACGTCCGACATTCTCCTGGACGTCCGCCATCCTGCATACCCCAAACGATCACCTTTTCCCACCACCTATATTATTCCTTTCCCTTCCACGGGTAGGGGTTGACCATTCACTTTGAACAAACTCTAGAACACTTCTCACACTCTCTCTCATTTCTCCACACCAAATCTTAGATCCCCAAGTGATTTGAGAGCTTTGAAAGAAGTTGTCCGATCAAGTGATAGATCCACTTCTCCTCCTTCTTTGCACCCAAGGTTCGTGATTTGAGCAAGTCTTGAGCAAATCCCCATCGATCTTGTTACTCTTGGAGGTTGGAGACTCCTAGGCGGTAGGAGTCTTTCGGAGAGGAATCGACCTTTGTGATTACCCCCCGGATAAGTTTGTGAGGGTTTGGAGACCACCCCAAGGTCTACCACTAGTGGTTGAGAAACGCCTGTGGTGTTGTCTCAAGGAGAATAGGGTGAGCCTTCGTATGCGTTGGTGTGCCTTCGTGGTAACATCCACCTCTCTAACGGTGACTAGCTTTCCTCCAAGGAAGTGAACATCGGGATACATCATCGTCTCTGTGACTTCGGTTATCCCTAACCCTAACTCCTTACTTGTGGTTTACCTTGGTAACTTGACCGCGCATTCACTATTCTTGTTGTCCTCATTATATTGTGTTGGTTACCATATCGTAGAGATTATTTAGGCCAACACTTTATAGTCCATAATTCATACTTCCTACTATTGTTCTATCTTGTGTTTAGTGTGAACTGCTAGCTTGTAACATATCTTGTGTAAGCTTGTAATGCTTACTTGAGTTTGCTTGTATCATTCAATTCCATATATTGTGATACAATTTGTGTAAGCTTGTATTCCCTACTTGTGGGTGTCTCAGTATTATTCATTTCCATATCTCGTGATATACATTGAGTAAGTTTGTGTAACTTACTTGTGCTTACTCATATCCTCGTTGTTCTCATCTTGTTTATGCTAAGTTGTTGGTGCACTTAGTGAGCCTAGTATATTTAGGATTTGTGCTTGAAAAGTATCCGCTTAGTTTATTTCCGCATTAGGATATAGCCAAATCCGTAAAAGATTTTAAAACGCCTATTCACCCCCCCTCTAGGCGACATCGTGGTCCTTTCAGGCCTGCGTCCCCGAAGGGCGGGCCAGGGGAGGACATGGGAAGGAGCCAGGCGCCGTCACGCTGATACGTCTCCAACGTATCTATAATTTTTGATTGCTCCATGCTATATTATCTACTGTTTCGGGCAATATTGGGCTTTATTATCCACTTTTATATTATTTTTGGGACTAACCTATTAACCGGAGGCCCCGCCTTGAATTGCTGTTTTTGCCTATTTCAAGTTTCAAGAAAAGGAATATCAAACGGAGTCCAAAAGACGAAACTCCAAGGAACCTATTTTTGGACCGTAGAAGCCCATTGAGTACCTAAGCTCACTGAGTCCCGGGCTGCCCACGAGGGTGGGGCGCGCCCCTACCCGTGGCCAGCCCTAAGTCCATCGATGTATTCCCTGCACCCATATATACTCTCGTGCCCTAAAACTTCCGAGCAGAGATTAGATCGAGTTCCGCCGCAAGCCTCTATAGCCACGAGAAATCAATCTAGGCCCTCTCCGGCGCCTGCCGGAGGGGGGCCATCATCACCGGTGGCCATGGAGGAGTATCCCGGAGGGGTCTTCATCACCATGAAGGCCAAGGACCAGAAGGTGGAGGCCATGAAGGAGGGAGCACAAGGGGGAGAACCTCTCCTCCTCTCTTCCGGTGGCGCCGGAGTGCCATCGGGAGGGGAATCATCGCCACGGTGATCGTCTTCATCAACATCACCATCATCATCATCATCCTCATCTCTTTTACGCGGTCCACTCTCCCGCACACCGCTGTAATCCCCTACTTGAACATGGTGCTTTATGCCACATATTATGATCCAATGATGTGTTGCCATCCTATGATGTTTTGAGTAGATATCTTTTGTCTTTGGGTTGATTGATGATCTAGATTGGTATGAGTTGTATGTTTTACTTTGGTGCTGCCCTATGGTGCCCTCCGTGTCGCGCAAGCGTGAGGAATTCCCGCTGTAGGGTGTTGCAATACGTTCATGATTCGCTGATAGTGGGTTGGTGAGTGACTGAAACACAAACCCGAGTAAGAGGGATTGTTGCGTATGGGAATAAAGAGGACTTGATGCTTTAATGCTATGGTTGGGTTTTACCTTAATGATCTTTAGTAGTTGCGGATGCTTGGTAGAGTTTCAATCATAAGTGCATATGATCCAAGTAGAGAAAGTATGTTAGCTTATGCCTCTCCTTCATATGAAACTGCAATAGTGATTACCGGTCTTGTTAACAATTGCCTAGGACAACTCCGCACACCGATCCACCATTATTCCACACTCGCTATTTATATTATTTAGTAATATAATCTAAATTTATGATAACAGCACCTACTTTTATGTTTTAGCTCTCCGATATCATGCAAAGTTATCCTCTTCATACCCACAACGTAGTTTTATTTCTCGTTTCTAGTTGGAAGTAAACGTTCGGTGCACGTAGAGTCGTATCAGTGGCAGATAGGGCTTGAGAGAATATTGATCTTACCTTTAGCTTCTTGTGGGTTCGACACTCCATACTTATCACTTCCACATTTGGAAAGTGCTACGATGATTCCTTGCACTTGGGGATTATCAAGCTCTTTTCTGGCGCCGTTGCCGGGAAGCAATAGCGTGGGGTTGATATTCTCGTGTGTGCTTGTTTGCTTTCTTCACTAAGTAGATTTTGTTTTTCCTTTTTATTTCTGTTTAGTTGTGGGTGAAACATACAAAAAAAATTAAAATGAAAATACAAAAAAATTATTACTTGCCTTTCATGCCTAAAAAGTTTTTCAAAAAGAGAAGTGATTGGAAGGTTTTGCATTGAAGAAGTGAGGGTCGACCTTGAGCACTTGTGCTCATGCTCACGGAAACAATGTAGAACTTTTCATGGAAGTTTCTATGTAAATAATTATCCCCTTGTATATATTCCTTGTATTATAAAAATAATATGCCAAGCTTTGGTTTTAGGATGATTAGATTGCTTGTTTGCTTTGTGCAAAACAAAAACAGAAACTTTGGCTGTAGTGCATGAATTTACATTTTTAACTGGAAAGTCAAATGGTTCTGATTATTTTTGCACATTACTTCTGTACAATTTTTTCAAATTTTAAAATTTAGCTTATAATTTTAGGAGTTACAGAAGTTTTCCAAACTTCCAGATTACTACAGACTATTCTGTTTTTAACAGATTCTGTTTTGCATGTGTTGTTTGCTTATTTCGATGAATCTATGGCTAGTATTGTTGGGTATGAACCATAGAGAACTTGGAATACAGTAGGTTTAACACCCATACATATAAAGAATGAGTTCATTACAGTACCTAAAGGTAGTGATTTTCTTTATTACACTAACGGATCTCACAAGTTTTTGTTAAAGTTTTGTGTGGATGAAGTGTCCGAAGGTCGAGGAGCTATCAATATGAGAAGAATAAAGAGAGGCAAGAGTTCAAGCTTGGGGATGCCCAAGGCACCCCAAGTAAATATTCCCAGGGATACTCAAGCATCTAAGCTTGGGGATGCCCCGGTTGGCATCCCATCTTTCTTCTTCAACAATTATCGGTATACCTCGGGTTTTGTTTTGTTCACATGATTTGTGTCCTTTGTGTTTTTATTTTTCTTCTAGAACCATACTAGCATGAGATATCCCTTCATTGATTTATATAATACTTCATGTGCTTCACTTAAATCTTTTAAGTATGATCTTATAGAATTGCTCTTTGTGCTTCACTTAAATCTTTTGAGTATAGTTTTATAGAATGCTTCATGTGCTTCACTTATACACTTTGAGCTTGGATATTGGTTAGTTGTAGAATGCTCCATGAACTTCACCTTATATCTTTTGGAGTATGAATAATGCTATCATTTAAAGTGGGTTTGGAAGAATGTCAACTTTAGGAATTAGTGATCCCACTATTTTGGAAGTGTTGAATCTTAGTGTGATATTTATGAAAGTGGATTTGGAAGAGTGTCAACTTTAGCTAGTAATGATTCCACTATTTCGTAAGAGGTTCCAATTGAGTATGAGAACAAAGTTGCTATCCATGATACTACTGAAAATTATAATGAGGGAGGAATACATGCTTGTAGGAGTTGCAATAATATTAAGTTTCCTCTCTATGTGCTTAAAGTTTTGAAGTTATACTTGTTTTGCCTTCCTATGCTAGTTGATTCTTGTTCCCATAAGTTGTGTGCTCACAAAATTCCTAGGCATAGGAAGTGGGTTAGATTTGAATGTGCTAGTCATATTCTTCAAGATGCTCTCTTTGTGTTTCAATTCTTATCTTTTATGCGAGCATCATTGAAATCATCATGCCTAGCTAAAAAGCATTAAAGAAAAGCGCTTGTTGGAATACAACCCAATATTTACCCTTACCGTTTTTGTGTGTTTACATGATTAATCTACTGTAGTAATCATGTTTTGTAGCTTTTGTTTCAATAAAGTGCCAAGTAAGACCTTTGGTGAGACTTGGGTGAAAGCTAATGTGATCTTGCTGTAAAAAACAGAAACTTTGCACTTACGAGAATAGATGTCATTTTTTACAGAAGAGTGCTATTGAGTTGATTATTTTTGAAGAATATTAATAGAAAAATTACTCACGTCCACCAATTTATTTCATAATTTTTTCAGTACTAGAAGTATGGTTATTGTTCAGATCATTACAGACTGTTCTGTTTCTGACAGATTCTGTTTTTATTGCATAGTTTGCTTGTTTCCTAGTTTCTATGGCTTATATTTCTCAATATAAATTGTAGAAATGATATGGTACAGTAGGAATTATGTGAAAAAAATTATGAACCTTGTCTTTTACAGTACCAAAGTGCATGGTTTACTCTTTATCATACTAACCTATCTCACGAAGTTCCATTAAGTTTTGTGTGATTGAAGTTTTCAAGTTTTGGGTGAGATATCGATATGAGGAGAATAAGGAATGGAATACCCTAAGCTTGGGGATGCCCAAGGCACCCCAAGGTAATATTCAAGGAAGACTCAAGTGCCTAAGCTTGGGGATGACCCGAAGGCATCCCCTCTTTCGTCTTCAAAACTATCGGTATACCTTACTCGGAGCTATATTTTTATTCGTCACATGATATGTCTTTTGCTTGGAGCATTATTTTCTTTTGTTATTATTTGCTTTCTGTTATTTAGAATAGTGTTTTGCATCTTTAGTTTCAATAAAAATGTCAAGGATAGCCTTTACCATGCTTATTTTGCTAGTATGCATGTTGCTGTTTGAAAACAGAAAGTTTACCGTTGTTGCAAACATTCCCTAGAAAAGTCAGAGAGTGGTATAATGTTGATTCTTTTTGCATATTTAGATCTGATAAATTTATTACAGTGGGTATTTTAGTTCATAATTTTTGGAGTTAGGTAAGTGTTGATACTCTTGCATTCTTTACAGACTGTACTGCTTTGGCAGATTGCTGTTATGTTTGCATTGTTTGCATATGTTTGCTTGTTTAATGATTCTATTTGAGGATAGGAGTATTAAATATGCAGAGGCATTTAGTATTAAATGTTGAATAATAATGTTAGTTATTTTTTACAGTAGAAAATGATAAGGTTTTGCATTGGGTTATACTAACCTATCTCACGAGTTCTTGTTGAGTTGGTTGTGGATGAAGCTTTTGATAAAAAAAGGGGAGAAACCATGATATGAGAGGATTAAGGAGACACAAAAGTTCAAGATTGGGGATGCCCAAGGCACCCCAAGATAATATTTCAAAAAGTCTCAAGCATCTAAGCTTGGGGATGCCCCGGTAGGCATCCCACCTTTCTTCTTCAACAACTATCGGTTAGTATCGGTTGAACCTAAGTTTTTGCTTCTTCACATGAGTTGTGCTATCCTTGCAATGTCATTTTATTTTGTTTTACTTGCTGTTTGAATAAAATCATTGGATCTGAAATTTTGAATAGAAAAGGAAACCTCCCATGGCTAATTAATTATTTGCCTACTCAGTATCCTTCACTCATATCTTTTGGAGTAGTTTGTCATTTACTCGTGTGCTTCATGTATATCCTTTGAGTAAATGGGGAATGAATTGAATGTCATAAATCTGAATTTTTATATGTTTCATATGCTTATAACATGGTTAGTGATGACTTCACACATAGAAAGCATGAGGCATAAAAGTTGTTGAGAGTTGGCAAATGTAGTTTTGGTCATCGTTGCAATTAATAGGAAGTAATAAGGAAAGAGAGGTTCACGTACAAATATATTATCTTGGACATCTTTTATGATTGTGAAGCACTTATTAAGTATGACATGCTAAAAGAGTTGACGTTGGACAAGGAATACAACGTAATGGATTATGTTTTCCGACATCTCAGTTAAAGTATATTGTCATTGACCTTCCAAACGTGTTGAGCTTGCCTTTCTCCCTCATGCTAGCCAAATTCCTTGCACCAAGTAGAGATACTACTTGTGCTTCCAAATACCCGTAAACCCAGTTTTGCCATGAGAGTCCACCATACCTACCTATGGATTGAGTAAGATCCTTCAAGTAAGTTGTCATTGGTGCAAGCAATAAAATTGCTCTCTAAATATGTATGACTTATTAGTGCAGAGAAAATAAGCTTTGTACGATCTTGTTGTGGAAGTAATAAAAGCGACGGACTGCATAATAAAGGTCCACATACAAGGGGCAATATAAAGTGACGTTCTTTTGCATTAAGATTTTGTGCATCAACCCTAAATGCGCATGGCAACCTCTGCTTCCCTCTGCGAAGGGTCTATCTTTTACTTTATGTTTTTACTTTATGCTTGAGTCAAGGTGATCCTCACCTTTCCCTTTTTCATTTTATCCTTTGGCAAGCTCCTCGTGTTTGAAATATCATGATATATATATCCAATTGGATGTAAGTTAACATGGGCTATTATTGTTGACATCACCTAAAGGTGAATACGTTGGGAGGCAACACAATAAGCCCCTATCTTTCTCAGTGTCCGGCTGAAACTCCATAACCACAAGTATTGCGTGAGTGTTAGCAATTGTAGAAGACTATATGATAGTTGAGTAACTCTATTCTTGACTCTTTCTGATGTTATGATAAATTGCAATTGCTTCAATGACTGAGATTATAGTTTGCTTGTTCTCAATGAAGTTTCTGAACCATGCTTGACATTGTGAATAGATTGTTACTTCATCATGAAAAGTTTTATGAGATAAGCTACTATTATGACACACATTGATGCTAGAAAAGGTGATTGAAATTATCATTAATCAAACTTAAGCACTTACTAGCACTCCGCATCAAAAATTATCTTTTTATCATTTACCTACTCCAGGACGAGCAGGAATTAAGCTTGGGGATGCCTGATACGTCTCCAACGTATCTATAATTTTTGATTGCTCCATGCTATATTATCTACTGTTTCGCAATATTGGGCTTTATTATCCACTTTTATATTATTTTTGGGACTAACCTATTAACCGGAGGCCCAGCCTGCATTGCTGTTTTTTGCCTATTTCGGTGTTTCAAGAAAAGGAATATCAAACGGAGTCCAAAAGACCTGAAACTCCACGGAACCTATTTTTGGACCGAAGAAGCCCATTGAGTACCGGAAGCTCACGGGAGTCGGGCTGCCCGCGAGGGTGGGGGCGCGCCCACCCCCCTGGGGCGCGCCCCCCTACCTCGTGGCCAGCCCGGAAGTCCACCGACGTCCTCCCTGCACCCATATATACTCTCGTACCCTAAAACTTCCAGAACGGAGATTAGATCGGAAGTTCCGCCGCCGCAAGCCTCTGTAGCCATGAGAAATCAATCTAGGCCCTCTCCGGCACCCTGCCGGAGGGGGCCATCATCACCGGTGGCCATGGAGGAGTATCCCGGAGGGGTCTTCATCACCATGAAGGCCAAGGACCAGAAGGTGGAGGCCATGAAGGAGGAAGCACAAGGGGAGAACCTCTCCTCCTCTCTTCCTGGCGCCCAGTGCCATCGGAGGGGAATCATCGCCACGGTGATCGTCTTCATCAACATCACCATCATCATCATCATCCTCATCTCTTTTACGCGGTCCACTCCCGCACCCCGCTGTAATCCCTACTTGAACATGGTGCTTTATGCCACATATTATGATCCAATGATGTGTTGCCATCCTATGAGGTTTTGAGTAGATATCTTTTGTCTTTGGGTTGATTGATGATCTAGATTGGTATGAGTTGTATGTTTTACTTTGGTGCTGTCCTATGGTGCCCTCCGTGTCGCGCAAGCGTGAGGGATTCCCGCTGTAGGGTGTTGCAATACGTTCATGATTCGCTTAAAGTGGGTTGGTGAGTGACTGAAACACAAACCCGAGTAAGAGGGATTGTTGCGTATGGGAATAAAGAGGATTTGATGCTTTAATGCTATGGTTGGGTTTTACCTTAATGATCTTTAGTAGTTGCGGATGCTTGCTAGAGTTCCAATCATAAGTGCATATGATCCAAGTAGAGAAAGTATGTTACCTTATGCCTATCCCTCATATGAAACTGCAATAGTGATTACCGGTCTTGTTAACAATTGCCTAGGACAATTCCGCACACCGATCCACCATTATTCCACACTCGCTATTTATATTATTTAGTAATATATTCTAACTTTATGATAACAACACCTACTTTTATGTTTTAGCTCTCCGATATCATGCAAAGTTATCCTCTTCATACCCACAACGTAGTTTTATTTCTCGCTTCTAGTTGGAAGTAAACGTTGAGGTGCACGTAGTCGTGTCGATGGCGAATAGGGCTTGAGAGAATATTGATCTTACCTTTAGCTCCTTGTGGGTTCGACACTCCATACTTATCACTTCCACCTTTGGAAAGTGCTACGATGATTCCTTGCACTTGGGGATTATCACACACATGTCTGTTTGGCCGCAAACTCGGCCCAAACTTGGGCCGGGAATGGGTCGAAAGCGGACTGAAAACGGACGACGGTCCGTTTGCGGACGCGTGTTCGAGGACCTGCTTTGTCCGTTTACCCTCAAACGGACACGAAACAGACCATTTGGGTCGTGCGTGCGTTGGAGTTGACCTTAGAGCAACTCGAATGGGGCGACCCAAACGGATGACGATTACGTTCTCTTTTTGTTCGTTTGGATCGGCCGCCCGCCCGGCGTCCGCCCTGTTTTTTATATGGGTCGGCAGCGCGCCCAACGCGCCAACCCATATGTGCCGGTGTGGCCAGCTGGCCGCCCAATTTTTACATTGATGATTTCTTGGAAATATGCCCTAGAGGCAATAATAAAAGGATTATTATTATATTTCCTTGTTCATGATAATTGACTTTTATTCATGCTATAGTTGTATTATCCGGAAATCGTAATACACGTGTGAATACATAAACCACAATATGTCCCTAGTGAGCCTCTAGTTGACTAGCTCATTGATCAACTGATAGTCATGGTTTCCTGACTATGGACATTGGATGTCGTTGATAACGGGATCACATCATTAGGAGAATGATGTGATGGACAAGACCCAATCCTAAGCATAGCACAAGATCGTCTAGTTCGTTTTGCTAGAGCTTTTCCAATGTCAAGTATCTCTTCCTTAGACCATGAGATCGTGTAACTCCGGATACCGTAGGAGTGCTTTGGGTGTACCAAACGTCGAACGTGAATCGGGTGACTATAAAGGTGCACTACGCTTATCTCCGAAAGTGTCATTGGGTTGACACGGATCGAGACTGGATTTGTCACTCCGTGTTACGGAGAGGTATCACTGGGCCCACTCGGTAGTGCATCATCAAAATGAGCTCAAAGTGTACAAGTGTCTGGTCACTGTATCATGCATTACGGTAATAGTAAAGTGACTTGCCGGTAACGAGATTGAACGAGGTATTGGGATACCGACGATCGAATCTCGGGCAAGTAAAATACCGATTGACAAAGGGAATAGTATACGGGGTTGATTGAATCCTCGACCTCGTGGTTCATCCGATGATATCATCGAGGAGCATGTGGGAGCCAACATGGGTATCCAGATCCCGCTGTTGGTTATTGCCCGAGAGCCGTCTCGGTCATGTCTACATGTCTCCCGAACCCGTAGGGTCTACACACTTAAGGTTCGGTGACGCTAGGGTTGTATGAATATGAGTATGCAGCAAACCGAATGTTGTTCGGAGTCCCGGATGAGATCCCGGACGTCACGAGGAGTTCCGGAATGGTCCGGAGGTAAAGATTTATATATGGAAAGTCTTATTTTGGTCGCCGAAAAAGTTTCGCACGTTATCGGTATTGTACCGGGAGTGCCGAAAGGGGTCCGGGGGTCCACCTGCCCCGGGGTGGGGGGCACACGGGCTGTAGGGGGTGCGCCTTGGCCTATATGGGCCAAGGGCACCAGCCCCAAGAGGCTCATGCGCCAAGGAGACTTGGGGAGGGGAGAGTCCTAAAGGGGAAGGCACCTCCGAGGTGCCTTGGGAGGATGGACTCCTCCCCTTGGCCGCACCCTTCCTTGGAGGAAGGGGCAAGGCTGCGCCCCTCTCTCTTGCACCTATATAAAGGGAGGGAGGAGGGGTGGCCGCACCTGAAGCCCTTGGCACCTCCCTCTCGCTACACCTCCTCCTCCTCCCGTAGTTGCTTAGCGAAGTCCTGCCGGAGTTCACTGCATCCACCACCACGCCTGCCGTCGTGCTGCTGGATCATCATCAACCTCTCCTTCCCCTTGCTGGATTAAGAAGGAGGAGACGTCATCTGCTCCGTCACGTGTGTTGAACGGAGGTGATGTCCGCTCGGCACTAGGTCATCGGTGATCTGAATCACGGCGAGTACGACTCCATCATCCCGTTCCATTGAACGCTTCCGCACGCGATTTACAAGTGGTATGTAGATGCAATCTCTCCCATGACTCGTTGCTTAGATGAACTCATAGATGGATCTTGGTGAAACCGTAGGAAAATTTTTAATTTTCGCAACGTTCCCCAACAAAGTGGCATCATGAGCTAGGTCTATGCGTAGTTCTCTATTGCACGAGTAGAACACAATTTTGTTGTGGGCGTAGATCTTGTCAACTTGCTTGCCGCTACTAGTCTTATCTTGCTTCAGCGGCATTGTGGGATGAAGCGGCCCGGACCGACCTTACACGTACGCTTACGTGAGACCGGTTCCACCGACTGACATGCACTAGTTGCATAAGGTGGCTGGCGGGTGTCTGTCTCTCCCACTTAGTTGGAGCGGATTCGATGAAAAGGGTCCTTATGAAGGGTAAATAGAAGTTGACAAATCACGTTGTGGCTTTCACGTAGTTAAGAAAACGTTCTTGCTAGAACCCTATTGCAGCCACGTAAAACTTGCAACAACAATTACAGGACGTCTAACTTGTTTTTGCAGCAAGTGTTTTGTGATATGATATGGCCAAAGTTGTGATGAATGATGAATGATATATGTGATGTATGAGATCATGTTCTTGTAATAGGAATCACGACTTGCATGTCGATGAGTATGACAACCGGCAGGAGCCATAGGAGTTGTCTTTATTTTTTGTATGACCTGCGTGTCATTGAAGAACGCCATGTAAATTACTTTACTTTATTGCTAAACGCGTTAGCCATAGAAGTACAAGTAGTCGTTGGCGTGACAAATTCATGAAGACACGATGATGGAGATCATGATGATGGAGACCATGGTGTCATGCCGGTGACAGGATGATCATGGAGCCCCGAAGATGGAGATCAAAGGAGCTATATGATATTGGCCATATCATGTCACTACTATATATAATTGCATGTGATGTTTATTATGTTTATGCATCTTGTTTACTTAGAACGACGGTAGTAAATAAGATGATCCCTCATAACAATTTCAAGAAAGTGTTCTCCCTAACTGTGCACCGTTGCTAAAGTTCGTCGTTTCGAAGCACCACGTGATGATCGGGTGTGATAGATCCTTACGTTCACATACAACGGTGTAAGACAGTTTTACACATGCAATACACTTAGGTTAACTTGACGAGCCTACCATGTACAGACATGGCCTCGGAACACAAGAGACCGAAAGGTCGAACATGAGTCGTATGTAAGATACGATCAACATGGAGATGTTCACCGACGATGACTAGTCCGTCTCACGTGATGATCGGACACGACCTAGTCGACTCGGATCATGTATCACTTAGATGACTAGAGGGATGTCAAATCTGAGTGGGAGTTCATTAAATTATTTGATTAGATGAACTTTATTATCAAGTCTAAAATCTTTGCAAAATGTCTTGTAGATCAAATGGCCAACGCTAATGTCACCATGAACATCAACGCATTCCTAGAGAAAACCAAGCTGAAAGATGATGGCAGCAACTATTCGGATCGGGTCCCAACCTTAGGATTATCCTCATAGCTGTCAAGAAACAATATGTCCTAGAAGCACCGCTAGGTGATGCACCCATCCCGAAGAACCAAGATGTTATGAACGCTTGGCAGTCTCGTCTTGATGATTACTCCCTCGTTCAAAGGCGGCATGCTTTACAGCTTAGAACAGGGGCTCCAAAAGCGTTTGAGCAACACGGAGCATATGAGATGTTCGAGGAGCTGAAAATGGTTTTCCAAGCTCATGCCCGGTCGAGATATGAAGTCTCCGACAAGTTCTATAGTTGTAAGATGGAGGAAACAGTTACATCGGTGAGCACATACTCAAAATGTCCAGGTTGCACAACCGCTTTGTCCCCGGACATTAACCTCCGGACGAGGCGGTCATTGACAGAATCCTTCAGTCGCTCCCACCAAGCTACAAGAGCTTTGTGATGAACTACAATATGCAGGGGATGGTGAAGACCATTCCCGAAGTATTTTCAATGTTGAAGTCAGCAGAGGTTGAAATCAAAAAAGAACATCAAGTGTTGATAGTCAATAAAACCACTAAGTTCAAAAAGGGCAAGGGTAAGAAGAACTTCAAGAAGGACGGCAAAGATGTTGCCGCGCCTGGTAAGCAAGTTGCCAGGAAGAAGTCAAAGAATGGACCCAAGCCCGAGAGACGAGTGCTTTTTATTGCAAAGGGAAGGGCCACCGGAAGCGGAACTGCCCCAAATACTTAGCGGACAAGAAGGCCGGCAACACTAAAGGTATATTTGATATACATGTAATTGATGTGTACCTTACCCGACTCGTAGTAACTCCCGGTATTTGATACCGTGCCGTTGCTAATATATGTAACTCACAGCAGGAGCTGCGGAATAAACGGAGGCTGGCGAAGGGCGAGGTGACGATGCTTGGCGTCGGGAATGGTTCCAAGGTCGATGTGATCGCCGTCGGCACGCTACCTCTACATTTACCTACGGGATTAGTTTTAAACCTCAATAATTGTTATTTAGTACCAAGTTTGAGCATGAACATTGTATCAGGATCTCGTTTAATACGAGATGGCTACTCATTTAAATCCGACAATAATGGTTGTTCTATTTATATGAGAGAAATGTTTTATGGTCATGCTCCGATGGTCAATGGTTTATTATTAATGAATCTCGAACGTAATGTTACACATGTTCATAGTGTGAATACCAAAAGATGTAAAGTTGATAACGATAGTCCCACATACTTGTGGCACTGCCGCCTTGGTCACATTGGTGTCAAGCGCATGAAGAAGCTCCATGCTTATGGACTTTTAGAGTCTCTCTATTATGAATCATTTGACACATGCGAACCATGCCTCATGGGCAAGATGACCAAGACTCCGTTCTCCGGAACAATGGAGCGAGCAACCAACTTATTGGAAATCATACATACCGATGTGTGCGGTCCAATGAGTGTTGAGGCTCATGGAGGATATCGTTATGTTCTCACTCTCCGATGACTTGAGTAGATATGGGTATGTCTACTTGATGAAACACAAGTCCGAGACCTTTGAAAAGTTCAAGGAATTTCAGAATGAAGTAGAGAATCAACGTGACCGAAAGATAAAATTCTTGCGATCAGATCGTGGAGGAGAATATTTAAGTCACGTATTTGGTACACACTTAAGGAAATGTGGAATCATTTCACAACTCACGCCGCCTGGAACACCTCGGTAATAACGGTGTGTCTGAACATCGTAATCGCACTCTATTGGATATGGTGCGATCTATGATGTCTCTTACTGATTTACCGCTATCATTTTGGGGATACGCTCTAGAGACAGCTTCATTCACTTCAAATAGGGCACCGTCTAAATCCGTTGAGACGACACCGTATGAATTATGGTTTGGGAAGAAACCTAAGTCATCGTTTCTAAAAGTTTGGGGATGCGATGCTTATGTCAAGAAACTTCAACCGAAAAGCTCGAACCCAAGTCGGAAAAATGTGTCTTCATAGGATACTCTAAGGAAACCATTGGGTATACCTTCTACCTTAGATCCGAAGGCAAGATCTTTGTTGCCAAGAACGGATCCTTTCGGAAAAGAGTTTCTCTTGAAAGGAGTAAGTGGGAGGAAAGTAGAACTTCGATGAAGTACTACCTCTTGAACCGGAAAGTAGTGCAGCTCAGGAAAATGTTCCTGTGGTGCCTACACCGACCGGAGAGGAAATTAATGATGATGATCAACGTGCCGGATCAAGTTGCTCTTGAACCCGTAGGTCCACTAGGACATGTTCCGCACCGAGTGGTACGGCAACCCCGTCTGGAAATCATGTTGTTAGACAACGGTGAACCTTCGAACTATGAAGAAGCGATGGCGGGCCCAGATTCCAACAAATGGCTTGAAGCCATGCAATCCGAGATAGGATCCATGTATGAAAACAAAGTATGGACTTTGACAGACTTGCCCGATGATCGGCGGCGATAGAAAACAAATGGATCTTTAAGAAGAAGAAGGGACGCGGATGGTAATGTTACCATCTATAAAGCTCCACTTGTCGCTAAGGGTTATCGACAAGTTCAAGGGATTGACTATGATGAGACTTTCTCTCCCGTAGTGAAGCTTAAGTCCGTCCGGATCATGTTAGCAATTGCCGCATACTATGATTATGAGATATGGCAGATGGACGTCAAAACGGCATTCCTTAATGGTTATCTTAAGGAAGAGCTGTATATGATGCAGCCGGAAGGTTTTGTCGATCCTAAGAATGCTAACAAGGTATGCAAGCTCCAGTGATCCATTTATGGGCTGGTGCAAGCATCTCGGAGTTGGAACATTCGCTTTGATGAGATGATCAAAGCGTTTGGGTTTATGCTTGAGACTTATGGAGAAGCCTGCGTTTACAAGAAAGTGAGTGGGAGCTCTGTAGCATTTCTCATATTATATGTAGATGACATACTTTTGATGGGAATGATATAGAACTTTTGGACAGCATTAAGGCCTACTTGAATAAGAGTTTTTCAATGAAGGACCTTGGAGAAGCTGCTTACATATTAGGCATCAAGATCTATAGGGATAGATCGAGACGCCTCATAGGTCTTTCACAAAGCACATACCTTGATAAGATTTTGAAGAAGTTCAAAATGGATCAGTCCAAGAAAGGGTTCTTGCCTGTTTTGCAAGGTGTGAAATTGAGCTCGACTCAATGCCCGACCACGGCAAAAGATAAAGAAGAGATGAGTGTCATCCCCTATGCCTCAGCCATAGGATCTATTATGTATGCCATGCTGTGTACCAGACCTGATGTAAACCTTGCCGTAAGTTTGGTAGGAAGGTACCAAAGTAATCCCGACAAGGAACACCGGATGTGGGGTCAAGAATATCCTGAAGTACACGAAAAGGACAAAGGACATGTTTCTCGTTTATGGAGGTGACGAAGAGCTCGTCAGAAGGGTTACGTCGGCCGACGCTTAGCTTCGACACGCATCTGAATGACTCTAAGTCACAAACCGGATACATGTATATGTTGAATGGTGGAGCAAGAAGTCGGTGCAATGCAAGCAGCGTCGTGGCGGGATCTACATGTGAAGCGGAGTACATGGCAGCCTCGGAGGCAGCGCATGAAGCAATTTGGGTGAAGGAGTTCATCACCGACCTAGGAGTCATACCCAATGCGTCGGGGCCGATCAAACTCTTCTCAGTGACAACACCGAGCTATTGCACTTGCCAAGGAGCCCAGGTTTCACAAGAAGACCAGGCACATCAAGCGTCGCTTCAACTCCATCCGTGAAAATGTTCAAGATGGAGACATAGAAATTTGCAAAGTGCATACGGATCTGAATGTCGCAGATCCATTGACTAAACCTCTTCCATGGGCAAAACATGATCAACACCGTAACTCTATGGGTGTTCGATTCATCACAATGTAACTAGATTATTGACTCTAGTGCAAGTGGGAGACTCTTGGAAATATGCCCTAGAGGCAATAATAAAACGATTATTATTATATTTCCTTGTTCATGATAATTGTCTTTTATTCATGCTATAATTGTATTATCCGGAAATCGTAATACACGTGTGAATACATAGACCACAATATGTCCCTAGTGAGCCTCTAGTTGACTAGCTCGTTGATCAACCGATAGTCATGGTTTCGACTATGGACATTGGATGTAGTTGATAACGGGATCACATCATTAGGAGAATGATGTGATGGACAAGACCCAATCCTAAGCATAGCACAAGATCGTGTAGTTCGCTTGCTAGAGCTTTTCCAATGTCAAGTATCTCTTCCTTAGACCATGAGATCGTGCAACTCCGGATACCGTAGGAGTGCTTTGGGTGTACCAAAGCGTCACTGGCATGGGTGACTATAAAGGTGCACTACGCTTATCTCCGAAAGTGTCTGTTGGGTTGACACGGATCGAGGCGGGATTTGTCACTCCGTGTTACGGAGAGGTATCTCTGGGCCCACTCGGTAATGCATCATCATAATGAGCTCAAAGTGACCAAGTGTCTGGTCACGGGATCATGCATTACTGATGCGAGTAAAGTGACTTGCCGATAGCGAGATTGAGCGAGGTATTGGGATACCGACGATCGAATCTCGGGCAAGTAAAATACCGATTGACAAAGGGAATAGTATACGGTTTTGTTTGAATCCTCGACATCGTGGTTCATCCGATGATATCATCGAGGAGCATGTGGGAGCCAACATGGGTATCCAGATCCCGCTGTTGGTTATTGCCCGAGAGCCGTCTCGGTCATGTCTGCATGTCTCCCGAACACGTAGGGTCTACACACTTAAGGTTCGGTGACGCTAGGGTTGTATGAATATGAGTATGCAGCAAACCGAATGTTGTTCGGAGTCCCGGATGAGATCCCGGACGTCACGAGGAGTTCGGGAATGGTCCGGAGGTAAAGATTTATATATGGGAAGTCTTATTTTGGTCGCGGAAAAGTTTCGCACTTTATCGGTATTATGCAGGAGTGCCGAAAGGGGTCCGGGGTCCACCGGGGTCCACCTGCCCGGGGGCCACATGGGCTGTAGGGGTGCGCCTTGGCCTATATGGGCCAAGGGCACCAGCCCCAAGAGGCCCATGCGCCAAGGAGACTTGGGAGGGAGAGTCCTAAAGGGGAAGGCACCTCAGGGTGCCTTGGGAGGATGGACTCCTCCCCCTTGGCCGCACCCTTCCTTGGAGGAAGGGGCAAGGCTGCGCCCTCCCCTCTCTCGCCGCACCTGAAGCCCTTGGCACCTCCCTCTCTGCTACACCTCCTCCTCCTCCCGTGGTTGCTTAGCGAAGCCTGCCGGGGTCTGCTGCATCCACCACCACGCCGTCGTGCTGCTGGATCATCATCAACCTCTCCTTCCCCCTTGCTAGATCAAGAAGGAGGAGACGTCATCCGCTCCGTATGTATGTTGAACGCGGAGGTGATGTCCGTTCGGCACTAGGTCATCGGTGATCTGAATCACGGCGAGTACGACTCCATCATCCCCGTTCCATTGAACGCTTCCGCACGTGATCTACAAGTGGTATGTACATGCAATCTCTCTCCCATGACTCGTTGCTTAGATGAACTCATAGATGGATCTTGGTGAAACCGTAGGAAAAATTTTAATTTTCTACAGCGTTCCCCAACATGATTTGCATTCAAACATAATGTCAAATAAACCGAATAGGTAGTATAGTTTTACAAGCCGAATACAAATAAAAATGTTACATAGTTTTGCAAACGAATAAAAAAAGATACATCTATTAGTTTTTTTTAGGGAAGATACATCTATTAGTTGCCAACATGAGCCCACATATGCTCAACCAAATCATTTTGCAGTCGCACGTGAGTTTCCCAATCGCATGTCTTCATGAAATTGGGTGAACTATTCAAACGTTGCTGCTACTCCATGCTCAGGCACAACACTCTCACCCTGAAACTGAAAGCCTTGATCATACAGACGTTCCGGGCGCTCGTCTTCTACGATCATATTGTGCATAATCACACAAGCAGTCATCACCTCCCATAGTTTCTGCGTGCTCCAGGTATTAGCAGGATACCAAACGATGCACCATAGAGATTGCAAAACACCAAAGGCACGCCCGACATCCTTCCTAGCACTCTCTTGCTCCTAGGAAAATCTTTTCCTCTTCTCTCCGACAGGGTTGGGTATTGTCTTAACAATAGTGGTCCACTGAGGATGGGTACCGTCACCAAGGTAGTATCCTTTGTCGTAGTTGTGACCATTGACAGTAAAGTTCACCAATGGGCTGTTGCCTTTGGCAAGCCTAGCAAACACTGGCGAGCGCTGAAGCACGTTGATATCATTGTGTGATCTAGCCATGCCAAAGAAAGAGTGCCAGATCCAGAGATCTTGAGACGCCACGGCCTCTAGTATGACAAAGGCAAGCCACGACATGGCCCTTATCTTTATCCTTGCCAAGCAGAATGCAGTTCTTCCACTCCCAGTGCATGCAGTCTATGCTGCCAGGCATCCCTGGGAAGCCCTTCTGGCATTCATTGCCAACAAACGGGCTGTATCTTCAGCTGTCGGCTTTCTCAAGTACTCAGGGCCGAACACAGCAATAACAGCCTTGCTGAACTTATACAAGGACTCTAGGCATGTAGACTCGCTCATACAGACGTACTCGTCAATGAGATCACCGGGCACTCCATATGCAAGCATTCTGATGGCGGCAGTGCATTTCTGATAAGAGGAGAAACCAATCTTGCCGACGGCATCCTCTTTGCACTTGAAATAGTCATCATAGCCGACCACCCCCTCTCTAATATGGTTGAAAAGATGCCTACTCATACGGAAACGGCGGTGGATTTTGGATGCTTGAACAACGAGTTTGTTGTATCAAAGTAGTCCTTCCAAAGAAGGAAATGCCCGCACTCTTGGTTGCGATTCAACGCCGGAAGGTGGCCCGGAATGGAGCCACGGAACAACGGCCGCTGGTTGTTGAGGTGGTGATGGACCAACACGGCAGCCAATATCTCCTCCTCGTCGTCGGACGATGAACCGTTGGAGTCGCATAGGAAATTGTGGAAAAAGAACTCGTCGGCGGAGTCCATTTCGTACCTTGGCAAACTGTCGAACAGTTTGCGGGTGTCGAAGGAGGAGACGACCGACGAGGGGAGTCGCGGCACGCACGAACCAGCTAGCTGCCCTGCCGGCGTCCGACGAGCGTGCTGGTCGGATCTGGCCGGGACGGCGAGGCGACTTCTTGGTCGCGGGCTGCTGTGCGGTGGAGGGAGCTGCGGTGGGAAGCAGTTTTCTCCCCGGCGGCAAGACGGCGGTGGCGGGTGACGGGAAAGTGGGCGGCGTTGCTGGGCGGATGTGGAGGCGACGGCAGCTGGTAGAGTCGCCGGCAAAAATGGGCGGCGGCGTCGGCGGCGAAGTAGGCGGACGGGGGTTGCTGTTGGCTGGGGGTTGAGGGGGCAGGCCAATGTGCCACCGACCAGCGGGCCCGGGGAAAGGAAAAGGCGAGCGTGCGCGCATCCGTCGCGTGTCCACGCCGACGCAAATCTGGCTTAAAAATGGGACGGGAATGAGTCGCCCGCGGATGAAAAGCGGACGCGCCTCCGTTTGGGTCGGCACGTTGGGCCACTTTTTATGTCCACACCGACCCAAACGGACGGCGGCGGACGAAATGGGTCGTCCCATTAGAGTTGCTCTTATCACCATGGAAGGGATACATTGATGCATGCATGAGTAGAACGAGCAGGCAGAGTGGGTGGCGGACTGAAGCGGCTAGTTAACTACTCCCTCCTTTCTGGTTTATAGGGCTTATCTCAAAATTTTAGTTTTTCCATTTTATAAGGCTCAATTTGGTTGTCCCTCATCACATGTTCAGATTCCAAGGTACATTAAATCATTGCATGCAAGTATTAAGAGAAAATTGACCAATGCATGTAATTTATGCAAGCATGCATTGCAATTAATGCATTAGTAAACATATTTTTTTGAGAAAAACAAGAGCATTAATTGGGTGCTTTTGCAAACTACAAAAAATATTCCACCACTCACCATCTACCTTGGTTGGTGAGATTTTTGAATTGAGCCTTAGGCTGGTCACAATGGGGAGGAACTTAGGAGTAACATCACACACTCCAATACAACTTTGCTTATGTGGCACATATTTAATAAAGAGAGAGGTGCTTGTGGTAACTAGTAGCTAAGTTACCGGAACATCACACACTCCAAGAAACAATGAGTCTATGACCTAATAAATACATCGTTGCATGACACTACATAGATTTCCTACCCACTATCAGGGGCGGGCCCACTATTTTTTCTTATTCTTTTTATTTATTCTTTCAGAAAGAGATAAGAATTGGTTTGGTGAATCGGAAACAATTTTATAGAAAAATTGAAGTAAAAATTGAAGTAAAAATTGCAAATTGCGGTGGATACCTAGGCACCCAGAGACGAGGAAGGGCGTAGCAAGCGACGAAATGCTTCGGGGAGTTGAAAATAAGCATAGATCCGGAGATTCCCAAATAGGTCAACCTTTTATACTGCCTGCTGAATCCTTTATGAGGTTAGAGACATACTGGCGAACTGAAACATCTTAGTAGCCAGAGGAAAAGAAAGCAAAAGCGATTCCCGTAGTAGCGGCGAGCGAAATGGGAACAGCCTAAACCGTGAAAACGAGGTTGTGGGAGAGCAATACAAGCGTTGTGCTGCTAGGCGAAGCGGTTGAGTGCCGCACCCTGGTATTCATATGAATACCCATTATTTTTGTCAAAACACTAGGTATATGTAGTATATATACGGTGTTTTAGAAGAAAAAGCGATACTGATGCTCGAGAACGTGCTAGTTAAGGATTTCAGCCCAATATATGCACACAAAAAAAGGATTTCAGCCCAAACAGAGGCATCCCATAGTCTCTATTTCCCCCTCACCCCGCATGTCAGGCCCACTCCAACCCCAGGCCCTCTCCGCTCTAGCATACGGTCTCGGACATGGGCCGACCCGCGAGGAGAAGGAAGCCCAACCCGCGGAACCAAGGCCCAGAGTGGGCGTGACCGAGCGGCACAAACTACTTAGGGCATCTCCAGCCGCGCCCCCAGGAAGGCCTCCCCAGGCGGTTTTTTCGCGCGGCGCCAAAAACGCCCAACGCCCAGAGCCCGATTTTACGGCTTGGGCGAAAACAGCGCCAGCGGACCCAGCCCGAACAGGCGCTGGGGCGCCCGGCGCAAACTGTTTTGGCGCGAAAAAGCCGCGAGCCCACCGCGTTAGCGACACGGCTCTCTTCTCGGCCCGCCGTCGTCCTCATCGCCTCGTTTCCTTGGCGAATCAATGCCAAAGCTGCCGCTGCTGCTGCGGTCAGCTCGCCATTGGTGCTCACGGGCGGCCGCGGTGAAGACCGGACGACGCGTGTCCCTCGCCCTCTCCCTCGCCCGCCCAGCGTACACACGGTGGCACGCAGCGCCTCGGCCTATATATGGCGCGCCCGGCGCTTTTCGGCGACTCACACTCTCCCGCCGTCGTCGTTCCTCCCTCTCCTCTCCTCTCTTTCGCCGTCTCCAGTTCACACCCATGGCCGAGCGCTTCCCAGGCGATGGTGCGGCGGCGAACGGCTTCGGCCGCCGCCATCTTCATGGAGACGAGGCTCGCCTCCTTTACGAGGCCGAGTACCCGGTCCCGCCGGACATGCGGGTGCCCGGGCGTGGAGGATCAGCCGGGCGGCGTGCGGTGCCCCGATACCGCCGGAGCGGCCCGGCGTCGGAGATCGCACGCATCCGCTCGAACCTGCCGCTACAAGCGGCGAGGGGCCACGATCGTCCCGACAGCCCGCTCTGGAACCCTACTTCCGTCGCCGTCATGCCCAGCAGCTCGAGGCCACCAACGGCGTCGAGCCCTCCGGCAGGCTCAACGCCGTCGGCCGGCGTCGGTGGTGGGGCGTGCCCGGGTGCATGTTGGAGGCCGTCCTTGAGTACATCGAGGGAGGCAACACGCCGCGCCTCGAGTACCCCGCTCCCCCTTCCTTCTCACGCCGCTGGGAAGCTCCACGGACCCCGAGGCGCATGGAGACCGGGGTCCTCCTCCTCGTCCGGCTCGCCCTGCCTCCGCCCGTCAAGCCGGAGCCCGAAGTGCGCCCGGTCGTAGCGCACCCGCAGCTCCGGCGTCCGCGCCGGCGCGCCAACGCCAACGCCAACGCCTCTCCACCCACGGCCGCCTGCGTCCTCGTCGAGTCAAGCCGAGCCCGGCTTCTTTCGCGAGTACGAGGAGGTAGCCAGCGTAAGCATCTCTGACGAGGACGCCATGCGGTGGGCGCGGGACGACTACCTCCGCGACGAGATGGTCCGTCAGCACCGGGCCCTGGAGGAGATCGCCGCCCGCAAGCGTGGGCGCGAGGACGAGCACGGCGTCGTGGTCCTCGACAGCGACGACGACGACGACGCCCCCGGACCGTCCAACCCGCCGCGCCAATCGGGGGAGGGATGCAGCAGGGACGGTGGAGGCGTAGGCGGGGGCGGCGACGACGACGATGACGACGACGGCGGTGACTACAGCGGTTCTACAGCCTCCTCGGCATGTAGAACCGTGTGGGCGGGCGGCGAGGCGGGCGGCGAGGGAGACGGCAGGGGTAGCCCGCGGTAGTTTTTTTTCTTTTTTTGTAAAATATGTTTAAGTTTGAACGAACTCGCCGATGTTTGCGTTAAATTTGAGTCGTTTCTGCGCCATATTTGCTTTTTTGACTAACCGGTGGGCGCCGCGACCGGGGCATCGGGGCCCCGTCTTGTGATTTAAGCGTCGATGCGCCCCGAGGCGATTTTTGCCCCTCACAGGGCAACGGCTGGAGATGCCCTTAAGGGCACACGCACAGAAGGCCAAGCCATCCAGTGGATCACGGCACCCGACGGCGGCGGCTCTCTGTTCCTCTTCCTCCCAGATCCCCTTCCCATTCATGTATCACTGCTTGTAATCGCCACCATATACTCAAATTCGTGAGCAAGTGTAATAGATCGTGAGATATACTACCCGGGTGCTAACATCTGGTATTCAGAGCCTTGGATTTGAGGCTGGTGAACCTCATCGAGACGCGGCGCAAAAATCGATCAGAGATCGAATCGGCGCCATGGATCCCGCCTTCAAGGAATATTTCGACAAGTTGACTTCCTCGTTGGACGGAATCCACGCGGATATCCGTTCGACGGCCGCCAAGTTGGAGGATCTCATCGCCTGGCGCCCGGAGCTGGAGCGGCGCGTCGACCGGCTCTCCACCGCGGTCGCCGAGCTCCAACAGGCACGACCCGCGGCAGAGGAGGAGCAGGCGCCCGCGCCCAAGGCTGCCCCGACAATCGCTCCCCTGCGCGACCCAACGGACGACAACAAGGGTCCGGAGGGCGGCGTCGCATCAGGGCCTATCGGCCGCAACGCCGACATCCTACGCGAAGTGCAGCACGGCGTTCGCGTCGGTGTCCACCCCGGCCAACGGTCAGTGCGCTCCCCTGTCCCCTGCACCTCTGTCCTCTCCTTATGCTCATGCGAGCCAGTTGCTCGCGGGAATCGGCCAGACGCACCCATCCATTGCGTTTCCCCAGTTTTCTGGCGAGAATCCACGCCTCGAAAGGCGTTGTGCGAGCGGTATTTTCACATGTTCGCGATTCGGGAAAATTTACGGGTTCCCATGGCCACGCTCAACTTCTCGGCACGCGGCGGTGTGGCTGCGGTCGATTCGTAAGAAACTCTCTGAATTCGGTAGAATCGTTTTCTTCCTTGTTGTGCACCCGTTTTGGCGAGAGATCGCCATCAACTCCTCATCCGCCAATTTTACACGCTTGCACAAACAACTACCGTGGCGAGATTACATCGAACGATTTGAGAAAATTATCGATCATTTATGCGCTTATTCTGATTCAATTCACCCTTATTATTACCTCACTGCGTTTTGTGGAGGGACTTTAGGGCGGACATACAGGCGATTGTCTTTGGTGCGACCGCTTTGATCTGGACATGGCGTGTGCACTAGCACTACTGCAAGAAGAAGTGGCGGACGGCGGCACCTGGGAACGACCTCGTCAACCCACCACGGCTCGAGCAGCGGACCTGGCAACGCGGGCGCACATGGGCGTGCCCATGCCACTCCCGCCTCCTCCTCCACAGGGGCGGCCTCCTACGACACCGGTCGCACCCGAGCGTCGGACCAACGACACCAACCGCGGCGACCATTCCAAGATCAAGGCGCTGCGCGAGTACCGGCGAGCACGTGGCCTTTGCTTCAAATCTGGCGAAGGCCGGGGCAGGACCATACTTGCCCCACGAGCGTGCAGATCCATGTTGTCGAAGAGCTGCTGGAACTCTTCGGCATGGAGGGGAGCGAGGAGATTCCAAGCGGCCCAACCGAAACGGTGATGCCAACTTCACGTCGAGCTCTCACGGGTGGCACTCCTCCGAAGGCCGTTAAACTCCAAGCATGGCTCCAAGGCCGCGCTATTCTTCTCTTGGTGGATTCTGGCAGTTCAACCTCCTTCATCGACGCACATTTGGCAGCCTCGCTGTCCGGGGTTGTCCAGCTCAACCGCCCTTGTCGAGTCAAGGTGGCTGATGGGGGGAGCTCTGTTGTGTGTCGCACATACCCAAGTGCCGCTGGTCCATCCAGGAGCAGGAGTTTAGCACGGACATGAAAATCCTTCCGTTGGGGGTTTATGATGCCATTTTGGGCATGGACTGGCTCAAAGAGCACAGCCCCATGAATGTGGATTGGCGCGGTAAGCAGCTCTGGATCACCACTCCGACAGGGACAATGCACCTTCAAGGCCAGATTGAGGGGGTTACGAGCTGCACGGAGATCAACAGTCTGCAACTGCAATGCATGCAACGTCAGGGGAAAGTGGCACAAGTCGTACAACTGTACCAAGTCTGCGAATCAGATGAGATCTTCACCCCAATCCCAGGCAACGTTCAGGCAGTGATTGATCAATTCAAGGACATCTTTAAGGAGCCAAAAGGGTTACCACCAAGGCGCGCGTGTGATCACCGCATTCCACTCATGCCGGGAGCACAACCAATGAACCTGAGGCCTTACCGTTACAAACCAGAGCACAAGTCGGAGATTGAGAAGCAAATTAAAGAATTGTTGGATCAAGGCGTCATCCAGAAGAATCACAGTCCCTTCTCGTCACCAGTGATCCTGGTCAAGAAGAAAGACGGAACATGGCGGCTTTGCATCGATTGCCGCCACTTGAACGCTATGACAGTGGTTGGCAAGTACCCGGTGCCGGTGAACGAGGAGCTATTGGAGGAGTTACATGGGGCTCGCTGGTTTTCAAAACTGGATTTACGTGCAGGCTACCACCAGATCCGACTGGCAGAAGGGGAGGAGTACAAGACGGCCTTTCAAACTCATACAGGTCATTTTGAGTTCTTGGTGGTCTCGTTCGGGTTGGCTGGAGCCCCGGGCACCTTAAATGGGGGAATGACAGAAACCTTACATCCCCTTATCAGAGAGTGTGTGCTGGCGTTCTTCGACGACATCCTTGTCTTCAGCAAGACATTGCGAGATCATGTTCAGCATCTGCAGCAGGTGTTCAGTTTGCTCCAGCGCGACCAATGGAAAGTGAAGATGAGCAAATGCGCCTTTGGTCAGCAGCGGATATCCTACCTAGGACACGTCATCAGCGCCGAGGGGGTGGCCACTGAACCTACCAAGATTCAGGTTGTTCGCGACTGGCCAACGCCAACAAATGTCAAGGAAGTCCGTCAGTTCTTGGGATTGGCTAGGTACTACCGGCGATTCGTGCGACAGTTTGGGATGCTGGCTAGACCTCTATTCAATCTATTGAAGAAAGGCTCTCCGTTCGTCTGGACGGATAACACCGAGCGCTTTCAGGTGCTCAAGCAGGGGTTAATCTCGGCTCCGGTGCTCGCACTACCCAATTTCCAGAAGCCATTCACTATCGAGACGGATGCTTGTGATGTGGGCATCGGGGCAATCTTACAGCAAGAAGGGCATCCAATTGCTTTCATGAGCAAATCACTTTGTCAGAAGTACCGCGGCCTGTCCACTTATGAGAAGGAGTACCTCGCAATCATCGCGGCAGCCGATCAATGGTGGCCTTACTTGCAGTTAGCAGAATTTTTGATCAAGACTGATCAACACAGCTTGGTCCACTTACAAGAGCAACGGTTAGTCACCCCATGGCAACAGCGAGCCTTTCGGGTTGCAGTACCGCATCGTCTATAACAAAGGATCGGAGAACGGGGCCGCGGATGCTCTTTCTCGACTGCCCAAAGCAGAGACACTGTTTGGGATCTCCACTTGTCAACCAGCGTGGTTGGAAGATTTGCTCTGGCTTCTAGCGCAATCCGCACTCTCGAAGCTGTTGGAACAGTGGCAATCGAACTGATACCAAGAAGCGCTTCACCCTAGCGCGAGGCATCATCCGTTTCGATCGTGATATGGCTGGGAGGCTGACCGAGCTCTGACATAAGATTATGGCAGCTTTCCATGACAGCCCCGTTGGAGGGCACTCTGGGTTTCCAGTGACTTACAAGCGGATCCGCAGGTTGTTCGCTTGGCCCAAGATGAAGACACACATTGAGCAGTATGTCAAGTGTTGCCAGATATGCCAGCAAGCCAAGACGGAGAGAGTGGCATCACCAGGGTTGCTGCAACCTCTTCCGGTTCCACAGGCTTCGTGGGATATGATAACAATGGACTTCATCGATGGATTGCCGCAATCAGGTCAGCACAACTGCATCTGGGTTTTAGTCGACCGGATGACTAAGTTCGCTCATTTTCTGCTTCTTGCCCACCCGTACACCGCTTCTCCAGTGGCCCAAATGTTCATGCAGCGCATCTACCCAATTCATGGGTTTCCTCAGGCCATTGTCTCTGATCGGGACCCGGTTTTCACGAGTCACTTCTGGCAAGAACTTTTTCGCTACGCCGGCACTGAACTTCGCTTGAGCACCGCTAATCACCCTCAAACGGACGGGCAGTCGGAGCGAGTGAACCAATGCCTCAAAACCTTTCTTTGTTGTTTCACCCATGCTTGCCCCAAGCGATGGAGTCATTGGCTGCCCCTTGCTCAATTCTGGTACAATTCTTCGCCCCACTCTTCCATTGGCATGACTCCCTTCAAGGCCATGTTTGGGCATGAACCTCGACATTGGGGAATCACTACTACTACAGCATGCTCGGTACCATCACTTGATCCTGGTTGGACGAGCGGCATCATTCGAGACCTCTTTCGGCGGCACTGCAGCGATGCTACGCCTCCGCATGAAACGATAAAGTGACCGTAAGCGTTACGAGCCTTGATGCGGAAGTGGGGATATGGTGTTCTGAAACTTCAGCCTTATGTCCAGACGTCAGTGGCAAAACGGGCTAATCACAAGCTCTCATTCCGGTTCTACAGGTCCTTTTCCTATCATCAGCAAGATCAATGAGGTGGCCTATAAGCTAGAACTGCCCACGCAAGCCACGATTCATCCGGTCTTTCATGTCTCCATGTTGCGCCACGCGGTGCTCCCAGGTACGCCAGTCGAACCAGCCCTTCCTGTACTCTCTGATGTGCCAGCGGTGCCTCGAGCCATCCTCGACACTCGCTGGAAGCGCAAGCAAGGAGCCATGGTGGAACAGGTCCTGGTGTGTTGGTCGGATCAAGCCAAGATCGGTGACACCTGGGAAGACAAGAAGGAGCTGCAAGCACGTTTTCCGGCGGCTGAGGCTTGGGGTCAAGCCTCTTCTCAAGAAGGAGGGGATGTCAGGCCCACTCCAACCCCAGGCCCTCTCCGCGTCGAGCATACGGTCTAGGACATGGGCCGACCCACGAGGAGAAGGAAGCCCAACCTGCGGAACCAAGGCCCAGAGTGGGCGTGACCGAGCGGCACCAACTACTTAAGGGCACACGCACAGAAGGCCAAGCCATCCAATGGATCACGGCACCCGGCGGCGGCGGCTCTCTGTTCCTCTTCCTCCCAGATCCCCTTCCCATTCATGTATCACTGCTTGTAATCGCCACCATATACTCAAATTCATGAGCAAGTGTAATAGATCGTGAGATATACTACCTGGGTGCTAACACCGCACGACATGGCCCATATGGCCCAAATCGCTGTAGCACCACGATCAGAGGACTCGAACCAGCCCGCTCCACCCTTCCCCTGTTCTCCAGTTCTCTGCGCACCACACTCGACCCGTGCCGCCAACCGCCTGATTGGCACAGCACGGCGGCTAGATCCCAGAGCTTCCGTCGACTGACCGGCGATCGATCGCAGGTGTGCGTGGTGACGGCTGCGGCGCAGACACGCGCAGAGAATCCATCCCTGATCCCTCGCTCCCTTTTTGTTCTAAACTTTCTGATCTCTGCAGACTGCTAGGTTGTGGGTTGGCAGGCGTGAAGAAATCAGGGGCGGTAATTGATTGAATTCAAAGCCACAACCCGAATTCAGTTTTGAAGGTATAATCGCTAATTACATGTACTAATCATTTAACCCTGAATTCAACTATACAAAGTGTTCTAACTGAATGTATCTGTCACCGTCGAACCGAATTCAGACAACAGGGGCTCGGTTTTGTTCTCACATTGCCCAACAGGCTGCAGTACAGAAGTAGTACAAGACTAAGTAAGTTAGTTTGACCACTGACCAGTTGTCTTTCTACTTAATTATAGTGAAACTGGAGACTTGTTTGCAGTCAATTCTGAATTGTTTCGACATGAGAATTTATAATTTTCCATTTGGATTTGTAATGTGAGAATTTTATAAATTGAAAATTTATTACAGTGAGCATTTTCTACAACTATCAGTACTCTAAATCTTGAGCAATTTTACTTTTCAGGCGTAACACATGAAGAGGAAGAATATGGGTACTACTGATTTGAGAATCCTCGCAGAGTTGTCTATGATGCCTGTTAAAACAGAGAGGGCTCTACCGTATGAGATTGTTTACAAAGTTAAAACAGAGAGGGCTCTACCGTATGAGATTGTTTACAAACTTCGCAAATTGGTGCTAGTTCTTGCTGTTGCAACAGCCGGTGTTTTCCCGCAAAAAAAAAAAACAGCCGGTGTTGAGAGGGTCTTTTCATCAATAAACTATATAAAAAAACAGCTAAGAAGCAAGAGGGGGCAGGAATACTTGAATGATTGTTTGGCCACATGCATTGAAAGGGAATTCTTCTTGCACGTTAAGGATGAGGACATCATCGCTCATTTTCAAAGCATCAAGGATCGCATGTAATTTGTAAGTATTCTTATCATTTTCTATCTGCTATCCTCCATATCTCTTAGATTTTTGTCACGGTATGTCGAACAATTTTTACTTCTTTATGTTGAACAGTACCAAGTTATGATCAATTTTTATCAATATATATTATGTGATATCTTTTATATAGTTTAGAACTAGTACAATGTACTTTCATAATCGGTTATACGCGCCAAAAGGAAGGCCATAGGCTTCAAAAAAAGTTTCTAAATTTTGAATACACAGTCCTCAATTCCTGAGCCCGCCCCTGCCCACTATGAAGGTAGGAACATAGTCTAGGAAAGTGTGTAAGTTACTAGCTTATGTTCTTGCCCATTGTGACCAGCCTTATAAACCGAAAAGGATGAAGTATCTCCGGTTAATAGCCAATCAAAAGTGGAAATGATGGGCAAAAAAGAGGAGCCAGCATTGAAGCTTTTCCGTGTGTTGAGCTCCGGTTACTTATTGGCGGCAGGAGTACAGTTTTTACAACTCAGGAGTAGGCGGCGAGGACAGGGCAGGGATACATGGGCGCGGGGTGTGCGTTGCAGGTAAAGCGAGGACGCCTTTTAGGTGTGGCCGGCCGCGATGGACCGGTCGATCGGCCTAGAGCGGCTCATCATAGCGACGGACGGCCCGCCGGCGTAGGTCGGAGTAGGTGGTGGTACGTAGAGTTAGTGTACAACGTGCTCATGTTGCCGGAGATGAAAACCGTGCACGCACGCACTGATGCAACTCGGTGGAGAACGGCGCGTTGCCTGGGAACAAATTACAGGGTTTTGTCACGGCTTGCTGGTCTTGTGCAGTCCTGCAGTGGCAGGCGGAGTGAACCAGCTGGCCACGAATCACGAATGGGTAAGCAAGTCCTCCTGGATTGTCATCAAAGCTTGTCATGTGGTCACCGGAGATCATCATCAGCTCCTTGATTGCCGCAGATGTAGATGTGTCTGCATCATGGATGATTCAGGTTGTATCGTTCTTGCATGCGATACACATCAGCCGTAGCCAGCCCGTAGGCAACATGCCAAGGCGTATCATGATTCAGGAAAGCAAACCATCCGGCAAGTATCCTCCCATGGCATCGCGATGGCTCGGGCACGAACAGGACACACCCAAGTGCAAATGCGCTTTAAGTACTACTACTACTACTAACTCCTACTACTGCGTACGTTGGTACTGCTGTCCACCGGTGCAGTACTGTGGGAGGTGTAGCAATGGCTGGCACCGGTGTGGTCGGGGGACAGGCGAGAGGGGTTCACCGGCCCGGGAAATGTTGGGGGAGAGCAGGGACAACCGGGCAACGGGCTCACCGACGTCCACCGTGTGCGCCGTAATGCCAGGCCGCCGGCGCCCAAGTGGCCGCAACTACAGACAACTCTGGACTCCGATGAGCGCACCGTTCGTACGTACGGCCACGTTCGTCCTTCGCCGGTGACGGTGAGAGGCTGCTGGTTTAGATCTGCGTACTGCTGTTTACTGTTGCGTGATCTCTGGCAGCTTCATTCATTCAGCCATGTGGCGAGCTAGGGTGTCAATCTAGCTTCTTCCCCTGCAACAATATGTCGCGGGTCTTGTAATATACTCCCTCCGTCCGAAAATACTTGTCATCAAAATGGATAAAAAGAAATGTATGTAGAACTAAAATACGCTCAGATACATCCTTGCTCATTTTAACGATGCGATTTCGACGGAGAGATATATATACGGCATGGATCTGGACATCTGGTGACGTCTAGACGACGACTAATCGATTCAGTTCTGGAGTAATAAGAAAGATTATCACCCCATGCACTTCACACGACACATCATCGTCGCTCCACATGTGGATCTGGAGAACTCGAGGCCGGCCCGGTTGGTCCTCCTCGCAGAGGCATTTCTGTCGGTGCGACTGAAGAAGGATTCACTCGTCTCGTCTCGTCTGCATGCATGATTTTTTACAGGGAGGAGGGCCAACCGATGAGCGTCAGGAAGACATCATCCTCGCTTGGACCACCCAGGGTTGGTGACTGGTGCTTGGATTACTACTATGCGGAACGCTGCTAGTGCGACGACAACAGCGAAGATCCAAGACCCAGGAGCGCGTGATCATGTGAGCCCGACCTTTATTCAGTTAAGTCCACACTCACTCGTACAGTGGCGCCACCGTGCCGGTGAGCTCTAGCTCGCTCGTGCTTCGACAAAGGAAAAGGAGGTTCACTCACTCACTCATGGGAAGACCCACTTGGACCTTTGGGCATATTCAGCAGGCCTTGGATCACGGCGCTCCATCGAGCCGATAGATTCAGACGAGGACTTGTCACATCTGCTGACTCGTGTATACATATACAGTGCGTACCTGCGCCGGAAAAATTGGCAGCGCAAGATTTTCACACGGCGTATCCGTCGGTTCCTTTTGGCAGGGGGCGGTAGGATAAGTTCTACTCCGTACGTACCAACTGCGTATGGGTTCAGTGAACTTCTCTATCGGTGATTGTCTCGCCGTGCTAAAACTCGGAACCATGATGCCTGGACCTTTCGCTGTTGCACGCGTGGATCCGTGCATCTATCTAATCTACCAACCCCACATGCATATCCATATGCATATGCCCGGCCGCCTGTGATCGTGATGCAACGCCACCTTAGCTCCATGTGCAGACTCAGCAGGAGTACCTGACACCGGAGAGGAATCTGCAATGAGAGGGAAAATTAAAAAGTTGATCATCAAGCTAATCATTTTTCCCGCAGTTGGAAACATCCTGCTCTGCGAGATTCTTTGGAATGCTGAAGCCGGAAGAGGAACAAAAGCATGTGTCGCAGTAATGCTGATGTGTGCAAATGTATCAGTATGCAGTACTCCCTCCGTCCGAAAATACTTGTCGTTGAAATGGATAAAGATAGATGCATTTAGAACTAAAATATGTCTAGATACATCCATTTATAGGACAAGTATTTCCGACTTCCGGACGGAGGGAGTACATCAGTAAAAGGAGTTCCAAGAACTGGGCACCTGAGACGGGAAAACTAAATAGCACTATCACTGAACAAAGGTAATGCACTCTCTCATATACTTACAAAATTCTTGTTCAGTTGCCGAAGCATATGCACAAACCTACTCTACTGTACAACCTATTAACATACTACATTACATTACACTACAATGGATAAACAAACAACAGATTCCGACTAATGTACATTTACAGTTGTACTGCTTTTGCTCCGCTGGTTGTTGCCCTCTGCCTCTATCTGTACAGAGGGGATACACCGATTACGATTAGGGTTCCTTGATGAAACATTAGAAGCTGTATGAGACCTGTACACATGATTCCTTGTGGAGGTCCACTGTTATCTCGTCTCAACCTTATAAAGTTTCTCTGAATTAGCTAATTACTTGGTATGTCAATCCGACTCCACAATCATCTCGTCTTAGTTTTCCTTTGCTGCACAGACAAACATGGGACAGCAAATTCAGAAAGTAGTTCCAAATTCAGTACATGTTTCCATGTAGATGTCAAATAAACAAGAACATAGTTATCCAAGTCACAGTACATCTGTACATATATAGGATAAATAGAGCAACTACACTATTGGTTCTTCCAAAAATGTTTTTCTTTACTGAAACACCACAATCTCGCGAGACCACAATACAGTTAAAACAGTTAACTTGCTTGCATAGCTACGATGTAAATATATATAAGTACAAGACAGTTTGGCACCTTTGTATGTGGGGGAAACACTCGATAGAAAACAGTATAAGATAGGTCTATGGTAGATTGGCTGTTTTGGAATGAACTATGCATTCAAATGTCCAGGAGTATAACAACAAAATGATTAATATCAGTTCTCAGGGTTTTTTTAGAACAAGTTCCCAGGGTTCTTTCTCTCGAGAGGTACTCTCTCCATATCAAAATACAAGATGTTTTTTGACTGTCAAAAAACATCTAATATTTTGATACGGAGGGGGTATTTCATTTCTGAAGTTCAGAAACACCATTGAATGAACACAAACATCAACGTAAGTATAAAATGCTAGTACTTACAGGATAATCTTGACTAGTGTACTTCTGAGCTCCTTCACAAGCGGAGGTATGTCGCGTGCCATTTAAGGCGCGGGACAGGCGCCGGAGAAGAACTTCTATGTGATTGTATATGCTGCAGCATGTAGTCACAATTAGCTCATAATACTCATGGGGGCATAATGTGAGCTACACTACACAATTTTAAAATTTCCATTGTCCAGACACGCAGGCCAGTTTGAAGAAAAAGTTTGAACTCAGAAAAGCACGGGTGTTCTCATCATTCAGATTTTCGACTTATTGTTTGCCTGGTTTGCAAATACTACCTCTGCATACAAGCAAAAGGGAAAATTACCTGAGCCGATGCCTATTGCACGTTGAAAAGAAGGCAACAAAACCGTATAAAATGCTCCGGACTGCACGGAAAATCTACAACAAGAGCCAACGTAAGTTGCATAATATACTTGAAAAACAATCACTAGGCATGCAAACAAATTTATGTTACCTGGTACAGAAGATCTTTCCAGAGTGATCCCCAAATGGTAGTTTCAGATGTAAGCGCAGGTGCTCTGGATGCAGAACTAACTTGATACAACGAACTTAATGTTGACCAGGTCTGCCTTAAAACATCAATAATATCATCAAAGAAGTCTGCTACAAAACTTGCTAGCGCAACGACAAGTCGGAAAGGTGCGGCTAGTATCTCTCCGACGAACCAAATTACAGGGTACAAGATTGAATTGGCTGCAGTAAATAAAGTATTAGTAAGTCGTCAGAATAAAAACACAAACGGTAAAAGAAACTGATCATTTGGAAGATTACAGTAACCATACCTATATTAAACATCGTACTGAAGATAAACCAAAATGGCCACATGATCATCTGAACTGTACTGATAACCGCACTGAATGATGTTTCCATCGCTACCATTGCAGCTGAACTGAGATATTCAACCGTTTCAGCACAAAGGTTCCATAGTGGCAGGGTAAATTCAAGAACCTCCAATAGTGGCCCCATAATTGGCTTTGTCAATACACTAAGAACAGACTTAGTAGCACGTACAATCTTAAGAGACCATGTAAAAGCCTGCTGGAAATTGTTCAGAAAAAGCATGGTTCCGAGATACTTGAGCCTTGAGATCATTTCCCATGTCTCTATCCAATCAAACAAAGGGCCAAATAATCTAGAGGCAGTTGCCTTCAACATTGGTACATTCTTGTAGAGGTCATAAAATCCTATAAGAACAGTAATTAATGACATCAAGACGTATAGTGCTCTGGCTAGAGGACACATCCATGGGCGATATATCTTGCAGAACACTGGATATGACTGAAGAAAAATGACCCATGAAGGAAGACCATACTCAAGTAATGTTAAGAGCCTCACATCAGACAGTATAACTTCCTTTAGTCTGAACGGCAGATCATGATCACTGAATCGGAACAAGATCAGCACATCCTTGTATGTGCTAGGCTCCACCAGTGGCTTGCCACTGTCATTATCACTGCAACATGATGAAGATGAATATGATGAATATCTTGGTGAGGTCACAAATTCTGAGTATGGTTCCTCAGACATATCACTTCCAGCATCAGATCTTATTATCCTTCTTCTCTTGTAAGGTCCAGAGCAAGGTGGCGGGGTGTATGATGAGCTTGTGGAACTTGACGACACCCTAACACAATCTCCAGAATCATCACCGTCGCTCTTTACACTCTCAGTGTCCCATAATTCAGGTGTTAAGTCATCTAGGGCATCATAAAAAACATCACCTGTAACAGCAAGCATATATAAGCAGATTGTACCAGCAGGCGAGAATAACAAATCTCAGTAGTTCAAACTTTTACCTTTAGGAGAGATGCTATTTAAATAATCTTGTAAGAGCTGACACTCTGAGTAATTCCCTGAGAACCAAGAAGTGATTAAAGATGAAGCTTGATTGACACTATCGAATTCCCATCTCTTCATTATTTTAGCTTCGACCACCATTGATGTATCAGTCTACAACAGCGTGAAGGGAAGTAAGCATGGGCTATCCTTTTAAAGCCGTCAATATGATATTCATTGTAAACTATCAACATTAAACAGCAATACCTGAAGCTCATTCAAATAATTAATGCCACGCACATCAGCCCAGTCTACCTCAAAAATAATAAAACCATATAATGTCCGATGCAGCTCTCTATTCAACAGGCGAGAATCCTTCAATTTATTTACTTGAAGCTTCTTTTTCCGCATGGTATCATCAATCAGAGTATACCATCTGGATGATTGATTCCACACACGTGGAGCAGATGTTGGTAGTTCTGAAAATACAAGCTTACTTCCAGCTTCATCTCTCTTTCTCCTAGTTCTAGTGTTTGCGAAAGGAGAAAATCTTGACTGGATCACAAAATAGCAACAGTAAGCAAGAGTTATCACAGGGGCAATTATGTGAGAGTATATATGGTTATAATATCAATTAAAGAGATACTAGTGCATAAGAGAGTAAAGTGGACCTTGGTAACCATCAATTGCCACAGGTGAGCAGGTTTTGTATTCTGATCTAGCAACCATGGACGGTTGTCAAGGAAGATAAGGAACTTCTTGGTATCGGGGCACAAAAATATAGTGAGCTCTGCAAGATATGACTGTAAATCCCTGCATATGAAAAAAGCAACCGTTGTTCCAGCATGCCTGACTAATGAAGAGTACTGCAAATGGAAATGGAAATGGAAATTTACTAATGCATTATCGTCAGGATAACAGATACTGTGTGGAAAAAGTAGAAGAAAGAATAGCTTCTAAGTTGCATAACCTATGAACACCCTACACCTCTGCATATTTTAAATTAGCAAAAACCTAATGGACTTTAACATGGAATAATTTGAATGCAATTCCTTCCTGCAGGATTCACCATGCCATGGCATCCAATTCCTGCATTTTGCCTATTCATGTGTTTTGGAAATCACATGAATAAATAGAAGCCAAGATTTAGGCCCTGTTTGTTTCAGCTTTAGGCAGCAGATTCTCATAGGAAAAATCAGAAGCTGAAACAAACAGCTATTTGGAATCAGCTTTGCTAGTGAAGCTTAATCTGGATTCGGGCCATTTTCAGTGCAATTGCCTGAAGCACATCCAGGTGTACTTCAGTGGCAAAGCCAATTCTGCTCAGCTTTGCCAGTGGAACGAATCCACAGGTGATCAACTGAAGCTGAAACAAACAGGGCATTAACCTTTCTTCTCTCTGATATTTGTTTAGCCCAAAAGTGCAAACTAGGAAGAATATGTCGCGAGAGGGGTACACTCATCAATCTAATGGGAGGTGCAAGCAAGTAAGAAGCCTAAAGGAAAATCCTAAATGATGTTGCAGAGACCAAAGGTATTGATTGACTTTGCTATAAGAGTGTGACACATCCCTGAATGCAGTCAGGGTGAAAGGTGACCAACAGTAAACAATTGAACAGCTCCAGTGCAGTATTAGTCTCATGAATTAACACCTTCCCTTTGCTCCGCAACTTTGTCCATCAACAGCTTTATATGGCAAAAATACCCAACACCGGTTTCCTTTCTACTCCCTCTGTAAAGAAATATAAGAGCGTTCTTTACGGAGGGAGTACATGACTACATTGTCACTGTTTTACACTATCCAATAAGAAAGTAAATGCTAGCCTGAAGGACAGTAGCGAATGAAACATCAACATCAGACAATTCAGCTACCCGACTCCTAATTTGGGATATTTCTTGTCTGTTTCTTAAGAATTGTATGTTGGAACTTTCTCACCCCCGCAGCCCAAACAAATACTGCTAATTTGAGATTCTTGCCATCTTCCCTGCCGCTAGGAGCTGCTACAACGAAAGGTGGACTGTGCATACTATTGTAATTGAATGAATTTTTCCTTTTGCCACAACAACAGCATATGCATTCCAGTACAGCGCCAGAGCTACATTTTTTTACTGATATAACTTTTCTTCATATGAATCAAAAGAAGCTAAGATTTAACTTTTCTTCTCTCTGAGATGCGTTTAGCCCAAAAGTGCAAACTAGGAAGAATATGTCGCAGGAGGCGCGTACTCATCAGTCTAAAGGGAAGAAGGTGACAGGCAAATAAGAAGCCTAAAAGAAAATCCTAAATGATGTTGCAAAGATCAAAGGTATTGCAGTTTGACTTTGCTATAAGTGGGTGCCACATCCCTGAATGCACGCAGCAGTGGCGGAGCGTGACAAGTAACCAAGGGGGGGCCAATTTCAAATTAAAAGCAAACAATTTTGCTAATTCTTAGGCAATTAATTCTTTTATGTGTCAAATCCATTGGGAGTGGAGAGCAGCGGAACGTAGCCCCAAGGACAAGACAGGTCGCAGGAATGCTCACGAGGCCGAGCCAAAAGTGAGTCGGACCCCGCGATGATGTGGCTTGCATGTGGAGGAAAGTCAGAGGGTTTGACAATTGACATCTTCGGATGCTTTTTTTACTCCCTCCGTCCCATAATATAAGAATATAAGAACGGAATGTTCTTATATTATGAAACGGAGGGAGTAAGTCGTAACGATTGCTCTGACAATAACTCATCGGAGGCAAGGCATGGGGGCTGGACTTTGCAACACAGCGACGAGCAACAAGCTAGCTACATGCAAAAAAGAGAAATTAGCTCATGCACGAACTAGTATCACGCTGCATGCTTTTTTATTCCCTGACTACACTAATTTTTTTTTTTGCGAGACAGACTACACTAAGGCCTTGTTTGGTTTGGCTGTGGATTTCTAAAAGCAGCTGTGAAAAATCGGCTGTGGAAAATCAGCTGTGGAAAATCTAATGTGAAAAAGATGTAGGTCATTTGGCAAACCAGCTGATACAACCTTTTCAGATTTTGGCCCGCAGCGGAATCAGATTTTGGAGAGCACATCGGAGGCAAGGCATGGGGGCTGGACTTTGCAACACAGCGACGAGCAACAAGCTAGCTACATGCAAAAAAGAGAAATTAGCTCATGCACGAACTAGTATCACGCTGCATGCTTTTTTATTCCCTGACTACACTAATTTTTTTTTTTTGCGAGACAGACTACACTAAGGCCTTGTTTGGTTTGGCTGTGGATTTCTAAAAGCAGCTGTGAAAAATCGGCTGTGGAAAATCAGCTGTGGAAAATCTGATGTGAAAAAGATGTAGGTCATTTGGCAAACCAGCTGATATAGCCTTTTCAGATTTTGGCGCGCAGCGGAATCAGATTTTGGAAAGCACATCCCGGGCTGCTTCCGCTTTTGGTTTAGATTTTGGCAGCGGATTTCTAGAATCATATTCTGCTGGGTTCGCCCTTTAGTTCAGATTCTGCTGCGCGGCAGCGGAATCCGTTAATAAAAGCTGAACCAAACAGGGCTTAACAACAACTAGCATCTACTAGCTAGCAGCTGGACTGTACAAACAGGATTAAACGACTGACATGTAAATGAGGGACAAGAGCTTGAGAGTACATCGGCGTAATTCGGCTGGGGAGAAGTGTGTATTGATGGGCTAGATAGTAAACAGAACACGTATAATATACCTAGTGAAAATCATTTGCACTTTTGGAAGGGGGAGTCGTGACCCCGTTTGGCCTCCAAGAGGCTCCGCCAATGGCACGCAGGGTGAAAGGTGAACAATTAAACAGCTTCAGTGTAGTATTAATCTTATTATGTATTAACACCTTCACTTTGCTAGGCAATTTTGTGCATCAACTTTCATATAGCAAAAATTACAAGCAACCGGTTTCCTTTCTACATGACTACATTATCACTGTTTCTTTTTTACCTTATCCAATAAGAAAGTAAACGCTAGACTGAAGGACAGTACCGAATGAAACATCAACATCAGACAATTCAGCTACCCAACTCCTAATTTGGGATATTTCTTGTCTGTTTCTTAAGAATTGTATGTTGGAACTTTCTCACCCCCGCAGGCCAAACAAATAGTACCAATTTGAGATTCTTGCCATCTTCCCTGCCGCTAGGAACTGTTGCTACGAAAGGTGAACTGTGCCCACTAATGTAACTGAATGAACTTTTCCCCTTACCCACAGAAACAGCATATCTATTCCAGTACAGCACAAGGCCACTACATTTTTTTACTGAACACAGACAATAACAGATGAAATTTGCTCAAATCAATCTGTTCCAGCAATAGCAGAGCAAGAAATTTCCACCGCGAGATCACAAGCTCCGCAAAGCATTCCCCCCAGTAAACGCCCAATCCCCTGAAAATGAAAGACGAGACGTACCCGATTTGCAAGCTGGTGAGCGGGAAGAAATGCCGCCTGGCGCCGCCGCTCCCCATGTCGCCCTGCACCGCGCACGCAAGAGCGCGCCAGAATTCCCACATCGGAAGGCAGATCAGAGTCAGAGGGCAGGCGGCCCGGAGTCGAGGCATCGAATCGAGCAGAATCGGAGGGAGGGGGAGCTCTGTCCCCTTGAAATACCTGGGCGGGGGTCAGAGCCCCGGAGCCGCCATCCCGTGGCGACGACGTGGCCGCGCTTGTCCGCATGCGGAGGTGGCCAGCCCAGCGTTAATGGCAGCTCCCAGAGTCTAAAGACGCCGCCTACCCTGTCGCCTCCCCGCTTCCCTCCTACGCGGCACGAATCGCCAACGGCCTCCTCCTTAAATAGCACCGGAAGTAGGCGCGCGCTCCGCCGGCGGCCGGCGACGGATCGCGGCGCGGCGCCTCCGTGCGCGGGGCAGCTAGGCAACCATCCGACGACGCACGCGGCGCGGTATCTTCTGGCGTGAGCCTTCCCTCCCTCTCCCCTCTGGGCGAAACCGACTCTGGCCATGTGGGGGCGCGACGGTTCGGAAGATATCTACACGTAGCCAGCGTCTCGGTGACGCGTGGGCCCGCGGTGCCGGGGCGGGTGCGCCCCGGCTCAGGTGCGATGCCGATGGCGCGCGCGAGCTCTCGCGAACCGCGTGGCACGCCGACACGTGTGGCCCACCGAGTGCGTGCTCCCACAAGGCAGCCTACGCAGCTGCCGTCGTCTCGTATCGTCTCCTTGCCCCGCGAGGAAGCAAGAGGAGCGCGACCCGCCGATGACGCGTGGGGCCCGCCGTGACGGCGCCCCACATGTCGGCGAAGGTTCCGATGAGCCTGGGGATCCTCTGCGCGGCGGGATGGAGCCCCGGTGATGTGCGTGTGCCTGTGTGGCGACGCGTGTCTGGTGGTTTCGATGTGGACGGGGAATTCGATGGGGTGACGTGGTGGTGGGTGTTCGGGCAGGCGCACCGGGATTGCGGATGCTGGGGGGACACGCACGCGACGCGATGCGAGTGGGATGGGGGGAACGAGCGTGGGAGTGACGCCTCGGGCGCCGTGTAATTTAAGTGGTTTATTATTGCGGCCGATAATTATTGCATGCTGGAGTTGGCCAGAAGCAGTCAATGGGCGTGGGCCAGTTTTTGGCAAAGCAATAAAGCTCACCAGACAGAGACTACCTCTACTTGTAGGTTGTAGCCGTAGCCCGTAGAGGTTATCAACATAGGACTAGCCATAATGGTTAGTAATATAGACTACTGTTACTAGTCTACTGTTAGACTACCCACACTACGAATAACATAGGTATAGTAATATCACACATATCTAGATAAAATAAATAATGTGGCAAGCAATAAATGAAGAAAAAGAGAAAATTTGTAACATAGCTAGTTACTACTCCCTCCGTTTTAAAATAGATAACCCAACTTTATACTAACATAGCTAGTACGAAGTTGAGTCATTTATTTTGGAACGGAGGGAGTAGTAGTATGAGTAACATGACACGTATGAAGGCAATATGTGTCTATAGCCTAATAAATAAAGTGTTGCATGTTACCATATATATGTTACTCTCCACTATAGAGGTAGTAACATAGACTAGTAACACTAGTCTTACTATCTCTATAGTGGGAGTAACATATGTGTAGTAACATGCAATATATCATTTATTAGGCTATAGACTCATCTTGTCTTGATATGTGTGATGTTACTCATACTACTATTAACTAGCTATGTTATAATTTTTCTTTCTTTCTTCATTTATTGCTTATCACATCATCTATTTTATCTAGATATGTGTGATGTTACTCTCATAGTCTAAAGCTCACCATACAGCTCCAAGTTCAAGTTCAGCTCTGATGGATACGAATATTTTGCTTGTTGTCTCTCTTGGCGGCCCAGAAATGCCAAGGATTCCACGGCCTTGCGCAGCTGGCTTGTGGTTGAGGCTTGAGAGTTGACAAGGCACGAGCAGCATGCAGCTCCAAGTTCAGCACTGATGGACACGAGTATTTGCTTGTTGTCTCTCTTGGCGGCCCAGAAATGGAAATGATTTCCCCGCAAAAGAAAAAGAAATGGAAATGATCCCACGGCCTTGCGCAACTGACTTGTGGTTGAGGCTTGAAAGCATTTTGGGTATATACCATTTGATGGTGTGGCATGCTCGCAACAAGCCAGCAATTGTCGTACGATTGTATCCTAAGATTTTGAAGCGCCTGCCTTTTTTTTTACAATAGTTATCTGGATTTGTACTCCAAAAGAAGGTGCCGTTGCTCTGTGCACACAAAAATCCCGCCGAGAGTGATAACATTTTTTTTTTGCAACGGAACGGCATATCCGTCATCCCTACAGAGCATATGTACCAAGATGCTCTAGAAAAAGGTAGGCCGAGATACCAAATCCAAAAAGAAGGTAGGCAGAGATGTACATATCGGGCTGAATTGAGCCGTTTGGTGGACGGGCGAGGAGCACGCGAGCTAATGGCTGTTTGAAGAATGATCCAGATGCAGAATAAATTGTGTGGGGACTATATCTCTCGCTTGTAGCGCGACGTCAGATACTCTCACCGTAAGCGTTTACAATAATGGGCCGATCAATTAGGCACACTTAAAAGAAATAGAGAAGAAAATGGGAGCATACAAGGATCAATCCCTGATCTCATGGATGATGTGCAGACCCGCGTTGGGTTCGTGATATAAAGTAGTAAGGCTCGAACTACTTGAGGTGAAACGAGCCGGTTTTCCACTTGTTTTTTTTTTTCACATGATTTTCTCTGTTTTCGTTCTTTTCTTTTCTTTATTTTTTTGTTTTCTTGATTTCACTCCGGGTTTCCATTCATTTTTCTTCAATTTTGTTTATTTATTTCTTGTTTTTCACTGGTTTTCTTCGTGTTCTCTGTTTCTATTGGGTTTCATTGTTTTTGATACACATTTTTGTTATGTATCTAATAAAGTTTTTAGTACATGTGGAGAAAAGATTAATATTTCCCAAATACTAGATTAACATTTTTTATACATGTTTAACATTTTTTCTATACACATTTATTTTTTAAATGCTTGATTAACATTTTTCAAATACAAGTTCAACATTTTTAATTACATGTTCAAATTTTTTTCTCTACATGTTTTTTTCAAATTCTTGATTAACATTTTTCAAATACAAGTTTAATATTTTTAAATACATGATCAACATTTTATATATACACATTTAACATTTCGGAACATAAGTTTAAAATGTTTTGAATATATTGTCAACATTTTATGTATATGCATTTAATATTTTTCAAATGCTATTTTAACATATTTTTAATACATGGTCAATATTTTTCTATACATATTCTACATTTTTCAAATGCTTGATTAATATTTTAAAAATATTTTTTAACACTTTTCTCAAAAGTTTGATTTTTTTTTGCATGGCGATACGTGTCTTATTTATAGAATAAAGATCAAGTAACAAGGCACATAAACACCGACCTTACAGGACTGAAAAGGTAGGATAATCCTACGCAAAATACCAACGCTTGTCCCTCTCCTTCGACACCACCGAAGCGGCCACCAAAGGGAAGAAAACAGATCACCTCTTCACCCCAAGCTCGACGCTGCTTCATCGCTGCTTTACGGACATTCAGAGTAGTTTGCCAGAAGTAAAATCATTGCCGTTGAAAGAATCGGACCGGAGCAACATGTCCTCGGACACACCATCGAACTTCAGATCTAACATCCCCTCACGACGACGACGTCGAAGGAGGAAGCTAGAACTGTCGGTCTCCAACCACAAACCCAGCACAAGATGCACCATCTTCCAGCTATCACTCACGTAGACAACCGTGTGCGCGTGGCGACAAAACCTCTCTGCTCCACCATGACGTCGGAGACAACGCCACAGCAACGAGTACATAGCAGAAGGAGAGACACACCCCGATAGATTCGCCACCGCCTCCTCGCAGACACCATCCAGGAACCCTAGCGCCGCCGATCTGAAGGATTGGCGAACACGCGATTCCATCAACTCTGAGATGCCGCCATGAAGGGCATCACCAGTGTGGAAGCGGAGCTGAGGCATATTGTCGGTGTCAAAACCGGCGGATATCGGGTAGGGGGTCCCGAACTGTGCGTCTAAGGCAGATGGTAACAGCAGACAAGGGACACGATGTTTACCCAGGTTCGGGCCCTCTCTATGAAGGTAATACCCTACTTCCTGCTTGATTGATCTTGATGAATATGAGTATTACAAGAGTTGATCTACCACGAGATCGTAGAGGCTAAACCCTAGAAGCTAGCCTATGGTATGATTGTTCTTGTCCTACGGACTAAATCCTCCGGTTTATAGACACCGGAGGGGGCTAGGGTTACACAGAGTCGGTTACAACGGAAGGAGATCTACATATCTGTATCGCCAAGCTTGCCTTCCACGCCAAGAGAGTCCCATCCGGACATGAGACGAACTCTTCAATCTTGTATCTTCATAGCCCAACAGTCCGGCCAAAGGATATAGTCCGGCTGTCCGGATACCCCCTAATCTAGGACTCCCTCAGTAGCCCATGAACCAGGCTTCAATGACGATGAGTCCGGCGCGCAGATTGTTTTCGGCATTGCAAGGCGTGTTCCTCCCCCGAATACTCCATAGAAGATCTTGAACACAAGGATAGTGTCCGGCTCTACAAAAAAAGTTCCACATTCCACCGTAGAGAGAGTAATACTCACAAATCCGACCTACTGACGTATTTGATACCATGACATCATGCCATGGCCTGGTTATTACCGAACCGTGTTTTTTCACCAGCCCTGGCGCATATCACGAGGCGGTTTCCTTGGCACGTCTTGTCGAAGCAGAGATCGTGTCCCCTTATCGCGGGATTCTCATCAATACGGGCGTGGGTAACCCAATCGTGCCCGTTGGTATGACTCCTCGATTATAGACAAGTCCCAAACGGTCACGAGGAGGACGCTTGGTATTCACCCTCTTTATAAAGAGACCAAGGCCTATCCTTTTTTATTCCTCGAACTAAATCGAATCCATCCCCCGCCTCGAGTACCAACACCCAAAGCTCAGGTCAGGCGCTTCGGACCTTCAACCATGTCCGGATCCAACCTTCAAGGTTGGTGGATGCCCTCCTCCGTCACGGAGGAAGACGTCAGAAAGTTAAGAGAGGCCAGGTTCTTGACCTGTGACGCCCCCGATTCAACCGTACACTAATCATACACGCAAACGTGTACGATCAAGATCAAGGACTCACGGGAAGATATCACAACACAACTCTAAAAATAAAATAATTCATACAAGCATCATAATACAAGCCGAGGGCCTCGAGGGCTCGAATACAAGTGCTCGATCATAGACGCGAGTCGTGGAAGCAACAATATCTGAGTACGACATAAGTTAAACAAGTTGCCATAAGATGGCTAGCACAAAGCCCCTGGGATCTGAGATCGAAAAGAGACGCATGCCTCCCGCACAGGATCCTCCTAAACTACTCACAGTGCGTCGTCGGCCGGGCTGCGTAGTAGTAGGCACCTCCGGTGTAGTAGGAGTCGTCGTCGTGATGGCGTCGCTCCTGGCTCCGACATCTGGTTGCGACAACCAGGTAGAAGGGAAGGGGGAAAAGGGGGAGAAAATCAACCGTGAGTACTCATCCAAAGTACTCGCAAGCAAGGAGCTACACTACATATGCATGGGTATATGTGTAAAGAGGTAATATCAGTGGACTGAACTGCAGAATGCCAGAATAAGAGGGGGATAGCTAGTCCTGTCAAAGACTACGCTTCGCCACCTCCATCTTGCAAGATGTAGAAGAGAGTATCAAGTCCTCCAAGTAGCATCGCATAGCATAATCCTACCGGCGATCTCCTCCTCGTTGCCACTGTTAGAAAGCGATCACCGGGTTATATCTCGCACTTGGAAGGGTGTGTTTTATTAAGTATCCGGTTCTAGTTGTCATAAGGTCAAGGTACAACTCCAAGTCGTCCTGTTATCGAAGATCACGGCTATTTGAATAGATAAACTTCCCTGCAGGGGTGCACCACATAACCCAAAACGCTTGATCCCATTTGGCCGAATACAATTTCCTGGGTCATGCCCGGCCTCGGAAGATCAACACGTCGCAACCCCACCTAGGCCAACAGAGAGGTCAGCACGCCGGTCTAAACCTAAGCGCCACAGTGCAGGCCCATCGCCCTTAGCACACATGCACGCGTTGCGAGCAGCGGCGGAAGCGTAACTAGCCCCTTAATACAAGAGCGAGCTTACGTTCCAATCCCGGCCCGCTCACCATCGACGGCGTCCACGAAGGCTTCTGATACCACGGCGCCGAAAGTGCCCATATCTTTCCCACGTAGTTGGTTAGTGCGTATAGACCAAATGGCCAGACTCAGATCAAATACCAAGATCTCGTTAAGCGTGTTAATGATGTAACCGCGGACACCGACCAGGGCGAGGCCCACCTCTCACCTAGGCGGTCTCAACCTGCCCTGTCGCTCCGCCACAAAGATCCACATAGAGGGTCGTTGGGACAAAGGTCCTTTCAAATTTCAATCCGTGGATCACTCGCGGGTGCTCCACAAGCCGACCCGACTTTAGTCACCACATGTATCATGTATAAAGTATATAGTATATACCCGTGATCACCTCCCAAGTGATCACAGCCCGATAGTATAGCACAGCAGATGGACAAGAATGTAGGGCCACTGATGGAATACTAGCATCCTATACTAAGCATGTAGGATTGCAGGTAAAGGTAACAACAGTAGTAGCAAGGACAGGCTATGCATCAGGATAGGAATAACAGAAAGCAGTAACATGCTACACTACTCTAATGCAAGCAGTAGAGAGTAGAATAGGTGATATCTGGTGATCAAGGGGGGGGGGCTTGCCTGGTTGCTCTGGCAAGGAGGGGTCGTCGTCGACGTAGTCGATCACAGGGGCAGCATCGGTCTCGGGGTCTACCGGAGAGAAGAGCGAGAAGAAACAGTAAATACATAGCAAGCAAGTGCATAGCAGGACAAGAGGCAGAGCTAGACGTGTTCTAACGCGGTGCTACACGATATCGGCGAAGGGGGAAGTCAACCGGGAATCTTTTCTCGGTTCCGGACCTGTTTCAGACAGATGACAAGAGGGGGAAAGTTCGATGTTCAGATAGTTAGAGGCATCTGATAGGTAAACGGACCACGTGTTCAGATTTGCCTCGTCGTTCTGAGCAACTTTCATGTACAAAGTTTTTTCATCTAAGTTACGGTTTATTTTATATGATTTTCTAAAGTTTTAAATCATTTTTAGAATTTATTCAATTATTTTAATTCAACATTATTCAGAATAGTGCATGTTGACGTCATCATGACGTGAGTCATGATGTCAACAATCAACAGAGGTGTTGACTAGTCAAACTGACGTGTGGGTCCAGTGGGACCCACCTGTCATACTCTGTTTAGGTTAATTAGGGTGTAGTTAAACTAATTACTATTTAGTTAAACTAACTAGTTAATTAGATTAATTAAACATGATTAATTAACTTAATTAATTCACTAATTAATTGATTAATTAATTATTAATTTTATTAAATATTTTATTATTATTATTATCCGTTTAACGTTCTCAGGGGCAGGGCCCCACTTGTCATACAGTGGCTAGTTGGGGGGATTATCACTAATCTTGTTTAACACTAATAAGAAAACCCAAATCCTAAAAAGTGCAGCTGTGCTCGTTAGCGCACTCGAGCACACACGCCTCCCCGCCGTCCGATCTTAATCACGCCCACCAGGTGCGCCGCTGTTGGTTTTAAATCGCTCGCGTTCCACCTGGTCGGCCCGTCGCCCATTGGGTGGGAGCGTCGGTTTCAGGTCCCACCACTTCCCCTCCTCTCGCTTCCACCTCCCCTCATTTCGAAACTGTTCAACCCACTTCTCTCAATCCCCCCAAATCCCGCAATCTCCCTGCTCCAAATCCGCCACCCACCGTTCGTCGCGCCGGGGTGGAGCTATTCACGGCGAAGGGAGGTAGCCAGCGCCGCCACGCCGATTCTTGGCGGCGATTCCTAAGCGTGGGGGCCTTCTTGGTGTCGTCGACCAGTCTTGAGCTGAAGTTCTTGGCGAGGAGGTAGCCGGTAGCTGGGCACCAGTCTTGCTGCGTTTCCTGTTCTCGGAAGAGGAGAAGTAGGTCTTCTTGGCGCCACGGCCGTCAGACGGAAGCGATATCTGTCAAGTCGTCGACAGGGAGGAACGGCTCTTCTGAGCGCCGTGCCGTTCACAGGCAGAGGTCGTGGTCGCATATAGGGCGACCATCTCCTCGCCATAATCTGTGGGTACGGATATCTGTCCTCGCTGTTAGTTTTGCATTTGTTGCCCTTGTCTCGATAGTTACGAGTAGATAGTGGTTGTTTGGGATTGTTTGGCAAGGTGATTCCGCTCTTTGGTTGGATGTAGGTGGTTTGAAGGCGGTTTGTCGGCTGTTTTTTGGGATCTTTGGGTTAAAGTGGAAGTGTTGTTGGGATGCTTACCACAGAGGTAGTTCAGTTTGTTCACATTTACGTAGTGTTGCCATACTTGTTGCGGCGAATTGCTCAATATGGTGCAAAAGTTGCCCACGTAAACTCTGTAGTTTGTCCCTTTTTGTTAAGTTGCTCTAGTGTTGCGGCGTCTTGCTCAATATGTTTCTGAAGTTGCCCATACTGAAACTCTGTAGTTTTTGTTCGTTTTTGCTTCACCGTGGTGAATGACTTGCTCAATATATTACCGTAAGTTGCTCAATAAAGTATTGGGCATCGTGCAAAACCTTGTATGTTGGTATCAAACCCTGAATTAAGGACACTATAGTATGTTGTTTGTCCATATGTTGCTATATCTTATATGTGTGAACAATACTTTTACTTTTATCCAGAGGAAATAATGGGAAGATGTATCAAACCCTGTCAATTTTTAAACGACATTGGTGCAAGTTGCTTGATCTGAAAAAAAATAGTGTGTCTGATGTGCTTCAGTTTTTCTTTACACTTTAGTCCTACTTTATATAGCAAAACAGAAATAAATTCAGCTTTAGTTTTAGTTTTAGTTGCCTTATATGACTACCCGTTTTGCCTCAACATGTCAATTTTTTCTGTATGAGTTTGCCTGACACTTTTGCATCAGTTTTTTAGTGTGTTTATGCATTATGTGTGTCCTTGTGTGTTTACATGTCTAGGCTGAACACTAGGCAATTTGCAGTTTTTTTACTCCTTTTTTTCATGTATGATGATGTTCTTTTTTACGCGCAGCACGAAAACATGTCGGGTGCAAGCAAAAAGGGCATACATGATGGCCCCCCTGTATTGGATCCTGTTGATGGCGCATCTCATGCAACTGAAGCCCGTAGGATGGAGGTGTGCAGAATTAATTGAATCATTTTCGAAACATTCTACCTTTTTTCCTTATTTTCATTCTTGGTTTCTTTTTTCCTAACTTCACGTTATGGATTGTTATTTATGTGTTTATCTTCATTTTTCAGTCTCAAAGCAGTGAACCGTTAGTTAGGTACAAGCGCCAGAGGAGTAAGGCAATTATCTCTCGAGGGAAGCGCCCCGATGATATTGTGAGCAATGAGAGTCTTCACGGAGATGCTGAAAATGTGAGTGACAAAAACGATGGTGTGGATAAGCCACCAAATCCAAAGCGGTAGAAAACCGGAGGAAACGAGGTATTTTTTGCCTCACCTCATTGAAACAATTGCCTAGTAGTGGTGTCTAAATTGCCTGGCATATACCATTTGTTGATTTTCGATTCTTATTTTTTTCAAACTATTTTCCCATAGGGTCGTAGGAACAGGGCATCGCCTGCAAGGCTGTTCAAATTGAATAAAGAGTTGGTTTCTAATCAAAAAGGTGTTATTATTGAAAAAGAGTTTGGAGGCCTGTTGGACCTTGCAGCGAACAAAGATGCTGGCGATCTTAGTCAATGGATAATGAAGCATTATGATCCAGAGATGTCACAGATAGTTATTCCAGAGAGGGGGAAGATTCCAGTAGATGTTGCGAGTGTTTGGAGGATATGGGGTTTGCCAAATAGGGGGAGAAAAGTCTGTTATGAAAACCGCCCTGATATCACAAAGGCAATGTTCATGATTTACAATATCACTTCAAAGAATTCACCATCTCTCACAGCATGGTGCAAGATGATCAAAGATATGTCAGGAGCTCACGATGACGACTTCCTACACGCATGGCTGCCTCTTGTTTTCTCTTGCTTCCTTGCACCATCTACAAGTTTAAGCATTTCACGAAAAAGCTTCCCTCCGGTCATGGATGTAAATGGAATAACTGAAACCAACATATGCCAGTTTGTGGTTGATCAACTAAAGCTAGCATTCAAATCAGGTCGTGCCAAGAAGGCCGTTTGTTCTTTGTGTTTTCCACCTTGTAGTAAGTTCACCTAACTTTGAATCTGTATGTTTCCTATGTGCTCTATGTTTTCTTAAAAATCATATCATAACTCAAACTTTATGTTTTTCTTATCCGAAAATCAGTTCTTTGTATCTAGACTCTTTGGATGTTGATGAACCAATTCCAGTTTGGTACCAAGGGTTTCAGTTTGGAATTCAGATTTGATGGCAAGAGTTATCAAGAAGGACAGAAAGCTCCCGGGAATATGGGAAGCTATGGCTAAGCTATTTTTGTCATCACATCTCAGATTCAATAATGGCATTTTATTTGCGTTAAAAGGCATAAGGTTAGGCAAATCTAGCTTCTTATAGAGGAGGCAATTGAATTACAAGGTCCAAGCAAGTTCAAAGTTTTTGGTGGTCATTTTTTTGTTATCTGGTCACTTTTTTGTAGCTTATGTATAAGATTTTTTCAACAAGTAGGCAAGTCCAACACATTGCCCGTAGCAACTTGTATATTGGACAGTAGCAAGTTCAAAGTACTTCATGAACCAACTTTGTAGTTTCCCACTCATTTGCTTACCCTTGTTTGCAATCGCCTGCAACATGGTAGGTAGGATTTTTTCTTTGGGGCAGTTATAGCGGTGATGTCTAATTTTTTAAGAAAAATTAGGCAAATCCAATAATTTCACCATAGCAACTTACACACTAAACATTAACAAGTTCATAGTTCTTTATGGCAACTTGATGGTTTCCTATAATCGATATAGTCCTCGCTAAGTTATATCTTTGAAAAACTAATCGATGCTACATGCTAGAACCCCATCCACACATGATAAGGAAATTAGGCAACAATGATGCCACGATTGCTTGACTTGGTTTAAAGCATGCATTTGTTTTCAGGTGTAAACTTGGCAAGCCGGTGCGTAATTCACTAATGCCTTTTATCCCATCATTTATTGTTTGTCTTTTTTTGCCAACCCAACGAGCAGATGAAGACTGAGTTCTCACGGTGTGCGGATGATAACTTGTTTGGTAGCATGGACCACGTCACAAAATTTGTAGCAGCAAGGTTACCCGAGTCATATGACAAAAATGTATCTTATCAAGTGCCTGCTATGCTCACTAGTTTTTCCATTTTTAATCTCAAACCAACATATTGTCAAGACTTATCATGTTCATCCATTTTTTCTACTTTCCCATTGTTTGCAGAAACAAAAGAAGCTGACAGGTATGGTGCACGAAATGTGTTCAACTATTTCACATGCAGTTGGGAAGCTTGTTTCTGGTATTGGGAGGATAGATGATGCGCAAGAGGGGACAAGCAGGTCAGAGGCTGTTCATGTGGAAAAGAGGAGGCAAGAACCTACTAGGAGATCCAAACAAGCTCCAGCTGCGAGAGAAAGCTTACCGAGTGAAGAAGAGTCATTCAAAGCGGCGGTGAGGAAGATGCAAGTGACAATGTGAAAGTGGACCGGGACGAGAGGGGTGATGAAAGTGACAAATGACGGCCACTCAAGCGATGATGATGGTGACGACTTTGTAGTTGAAAATGCTGGATGCAACGACAACGAGGAGGGAGAAGCAACTTTTCAGGAGAGGGGAGCAGTAATGGGTGAAAGCAAGGAGGATAAGGAGGACGAAGAGGAGGAGGAAGAAAAAAAAGACGAGGATGAAGAAAAGGAAGACGATGATGATGAAGAAAGAAAAGACAATGACAACGACAATGACAAAGACACGGGGGACGATGATATGCAGGGTGATGAGGAAGACCAGGATGACAACAATTCTGGTGGCAACAACAGTGGCAATGGTGGAAACGATGGAGGGAATGAGGATTCTACAGGTGAGGAAACAGAGACTGATGACGAGCAATCCACACTTCAATATTTACTCGAAAAGAAAAAGGATATGAAGCCAAAGGGGCTTGACGAGGCAACTAGCATCTCTGTGAGAGATTCTGTTATGATGGACGAGGAAAGTGACTGCAAAATGCCACACATCCGCATGTTTGAAGTGAAAGAAATGTTGGATCTCGACGAGCAGCCTATTGCAGTGCTAGCGAGCAAAATGTTCCAAGAGCTGTTGAGAAAAAAAGAAATGGAACCGGGGATGGCATTTAACCTTGAGGATGTCTGCCCCAAGTGGATTCGCAAGAAAATCATGAGGGAGATAGGGGATCTACATGAACCCAAGGAAGTTTGTGTACCACCACTTCCACCACCAAAGAAGAAAAAGAGTGTCAGTTTCGTATCAGAGCCAACGGTGGTGACAGAGACAGTGGAGGAACTGCGAGCTATGCGTGCCCAAAATGTTCAAGAACTGCAAGGTGGAAAGGAAACAAAGTCAGCCATGAAGAAATCTGGGCATTTTCAGTTGCAACATCAGGCATTACATCATGCAAAAGAGGCAAGTTCTAGCACTCACAAGAACCAGCATGAAACCAATACAAAGATCAAGCTCAACAAAGATGACATGCAGATCTCACTTGAGGGCAAAGATGCAAATGTTGCAGATTTCACCAGGGACTGTTTCAAAACAAGAACCAAGTGCCTCACAAATTCTAGCAAGTCATCCTAGGGAGGAAGCAAGTTCATCTGATTTTCAAGCAAGTATTGCACAGGCATCAGTTCAACCCACGGCAGGAGGAGCTACTCAAATGAAACAGGATGCATCATTGCAAGTAAGCAGAGCAATCCCTAGTACAAACCCTAGTGGGAGGCAACCACTAAGCAGTCTAAATGGTCAAGCACAAAATCTTGTTCGAGGGAATGGGATGCAATCAGCCAATGACATCCAGAGGGGCAAATTGTTTCATTACAAAGCATCACAACAGGCTGTACCATTAGATGCGTGTCAGAGAACATACCTCCAGTGTCAATCACAGGGGTTGGAGGGATGGAAGATGTCATCGGCGGCAACATTAAACAAAGTTCGGAAGCAAAGTTGCTAAAAGCTCAGGGCAAGTTGCCTGCTTTTATCCCTACAGTTGCCCAATCACCTCCCTATCCGCAGCTGAAGGATATCAATTTTAGTTATGCTAACAAGGCGGTCAGTCCACTGGAAATAAATGTGCTAGATGTCAGTGAGCTCTTGGCAAGGTGCGTTCCCCCATCTAGCAACGATCTGCAAAGCAAGTCAGCAATTCATATTCCAGCAGAGATGGATGGACAACAGTTTCAAAGATAGCGTAGTGAAAGCTCAAATGTCTTTGTTAGTGAATACTGCCCAGCTCCAAGTTTTGATATTTTCAAATACGATTTTCCTACAGCACATGTAGATGATGGAGCAAATCGAGATGCCAGGGAAAATGTATTGGCTGACCATGAGTCCTTGCAGTGTTAAGTAACCAAGGAGCCAGTCATTGAAATTATTGAAGATGAAAAAGTTGGTAATCTTGAAGGCATAGATGAAGTGTATGCGCATGCAGAAGAACAGGCTATGAAGTGTGAGCATGAGTCCCTGCAGTATCAAGTACCCAAGGAGCCACTCATTGAAATATTTGATGATGATCATGTTGTGGATCTTGAAGGCATAGATGAATTGTATGCACATGCACAAGGTCAGGATATAAAGTGTGAGCATGAGTCCCTACAGTATCAAGTACCCAAGGAGCCACTCATTGAAATATTTGATGACGATCATGTTGTGGATCTTGAAGGCATAATTGGGAACATTTACCAGACACCTGAAAAAGTTGCCCACAAGCAAGTAGTAGTGGGATCAGGCAAGAATATTTATAGCGGCAGAGCTCAGAGAGATGGTCCCACAACAATTTGAGAGAAGGATTATCAAGCCACCTCCTTGCAAGAGGTCACCATTCTTGGACTATAATGAGAGGAAAGTGTACGATGCAAACACAAAGCAAGCGGGCTATATGCATCGGTTATTACGCATGGGAGATTGAATGAAGAAGAATCACCAGATGCGATACTAGGTATGACAGTTTTATGAGGCATTTTTTACATGTTTTTCTAGGCAATTAAAATGCACTTTTCGTGCAATTCAGCTGAATTCATAGGCAAAAAAAGTAAAACAAGCAGGCAAAAAATATTCCAATACCGTAGTAACATAATCACCCCATGCGTAATACATGCTAACCAGAATGCACTTTCAGCAAGAACACAATTTCCCATGCCTTATATATGCTAACTAGACATGCACTTTCAGGTAGAAAGAATTCATTGCAAATTGTCACAACCCCAAGTTTATGTTCCTTAGGCAAAACAGGATCTATTTCTAGGCAATCAAAAGTACAGCAATGACAACTTGGTTACTTTTTTCTCATGGTTGTCCTTTTTTTGGTTTCTCGTTTTTTATTGCAGTCCGAAGGTAATTGACTACGATGGATATGATGTCTCGGTGAGGGAGCTTGCAAACTCTATGAAAAAAGAAGGATATGTGTTGACACATGTAATGGAAATTGGCTTACTGTCCATAATGATGAATTTGCCTGCAGACTCCAAGAAGATTGTCATGCCCCTGAGGTTCGCGGTAAGAAAAAGGACTAGGAGTCATTATTACTTCAGGTTCTGCATTTTTTTGTTCTTGGTTCCTACTTGGTCATTTCTAACCACCTTGTCCTTCTTTGTTTTACAGACAAGGATGCAGCAGATGACTTTCCCCTCCAATGATATGAACAACCAAGAGATTATTTCCCGATTCAAGAAATCAAATCACCTGGACCGGAAAGACATGGTAAGTCCATGTTTCTCGAATTTCCAGTATAGTATTCTTCTCCCATTCATTTTTTCCACCCACATGTGAATAGCAGAGTACTAGTTTCAGGACATGCATGAAGTTGCCAGAGTGTAATCACAATTAGCTTTTTTCAGCATAGCATGAGAAAACTTTACATGCTTTCTATATCTCTTCAAGTTGCCTCTGATTATGTTCTTACCCCCAGCTTCTCTTTCTGCACTTTTTTCCCACAGATAATGTTTACTGTGTTAGAGAATATCGACAAGTCAAAGAAAGTTTCAGGCAACCATTATTGGGTCTTCAACATGAATATAAGGGATCAAAGGTTCGAGGTGCTTGATTCGTGGAGGACACTTCAGGACAAGACTCTAGATGTCTGCGCAAGGACTATGGTTGCTAGTTTTCGGGCTCTGTGGGAAGAGCACTATCCGAAGTCTCGCATCTCATTGGATGATTTCACACTAAGAAACATTGATTTGCCAAAACAAACTAACAAGTAAGCATCAATTCCAGACAAACTCCAAAACAAATTCCTAACAAATTCATACTTGTTTCATAGCTGACCTGAAATATTCTTCTATTATTTGCTTAGATATGACTGTGGCATTTTTGCTCTCTCATTCGCAAACGGGTGGGAAGCAAGGAACGTTCCAAGATTTACAGCAGAGGATGTTCCAAATATCAGGAAGCAGTTGGCAAACACGTGGGTTAACACCAAGCGCAACAAGGCTCCATGGGAAGCTATCAAGTTAGCTTAGGTCAGTTATTTTCCATTCATGTTTTCTTTTATCGACTTTTCTTTTTGCTCATGTAAACTGAAGTTTGCTAGCATTATTTTTACATGAATAATATTTGCATCATCACCCTTTTTCCGTAAGTCACATGTAATTTTTGAACAATCAAGGAATTGCAGAAACCATTCTCAGAACTTGCAACAACACCAAACAGAATTTGCCTACTTTTTCTATGGTGAAATGTAGTCATGGAACACCCATAATTTTTAAACAATCAAGGAGTTGCCTGAAACCATTCTGTAACTTGCAACAACACCAAACAGAATTTGCCTACATTTTTCTATGGTGAAATGTAGTCATGGAACACCCTTATTTAACACCAATCTGTTTAACTGTAGTACCAGGCAATCTAAACATGATAATCATGCAATCCATTGTACTAATATAGTTATCTAGAGCATTTTTGAACCTTACAGGCTTAAAAAGCAAGTTGTCTTTTTTGCATGAAAGACAGTAATCCAAATGAGGGTAAACAAGGAGGTTCGTACAAAAAAATAGCAAATGTCGTTCCTAACATATCATCGGGCATCTAGTCATTCCTCATTTTTTTGTCTTTCATAATCGAAACTCCATCTGTGTTTTTCCCATTCCTGTGGTGTTCATCATGCCAGTCTTGTGGAGCACAGTGCACTGTTGTGGTTGAAAGACCCACAGTAACTGCACTTGTTCTTCCTCTTAGGATGCAGCTCGAGTGCTGATTGTAAACTTTTCGACTTCGCTCTCCCTTTTGTAGTCGATTTTGGGGGGTCTCTAGGAACTCGGGTGTCAGGTGTAGTAGAACCACCTTGCGCAGCTGCAACAGCTGCATGTAGGGATTCCATGTTGAGTGGTTGTCGTGCATGTCCACCAGGAGGTTGCGCCAAAGAAGATGAAATCGGGGCAACATGTGCTTGTTGGACAAGAGTAGAAGTTGTATACAGCCCGAAGCACAAGCAATTGTTGCAGAATCAGAGGGCAATGCCGCAAGGCCAGCATTTGTAAGACTGGCTCATGTCTGCTCGTGTAGTAACCATGGATGGTGGTGCATCCCCATAAGTGGTAGTGCAGGCCAAGAGGTTGTTTGGGGAGCCCTCGTCGTTGTTGGTTCGAGCTCTCTCGTTAGTGTTCCGTGTCTTAACGGTTGTCGCGGAGCCCCCTCGATGTTGCCTGTGCCCACTGTTTAGGGTCGGAGTCGCCAACAGTTGTGGTGCAGGCCCCCTGGGTTGTGGCGCAGATCCCCTACTTTGAGGTACAAATCCCGACGGTTGCCCTGCATGCACGAGCTTGGCACCGCAGACCCCTCGTGCACTAGCGCACCCCCAACTGCTGCGTGTGGATGCACACCCTGCCCCATACTGTTTGTAGGTAGTGATGTTGCATTTTTTGGCTGTTGGGTAGAAGTAGTTTGACGCTGCCTAGCACTAGCAGGGGCTTGCGCAGCATGTGGTGGTGCGTTGCCACTACTCACTGAAGCATTTGTCATTGGTGGCACAGGACCACCACCGATGGCGGGGCCCACCAAATGTCCACCGAGGGGCTGCTATTTTATTTTTCCTTGACAGTTGAGATTCTTTATTTCGTGACGCGCTCACGCATATGCTTCTTTACAATATTTGTCGCAGCATCTGATGCACTAGCAACCTTAGCAAGTCCACCAAAGTCCATCATCAAATTTGCATGACGGAGTTCTTTCTTCGATTGTTCCGGCAACTCATCAGGCTTATCCTCAACAGCAGAGGGTGCATCCGGGATTGCTAGAGGTGTCCATCTTCTTTTGATGTACTACGTTGGGATTTCATCAACCCCAAGATGGTTGAAAACCTTCAATATATGGCAGCAAAGCATCCCATCCCTATGAAACTTGCAACACTCACATCTGTAGTCTCTGGCACTAGTTTCAACAGTCACAAAATAGCTCCTAGAACCATATTTAGCAACCCATTCTTGATTGGGGTAAAGTTCATACAAGTGTTCACCGTGGGTCCGCACGTTGTACCTTGTAGTCAACTGGAACTCGTCGCGGAATTTCTCATACAAGTCTCTAGTGTATGAATTGTAGGCTTGCTTTTCAATTGGGAAAGATGACCACATTTCACTCTGCAAATGTCCTGTCCTGTAATCCTTTGCACCCTCTCGAACTAGTATGTGTGTTTGGATTTTCTGATATTGCTTCACGAAGTTCAAGATGGACTTGTGTGGGTTCACATAACGCTTAAGGACAGCGTTGAACCCCTCACCGCGCTGAGTTGACTGCAAGAAAGGGAAGAATTGATGCTTGAAGTAACAGGGCACCCATGTTTCTCGGTACTTGTATAGATTCTCAAAGTGGGAGTCAGTCATAGCCTCATACTTCATCATCAGCTCACACCAACCTACCTCAAACTCCTCTGGTGTCAAGTTAAAGTCAACACAATTGTTGAAATCTTTAGACAAGCCAGGGTTTCGTCCCAACAATGCCCCAAGCTTCTCTTGTGCTTTCTTCATAATATGCCAATGACAGCCGGTGCACATTTGTAGGGAAGATCTTCTTAATTGACTGTGCCATTGCGATGTCTTGGTCGGTTATGATGTTGGTTGGCGCTACTCCATGCATTGCTTCCAGGAAGGTCACGAATAGCCAATCAAAACTAGAAGCTAACTCTTGCCTAACGAAACCACAACCCAACATAAATGATTGCCCATGTCTATTAATTCCAATAAATGGCGCAAAGGGCATGTTGTACATGTTAGTCATGTATGTTGTGTCAAAGGAGATGCAATCATGATAAGATTCCACGTATGCCTTCCTTGCTGCACCATCGACCCGTAAAATATTCTCCACTGCCTTCTTCATCATACTTTATCTTGTAAAAAAAGTCTGGATCTTCTCTTTCTTGATCTTTGAAGTATGCTCTTGTCTCTATCATGTCGCCTTCTCTTGTAGCATCCTTGTTCAAGATCGTCTTCAGGTTCGTAATGTGCTTAGTTCCATAAGGCACAATTAGCTCTGTCCCATAGAAGTCTGACATGATGTGCATCATGCGCCCTGCATTCAATGAAGTCAAAATGGTGGTTTAACCCTTGTTACCTAAGAACAGTACAAAAAACATTTTGATTTCTTTCACCGTGCAACTCAAATGGATATTTTAGGCATTTTCATCCCTCTTGTACAAGCAACTAAGAAAACAAACACGCAGCAACCCAAAGAAAGGGTAAAAAATAGAATAAAAGCTTCATAAAAGCAGCCGGACAAACTTATGTTGGGCTGTGGTTTGTACTAATATGCATTTGTGCAAAAGGCGATAGGCAGGTAGTAAGTATACATTGAGCAACTAATGCACAAATTCTAGGCAAGTCCATCCACCAGATTTCATAACAAAGACATGACATCATAGTCACGACCCTCGCTTTGTTTTGTGATCAAGAGCAGGCAAATACCACTTAAAAATAAGGCAAGTTTTAATGGGTAGCAGACTTTTCTTCATAAAAAACAAGCATATTTTGTGTGCTTAGTCTGGCAAATCACACACATGTTGCAAGCAAGATGGATACAATACTTAGGCAAGTCTGGGCAGTTAAAATTTTCCAAGAGGAGAGTAATATGGTTATAGACATGTTGTCAAGTTGCAGTTATGTAGGTGGGTAAGGAAGGCCTTTTCTTCTGGTGGGATCCCTTGGTGCGATCTCAAGTACTTAGTCAAACTTGGTTTGTCAACTAGTGGATGGTTGTGCTCGCCAACAAAATATATCACTTCCCATCTGTCTATTAGTTTGACAACCATCTTAGCTTTGCAACCAATTTGCACTATTTTATCTCTCTTTCGTTTCTTGCTCCTCTTTTTGGTTTTATTATCATCATCAAGAAAGACAATATCCTCGTCTTCATCATCATCTTTTGTTTGCTCAACGATATCATCCAGCACAAGAATTTTTTCTGCCCCTCCATCATCGGCTTCAGGCTTTCGAAACTTGTTGCAAACAAACTGTTGTTTTATCAACACTCCAGTTTTCACAGCCTTCCTTGAAGTATTCATTTTGATTGGAAAACCAATCTGCAAGGCATATGCATTGTAGTGCTCTTTGGCGCCTTCAAAGTGTCAAACCTCATGCCCACATGAGGCTCCTTGGGTTGTGACCAAGCCTCTTCATCATTTTCAGCACCAAAGCACTGTCAAACCATTACCAACAAATCACACTTGTATCACCATGACATCCGTGCCATCAAGGGTATGTCCATCGATCTCAGATTCTTGTGCGCGGTGCTTGCTCATCTGTCTCCACTATTTTTGCCACAGGAGCTGTGGCATTTTGCACTATAGGAGGATTAGGAGAATCACCGGTTAACTCAGGATTTTGAGCACCCTGTTGTGTATAGTTCACTGGATCACCAATATCCATATCATCTGGTTCCTCATCTAGGTCAATCATCTTTTTACAGCACATGCAACATTTAAACCAGAAAACCAAAGCTAGTTAGTTTGATGTCAAGCAAGTAAGAAACTAAAATAACAGGCAATCACAACTGAATGATAAGATAGCATTTTTTGTTGTTGTAAGAAACATTTCAACACAAAACATGGTTTCCATGCTGAAAATCACAACGGGATGATAAGATAGCATCTTTTTTGAGCATCTGGTTTTTTGCTTGTATCATAATTTTTTACTAAATTTTTATCATTTTAAAATGCAGGCAACTCATACATATGCATGGTTTTCAAGGATCTCAAGGGGGAAGCAAGCTAGATGCCAGAGAATAGCAATTTTTTTGGAGTGTTTTCAGCATGGATTTCACACCAAAAAACAGAGAGAGCAGCAAAGAAGATGTTTTGTGTTAGAAAAACTTAAGAATAGCAGCAGTCATGGGCAACATATGTTTGTCCTTTTTATGTCCAAGATTTTTGTTTTTCTCCTAAAGTTTGTGCTAGGAGTAACTTTGGTTATCAATGTCTTTGTGTAGTCGCTTTTCAAGCAATCATTTTGTCGAGGTCGTCAATTTTCTCTTTTTTTCTTCGTCTTTATTTGAATGCATCCATTTTATTGTAGCTGTATAGGAAATTTGTTTTGCCATTTCCATTTTGCAGGATCAAAATAGCAATATATGTTGCATCCACCCGCATTGTTCACCCGCCAATTGCAAGATCACAACAACAACAACAACTATTGTAGGATCATGCAACCTAGACCTTATTGGAAAGGTAAATTAAACCTCACTTTTTTTTTCACTGGTGAATAAAAGCACCAAGGATAAAACTGAACCATTTGTAGTACATTCTAGCTTTTCTACATCGCTTGCTTCTTCACAATAGTTTTCTTGCCTACCCTCTTTCTTCCAAGTTGCTTTTCCATCAGCCATGAGATGCCTTTTTCACAGTATTACTTGTCTAGTGTTCACATTTTTTTACAGGATGATAATGCAAGCAATGATTTTTTTGCCTAGGTTTACAATGCAAGTTGCTGCAGACAATATTTTTTTTGCCTAACTTCATCCAAGTTACAACGCAAGTTACTTTTTACAACCCATCACCATCAACATCAGCCATGATGTTCATCCCTTTTTTTCTACTTGCCACATGCTTACAACCTTTTTGCTCAAACAAGATGTGTTTTTTGCTAGAACTAGTAGATGATTCAACACAGGGTCAAAAATCGTTCATATGAAAATAGGATGAAACACAGATGGAGCAAATCAAGAAGCAGATCCATTTTTTCTGAGAAGATGCTTTGGAGAGGTCCAGGGCTTGGGGAAGGTGAGCAGATCTACTGTTTTTTACCTCTGAACTTGCCTGCTTCTGCTGCTTCTAGATGTGTTTAGATCAACAATTTCATGGATGTCGTACTACAGGCTTGAAGCTTTTGAGATCTGAGCAGGATGAACCTTTGCCTCTTTCTTGGGGGAGAAGAAGATGGTATAGGTGTTCCGTCGGCTGGAAGGGAATATGAGGGGAGGAGAGGTGGGGGTGGAGGAAAGTAGGATGGAAGAGATCATGTGAGGTGGGGTGGGAAGGTGGGGATGGAAAATATCACGTGAGTCACGGGGGGAACGTCACCTTTCTGATCGAGGGGGGGACAGAAACTTACCTTTTCGTGGGCCTATCAGGGGAGGCCGCCAGGAAACGCCAGGGAGCACACGACTGCTCCCTAGACGCGTCCATAAGAAAAAGGGGGTTTGTGCGTGCACAGAGACGAGTCGGCGGCCACGGCCCTCCACCGGCAGTCAGTGGCGGCAGAAGGCGACCACGCCGGGGAGCGGCATGGCGGCAGCGGGCGAGCAGGGGCAGCGCTAAGCCGCAGTAGTACTAGGCTGCCGCAGAGAAGCAACACCGAGCGGCGACTCGCAGGGCGAGTAGGGGTGCGGCCACGAGCGAGTGCGAGCACGGCGAGCAGCTGCGGGACAAGCAATGTGCCTCCCTGGATGACACAGGGGCGAGCAGCTGCGTGCACGGGAGACAGAGGGCACACGCGGGGTCCAAACATGGCGGAGGTCGATCCACAGAAGCACGCAACCGGGGGGGGGGGGGGGAGAGGAGAGGAGCAGAGCTCACATCAGAGCATGTAGGGGGGCCAGGGGAGCCAGAGGGACCCTGCCGGCGAGGTCCGGCGGCCGGACGGGCCGGTCATGCTCGAGGGCGATGCAGAGGTGCAGGTTGAGGGAGGCCTTCGCGCGGAGGAAGAGTCACAGTGGCGGAGCTGACGAGGGGAGGCGCTGGAGGAAGGGAGCCGCGAGGAGAAGGCGAGGGTGGCGGTGCTCGGCGCCGCAGGGTGGCGGCTTCGGTGAAGCGGCGGCTTGGGTGTCGGGCGCCCGCTCCACTGAGCGAGCGTGCGTGCGTGGTGGCGGCGCGGGTGAGGGGACGAGGGGAACGGTGGGGGATCGTGAGAGAGGGTGTGGATCAGGTTAGGGTTAGGTGGGTGAGGCCATATAGGCTATGGGGTGGCCGGGTAGTTTAATTTGGGCAGCAGCCACATCTGGGCAAAGGCCCAGCAGGGAGCGGGGCTTCTTTTCATTTTATTATTTTGTTTTGTTTGTTTACCTTTTGTCTTATTTTATTTTAGTTTTATAAAACTTAAACCTAGTCCCTAAATTAATGTTTTAGTTTAATCTACTGCTACAAAGTGCTTGGTACACATTCAAAATAGTTTACATCTTTACAATTCTTAAAAGGGCATTTAATTTAATTGTTTCACCGATGTTTTATTTATTTTAGAGCATCTTAGCATTTTTCTAAACATGTGTTTTCTTCACTATAATTATTTATGTAATATTTGGCACCATCCGAATATTTTTATTTTAATGTTTGAAAACTTTTGTTGTTTGCCATATTTTGAATTTGAATTTGAATCGGTTTTGTACTAACGCTAGATTAGCAACAGTAATTGAGGTGACGTGGCATCATTAGCAAAGGTTCACTGTAGCTTAAGTATTCTGGCGTCACATGACCGACGAGATTGCGCACCGGCTGCCTGCTCAAGGGCAGGTCATACCTACTCCCAAACCCGGCGAGAGCGTAGTATTCATATCTCACTTCCTTCGTGGGCTACGCCTGGCTCTGGATCCCTTCGTGAGGGGGCTCATGTTCTATTACGGGCTGGACTTTCATGATTTAGCTCCGGATTCTATTCTCCACATCTCGCCTTTTATCGTCGTGTGCGAAGCTTTTCTCCGCATCACCCCTCACTTCGGCCTGTGGCTCAAGACCTTCCAAGTGGAGCCGAAGACAATCGAGGGGAGGTATGCAGAATGCGGAGGTGCTGTAATAAGCAAAAGCGCCGATGCCCCATGGCCTGAGGGTTCTTTCTAGGAGGTGTCCAGCTTATGGCAACAATAATGGTTTTATGTCACAGCTCCCAGGGATACCAAATGGGTGGCCCCACCTGCCTTTCGCTCGGGTCACCCTCCACGACTAACGTCATGGATCAACAAGGGGCTAGACTGGGGGCCAGTGAAGGACGTGCCCATACTGCAGGGCCGCATCCGAGGTCTTCTCGAAAGAGATATTGATCTGGTCACAGTAACGCAAGTAATGTTACTTCGCCGAACCCTGCCCTGTAAACGTCATCCCCTCCGTCTGTGGGAATTCAATCCGGAGGGACCGCAAGCTATTCAGCACTTCACAAATTGTACTTCGGACCACAAGTAATGTGTCCGGATTCCACCGAGGACGCGGGTCTGAGCTGCAACCGTCCAGATACCCAAGTAAGTCACCCTATGGCCGAACACGTTGTATTTCTATTCATCACGACATCATTCTGAAACGTCGCTCTTTGACCAGGACTGGATAGCAAAGGCGAAGATGATTAGGTGTCCGGCCCCCCTCCCCGAGGTCTCACCGGATCCGGTACTAGTCCGGATGTTGGAGCTCGCGCCCTACCAAGCGCCCTCAGGGGAGGATAAAGGTGGGAAGAAATAGGCTGACGCCTCCGCGAAGGCGGACAGCCGGGGAGAAGAAGCAAAGGCTCCCTCTCCCCAAGGAAGGAAAAGGACCGCCTCTGAAGGCCTGGAGACAATAGTCTCTAAACGGGGGAAGAAATCTTCGCCAGAGGGTCCTGGCCCAGGGGATATCCCAGCCGTACAGTGCCCGCAAGGGGATCAGCCCTCCATCGAGCTGTAAGTAAAAGAAATGGTTAATAGTAAAAAAACATCCTGCTTTACTTCCGAGGAAACTAACTGAACCATCCGTCCTGTAGTTCGGATCGTGGCCCTTCTCGGCAGGGTTCGTCTTCGGGGGATCTTCTTCCGGAGATGATGGAGAGCGAAACGCCTCCCCACGCCATCCCGCCTTATGAGGCGGGCGACCCCGAGGTGTCGTCTCGGAGGGCTTCTCCCGATCCGGCAAGGTCAGAGGGTGATTCTTTGGCCACCCGAAGTCCTCAGTATCCGGCTCTTGAAGAGAGCAACCGGAAGGGTCCGGCTCCGCCTGTCATGCGGTCGGACGCACTGAAGGATCTGCTAGTGCAGGCGACCATCTCAGAAGCGCACCGTGCACTAATGGGCGCGGTGGTTGAGAGGGTTTCATCCGCAGAAAGCGGGTTGCATGAAGCCTTTATGAGTCTGCTGAAAGGTTTTGAGGTACGCGAAGTGACATGTATTTTTTACAGTACCGCATATGTTTTAAATGTGCCCTGTGCAGATAGTAGCCCCTGAGACTCTGGTTTCCGTTGGAAACGGCGGTAAACAGAGGATCATAGTCGCACGTAATAATCCAGCCGTCTTCATATGCAGGTGGCGGGAGGTCCGGTGGCTAGCCGGACTTGTGAGGTTGCCGAGCTAACGCGGCGACTTGATGCGGCAGATGCCGACCTCGTGCTTGTCAACAAGCGGCTTGACGAGGCGTAGGGTATGTAATTTCTCCGGTGATCAATATATGGTAAGAGGAGCATAACGCCAGTATCTTGAACATGTTGTGAAATGCAGATGGAGTTACGGCAGTGGAGACCCTTCGGGCGGAACTTGCCCGAGCCTAAAAGCAAGCCAGGAATAGTGATGCGGCTGCTCTAAAGGCGGTTGAGGAGCTGAGGGCCGAACAAGCTGCCCATTGCCAAAGTAAGGAGAAGATGGCCAAGATGGCCGTTGAGTTAAGTGATGCCGCCGACCGATACCGGCTTCTTGAGAAGGAAAGCCGAGCGAGGGCTACGGAGCTGGAGAAGGCCATGGTAGCGGCCAAGGAATCCCGCTCTACAATTAGAGCGATGAAGGAGGAGCTGTGTCATGCCGGGGATATCGCGGCTGGAAAGCCCTTTATGCTGTGGATGAAGTTTGTAGATCCTAAGTATGCTCCTCTGGACCGGCTGTGGAGTTCTGCAGACGCCTATCTGGATTTGGCAGCGAAAAGTCTTTGATGCGGACGAGTTCTTCAAAGATCAAAGGGATCGTGAAGTGGAGAAGCTGTTCTGGTCGCAATTTAATGGTCCAGCGCATCCGCTTCCTCTGAATGAGCGGATGGCCGAATGGGCCGAGCTCCATAGGTTGTCCGGACTCGCCATGAGGTCTGTTGTGGATCACCTGTGGCCGGCAGGGCCAAGGCCGAACAGTTACTTCAGCTTGGTGCAGCAGTTCCTTGGTGCTGTGCCGTGCATCGACGCTATGAAGAGGTCGGCGTGCATCGAGGGTGCGCGGATGGCGCTTGCCCGTGTCAAAACGCACTGGGCGGAGATGGAAGCCACCACAATTGCAGCCCCTAGTTCAGCAATTAGCCAAGTAGCTGCCGAGCACTACTTTGATGAGGTCCTTGAAGGCGCTTGTTCAATAGAAGCGCAGTGCTCGAAGAATATTATGTTCGAATGACATGTATTCCCATTAAAAAACAATGTTTTACTAACTTATATAAAGGCTATTTTTATACTTATGCCTAAAAGTGTTATGATGCCTCCTGTGCGGCCATTTATGTATATGTGTATATAACCTGAAAGTTTTGCGTTAAATGGCTTCCTTTACGCATATAATGCGGGGGTGTTCGCAGAAGATGCGAGTTCACACTTGATCCAACGTCTTGGTCCATTAAGGAGGTGATAGCGCCTCGAACTAGGCAATCGTACTATATTGATTTAACACTTTCACTTAGCCATAGGAGTTTGACAAGGGGCTACTATATAGCCCCCGGTGGCTCACGCTCATCCGAATACGGGTGCGGTCATGCACGCCAGAAACGGCCCTTCGTTAATGCGGAGGAATCCGAAGATTCCGATAAGTCATCGAGTGGTTGACCCGGTCTCTCGCGTTATCATGACGGTCGGTTTCGGCTTTCTCTACTAAGGTGCTCGTCCGCCAGCTAGCTGTGGCACAATCGCGATAGTTCTCTGGTGCCACCTTAGCCGATAGAGCGGAACGTAAGGTAGCAAAACACAGAGCCGCAAACCCAACATTTGACCAAAGACATGATTCGGAGCTGATGCATATAAGGCCTAACTCGCGACGCCGAACACTCCCTAAGGTGTTCGGTCTTTGAAACATATACTGGGCTTAGGTACGAGCAATATTCTGATGTGGCCACATGCCAAGACGTCAGCATCCTTCTCGGTTGTATTGAGAATCCGAAGGATCACTAGTAGAAAAAGGACCTTATGTGAGACATATTAGTCCCGGTTCGATTTTGGCCCGGTACTAATGGTATCATTAGTACCGGTTTGAACGGCTATGCATTAGTGCCGGTTCGTGTTGAACCTTTAGTACCGGTTCGTGCCACGAACCGGTACTAAAAAGGGTGGTGGCAAAGAGCTAGCGTCAGGCCGGGGCCCCACGAGTCCCTTTAGTCCCGGTTTGTGGCACAAACCGGTACTAAAGGGCCAACCTTTAGTACCGGTTCGCGCCACGAACCGGCACTAAAGGGGTCTAACCTATAGTCCCGGTTGGAGACACAAACCGGGACTATAGGACAATTTTCAAACTTGAAAAAATCATAACAAAATCATCCTAATTCAGAAAAATACATATAATATATCAAAATTTGCAGAACAAAAAGATCGATCCACTGAAATAACAAGTTTTTCGTTTCGACAATTTTTTAAAATCACAAAATTCCAAAGGGAAAATAGAGTTTTTGGGCGTTTTAGATGTTTTTAGACGTTTTTAGCGTTTAGTGCTAGGGTTTAGATTTCAGAGTTTAGGGTTAGGTTTTATGGTTTAAACCCTTAGTTTTTATTGTTTACCATAGAGTTTCTGACGTTTTAAGTCCCGGGTTTAGAGTTTAGGACAATTTTTGAAATGACAAAATTGTAAAAGGAAAAGAAGATATGCTCTAATTTATGTTTTTTTGAATTTTAGATAAATCTTGTCAAACCGGTCAAACAACTGATTCAAGAAGTATTAATGTTACTACATAATTATTCAAGAATATTAGTGTTACTAAATAATTATTTCAATTTTTTGAATTTTGGTCAAATCTGGTCAAACTATGGTCAAACTGTGGTCAAACTATGGTCAAACTTATTCAAGAAATATTAGCGTTACTAAATAATTACTGTTTTTTTAGAATAATAGTTTCAAACTCAAACGGTGAAATGTGTGACTTCATGCTCAAGCTAAACTCCTGAGGGTTAATAGGATTGACATCTTACTATTGTTAGGAAAACAACCAGTGCAGACCCGGAAACGAAAGAGAATAGAAACCGAAAGTTAAGCGTGCTCGGGCTGGAGTAGTGAGAGGGATGGGTGACCGGTCGGGAAGTTAGATGATTTGGAATGAGTGATCCACACTTGAGCAGTTAAGAGAGGTGATCAGAGACTAAATCATCAAATAATTCAAAAAAATTAAAAATCGAAAAAAACCAAATTTTTTTCCAAAATTTTCAAAAAGAAAAAACCTTTAGTACTGGTTGGTAACACCAACCGGTACTAAAGGTCCCCCATACTAGGGCGCGAGCTCACGCCACGTGGTGGCACTTTAGCGCCGGTTCGTGCCGAACCGGTACTAAAGGGGGGGGGGGCTTTAGTGCCCACACTTTAGTGCCGGTTACATAACCGGCACTAAAGGCCCTTACAAACCGGTTTTAAAGCTCCGTTTTCTATTAGTGGATGTGAACAACAAAAGACAGTAAAAAAGGTTTACGCATGGTCTTGATCTAAAGAGAAACCTTTGTACGGGTCCCTGCTGCACGTCAGCGCCTGTGTCTCTGTTGTGCCGTATCCTGGACGGGTGTAGCACGATCGTCATCTATAAAAGAGAGGTGCTTAGTGAAAAGTTGTTGTGCTAAAATTTGGTTATTATAAATAAACCATGAAAAAGTCGAGATGGGTAAAGATGAGCCGAATTATTGTGGTGAAGCCCCTGGTACCGTCTATACGGGTGTAACCATCTAACCAATATCCATCCAATGATTGGCCGGACTCGTCTAACCGTGTCCGCGGTCCTAACGACCGGGCATCATCTCTGGTGGTGAGGTCGTCTAGTGTTCGGCTATTAAAGCAACCGTGCGTTCTTCTGCTCGGAACGAACGCTCAACATTTCCATGTACTGTGATGGTGCCGCGCGGACCGGGCATTTTAAGTTGGAGTAAAGCGTAACACAGTATTGCATTGAAACGGGCGAAAGCCTCTCGTCCGAGTAGTGCTTGATAGCCACTTCAGAATGGAGCAATGTCGAAGGTTAACCTTTCACTCGGAGGTTGTCGGGCGAGCCAAACACAACCTCTAGTACTAGAGAGCCCGTGCAGCGAGCCTCTGTGCCTGGTATTACTCCCTTGAAGGTAGTATTACTGTGGCTGATGTTTGTTGGGCTTATCCCCATTTTGCGGACAGTGTCCTGGTATATCAGATTTAGACTACTGCCGCCGTCCATAAGGACTCGTGTAAGGTGGTATCCGCTACTATTGGGTCCAGCACCAAGGCGGCCGATCCTTCCCGCCGAAACCTATTAGGTGATCCTCGCGATCGAAAGTGACCGGCAGGCCGACCCGGTGGCATGACTCATGGGTGACGGGCTCTATGGCTCATGTATTTGAGTGCGATTTGCCTCTCCTCTTTGTCACGTGGATAACATTTACTGTTTTGACTTCGTGGGAATTTTTTCATCCCCGGTGTCTTCTTTGGCGAGGCGTGTCCTCGTCCTCGCTCGGAGTGTCCTCCCCCTTGTGTTCGGCGTTTAGCTTGCCAGCCTGCTTGAAGACCCAGCAATCTCTGTGGGTATGATTTGCAGGCTTGCCGGGGGTGCCGTGGATCTGACATAGTTTGTCTAGAATTTTGTTTAGGCCGGTCGGTTCATCTCTGTTGCCTTTAGAGGGCTTTTTCCGCTGACCCGGTCGAGAGCCTCTAAATCCGGCATTTACCGCCGTGTTGTCTGGGCTGTCTTCTTTATTCCAGCGCTTGTTTTTACTGTGTCGCGGCTTTCCATTGCCTCCCGGGCCTTGGATGTGCTTGGGTCGCTGGTGCTGCTGCGAGCTAACCAGCTGTCCTCGCTCGCGCAAATGCGGGTCATGAGGCTTGTTAGGGCTGCCATTGTTCTCGGCTTTTCTTGGCCAAGGTGTCTAGCAAGCCATTCGTCTCGAACGCTGTGCTTGAAAGATGCTAGGGCTTCAGCGTCCGGACAGTCGACAATTTGGTTCTTCTTAGTGAGAAACCTACTCCAAAGCTTTCGGGCTGACTCTCTGGGCTGTTGAATTATATGACTCAAATCATCAGCCTCCGGGGGTCGGACATAACTCCCTTGAAAGTTAGTCCAAAAAGCGTCCTCGAGCTCCTCCCAACTTCCAATGGAATTTTTGGGAGGCTTTTCAGCCAGTGCCGAGCTGGTCCTTTGAGCTTGAGGGGTAAGTATTTGATGGCGTGGAGATCGTCCCCACGAGCCATGTGAATATGGAGGATGAAGTCCTCGATCCAGACCCCAGGGTCTGTGGTTCCGTCGTATGCCTCTATATTAACTGGTTTGAACCCTTCTAGAAATTCATGGTCTAATACCTCGTCGGAGAAGCATAGGGGGTGTGTGGCACTCCTGTATCTTGTTGTGCCATGGCGTTCGGACGGTTGTGGTATTTGGTGTTGGCTGAGTGCTGGAGCGCGTTTCCTTGATCCGTAGATGGATCTGGTTGCGCAGGCCCGTTGATGCAGGTCCTCACGTCTGTCATGTACTGACCTATGTGCGGCCTCGTTGGCCACCCTATCGCGGCCACGAGGTCGTCGATCCGACCGATCGGCGGTTTTGTTTTTTGGCTGTGAGGGTTCGAAGGCCTCGTCGTCGAACTCGGGCAGCAGCTTCGCTTTGGGTAGCTCTTCGTGGGGCGACTGCCATCGTACTTTTCTGCCGTGTCGAGCACTTTATTCCATCTACTATTGAGTGTGTTTTGTGCGGCCTTGAGCCTTTGTTTCTGCTTCTTCAAACTTCTTGCAGTGGCCATTAGCCTTTCTTGCTCCAGCTGCCCTTCCAGGATGATGCGTTCGTCGTCGTCCGGACTGTTCTCCTGACCGGAGACGGGTTGGTTGTCTTGATGCTCGGCGTCGCCATGCTCGGATAGCTGCTCCACATTTTGTTTGTTGTCCGCTGGCTTACCATGCTCTATCGCTGGGCCAATTTGGCTTCTTGTTGCGCTGTTGTCATTGTTTTTGCCAAGGCGGGATTTAGAGTGGCGCCTACAGCGCCGTTTTGATTGCTTGTCGTGGGAGCTATCTTTCGCTGCATCCTCGTTATTATTTTCTTTGGGTGTGTCCACCATATATGCGTCATATGATGAGGTGGCGGTCCGAAGCCCTGTAAGCGATGGTTCCTGCTCGCTCTCGACATCGGTGTCCATACCATGGATGTCTTCGGAGTCGAAGTCGAGCATGTCGGTTAAATCGTCGACAGTGGCTACTAAGTGGGTGGTGGGTGGGGATTGAGTTTCTTCGTCATCCACGTCCCACTCTAGCCGGACATAGTTCGGCCGAGGTTCTCCAGACAGGGAGAGAGATTTTAATGAGTTCAGTATATCGCTAAAGGGCGAGTGCTGAAAGATATCTGCGGAGGTGAACTTCATGACCGGTGCCCAATCGAATTCGATAGGTATGGGCACGGGTGGTATGGAGTCCGTGGCCGAGGACGAGTCCAGCAGTTCGGTGACACGACTCTCGTGAAGGGTAAGGTCAGTATTCGGCTCTATCGCCACTGAGGGCGCGACCTCCGTGGCGGAGTCTATCCTCCCGTCCTCGGATGGCACGATCCGCTCCGGACTAGAGGCCGGAGTAGTTGCTGGAGTGATCTCCCGAACACCGTCCGACGACAGAGCTATATCGTGCTCGTCGTGATCGTGCGGCACACCTGGCATGGGCCCGAATCCGTCGAAGATCAAGTCTCCGCGGATATCGGCAGTGTAATTCAAGTTTCCATACCTGACCTGATGGCCAGGGGCGTAGCTCTCGATCTGCTCCAAATGGCCAAATAAGTTGGCCTGCAGTGCAAAGCCGCCGAACACGAAGATCTGTCCGGGGAGGAAAACCTCACCCTGGACCGCATCGTTGTCGATGATCGAAGGGGCCATCGAACCTTGCAGCAACGACATAGTAGAACTCTCAATGAAAGCACTAATGTCGGTGTCAAAACCGTCGGATCTCGGGTAGGGGGTCCCGAACTGTGCGTCTAAGGCGGATGGTAACAGGAGACAAGGGACACGATGTTTACCCAGGTTCGGGCCCTCTCTATTGAGGTAATACCCTACTTCCTGCTTGATTGATCCTGATGAATATGAGTATTACAAGAGTTGATCTACCACGAGATCGTAGAGGCTAAACCCTAGAAGCTAGCCTATGGTATGATTGCTCTTGTCCTATGGACTAAACCCTCTGGTTTATATAGACACCGGAGGCGGCTAGGGTTACACAGAGTCGGTTACAATGGAAGGAGATCTACATATCCGTATCTCCAAGCTTGCCTTCCACGCCAAGAGAGTCCCATCCGGACACGAGACGAAGTCTTCAATCTTGTATCTTCATAGCCCAACAGTCCGGCCAAAGGATATAGTCCGGCTGTCCGGATACCCCCTAATCCAGGACTCCCTCACATATTTATTCATTTGGGCGCCGCTCCCACCACCCCAACGGCGCACCACGACCTACAAATCCAATCCCTAACTGCAAAGCGAAGGAACAGGGTCCCCCTCCTGTTGGGGAACGTAGTAATTTCAAAAAATATCCTACACACACGCAAGATCATGGTGATGCATATCAACGAGAGGGGAGAGTGTTGTCTACGTACACTCGTAGACCGTAAGCAGAAGCGTTATGACAACACGGTTGATGTAGTCATACGTCTTCATGATCGACCGATCCTAGCACCGAAGGTACGGCACCTTCGCGATCTGCACACGTTCGGCTCGGTGACGTCCCACGAACTCACGATCCAATAGAGTGTCGAGGGAGAGCTTCGTTAGCACGACGGCGTGATGACGGTGATGATGAAGCTACCGGTGCAAGGCTTCGCCTAAGCACTGCAACGATATGACCGAGGTGGATTATGGTGGAGTGGGCACCGCACGCGGCTAAGAACAATGTCTGTTGTGCTTCTAGGGTGCCCCCTGCCCCCGTATATAAAGGAGCAAGGGGGGAGGCCGGTCGGCCCTTGTGGCGCGCCAGGAGAGGAGGAGTCCTCCTCTTAGTAGGAGTAGGACTCCCCTTTCCTACTCCTACTAGGAGGGGGAAAGGAAGGAGGAGAGGGAGAAGGAAAGGGGGGCGGCGCCCTCCTTTCCCTAGTCCAATTCGGACCAGAGGGGGAGGGGGCGCGCGGCCTGCCCTAGCCATCCCTCTCTCTCCACTAAGGCCCATGTGGCCCATTAGTTCTCCGGGGGGGGGGGGGGTTCCAGTAACCCTCCGGCACTCCGGTTTTCTCCGAAATCCCCCGGAACACTTCGGGTGTCCGAATATAACCGTCCAATATATCAATCTTTATGTCTCGACCATTTCGAGACTCCTCGTCATGTCCGTGATCACATCCGGGACTCGGAACTATCTTCGGTACATCAAAACACATAAACTCATAATACTGATCGTCACCGAACGTTAAGCGTGCGGACCCTACGGGTTCGAGAATTATGTAGACATGATCGGGACACGTCTCAGGTCAATAACTGATGACCCACAAGTATATGGGATCTATCGTAGTCCTTTCGATAAGTAAGAGTGTCGAACCCAACGAGGAGCAGAAGGAAATGACAAGCGGTTTTCAGTAAGGTATTCTCTGCAAGCACTGAAATTGTAGGTAACAAATAGTTTTGTGATAAGATAATTTGTAACGGGTAACAAGCATTGAAAGTAAATAAAGTGCAGCAAGGTGGCCCAATCCTTTTTGTAGCAAAGGACAAGCCTGGACAAATTCTTATAATGAGGAAAGCGCTCCTGAGGGACACATGGGAATTATCGTCAAGCTAGTTTCATCACGCTCATATGATTCGCGTTCGTTACTTTGATAATTTGATATGTGGGTGGACCGGTGCTTGGGTACTGCCCTTCCTTGGACAAGCATCCCACTTATGACTAATCCCTATTGCAAGCATCTACAACTACAAAATAAGTATTAAGGTAAACCTAACCATAGCATGAAACTAGTGGATCCAAATCATCCCCTTACGAAGCAACGCATAAACTAGGGTTTAAGCTTTTGTCACTCTAGCAACCCATCATCTACTTATTACTTCCCAATGCCTTCCTCTAGGCCCAAATAATGGTGAAGTGTCATGTAGTCGACATTCACATAACACCACTAGAGGAGAGACAACATACATCTCATCAAAATATTGAATGAATACCAAATTCACATGACTACTAATAGCAAGACTTCACCCATGTCCTCAGGAACAAACGTAACTACTCACAAAGTATATTCATGTTCATGATCAGAGGAGTATTAATATGCATTAAGGATCTGAACATATGATAATCCACCAAGTAAACCAATTAGCATCAACTACAAGGAGTAATCAACACTACTAGCAACCCACAGGTACCAATTTATGGTTTTGATACAAGATTGGATACAAGAGGTGAACTGGGGTTTTGAGAGGAGATGGTGCTGATGAAGATGTTGATGGAGATTGACCCCCTCCGGATGAGAGGATCGTTGGTGATGACGATGGTGATTATTTTCCCCTCCCGGAGGGAAGTTTTCCCTGCAGAACAGCTCCGCCGGAGCCCTAGATTGGTTTCGCCAAGGTTCCGCCTCGTGGCGGCGGAGTTTCGTCCCGTAATCTTTGATACGTCTGCAACGTATCTACTTTTCCAAACACTTTTGCCCTTGTTTTGGACTCTAACTTGCATGATTTGAATGAAACTAACCCGGACTGACGCTGTTTTCAGCAGAATCGCCATGATGTTGTTTTATGTGTAGAAAAGAGAAGTTCTCGGAATGTCCTGAAAATCCACGGAGGCACTTTTTGGAATTTATAAGAATTATTGGGCGAAGAAATACACTGGGGACCTAGGGTCTGTCCACGAGACAGGGCGCGCTTCTCTAGGGCGCGCCCTATCTCTCGTGGCCCCCTGAACCTCCACCGACTTCAACTCCAACTCCGTATATTCACGCTCGGGAGAAAAAATCAGAGAGGAAGTTTCATCGCGTTCCACGACACGGAGCCGCCATCAAGCCCTAATCTCTCTCGGGAGGGCTGATCTGGAGTCCGTTCGGGGCTCCGGAGAGGGGGATTCGTCGCCGTCATCATCATCAACCATCCTCCATCACCAATTTCATGATGCTCACCGCCGTGTGTGAGTAATTCCGTCGTAGGCTTGCTGGATGGTGATGGGTTGGATGAGATTTACCATGTAATCAAGTTAGTCTTGTTAGGGTTTGATCCCTCGTATCCACTATGTTCTGAGATTGATGTTGCTATGCCTTTGCTATGCTTAATGCTTGTCACTAGGGCCCGAGTGCCATGATTTCAGATGTGAACCTATTATGTTTTCATGAATATATGTGTGTTCTTGATCCTATCTTGCAAGTCTATAGTCACGTATTATGTGTTATGATCCGACAACCCCAAAGTGACAATAATCGGGATACTTCTCGGTGATGACCGTACTTGGAGGAGTTCATGTATTCACTATGTGCTAATGCTTTGTTCCGGTTCTCTATAAAAAGGAGGCCTTAATATGCCTTAGTTTCCATTAGGACCCCGCTGCCACGGGAGGGTAGGACAAAAGATGTCATGCAAGTTCTTTTCCACAAGCACGTATGGCTATTTACGGAATACATGCCTACATTACATTGATGAATTGGAGCTACTTCTGTGTCACCCTATGTTATAGCTATTACATGAGGAATCGCATCCGGCATAATTATCCATCACTGATCCATTGCCTATGAGCTTTTCATATATTGTTCTTCGCTTATTTACTTTTCCGCTACTATCTTTGTTACAACTACTAAAAAACCCAAAACATTTATCTTTACTTTTTACTCAAGTACCATTATTATCATACCACTTTTGCTACTAAATACTTTGCTGCAGATACTAAGTTATCCAGGTGTGGTTGAATTGACAACTCAACTGCTAATACTCAAGAATATTCTTTGGCTCCCCTTGTGTCGAATCAATAAATTTGGGTTGAATACTTTACCCTCGAAAGCTGTTGCGATCCCCTATACTTGTGGGTTATCAAGACTATCGGGGAGCATAGCTCTATTCTCTGAGTCACTTGGGATTTATATCTGTTGATCACTATGAAGAACTTGAAAGACGCTAAAACCAAGATTTTGCCCTCAACTACGAGGGGAGGTAAGGAACTTCCATCTAGCTCTGCACTAGATTCTCCTTCCGTCATTAGTAGGCTTGCAACACCTAAACCTGCTACTGCTATGAATTTTGATATGTCGCATGTTATTGATGATGCCACTTCTACTATGCATGATGAAACTACTTCTGTGTGCGATACTACTTTGCCATTAGGTGAATTTCTTGATGAACAACTTGCTAGAGTTAGGGGGAATGAAATTGCTGAAAATCCTATTACTGATGATAGTGATGATGAAGGTTCTCCAAATGATTATGTATTTCCTGTTGTTCCTAAGGGTTATGTTATGAATGAAGAAGCTGCTAGGGAAATCTTTGCTTGCAATGATAGATATGATCTTAAGAAATTATTAGCTAAATGGAAGCAGCAGTCTCTTAATGCTAGAATGAAACCTGACCCTCCTTTTGCTACTTCACCTATCTGTGTTACTGATAAGGATTATGAATTCTTTGTTGATCCTGAAATTATTACTTTAGTTGAATCTGATCCTTTTTATGGCCTTGAATCTGAAACTGTTGTGGTGCATCTTACCAATTTGAATGATATATCCACCCTATTTACTAATGATGAGAAGTCTCGCTATTTTTATATCCTTAAGACATTTCCGTTCTCATTAAAGGGTGATGCTAAGACTTGGTATAATTCTCTTACTCCTGGTTGTGTGCGTAGTCCCCAGGATATGATTTATTACTTCTCTGCTAAATATTTCCCTGCTCATAAGAAACAAGCTGCCTTATGGAAATATATAATTTTGTGCAAATTAAAGAAGAGAGTCTCCCACAAGCTTGGGAGAGGCTTCTCCGGTTACTTAATGCTTTGCCTGATCATCCTCTTCAGTAAAATGAAATACTTGATATCTTTTATCATGGACTATCCGATGCTTCCAAGGACTACTTGGATAGTTTTACTGGTTGTGTTTTCAAGGAAAGAACAATGATTTAAGCTGAAATATTATTGAATAATATGTTGACTAATGAAAATAATTGGACTCTTCCCGAGCCAATTCTCAAGCAATTCTGAACCAATTGAGCCAATTCCTGAGCCTATTCCTAAACCCACTCCGAAGAAGAGAGGTGCTTTATTTCTCAGTCATGAAGATATGCAAGAGGCAAAGAAATCAATGAAAGAAAAAGGTATTAAAGCTGAAGACGTTAAGAATTTACCTCCTATTGAAGAAATACATGGTCTTAATATACCGCCTGTTGAAGAACCACCTTGTCTTGATACCCCGACACAGGTAGTAAAGGTAAATTCTCTCTATAGATATGATAAAGTTGAAATCCCCTCTACTAAATTGCATAGCCCATGCTTAGATGAATTTGATGACTTTATGGCTAGACAAGAAAGTTTTAATGCTTATGTTGGTAGAGAGTTAAAGAATAATGCTTTTGAGATAGGACGCGTGTTTATAATCGCTAGAGTTAAAATGAACTCAATCTCGTTAGCAAATATGCTTCTATGGTTGCTACTCAAGCTGAGCAAGTACTTAAAGCTCAAAATGATTTGCTTGATGAATTAAATAATAAAAATGACTTTGCTGTTAGAGTGGCTACTAGAACTGGTAGAATGACTCAAGAACCTTTGTGTCCTGAAGGCCACCCTAAGAGAATCGAGCAAGATTCTCAGAGAAATAATTTAGAGGCACCTAGTTCTTCTAAAAAGAAGAAAAAGAAAAATGATAGGACTTTGCATGCTTCTAGTGAACCTACTTTAGACACACCTGAGAATCCCAATAATATTTCTATTTCGATGTCAAACACAATCGTGTGATGAACATGAACCTAGTGATAATGTTAATGATAATGTTCATGTTGATGCTCAACCTAGCAAAAACAATGATGTAGAGATTGAACTCATTGTTGATCTTGATAACCCACAATCAAAGAATCAACGTTATGATAAGAGAGATTTTGTTGCTAGGAAGCACGGTAAAGAAAGAGAACCATGGGTTCAGAAACCCATGCCCTTTCCTCCTAAACCATCCAAGTCAAAGGATGATGAGGATTTTGAGCGCTTTACTGAAATGATTAGACCTATCTTCTTACGTATGCGCTTAACTGATATGCTTAAAGTAAATCTTTATGCTAAGTATATGAAGGATATCATCACAAATAAAAGAAAGACACCGGAAGCTGAAATTTCCACCATGCTTGCTAATTACACTTTTAAGGGTGGAATACCAAAGAAACTTGGAGATCCGGGTGTTCCAACTATACCATGTTCCATTAAAAGAAATTATGTTAGAACTGCTTTATGTGATCTTGGAGCCGGTGTTAGTGTTATGCCTCTCTCTTTATATCGTAGACTTGAATTGAATAAGTTGACACCTAATGAAATATCTTTGCAAATGGTTGATAAATCAACTGCTATACCTGTCGGTATTTGTGAGGATGTGCCTGTTGTGGTTGCAAATGTCACTATTTTAACGGACTTTGTTATTCTTGATATTCCTGAGGACGATAGTATGTCTATTATTCTTGGTAGACCTTTTTTTAAATCTGCAGGGGCTGTTATTGATTGCAACAAAGGCAATGTCACTTTTCATGTTAATGGTAATGAGCATACGGTACACTTTCCGAGGAAACAATCTCAGGTTCATAGCATCAATTCTATTGGAAAAGTTCCAACTATTATTATTGGAGGTTTTGAATTTCCTCTCCCTACTGTCGAGAAAAAGTATGATATTCTTATTGTTGGGGATTTTCATATCCCCGTAGAGGTAACTTAGTGTTATTCGAAATTTCTCCGGTTCCGTGCTATTCGGAATGAGTTGTTAACAAGACTTGATCAACCTTGTTAGTGGATTCATTTTGATGATCACGAGATGGATGAAACTAGAAGGCACAACCTTCTATACCCTCTTTTTACTTTCTGTTATTTAGAATAAATAAAGCAAAAATAGTATTATCTGTCTGTTTTCTGAATTATCCGTGCATTAAAAAATAGTCCGAAAATAGAAGTGCTCCAAATGCCCTGCAAATGCAGTATGATTTTTTCTGGAATATTTGAGGATTTTAGGCACTGAAAACACTGCAGGAGGGGCAAGCACCAGGCCACGAGAGTGGAGGGTGCGCCCCCCTGTCTCGTGGTCCCCTGGTGGCCTCCTCCACTTATGACAGCACCCACACACTTCATCTTCTACCCAAAAAAAAATCCCCATCCAGCTCAAGCACGAGTTCTAGCTCATTTTGCTGCGATTTTCGATCTCCTTGCTCAAAGCTCCATTCACAAAACTGCTTTGGGAGATTGTTGCTTGGTATGTGACTCCTCCATTGGTCCAATTTGTTTTTGTTCAAGTGCTTTATTCATTGCAAATTTTTGCTGCATAGGTGACCATGTTCTTGAGCTTGCATGTTAAAATTTTTGAGGTTCCAAGCAATTCCAATGCATGATATAGGCTCTAGGCACTTGTAGGAGTAGTTGCTATCAATCTTGTTTAGTTTTATTCAATTTTATCTTGAAGTTACTTAAATTTTAGGAATTTTTAGAAAAAGAATTATGCTTAGAAGAATGTACCAAGGTGGCTCCTCGGCAAAGAAAGGGCCAAGGGTTGCTATACGCGAGCAAGATGTTGAATTGCCGAGGGACGCAAATGTACGGGCTTGTGAGTGGCCATCCGATGATTTTATGGTCGAAGCAGGCTTCAAGGAGGAATTTGACGCGTATGTGCGTAATGCCGAGCTGGCGGACTTCTTACACCATAAGTGTCCTCAACACTATCAATTGACTGATTCCTTTGTGCGGAGGTTCCAATATAACTGTACGCGTAATTCTCCTAGTGTCATGTTTGATATTTATGATACATCTTATACCATGGATTTAGAGGATATCACAACTGCTTACAAACTCCCGCAATGGGGTAATATTAATGATCCTCGCAAATCTGAATTTAGAGATTTTCTTGCTAGTATTACTGTGGGAGAATCTAGGGCCATAGCACAAGCTACTGATGTCTACTACGCAACCTTCTCCTTGTAGACGTTGTTGGGCCTGCAAGTGCATAGGTTTGTAGGACAGTAGCAAATTTCCCTCAAGTGGCTGACCTAAGGTTTATCAATCCGTGGGAGGCGTAGGATGAAGATGGTCTCTCTCAAACAACCCTGCAACCAAATAACAAAGAGTCTCTTGTGTCCCCAACACACCCAATACAATGGTAAATTGTATAGGTGCACTAGTTCGGCGAAGAGATGGAGATACAAGTGCAATATGGATGGTAGATATAGGTATTTTTAATCTGAAATTATAAAAACAGCAAGGTAACTAATGATAAAAGTGAGCGTAAACGGTATTGCAGTGATAGGAAACAAGGCCTAGGGTTCTTACTTTCACTAGTGCAAGTTCTCTCAACAATAATAACATAGATACATCATATAACAAACCCTCAACATGCAACAAAGAGTCACTCCAAAGCCACTAATAGAGGAGAACAAACGTAGAGATTATGGTAGGGTACGAAACCACCTCAAAGCTATTCTTTCGGATCAATCTATAAAAGAGTTCGTACTAGAATAACACCTTAACACAAATCAACCAAAACCCTAATGTCACCTAGATACTCCATTGTCACCTCAAGTATCCGTGGGCATGATTATACGATATGAATCACACAATCTCAGATTCATCCAACCAACATAAAAGTACTTCAAAGAGTGCCCCAAAGTTTCTACCGGAGAATCACGACGAAAACGTGTGCCAACCCCTATGCATAGGTTCCCAATGTCACGAAACCCTCAAGTTGATCACCAAAACATACATCAAGTGGATCAATAGAATAACCCATTGTCACCACGGTTATTCCACGCAAGACATACATCAAGTGTTCTCAAATCTTTAAAGACTCAATCCGATAAGATTACTTCAAGGGGAAAACACAATTCATTACAAGAGAGTAGAGGGGGAGAAGAAACATAGGATCCAACTATAATACCAAAGCTCGTGATACATCAAGATCGTGCCAAATCAAGAACACGAAAGAGAGATATATCAAACACATAGCGCTACTGGTACATACCCTCAGCCCCGAGGGTGAACTACTCCCTCCTCGTCATGAAGAGCGCAGGGATGATGAAGATGGCCACCGGTGATGGGTTCCCCCTCCGGCAGGGTGCCGGAACGGGCTCCCGAGAGGTTTTTGGTGGCTACAGAGTCTTGCGGCGACGGACCACCCGATCTATCTCCTATTCTGGAAGTTTTACGATACGTAGGTATATATGGGTGCAAGGGGTACGTCAGTGGAGCTACGGGGACCCCGCGAGGCAGGGGGTGCACCCTAGGGGGGTGGGCGCGCCCCCACCCTCGTGAGCACCTCCCGTATCTCCTGACGTAGAGTCAAAGTCTATCTGGTGGCTTTCCTTCCAAAAATAACTTCTCCAGTTGATTTCGTTCCGTTTCGACTCCGTTTGATATTCCTTTTCTTCGAAATACTGAAATAGGCAAAAAAACAGCAATTCTAGGCTGGGCCTCCGGTTAATAGGTTAGTCCCAAAAATAATATAAAAGTGGAAAATAAAGCCCAATATTGCCCAAAACAGTAGATAATATAGCATGGAGCAATAAAAAATTATAGATACGTTGGAGTCGTATCAAGCATCCCCAAGCTTAATTCCTGCTCGTCCTCGAGTAGGTAAATGATAAAAAAGATAATTTTTGATGTGGAATGCTAGTTGTCATAATTTCAATGTAATTCTTCTTAATTGTGGTATGAATATTCAGATCCGAAAGATTCAAGACAAAAGGTCATATTGACATAAAAATAATAATACTTCAAGCATACTAACTAAGCAATCATGTCTTCTCGAAATAACATGGCCAAAGAAGGTTATCCCTACAAAATCATATAGTCTGGCTATGCTCTATCTTCACCACACAAAGTATTTAAATCATGCTCAACCCCGATGACAAGCCAAGCAATTGTTTCATACTTTTGACATTCTCAAACTTTTCAATCTTCACGCAATACATGAGCGTGAGCCATGGACATAGCACTATATGTGGAATAGAATGGTGGTTGTGGAGAAGACAAAAGGGAGAAGATAGTCTCACATCAACTAGGCATATCAACGGGCTATGGAGATGCCCATCAATAGATATCAATGTGAGTGAGTAGGGATTGCCATGCAACGGATGCACTAGAACTATAAGAATATGAAAGCTCAACAAAAGAAACTAAGTGGGTGTGCATCCAACTCGCTTGCTCACGAAGACCTAGGGCAATTTGAGGAAGCCCATCATTGGAATATACAAGCCAAGTTCTATAATGAAAGATTCCCACTAGTATATGAAAGTGATATCATAGGAGACTCTCTATCATGAAGATCATGGTGCTACTTTGAAGCACAAGTGTGGTAAAACGATAGTAGCATTGCCCCTTCTCTCTTTTTCTCTCATTTTTTTATTTTTTTATTTGGGCCTTTTCTCTTTTTTTATGGCCTCTTTTTTTTCTATTTTTTTTCCTTTTTTTTTATTTTTCGTCCGGAGTCTCATCCCGACTTGTGGGGGAATCATGGTCTCCATCATCCTTTCCTCACTGGGACAATGCTCTAAAAATGATGATCATCACACTTTTATTTTTCTTACAACTCAACAATTACAACTCGATACTTAGAACAAACTATGACTCTATATGAATGCCTCCGTGATGTACCGGGATGTGCAATGACTCATGAGTGACATGTATGAAAGAATTATGAACGGTGGCTTTGCCACAAATACGATGCCAACTACATGATCATGCAAAGCAATATGACAATGATGGAGCGTGTCATAATAAACGGAACGGTGGAAAGTTGCATGGCAATATATCTCGGAATGGCTATGGAAATGCCATGATAGGTAGGTATGGTGGCTGTTTTGAGGAAGGTATATGGTGGGTGTATGATACCGGCGAAAAGTGCGCAGTATTAGAGAGGCTAGCAATGGTGGAATGGTGAGAGTGCGTATAATCCATGGACTCAACATTAGTCATAAAGAACTCATATACTTATTGCAAAAATATAGAAGTTATCAAAGCAAAGTATTACGCGCATGCTCCTAGGGGGATAGATTGGTAGGAAAAGACCATCGCTCGTCCCCGACCGCCACTGATAAGGAAGACAATCAATAAATAAATCATGCTACGAGTTCATCACATAACGGTTCACCATAATGCATGCTACGGGAATCACAAACTTTAACACAAGTATTTCTAAAATTCACAACTACTCAACTAGCATGACTCTAATATCACCATCTTCATATCTCAAAACAATTATCAAGCATCAAACTTTTCTTAGTATTCAACACACTCATAAGAATTCTTACAAATCTTGTATGCTTAGCATATTAGGATTATTTAAGCAAATTACGATGCTATTTAAGACTCTCAAAATAATCTAAGTGAAGCATGAGATATCAATAGTTTCTATAAAAAAATCCACCACCGTGCTCTAAAAGATATAAGTGAAGCACTAGAGCAATAACAAAACTACTCCGAAAGATATAAGTGAAGATCAATGAGTAGTCGAATAATTATGAGACTTATGTGAAGACTCTCCCATTTAATAATTTCAGATCTTGGTATTGTATTCAAACAGCAAGCAAAGCTAAATAAAACTACATTGCAAGGATAGCACAACTCATGTGAAGAAGCAAAAACTTAGGCTCAACCGATACTAACCGATAGTTGTTGGAGAAAGGTGGGATGCCTACCGGGGCATCCCCAAGATTAGATGCTTGAGACTTCTTTAAATATTATCTTGGGGTGCCTTGGGCATCCCCAAGCTTTAACTTTTGTGTCTCCTTAATTCCTCTCATATCATGGTTTCTCTTTTTATCAAAAGCTTCATTCACAACAAACTCAACAAGAACTCGTGAGATAGGTTAGTATAAACCAATGCAAAACCTTATCATTTTATACTGTCAAAAATAACTAACATTATATTTCAACATTGCATACTAAATGCCTCTGCATATTTAATACTCCTATCCTCAAATAGAATCATTAAACAAGCAAACATATGCAAACAATGCAAACATAACAGCAATCTGCCAAAATAGTACAGTCTGTGAAGAATGCAAGAGTATCAATACTTTCCTAACTCCAAAAATTATGAACTAAAATTACCACTGTAATAAATTTATCATATCTCCATATGCAAAAAGATTCAACATTATACCTCTCTCTGACTTTTCTAGGGAATTTTTGCAACAGCGGTAAACTTTCTGTTTTCAAACAGCAACATGTATAGTAGCAAAATAAGCATGACAAAGGCTATCCTTGACTTTTTATTGGAACTAAAGATGCAAAACATTATTCTAAATAACATCAAGCAAAAACTAACAAGATAAAATGACGCTCCAAGCAAAACACATATCATGTGGTGAATAAAAATATATCTCCAAGTAAAGTTACCGATGAACGAAGACGAAAGAGGGGATGCCTTCTGGGGCATCCCCAAACTTAGGCTCTTTGTTGTCCTTGAATATTACCTTGGGTGCCTTGGGCATACCCAAGCTTAGGCTCTTACCACTCCTTATTCCATAGTCCATCGAATCTTTACCCAAAACTTGAAAACTTCACAACACAAAACTTAATGTAAAACTTCATGAGCTCCGTTAGCGAAAGAAAACAAAACACCACTTCAAGGTAATGTAATGAACTCATTATTTATTTATATTGGTGTTAAACCTACTGTATTACAACTTATCTATGGTTTATAAACTATTTTAATAGCCATAAAGTCATCAAAATAAGCAAACAACACACGAAAAAACAGAATCTGTCAAAAACAGAACAGTCTGTAGTAATCTGTAACTAACGCAAACTTCTGGAACTCCAAAAAATCTAAAATAAATTGGTGGACCTGAGGAATTTGTCTAGTAATAATCTTCAAAAAGAATCAACTAAATAGCACTCTCCAGTAAAAATTTGAAGCTAATCTCGTGAGCGCTAAAGTTTCTGTTTTTTACAGCATGATCATAAAGACTTCACCCAAGTCTTCCCAAAGGTTATACGTGGCACAAACACTAACTAAAACATAAAACCACATCTAAACAGAATCTAGATGGATTATTTATTCCTAAACAAAACCAAAAATCAAGAAACTAAAATAAAATTGGGTTGCCTCCCAACAAGCGCTATCGTTTAACGCCCCTAGCTAGGCATGATGATTTCAATGATGCTCATATAAAAGATAAGAACTGAAACATGAAGAGAGCATCATGAAGAATATGAATAGCACATTTAAGTCTAACCCACTTCCTATGCATAGGGATTTTTTGATCAAACAACTTATGGGAACAATAATCAACTTGCATAGGAAGGTAAAACAAGCATAACTTTAAAACTTTAAGCACATAGAGAGGAAACTTGATATTATTGCAATTCCTACAAGCATATATTCCTCCCTCATAATAATTTTCAGTAGCATCATGAATGAATTCAACAATATAACCAGCACCTAAATCTTTCTTTTCATGATCCACAAGCATATAATTTTTATTACTCTCCACATAAGAAAATTTATTCTCATGAATAGTAGTGGGAGCAAACTCAACAAAACAACTATCATGTGATTGAAAATTAAGATCAAGATGACAAGTTCCATGGTTATAATTATTGTTTATAGCATATGTGTCATCACAATAATCATCATAGATAGGAGGCATGCTTTCATCATAGTAAATTTGCTCATCAAAGCTTGGGGGACAAAAAATATCATCTTCGTGAAACATAGCTTCCCCAAGCTTGTGGCTTTGCATATGATTAGCATCATGGATATTCAAGGAGTTCATACTAACAATATTGCAATCATGCTCATAATTCAAAGATTTAGTGCCAAACAATTTAATGCATTCTTCTTCTAACACTTTGGCACAATTTTCTTTTCCATCATACTCATGAAAGATATTAAAAAGATGAAGAGTATGAGACAAACTCAATTCCATTTTTTTGTAGTTTTCTTTTATAAACTAAACTAGTGCTAAAACAAGAAACAAAAAGATTAGATTGCAAGATCTAAAGATATACCTTCAAGCACTCACCTCCCCGGCAACGGCGTCAGAAAAGAGCTTGATGTCTACTATGCAACCTTCTCCTTGTAGACGTTGTTGGGCCTGCAAGTGCACAGGTTTGTAGGACAGTAGAAAATTTCCCTCAAGTGGATGACCTAAGGTTTGTCAATCCGTGGGAGGCGTAGGATGAAGATGGTCTCTCTCAAACAACCCTGCAACCAAATAACAAAGGGTCTATTGTGTCCCCAACCCACCCAATACAATGGTAAATTGTATAGGTGCACTAGTTCGGCGAAGAGATGAAGATACAAGTGCAATATGGATGGTAGATATAGGTATTTGTAATCTGAAATTATAAAAACAGCAAGGTAACTAATGATAAAAGTGAGCGTAAACGGTATTGCAATGATAGGAAACAAGGCCTAGGGTTCATACTTTCACTAGTGCAAGTTCTCTCAACAATAATAACATAGATAGATCATATAACAAACCCTCAACATGCAACAAAGAGTCACTCCAAAGCCACTAATAGAGGAGAACAAACGTAGAGATTATGGTAGGGGTACGAAACCACCTCAAACTATTCTTTCGGATCAATCTATAAAAGAGTTCGTACTAGAATAACACCTTAAGACACAAATCAACCAAAACCCTAATGTCACCTAGATACTCCATTGTCACCTCAAGTATCCGTGCACATGATTATACAATATGCATCACACAATCTCAGATTCATCCAACCAACATAAAAGTACTTCAAAGAGTGCCCCAAAGTTTCTACCGGAGAATCACGACGAAAACGTGTGCCAACCCCTATGCATAGGTTCCCAATGTCACGAAACCCGCAAGTTGATCACCAAAACATACATCAAGTGGATCAATAGAATAACCCATTGTCACCACGGTTATCCCACGCAAGACATACATCAAGTGTTCTCAAATCTTTAAGACTCAATCCGATAAGATTACTTCAAGGGGAAAACTCAATTCATTACAAGAGAGTAGAGGGGGAGAAGAAACATAGGATCCAACTATAATACCAAAGCTCGTGATACATCAAGATCGTGCCAAATCAAGAACACGAGAGAGAGAGAGAGAGAGAGAGATGAAACACATAGCTACTGGTACATACCCTCAGCCCCGAGGGTGAACTACTCCCTCCTCGTCATGAAGAGCGTCGGGATGATGAAGATGGCCACCGGTGATGGGTTCCCCCCCTCCGTGAGGTGCCTAACGGGCTCCCAGAGGTTTTGGTGGCTACAGAGGCTTGCGGCGTGAAACTCCCGATCTATCTTCTGTTCTGGAAGTTTTACGATACGTAGGTATATATGGGTGCAGGGGGTACGTCGGTGGAGCTACGGGGGCCCCACGAGGCAGGGGGGCGCGCCCTAGGGGGGTGGGCGCGCCCCCCACCCTCGTGAGCACCTCCCGTATCTCCTGACGTAGAGTCCAAGTCTATCCGGTGGCTTTCCTTCCAAAAATAACTTCTCCAGATGATTTCGTTCCGTTTTGACTCCGTTTGATATTCCTTTTCATCGAAATACTGAAATAGGCAAAAAAAAACAGCAATTCTGGGCTGGGCCTCAGGTTAATAGGTTAGTCCCAAAAATAATATAAAAGCGGAAAAATAAAGCCAAATATTGCCCAAAACAGTAGATAATATAGCATGGAGCAATCAAAAATTATAGATACGTTGGAGACGTATCAGCTACCATAGGGAGCATTCATTTTCCTGCTATACATTATTTTGCTCTCTTTATTGGTAGATGCATTAACGGTAAAGACGAAGCTTGTCACATGTGTGTCCCTGATCTATGTGTCCTCAAGAGTGCTGTTTCAGGTTATAAAGGTTATAACTTGGGGCAATAGTTGCACGTAGGTTGCAGAATAATAGTAGAAAGGGAGATTTATTTGGAGGAATTTATGCAACCCGTGTGGCTAATTATCTTAATGTAGCCCCATGAGAGGGGGATATGATTTTACCTCCTGTTTATTTGGATAAAGAAGTTATGTTCAATCATCATTTTCTTGAGAGGAATGCACAATTCCTCCATTATCGACTAATCTATGATGTATTTAACGTCGTCCTCAGCTCTTCCTGCTCCCTACCTTTTTGACTATCGTGCAAAAGGAAGATATGTTATCACCAGGAGGAAGCAGCTGAATACGAGAGGGGAGTGGAGGCAGCTCGCCAACACGCCGCAGCCTCAGAGGCGGTTGTCACTGTATCTCAAGACAACCCGGTTTCACTTATGGATATCGGTATGGCGGTCCTTGGTACTAGACCAACTTAGGCCAAAAACCTAAGCTTGGGGGAGTACGTATTTCTCACCGACTTTACATTCATGTTCACACACTAGCCGTCGGTGCTCATACTCTTTCATTGTATTATCCATGCTAGTTTAAATTTCTTTTTCTAGTTTTCTTCTTGTGTGCTTGATAAACCTTAAGAAAAACCAAAAAAATTAGTTAGTTTAATTTCCATGCTTGTAGTAGAAATTAAAATAAAAGCCCAAAAAGATTTCTCGTTCTTCTTTTACTTGTTGGGAGCTTTCCCGTGTAAATAGTTTTCTTTTCTTTCCTTTGGGGGTCGAGAAGACCATATTGAAAATGCTTAGTGGCTCTTATATGCATGATTGTTTATTTAACTTAGAGCCCATATTATCCTGTCTTCTCTCTTGAGTTGAATGCTTGCAGATTCCAGCTTAGTCCAATGCACGGGCACTCTTATTATTATACACATCGTTCGGTCGTGCGAGTGAAAGGCAATAATGACGATATATGATGGACTTATTGGGATGACAAAAGCTGGTATGAACTCGACCTCTCTTGTTTTTGTAAATATGATGAGTTCATAGTTTCTGAGTCAGCTTATTATGAAGTAAACATATTTGCAATGACATTTAGAGATTATAGTTGCTTGTGCCATGCTTGATTAGCTATGAGTTATAATGGTTTACCTTATGTACAACATGCTATTAGAATGATTATGATGTGGTATGATGGGATGGTATCCTCCTTTGAATGAATTGAGTGACTCGACTTGGCACATGTTCACGCATGTAGTTGAATCAAATCAACATAGCCTTCACAATATTTATGTTCATGGTGGATTATATCCTACTCATGCTTGTACTCGGTGTGAATTAATTTTAATGCATGCTTATTTTGTTGTCGCTCTCTCGCTTGGTCGCTTCCCGCCTTTTGCTAGCCTTCACCGTACTAAACGGGAATACTGCTTGTGCATCCAAACTCCTTAAACCCCAAAGTTGTTCCATATGAGTCCACCATATCTTCCTATATGCGGTATTTACCGCCGCTCCAAGTAAATTTGTATGTGCCAAACTCTAAACCTTCAAATGAAATTCTATTTTGTATGCTCGAGCAGCTCATGTTACAACTAGGGCTGCCTATATCTTCCATGCTAGGTGGGTTATTCTCAAGAGGAGTGGACTCCGCTCCTCATTCACGAGAAAGGGCCGGTAACCGGGATGCCCATTCCCATGATCCAAAATGATCAAAGTAAATCAAAATAATTAAACAAAACTCCCCCAGGGCTGTTGTTAGTTGGAGGCACTCGTTGTTTCGAGCAAGCCATGGATCGATGCTTGTTGGTGGTTGGGGGAGTATAAACCTTTACCATTCTGTTTGGGAACTGCCTATAATGCATGTAGTATGGAAGATACAACCATCTCATAGTTGTTGCGTTAACAGTGAAAGTATGCCGCTCAAAATGTTATTCAATCTCTATTTTAAAATCGAGCTCTAGCACCTCTACAAATCCCTGCTTCCCTCTGCGAAGGGCCTATCTATTTACTTTTATGTTGAGTCATCACCCTTCTTATTAAAAGCACCCCGGAGAGCACACTGTCATTTGCATTTATTACTATTGGTTTATATTGGGTATGACTTGACTGGATCTCTTTTACCATGAATTGCAATGTTTAGTCAGTCCTTGATCTTTAAAGGTGCTCTGCATTTATGTTTTGCGATCTCGGAAAGGGCTAGCGAGATTTCATTTTGTTATATCATGTTATGATTATTTTGAGAAAGTGTTGTCATCCGACTTTTATTATTATGGCTCTCTAGCTGATTATGCTATTGATATGAGTAATTGTGAGACTTAAGTGTTATTGTGAGTATGGTTAGTTCATAATATTTGCTGAAACTTGAATGCTGGCTTTTCATGTTTACAACAACAAGAGAAAACAGAGTTTGTAAAAGTTTTCTTTATCACTTTCAGTTTATCAACTGAATTGCTTGAGGACAAGCAAAGGTTTAAGCTTGGGGGAGTTGATATGTCTCCAACGTATCTACTTTTCCAAACACTTTTGCCCTTGTTTTGGACTCTAATTTTCATGATTTGAATGAAACTAACCGGATCGACGTTGTTTTCAGCAGAACTGCCATGATATTGTTTTATGTGTAGAAAAGAAAAGTTCTCGTAATGTCACGAAAATCCATGGAGGCACTTTTGGAATTTATAAGAATTAATGGGCTAAATAAATACACTGGGGGCCTAGGGGCCTGTCCACGAGATGGGCGCGCCCCAAAGGGCGTGCCCCCCTATCTCGTGGGCCCCCTGGATCTCCACTGACCTCAACTCCAACTCCATATATTCACGTTCAGGGAGAAAAAATCAGAGAGAAAGTTTCATCGCGTTTTACGACACGGAGCCGCTGCCAAGCCCTCATCTCTCTCGGCAGGGCTGATCTGGAGTCCGTTCGGGCTCGGAGAGGGGATTCGTCGTCATTGTCGTCATCATCAACCATCCTCCATCACCAATTTCATGATGCTCACCGCCATGCGTGAGTAATTCCATTGTAGGCTTGCTTTGGGACGGTGATGGGTTGGATGAGATTTACCATGTAATCAAGTTAGTCTTGTTAGGGTTTGATCCCTAGTATCCACTATGTTCGAGATTGATGTTGCTATGACTTTGCTATGCTTAATGCTTGTCACTAGGGCCCGAGTGCCATGATTTCAGATCTGAACCTATTATGTTTTCATGAATATATGTGTGTTCTTGATCCTATCTTGCAAGTCTATAGTCACGCATTATGTGTTATGATCCGACAACCCCGAAGTGACAATAATCGGGATACTTCTCGGTGATGACCGTAGTTGAGGAGTTCATGTATTCACTATGTGCTAATGCTTTGTTCCGGTTCTCTATTAAAAGGAGGCCTTAATATCCCTTAGTTTCCATTAGGACCCGGCTGCCACGGGAGGGTAGGACAAAAGATGTCATGCAAGTTCTTTTCCATAAGCACGTATGACTATTTACGAAATATATGCCTACATTACATTGATGAATTGGAGCTAGTTCTGTGTCACCCTATGTTATAGCTATTACATGAGGAATCGCATCCGCATAATTATCCATCATCGATCCATTGCCTAGGAGCTTTTCACATATGTTCTTCGCTTATTTACTTTTCCGTTACTACTGTTACAACTACTACAAAAACCCAAAAACATTTATCTTTACTTTTGCTACTGTTACCATTATTATCATACCACTTTTGCTACTAAATACTTTGCTGCAGATACTAAGTTATCCGGTGTGGTTGAATTGACAACTCAACTGCTAATACTCAAGAATATTCTTTGGCTCCCCTTGTGTCGAATCAATAAATTTGGGTTGAATACTTTACCCTCGAAAGCTGTTGCGATCCCCTATACTTGTGGGTTATCAAGCTTGCTTATGATTTTTCCAGGGTAAAAGACTTCATATAGCAGAAGATGGGCATCCGAGGGCCACCAGGGGGCCCAGGAGACAGGGGGTGCGCCCAGTAGGGGTGGGCGCGCCCCCCACCCTGCTGGCCAGGGTGTGTGTCCCCTCTGGTACTTTCTTTGCTCAATAATTCTTTTTAATTCCAAAAATGACTTTCGTGGAGCTTGAGGACTTTTGGAGCTGTGCAGAATAGGTTTCCAATATTTGCTCCTTTTCCAGCCCAGAATCCCGGCTGCCGGCATTCTCCCTCTTCATGATAAACCTTGTAAAATAAGAGAGAACAACCATAAGTATTGTCGTGGTTTTGTCACGGCAGATGTCCTCATGAAAGGTCTTAGTCGCGGAGCCATCGCTACGGGTTAACTTAGAGGGGTTAAAGCGGACGTAAAGACACGAGAGTTATACTAGTTCGGCCCCTTCGATGAAGGTAAAAGCCTACGTCTAGTTTGTGATGGGATTGATGTGGTCTCGATGACTAGGGATCAAACAGCTTCGCCTAGACCTCGAGTTATGGTTGTCTGTCCCTAAACCGCCGCCGGGTCGTCCCCTTATATACATGGGTTGACGCCCGGCTGGTCTACAGAGTCTCGAGGCCGACTGCATAAGTGTTCGCCCGGTCTCTCCTTTCCTTATCTTACAACACAAGTTACATGACTAAGGCGGTTTTACCATTATGGGCCCTAATCCGCCTTTGGGCTCCGGCCTCTAAGTTTCATAGTAAAGCGCCATCTTCAGAGTCATAGCTGGCTTCGATATAGCTGAGGGTGAACCCGACCCTCATGTGCGGATTACACTCAGTAGTTACATCCCCAACATTAGGCCCCAGATTGATTTGAACCTGTTCATGTCAATCTTCGACTTTTAGAAAAAACTCGGTGAACATCTTCCTTCATTTCTCGTAAACCGCCATGACGTCATCCTCTGGACACAGCAACAGATCATCTTGACGTCATCTCTATAAAAAACGAAATGACAAGATTCCCTTCATTTAATATTATCCTGGAAATCGAGGCGACAGCTGCGCCATCTGCCGCTTTCAGTTCCTCGATTCTCGCGTCTGTCAATTACTCTCTGCCTTATTATAAATAGACCTGAGGGCCCTTTCTCTTCTTCCCCTTCCGTACTTCTTCTTCCTCGCGATGCCCCAGCTCTGAAGCTCTGCCGTCGCCTTCGACCTTCAAACGTTGCATCACCAAAGGCCGCTGCATCAACCTGTTTGTACCAGAGATCCTCGGTGTCCCTCCGCTATCCTGCGCATCCGGTAAGATTCTTCCTCATTCCCCTAGATCTGTATCTTAGGGCTCCTGTTCTCATCGGTGTTCATAGGTGTTCATCCCTAGTTTCTTCGTATTCGCTCTGCCATAGCTTCTTTAGTTCAACTGTAGCATATATCTTGTGCGGTAGTTGCTCCGCATTCAGTTTAGCACTTAGTAGATCTTCCTTTTTGTTCAGAATCCCTTGATAGAACGCACAAACTTCTCTGCCCTTCTTTAAAGCCTTTATAGATCGCAGAAAATTTTTCTTACTGAATCTTTGGTAGATCCAAATTAATTCCGTCGATGTGTGAAACCTGTTTCTGTCAACACTTAGCAGATTTTTCAGCTTTGTCCTTTCTGCCTAAGGGCGGTTTAATTTTTGATAGCTAATCCGCCATACCTCATTAGTCCTCACTTAAACCGGCAACTGAAACTGAATGGCAATCTGCCGGTTTAACACTAAATAATATGCATAAACCGTTAACTGTAAACCGGCCCTTACTTTTCCTTTCACAGTTTTTCTTCTGGAATGGCCAAACAATTCTCTGCCTGCAATTGAGTTCCGTCCAAGATCACTGAAACACAAATCGATGGATATGTCACCACTGGCGCTTTAGCATCCAAAAGTGTCCTTCATTGGCGTGTTCCAGATTCTGAATGCCCTCCTAAACCTCAAGAGGGAGAAGTGATTGTATTTATGCAACACTTAGACCGGGGATTCAGCCCGCCCGGATCAAAATTTTTCCGGGATGTCCTCGCAAGCTTCCAACTCCATCCACAAGATATTGGTCCGAACTCTGTGTCCAATATAAGCAACTTTCAAGTCTTCTGCGAAGTCTATCTTCAAGAAGAACCAACTGTGGAATTATTCCGAGATTTCTTTCATTGGAACCGCCGTACAGAGTTTTCGGACGGTCCTAACACAGAACTTGGTGGCGTTTCAATCCAAAAAAGGAAAGAAGTGGACTTTCCTCACGCCAAACATCATAGCCATCCGAAAGATTGGAATCAAACCTGGTTCTATTGTCGAATACTGCTCCTAACGGAGAAAATCCCTTGCTGGGTTATCGCCCTCACCGGCTTAGCAACAATCACCCATTGCCTTCACGCTTGATCGCCGCAGAACGGAAGAACTTTGCACCCCAAATTATCAAACTCCGGGCTCTAATGGCCAATGGCTTAACCGGTATTGACCTTGTCCGCTGTTGGGTTTCTTGGGCATCTTGCCATTAAGCCGCTGCCCCGGATTGATGCATGAATACACCGTAACGCTAAAGACCCTCAATGACATCACGAGCTATCAATAATCGAGCTTGAAGTTGCCGAGACAAAGGAAGAAAATGCTCGATGAACCGATCTCCGCGTGCAGCCAAACCGGGTTGGCCTCATATGCGTCTCCAACAAACCGCCCGCAGAAGGCTCCACTCATTGCTCTACTGATTTTGATTCCCTATTGATTGTATTAATCCCTTTATTAATTCTCGGGCTAACAGCTCCTTTTGAAACGAACGAAACCGCCCGGTTCCTCGTAAAGACCAAGACCACCAAGAAAGTCGGCAAGAGGAAAACCGCCGAGTCTTCCGAATCACGGAGGATGAAGAATCAGATGCTGAGGTAGAGCTTGCCTTACTTTGCTCCTTTTGTCATTCATCTTATTGACAGCTACAATTCCTGTGATGACGCCGAGGCCAGCCATGCGAGATCCTGTTGAGGTAATCCTTCTTTCTTCCGATTCTGATCTTGTACCGGTTAAAAGAATTCGCCCACAGTCCGGAAAGTGAAACAATCTCACTCTCGTGCTCATTTGAATCCAAAACTTTCTTTGAAGACACAAAGAACTGAAGAACGCCGTACTGACCCAAGATAGCGGTCAACAAATTACGTCGTCCGGTTTGGCTGACACACCAACCCGGAAATGTCGCCCGTAGGTGACTTGTTCTCCGAAAAGCGTTATCCTTTGAAAGGTTTCTTCCGATGTCCTCTCAATCCGTCGACCAATTATCGTGCTTCTTCCAACTCTTCTGGCGGTTCATCAACCACTCAGCTGCCTCCTCTCAAAGTTGCTGCTGGGTAAGCATATTACTCCATTTGTTTTTTGCATTTGTCGGTTTATCATATTCTAACCCTTGATGTTGTAGCACCAAGGCTCGCCTAAGTAAGAAGGCGAAGACCCTCGACCCTACTGTGGATGTTGATCCGGAGAAGACTCCAGAGCATCATGGTGAAAATCCCGAAGTTGCTAAAAACAACTCTGCTGGGGTTAATCAAGATGACAATGCTAACCCGCCAGAGGTTGAACCAGATGTCCAAGTTGAGACGTCACATCCTGCTCCACCGAGTCCCGCAGTTAACAACGGGATTCGGCTGCTGATCCGCCAAGCCCGGGTATGAAAGCACCAAGCCCAGAAAAAAATGCCAATCCGGCCAGCCCAACCAAAGATGACGATGTCGTAGTGACGGGCACCGCATATACCGCCCCTAGCAATCCGGTTGCTCTATCAAAACACAGCGCCAAGGAAGAGTTTACTGCCATGAGTAAAGGGAAGGAAAAAACTGATCTGTCAGCTTATGACAATCTCTCTGCCCAAGATCTTCACTCCGGCTTCCTGAACCGGCTCTACACAGGTCGTGATTTCGAAGCCGGTCTGGTCAATCTTATGAAGGAGCGCTATGAGGTAAGGAGTTATGCCTCTTTTGTACCTTCATTGCGTAGTAGCCCCCAAGGGCCGGTTCAACTTAGCTTAGTTAAACCGGGACTTAATATAAAACTCAAACTTTTCAGACTTCATTGATGTAGTCATAAGGGCCGGTTCAACTTAGTATAGTTAAACCGGATCAGAATTTGTATCGCCAGAGCGTAACATGTTCGAGCAAATAGCCATTAGCCCCCAAGTGCCAAGTTGAATACCAGTATTGAGCTTGGGACTTTGTGATGAAACTACTAACGTGCTCCCTTTTTGTCACAGAGAGTGAGATACGCCAACAAACCTCACAAATCAATGACCTTCATGTCAATCTGAAATCTCAACAAGCAGAAGCCTACAAGGCCAAGGATGAGCTGAAAACCGCCTTGACTACTATGGAGCAGCTCAAGGAGTGGTTTAAATCTGAGCAGGCCAACTGGGATACTGAGAAAGGTGGGTTGCTAAAACGGGCGGAGGATGCCGAGGCATCTCTTAAACCGGTGACGGAAGAACTCAACGGATTAAAGAACCAAATTAACGCCATGACCTCTGCAATATTTGGTAAGAAATGTTTCACCAAGGTTATGATTAATATTCCGTTTTGACATCTCCGCCGGTTTAACCCGAACTTTCTTAAACCGGTATAGGTAAGCGCATTGCTCATCTGGGCTCTGACATGCGGAAGAAACTCAAGGCCGCGTATACGCTAATTGACCAGCTGTATACCGGCACCCAACGAGTTATTTGCGCCACCTCTTATGATAACACAGCTCCGTCATTGATCAAGGATACACTGGACCGGCTATCCATGATACCAGCACAGCTAGAAGAATTGTAACAATCCGCTGCCCGGGCTGGCACCTTATTGGCTTTAACTCGTGCCAAAGCATGGATAGCTGATCTTGATCCGGCTGACATAGCCAAAGGCTTCCCCAGTGCTCAAGAAAATGGCGAAGCATTTGATAATGATGCTCTCAAGCGGGTAACAACGGAGATACGTCCTTCTGGCGAAGTCAATCGTCAGCAGAGGCCAACCCGACGGTTCACCGCTCCTTCTACGATGCAAACAACAGACGGGTTGAAGCTGTTATTCCGTAAGTGCGTAACCTTGTTCCACCAACCCGTAAGCACACTTATGCCCCTGACGTTGATCCGGCTGAGCTTATAAGTGAAGAGGCTGTCTTTCCGGCTTTAACCTGGATTGACTGGACCACCAATGACTTCCGGCCCTTGGGTGGTGAGGAGGAAGAAGTTGAACCGACGCCAGACGACCCGTCTTCTTCACGTCAACCCGGCAATGAAGCTTAATCCGTCAAGCCGGTTGATGCATTAGAAGCTGCCTGTCATGACGCCATTCCAAATTTTGGGCCTCTGCCTTGTAATAGGATAGCCATCACTTTTGTTTTTAATATGCCTTCGTGCCCTTCTGCGGACTCCTTTGATTGAATGATCGAAACCTTCAATTTAAATTGCATGTAGTTGCAAAATCTTAAACCATTTCAAATGGGTTCTGTGTGCCAGCCGCTTTGTGACATTCATACATATATGAAATATGGAGGTATATAATAAAATTTTTTGTGATACAAAATACCTGCCGTCGCTGAGCATGAAGTTGGCTTAGCCAATCTTGAAACGGAGGTTGTATAAACCATTACTGTCAAAGGAGAGAACAGCTCCTGTGTTTATACTGCCGGTTTACCACGCACACCGTGCCAGGTTAGAATAAGGTCCCTGTTACTCCATAATAGGATGTTAACAGAAAACATCAAACCGGTGAAATTATCACCGGATTAAGAAAAATTGACCGACTTCCATTAACTGACAGCTTTGAAAACGGTTTAATAATGTTGTCGGTTTAAGAAACGCAACAAAAATCAAATAACAGTTGACAAACATGGGAGCAAAGGCAATGATAAACCGTTTGCAAAAGATAAAGCTGTACTAAGCCGATCAGATGGTGTTACCATGGTCGGACACGACCAAGCTCCCTATAAGGTGTAGCCATGGTTCGAGTCAGCCAGGTCCCCAACTGAAACCGCGGCATTATGCCAATCAAGTGGCGTGGCAATGGTTCGGGTTCGACCAAGCCCCCAAGTGACTTTAGGGCCTTAGGCCGATCAAAAAGCGTGACTGGTTCAGATTTGACCATGTCCCCAAGTGATCTGGTGGCTTTCGCCTATCATAAGGTGTTGCATTGGTTCGGACACGACCAAGCCCCCAAGTGATATCATAAAGCTTTTTAGAAAGAAAACTCAAGGGGTAAACCGAGGCCGCTTTAAGACGTAACAACTCCATGTAACCACACATGATGTAACAGAACAGATACCCCGCTTTAGCCGAGGCTCCGGTTTATTGCTTTATTCATAATATATACACTGTCATAATATGTACATAAGTAGAGCCGATGGCTCAGGTATAATAAGGCCGAAGATGAGCTATGTTCCATGGCCTGTTGGTCTCCTCTTCTGACGTGCGTGAGTCTTTATGCTCTCGAACATCGATCAGATAGTACGACCCATTGTGCAGATTCTTGCTGACCATGAAAGGTCCCTCCCAAGGTGGGGATAGCTTGTGCGATTCATGCGGTCTTGAATGAGCCGAAGCACCAAATCTCCTTCTTGAAAGGTTCTGGTTCTGACCCGGCGACTATGATAACAACGAAGATCCTGCTGGTAAATCGCCGAGCGAGCAGCTGCTATGTCTCGCTTTTCATCCAGCCGATCCAAAGCGTCCTGTCGTGCTGTCTCGTTATCCGCTTCAACATAGGCTGCCACACGAGGTGAGTCATGACGGACGTCGCTGGGAAGAACCGCCTCCGCTCCATAAACCATAAAGAACAGCGTGTATCCCGTGGATCTGTTAGGCGTAGTATTTATACTCCATAACACAGACGGTAGCTCTTCTACCCAACAACCCGGCGTCCTCTGCAAAGGGACCATAAGCCGGGGCTTGATGCCTCTCAGGATCTCTTGATTGGCTCTTTCCGCTTGACCATTGGACCGTGGGTGAGCTATCAAGAAACGTCAAGCGGATGTGCTCACGTTCGCAGAACTCCTTCATGGCACCTTTGGACAAATTGGTACCATTATCTCGTAATGATACCGTGGAAAACCAAACCGAAAATCACCTTTTTGATTAATTGAACCGCCGTGGCCGCATCACACTTGCTAACAGGTTCTGCCTCTACCCACTTTGTAAATTTATCAACCGCCACCAACAGGTGCGTCTTCTTGTCCTTGGACCTTTTGAAAGGTCCAACCATATCCAGCCCCCAAGTCGCAAACGGCCAAGTAATTGGAATCATCCTCAATTCTTGGGCCGGTACATGAGCACGTCTGGAAAACTTTTGGCAACCATCACATTGTCTGACCAGATCTTCCGCATCAGCATGGGCAGTCAACCAATAGAAACCGTGGCAGAATGCTTTAGCCACCAAGGATTTTGCACCGGCGTGGTGACCACAGTCTCCTTCATGGATATCACGCAATATTTCACAGCCTTCCTCAGGGGACACACAGCGTTGAAACGCCCCTGACACACTGCAATGATGCAACTCGCCATTAACAATGGTCATAGACTTAGACCGCCGAATTATCTGTCGGGCCAACGTCTCATCTTCTGGTAACTCGCCCCGGTTCATGTACGCCAGATAAGGGAGCGTCCAATCTGGAATGACATGCAGAGCTGCCACCAACTGAGCCTCCGGATCAGGAATAGCCAAATCCGCTTCATCAGGGAGCTTGACTGACGGGTTGTGCAGTACATCGAGAAAAACATTGGGCGGGACCGGTTTGCGTTGAGAGCCCAACCGGCTCAAAGCGTCCGCCGCTTCGTTCTTCCGACGATCCAAGTGGTCCACCTGATAACCCTTGAAATGACCTGCGACAACGTCCACCTCACGACAATATGCAGCCATGAGTGGGTCTTTGAAATCCCAAGTGCCAGACACCTGTTGAGCCACTAAGTCCGAGTCATCGAAGCACTTACCCGGCTTAGATTCATCTCCTTAGCCATCCGAAGACCATGGAGCAAGGCTTCATACTCAGCTGCATTGTTAGTACAAGGGAACATTAAGCGGAGGACGTAACAAAACTTGTCACCTCGTGGGGAAGTTAATACGACTCCAGCCCCCGAACCCTCCAACCGACCGGATCCGTCAAAATGGATGGTCCAATATGTATGATCCGGCTTCTCTTGGCGCTTGCAACTCCGTCCAATCATTAATGAAATCCACAAGTGCTTGAGACTTCATCGCCGTCCGAGGTACATACTTCAAACCGTATGCCCAAGCTCTATGGCCCACTTGGCAATCCGCCGCCGCCTCCGGTTCTCAGATGATATCACCTAAGGGAGCTGAATCGACCACCGTGATGGGATGCCCTTGGAAATCGCTTCAGCTTCCGACTTGCCATAAAAACTCCATACACCAGCTTACGCCAATGCGGATATCTGCTTAGATTCAATAAGCACCTCGCCGATATAATAAACCGGACGTTGAACTGGATGCTCCTTCCTGCCTCCTTCCGCTCTACCACAATGGCCACGCTTAATCGCCTGGCGTTAGCGACAACATATAGCGTAAGCGGCTCCTTGTCGATGGGGGCGGCGAGCACAGCGGGTTGGCCAATTGCCGCTTTAAGTCCTCCAACGCTTCATCACGGGCCGACTCGCATAAACCGATCCATCTTCTTCAAAGATCTGGTACAAAGGGATGGCCTTCTCTCCGAGGCGGCTGATAAACCGGCTCAGCGCGGCAATCGGGCCCGCCAAACGCTGGACATCATTAATACACTTTGGTTTAGCCAGGGAGGTGATAGCCGTAATCTTCTCCGGATTAGCTTCAATCCCCCTGTTGGACACAAGAAAACCCAATAACTTGCTCGCCGAACACCAAAGACACATTTGGCGGGTTGAGCATCATATTGTAACCCCGCTGGTTTTGAAAGGTTTCTTTCAAATCATCACTCCGTGTTTCCTTCTTTCTTGACTTAACCACAATCTCATCCACATAGGCATGCACATTACGTCCGATCTGTTTATGCAAGCAATTACAGACACAACGCCGATAAGTTGCTTGGGCGCTCTTGAGCCCAAAAGGCATAGACACATAGCAGAAGGCTCCAAAGGGAGTGATAAACGTTGTCTTCTCCTGGTCCTTAACCGCCATCTTGATCTGATGATATCCAGAATACGCATCCAAAAAGCTCAAACGCTCACAACCCAAAGTGGCATCAATAATCTGGTCAATGCGGGGGAGGGAAAAAAGATCTGTTGGACAAGCCTTGTTAAGATTTGTGTAATCCACACACATGCGCCAAGTGCCGTTTTTCTTAAGGACCAACACCGGATTAGCAAGCCACTCTGGATGAAAAACTTCAACGATAAAACCCGCTGCTAAGAGCCTGGCAACCTCCTCTCCAATGGCCTTACGCCTCTCCTCGTTAAACCAGCGGAGAAACTGCTTTACCGGTTTGTACTTGGGATCAACATTAAGAGTGTGCTCACGAGCTCCTCGGTACACCCGGCATGTCGGAAGGCTTCCATGCAAAATGTCCCGATTCTCACGGATGAACTTCGATGGTAGCGCCGCTTTCCTATTTTGGATCCAAGTTGGCACCGATGCGAATCGCTTGGACGAATCGCCAGTACGAAGTCAACAAGCTTAGTCTCACCGCCGATTTAAACTTCAGGGCGGATCGTGCTCAGTAGTTGGCTTCTTCAATGGAGTCATGTCCGCCGGATAAACATTGTCCTTATAATACTTCAGCTCCTCGGTGGAACAAACCGACTCTGCGTAAGCCGCATCACCTTCCTCACACTCCAAAGCGATCTTGCGGCTCCCATGAACCGTTATTGTCCCCTTGTGACCCGGCATCTTGAGCTGCAAATAGATATAACAAGGTCGTGCCATGAACTTGGCATAAGCCGGCCGCCCAAACAGGGCATGATAAGGACTTTGAATTTTCACCACTTCAAACGTCAATGTTTCTGATCTGGAGTCATGTTCATCCCCAAGGCCACCTCGAGCTATTTTACCAACCGGATATGTTGGGACTTGCGGGCACCACACCATGGAACACCGTATTGGACGGTTTGAGATGTTTATCTGTTAACCCCATACGATGGAAGGTCTCGTAGTACGTGATGTTGATGCTGCTCCCTCCGTCCATACGCACCTTGGTGAACTTATAACCTCCTACGAGGTGCCACCACTGGGGCTAGCTGACCCGGATTGTCAACCCGGGAGGATGATCCTCTCTACTCCACACAATGGGCTGCTCGACCAACAGAGGTAATGAGGCACGGCCGGTTCAACAACGTTGATCGCCCGCTTCAAGCTTCCGGTCTCGCTTGTCTAAGCTGGTGGTGAAGACGTGGTACTGCCCACTATTCAAATACTTTGGGTTGCTCGATAACCCATCGCTGCTTCTGCTGATTGTAACCACCCTGGTTATTCGATTGTTCTGATTGTTATGTCCGCCTCGATTACCATTAAACCTGGACCGGAATTTCCTCCATCGTAACCCGGCGGACCACGAACCACCGCCGAACCTTGATCATACCGAAAGCATTAGAACTTTTGAACTCCTGCATAATGTAACAATCCTTCCAGAGGTGATTTCTTTGGCGCCTCCTTCGTCCCATGCTTGGACGGGGTTGATTCAACAGATAGTTCAAGCGGTCCGGATTGGGATTAGGCGCTCCACCTTGATTCGGCTGTTTACCCTTGCGCCACCGCCCTTGTCCTGCAGCGTTGGTGTTGGCTATGAAGTCCATGTTGCCGTTCGCTTTACGCTTATTTCCACCATTACCTGCCGGGTGATGCTGCTGGCTTTTGGAGTTGCTGTTCTACTTTCCCTTCCCTGTCTCATCATCATCATCCGACTCGGGATCCTTGGTACTATCAGAATCAGCGTACTTCACTAAAACGCCCATGAGAGTGCCCATGTCATTGGAAAACCGCTTCATGCGTCCCAACTTCAACTTTAAAGGTTTAAACCGGCAGTTGCCCTCTAGGGTCAAGATCACAGAATCAGCGTTGATCCGGTCTGAAGAATGTAAGACTTCCGAGACACGGCGTACCCAATGGGTTGTTGATTCCCCCTGACCCTGGACACAAGCCGCCAAGTCCACCACAGACATGGGCTGCTTACAGGTATCTTTGAAATTCTGAATGAACCGGGTCCGCAACTGGGCCCATGAACTGATGGAATTGGGTGGCAAGCTTTTCAACCAAGTACGGGCCGTGCCCTCGAGCATCATGGTGAAGTACTTCGCACACGCGGCTTCATCCACATCCAGCATCTCCATGGCCATCTTATAACTCTCTATCCATGCTTCTGGAGCCAGATCGGCGGTGTAGTTTGGCACCTTGCGCAGCCCCTTGAAATCCTTGGGCAAGCGTACATTGCGTAAAGCGGGGACGAGGCAAGGCACCCCCAGGCTCAAAGATGGTCGGGCGAACCGGCGTAAGCTGATAATCCTGATGCTGTGCTGCTAACTCGGCCTCCCTACGTGCCCGGGCCCGGTCCACCACCTCCTGAGCGTTGTCGAAACCACCCGCCGGGTTGTTGCCACGGGGCGCACTGCGCCGTGCATTACTTGATACGGCCGGTTCATCCACGCTACCGCTATAGCTCCGGCTTGGGCGGGGGTAGAGTGGATCCGATCGCGGCTGTCTGAATACGCTTCTGTTGGACGAGCTGTCCTAAGGAGTTCCTTGACCCGCGCGTCTCTACCGCCTGGTGAATCGCCTTCAATTGAATCGCCCAACCGTGCCGCAGCCGCAACAAGGTTATCCATCGGGTTGGAGTAGTGACCTTGAGGTGTTTGCACAGCCCGAGGCGTGCGGTATGATGGCGAGGTAGATCTATTACGCTGGGCGAATCAAGCGCATCCGTCCAGTGCTTCCGCCCGGTTTACCACCGCGGATTCGGATCCCTGCTCACAGGGTGTTGAAGAGATCTCTTCCCTCGAAAATCAAGGCAAACAGGATCTGTATTTCCTCTTCATGACTTCATGCGACGCGTTACGATCCAGCATGAGCCTATAAGCTTGCGCATCCAAAGCGGCCGCTTCGCCGCCATCCTGGCGTCTGCGCAATGCCAGATCCGCTTTAGCTCGGTGATTTGTTCCTTCACCTTTGCAATCTCTGCATTATGAATGTCCCGTCCGCCGGGTTAACCTCTCGCCATGAGCACAACCAACGCATCGAATAGTTCTGATAAAACTTGAGCCGGCGGGCGCACAGGGCCTCCTGCCCCGGCTGCCATCGCCGCTGTTGGACCGGCGACCATTGTCGCAGCGGTCGAAGAGTGAAGCATCGCTTTTGTACCGGCCATGAATATTCCAACCCGGTTGGGCAGATCGAAGGGGTCCGGAATACTGTCACCGTCGGAACAGCCCCCAATCTAGCCATCTTGCAGATGATACAGAGACTCAGATTCTCCGGTCGACGACTCGTCATCAGAGCAGACGACGGTTTCGCCACCAGATTCTGATCCGTCCTCATAACTTCCTCCGTGGATGACTCCCACGAAGGCACGCTTGACGGCCGGTTTAGCCTGGCCAGGTTTATACGCCGAGCCGTCTCGACGAGCTCGGTGCGGATGTCCGGCTCAGCCACAGCTCACCGATCTTGCCGATGAAAACGTGTATGCCACCAAAGGGGACCCGTACCAGACTCAATTGAGCCGCCTCGGGCCCCAACCTGCATCGTCGATGTAGAGCTTGCCGCGACGACTCTTGGTCATCCGCCCACAGCGTAGCCTTCGAGTCCTTCGAGCTTGCCCTCCAAGATCATCAAACCATCATGCGATAGCCCCACGGTGGCGCCAACCGCCGTGGTTTTGTCACGGCAGATGTCCTCATGAAAGGACTTAGTCATGAGCCATCGCTACGGGTTAACTTAGAGGGGTTAAAGCGGACGTAAAGACACGAGAGTTATACTAGTTCGGCCCCTTCGATGAAGGTAAAAGCCTACGTCTAGTTTGTGATGGGATTGATGTGGTCTCGATGACTAGGGAGCAAACAGCTTCGCCTAGACCTCGAGTTGTTGTTGTCTGTCCCTAAACCGCCGCCGGGTCGTCCCCTTATATACATGGGTTGACGCCCGGCTGGTCTACAGAGTCCCGAGGCCGACTCGTACAAGTGTTCGGCTCGGTCTCTCCTTTCCTTATCTTACAACACAAGTTACATGACTAAGGCGGTTTTACCATTATGGGCCCTAATCCGCCTTTGGGCTCCGGGCCTCTAAGTTTCATAGTAAAGCGCCATCTTCAGAGTCTTCGCGGGCTTCGATATAGCTGAGGGTGAACCGGCCCCTCCTGGGCGGTTTACACTCAGTAGTTACATCCCCAACAAGTATTGTGACATAACATGTAATAACAGCCCAAAACACAATAAATATCGATATAAAAGCATGATGCAAAATGGACGTATCAACTCCCCCAAGCTTAGACCACGCTTGTCCTCAAGCGGAAGCCGATATCGAAAAATATGTCCACATGTTTAGAGATAGAGGTGTCGATAAAACAAAAATACGGACATGAGGGCATCATGATCATTCTTATAACAGCAACATATATAGATTTTGTCATATGATTTCTCATGCTCAAGTAACAATCTATTCACAATGTTAAGTATGGTTCAGAAACTTCATTGAGAACTAACAAACTATAATCTTAGTCATTGAAGCAATTACAATTTGTCATAACATCAGAAAGAGTCAAGAATAGAGCTTTTCAGCAAGTCCACATACTCAACTATCATATAGTCTTCTACAATTGCTAACACTCACGCAATACTTATGGTTATGGAGTTTTAATCGGACACAGAGAAAGATAGGGGCTTATAGTGTTGCCTCCCAATGTTTTACCTCATGGGTAATGTCAACAATAATAGGTCATGCTAACTTACATCCAATTGGATATATATATCAGGATCTTTCCAACACGAGGTGCTTGCCAAAGGATAAAATGAAAAAGGGAAAGGTGAAGATCACCTTGACTCCTGCAAAAAGTAAAAGACACAAAGTAAAAGATAGGCCCTTCGCAGAGGGAAGCAGAGGTCGTCATGTGCTTTTAGGGTTGGATGCACAAAATCTTAATGCAAAAGAACGTCACTTTATATTGCCACTTGTGATATGAACCTTTATTATGCAAATTGTCGCTTTTATTACTTCCATATCACACGATCGTATAAAGCTTATTTTCTCCGCACTAATAAGTCACACATATTTAGAGAGCAATTTTTATTGCTTGCAACATGACAACTTACTTGAAGGATCTTACTCAATCCATAGGTAGATATGGTGGACTCTCATGGCAAGACTGAGTTTAAGGATATTTGGAAGCACAAGTAGTATCTCTACTTGGTGCAAGGAATTTGGCTAGCATGAGGGGGAAAGGCAAGCTCAACATGTTGAACGATCCATGACAATATACTTTAACTAAGATGTGAGAAAACATAACCCATTACGTTGTCTTCCTTGTCCAACATCCACTCTTTAGCATGTCATACTTTAATGAGTGCTCACAATTATGAAAGATGTCCAAGATAGTATATTTATATGTGAGAACCTCTCTCTCTCTTTATTACTTCCTATTAATTGCAACAATGACCAAAACTATGTTTGTAAACTCTCAATAACTTTTATGCCTCATACTCTTTATATGTGAAGTCATTACTATCCATAAGATCAATATGAACACTTTTATTATTTTTATTCTTTCTATTTTCTCAAGATCATAGCAAGATAGCAAAGCCCTTGACTCAACACTAATCTTTATTATATAGCTCACGGACTCTATTACATAGAAGGATCACAAAGCAAAAACTTGAAACTAATTCATACCAAAACTTTATTCTACTAGATCAAGATATTACTAAAAGGATCGAACTAAGAAAAACGGTAAAGATGGGAGTGTGATGGTGATACGATACCGGGGCACCTCCCTTAAGCTTGGCAGTTGCCAAGAGGAGTGCCCATACCCATGTGATTATGTCTTCGGAGGTGGTGAAGGAGTTGTTGGTGATGTAGGCTTCCTCCTCAACTTGCGCTTGAGAATGGAATTTTGCTCCTTTAGATCATCGATCTCCCGCTCAAGGCTTAATGTTCTTTTGCATAGTTCATGTTTGTTTTCCTGCAAGAGGCGAAAAGGGATAAACTCGATCTTGGGCTTCTTTGCCCTATCGGGGAGGCTTGATACGTCTCCAACGTATCTATAATTTTTGATTGCTCCATGCTATATTATCTACTGTTTTGAGCAATATTGGGCTTTATTATTCACTTTTATATTACTTTTGGGACTAACCTATTAACCGGAGGCCCAGCCCATATTGCTGTTTTATTGCCTGTTTCAGTATTTTGAGGAAAAGGAATATCAAACGGAGTCCAAACGGAATGAAACTTTCGGCAACATGATTTTTTGGAAGAATATCACCCAGGAGACTTGGAGTTCACGTCAGAAGACCCTCGAGGAGGCCACGAGATAGGAGGGCGCCCATCCCATCGGCGCGCCTCATCGTGGGCCCCTCGAGCACCGCCGACCGACTTCTTTCGCCTATATAGTCCCACGCACCCTAAAAACATCCACGGAGAAGATAGATCGGGAATTACGCCGCGCAAGCCTCAGAGCCACAAAACCTCTCGGGAGCCCGTTCCGCACCTTGGGAGGGAATCCATCACCGATGGCCATCTTCATCATCCCGGCGCTCTCCATGACGAGGAGGGAGTAGTTCACCCTCGGGGCTGAGGGTATGTACCAAGAGCTATGTGTTTGATCTCTCTCTCTCTCTCGTGTTCTCTCCGTGTTCTCTCTATGGCACGATCTTGATGTATCCCGAGCTTTGCTATTGTAGTTGGATCTTATGATGTTTCTCCCCTCTACTCTCTTGTGATGAACTGAGTTTCCCTTTGAAGTTATCTTATCGGATTGAGTCTTTTATGAGAACACTTGATGTATGTCTTGCCGTGCTTATCTGTGGTGACAATGGGATATCATGTGCCTCTTGATGTATGTTTTGGTGACCAACTTGCGGGTTCCGCCCATGAACCTATGCATAGGGGTTGGCACACGTTCTTGACTCTCCGGTAGAAACTTTGGGGCACTCTTTGAAGTACTTTGTGTTGTTTGGATAAATCTGAGATTGTGTGATGCATATCGTATAATCATGCCCACGGATACTTGAGGTGACAATGGAGTATCTAGGTGACATTAGGGCTTTGGTTGATTTGTGTCTTAAGGTGTTATTCTAGTACGAACTCTTGAATAGATTGATCTGAAAGAATAACTTTGAGGTGGTTTCGTACCCTACCATAATCTCTACATTTGTTCTCCGCTATTAGTGGCTTTGGAGTGACTCTTTGTTGCATGTTGAGGGCTTGTTATATGATCTATCTATGTTATTATTGTTGAGAGAACTTGCACTAGTGAAAGTATGAACCCTAGGCCTTGTTCCCTATCATTGCAATACCATTTACGCTCACTTTTACCTTTAGTTACCTTGCTGTTTTTTATTTTTTTAGATTACAAAAGCCTTTATCTACTATCCATATCGCACTTGTATCACCATATCTTCACCGAACTAGTGCACCTATACAATTTACCATTGTATTGGGTGTGTTGGGGACACAAGCACTAGTAGCAAACGGGTCAAACGTGAAGCACGTTAGTGCCGGTTTGTAAAAAAACCGGCACTAATGTGATCAATAGTGCCGGTTCGAATGGCTATGCATTAGTGCCGGTTCGTAATGAACCTTTAGTACCGGTTCGTGCCACGAACCGGTACTAAAGGGGTGGTGGCAGGCTGGCGTCAGGCCGGGGCCCCACGAGCCCCTTTAGTGACGGTTTGTGACACAAACCGGTACTAAAGGTCTAACCTATAGTACCGGTTTGTGTCACCAACCGGCACTACAGAGTCTTAACCTATAGTCCCTTGAAGACACAAACCCGGCACTATAGGGCAATTTTCAAACTCTACCCCCCACGTGTATCGCCATTTCAGTTTTGAAAAATCAAAAGAAAATGATAAAAACTTCAGAAAATAAAATCTTTCGAGAGGTAGTTATATTACTACATCTACTAGTTAGGAAAATTTGAAAACTTAAATTTGGACATGTTTTGCAAAAGTGTAGGGAAAATGTAAACGGCTATAACTTTTGCATACGATGTCGGAAAAAACGTATAATATATCAAAAAATTCAGCACGAAAATCCGCATCCGATGGAGACCGCCTACGGCCTGTTTGGAATTTTTTAGAATCCTCAAATTCCAAAAGGAAAAAAAGATATGGTCAAATTTCAGCACAAAAAAAAATTGGTTAAATCTGGTCAAACTACTTATTCAAGAAGTATTAATGTTACTACATAATTATTCAAGAATATTAGTGTTACTAAATAATTATTTCAATTTTTTGAATTTTGGTCAAATATGGTCAAACTATGGTCAAACTGTGGTCAAACTATGGTCAAACTTATTCAAGAAATATTAGCGTTACTAAATAATTACTGTTTTTTTAGAATAATAGTTTCAAACTCAAACGATGAAATGTGTGACTTCATGCTCAAGCTAAACTCCTGAGGGTTAATAGCATTAACATCTTACTATTGTCAGGAAAACAACAAGTGCAGACTTGGAAACGAAGGAGAATAGAACCCCGAAAGTTAAGCGTGCTCGGGCTGGGGTAGTGAGAGGGATGGGTGACCGGTCGGGAAGTTAGATGATTTGGAATGAGTGATCCACACTTGAGCGGTTAAGAGAGGTGATTAGAGACTAAATTATCAAATAATTCAGAAAAATTAAAAATCGAAAAAAAATCAAATTTTTTTTCCAAAATTTTCAAAAAAAAAAACAACCTTTAGTACCGATTGGTAACACCAACCGGTACTAAAGGTCCCCCATACCAGGGCGTGAGCTCACGCCACGTGGTGGCACTTTAGCGCCGGTTCGTGCCGAACCGGTACTAAAGGGGGGGGGCCTTTAGTGCCCACACTTAATGCCGGTTCCATAACCGGCACTAAAGGCCCTTATAAACCGGTTTTAAAGCTCTGTTTTCTACTAGTGAAGAGACTCTTTGTTATTTGGTTGCAGGGTTGTTTGAGAGAGACCATCTTCATCCTACGCCTCCCATGGATTGATAAACCTTAGGTCATCCACTTGAGGGAAATTTGCTATTGTCCTACAAACCTGTGCACTTGCAGGCCCAACAACGTCTACAAGGAGAAGGTTGCGTAGTAGACATCAAGCTCTTTTCTAGCGCCGTTGCCGTTGAGGTGAGTGCTTGAAGGTATATCTTTAGATCTTGCAATCGAGTCTTTTTGTTTCTTGTTTTATCACTAGTTTAGTTATAAAAGAAATTACAAAAAAATGGAGTTGAGTTTGTCTCATACGCTTCATCTTTTTAATATCTTTCGTGAGTATGATGGAAAGGAAAATTGTGCCAAAGTGTTAGAAGAAGAATGCATTAAAATGTTTGGCACTAAATCTTTGAATGATAAGCATTATTGCAATGTTGTTAGTATGAATTCCTTGAATATCCATGATGCTAATGATATGCAAAGCCACAAGCTTGGGGAAGCTATGTTTGATGAAGATGATATTTATTGTCCCCTAAGCTTTGATGAGCAAATTTACTATGATGAAAGCATGCCTCCTATCTATGATGATTATTGTGATGACACGTATGCTTTAAAGAACAATGATAACCATGAAACTTGTCATCTTGATCTTAATTTTCAATCACATGATAGTTATTTTGTTGAGTTTGCTCCCACTATTATTCATGAGAAGAATTTTGCTTATGTGGAGAGTAGTAAATTTTCTATGTAAGTAGATCATGAAAAGAATGCTTTAGGTGCTGGTTATATTGTTGAATTCATTCATGACGCTACTGACAATTATTATGAGGGAGGAATATATGCTTGTAGGAATTGCAATAATATCAAGTTTACCGCTGTTGCAAAAATTCCCTAGAAAAGTCAGAGAGTGGTATAATGTTGAATCTTTTTGCATATTGATCTCTGATAAATTTATTAAAGTGGGAATTTTAGTTCATAATTTTTGGGGTCAGGAAGTATTGATACTCTTGCATTCTTTACAGACTGTACTGTTTTGGCAGATTGCTGTTATGTTTGCGTTGTTTGCATATGTTTGCTTGTTTAATGATTCTATTTGAGGATAGGAGTATTAAATATTCAGATGCATTTAGTATGCAATGTTGAATAATAATGTTAGTGATTTGTTTCAGTAGAAAATGATAAGGTTTTGCATTGGTTTATACTAACCTATCTCACGAGTTCTTGTTGAGTTTGTTGTGAATGAAGCTTTTGATAAAAAGAGAAACCATGATATGAGAGGAATTAAGAAGACACAAAAGTTCAAGCTTGGGGATGCCCAAGGCACCCCAAGATAATATTTCAAGAAGTCTCAAGCATCTAAGCTTGGGGATGCCCCGGTAGGCATCCCACCTTTCTTCTTCAACAACTATCGGTTAGTATCGGTTGAGCCTAAGTTTTTGTTTCCTCACATGAGTTGTGCTATCCTTGCAATGTAGTTTTATTTAGTTTTGCTTTCTGTTTGAATACAATACCAAGATCTGAAATTATTAAATGGGAGAGTCTTCACATAGTTACATAACGACTACTCATTGATCTTCACTTATATCTTTCGGAGTAGTTTGGCTTTTGCTCTAGTGCTTCACTTATATCTTTTAGAGCACAATGGTGGTAGTTTTATTTTGAATAAATAGATGATCTCTCATGCTTCACTTAGATTATTTTGAGAGTCTTAAATAGCATGGTAATTTGCTTAAATAATCCTAATATCCTAAGCATAAAAGATTTGTAAGAATTCTTATGAGTGTGTTGAATACTAAGAAAAGTTTGATGCTTGATAATTGTTTTGAGATATGGAGGTAATAATATCAGAATCATGCTAGTTGTGTAGTTGTGAATTTGAGAAATACTTGTGTTAAAGTTTGTGATTCCCGTAGCATGCACGTATGGTGAACCGTTATGTGATGAAGTCGGAGCATGATTCATTTATTGATTGTCTTCCTTATGAGTGGCGATCGGGGACGAGCGATGGTCTTTTCCTACCAATCTATCCCCCTAGGAGCATGCGCGTAATACTTTGCTTTGATAACTTATAGATTTTTGCAATAAGTATATGAGTTCTTTATGACTAATGTTGAGTCCATGGATTATACACACTTTTTCCCATCCTTCCACCATTGCTAGCCTCTCTAATACCGCGCACTTTTCGCCGGTATCATACACCCACCATATACCTTCCTCAAAACAGCCACCATACCTACCTATCATGGCATTTCCATAGCCATTCCGAGATATCTTGCCATGCAAATTTCCACCGTTCTGTTTATTATGACACGCTCCATCATTGTCATATTGCTTTGCATGATCATGTAGTTGACATCGTATTTGTGGCAAAGCCACCATTCATAATTCTTTCATACATGTCACTCATGAGTCATTGCACATCCCTGCACATCACGAGGCATTCATATAGAGTCATATTTTGTTCGAAGTATCGAGTTGTAATTGTTGGGTTGTAAAAAAATAAAAGTGTGATGATCATCATTATTTGAGCATTGTCCCAGTGAGGAAAGGATGATGGAGACCATGATTCCCCCACAAGTCGGGATGAGACTCCGGACGAAAAATAAAAAAGAAGAAGAAAAAAAGAGGCCATAAAAAAAGAGAAAAGGCCCAAAAAAAAGAATAATAAAAAAATGAGAGACAAAGAGAGAAGGGACAATGCTACTATCCTCTTACCACACTTGTGCTTCAAAGTAGCACCATAATCTTCATGATAGAGAGTCTCCTATGTTGTCACTTTCATATACTAGTGGGAATCTTTCATTATAGAACTTGGCTTGTATATTCCAATGACGGGCTTCCTCAAAATGCCCTAGGTCTTCGTGAGCAAGCGAGTTGGATGCGCACCCACTTAGTTTCTTTTGTTAAGCTTTCATATACTTATAGCTCTAGTGCATCCGTTGCATGGCAATCCCTACTCACTCACATTGATATCTATTGATGGGCATCTCCATAGCCCGTTGATACGCCTAGTTGATGCGAGACTATCTTCCCCTCTTTTTGTCTTCTCCACAACCACCATTCTATTCCACCTATAGTGTTATATCCATGGCTCACGCTCATGTATTGCGTGAAGATTGAAAAAGTTTTGAAAATGTTAAAGTATGAAACAATTGCTTGGCTTGTCATCGGGTTGTGCATGATTTAAATACTTTGTGTGGTGAAGATAGAGCATAGCCAAACTATATGATTTTGTAGGGATAACTTTCTTTGGCCATGTTATTTTGAGAAGACATGATTGCTTTGTTAGTATGCTTGAAGTATTATTATTTTTATGTCAATATGAACTTTTGTCTTGAATCTTTCGGATCTGAATATTCATATCACAATCAAGAAGAATTACATTGAAATTATGCCAAGTAGCACTCCGCATAAAAAATTCTTCTTTATGATTTACCTACTCGAAGACGAGCAGGAATTAAGCTTGGGATGCTTGATACGTCTCCAACGTATCTATAATTTTTGATTGCTCCATGCTATATTATCTACTGTTTTGGGCAACATTGGGCTTTATTATTCACTTTTATATTACTTTTGGGACTAACCTATTAATTGGAGGCCCATCCCATATTGCTGTTTTATTGCATGTTTCAGTATTTCGAGGAAAAGGAATATCAAACGGAGTCCAAACGGAATGAAACTTTCGGCAACGTGATTTTTTGGAAGAATATCACCCAGGAGACTTGGAGTTCACGTCAGAAGACCCTCGAGGAGGCCACGAGATAGGAGGGTGCCCCCCCTACTGGGCGTGCCCCCCTGTCTCGTGGGCCCCTCGAGCACCTCCCAACCGACTTCTTTCGCCTATATAGTCCCACGTACCCTAAAAACATCCACTGAGAAGATAGATCGGGAGTTCCGCCGCCGCAAGCCTCTGTAGCCACCAAAAACCTCTCGGGAGCCCGTTCCGGCACCCTGCCGGAGGGGGAATCCATCACCGGTGTCCATCTTCATCATCCCGGCGCTCTCCATGACGAGGAGGGAGTAGTTCACCCTCGGGGCTGAGGGTATGTACCAGTAGCTATGTGTTTGATCTCTCTCTCTCGTGTTCTCTCTCGTGTTCTCTCTATGGCACGATCTTGATGTATCCCGAGGTTTGCTATTGTAATTGGATCTTATGATGTTTCTCCCCCTCTACTCTCTTGTGATGAACTGAGTTTCCCCTTTGAAGTTATCTTATCGGATTGAGTCTTTTATGAGAACACTTGATGTATGTCTTGCCGTGCTTATCTGTGGTGACAATGGGATATCATGTGCCTCTTGATGTACGTTTTGGTGACCAACTTGCGGGTTCTGCCCATGAACCTATGCATAGGGGTTGGCACACGTTCTTGACTCTCCGGTAGAAACTTTGGGGCACTCTTTGAAGTACTTTGTGTTGGTTGGATAAATCTGAGATTGTGTGATGCATATCGTATAATCATGCCCACGGATACTTGAGGTGACAATGGAGTATCTAGGTGACATTAGGGTTTTGGTTGATTTGTGTCTTAAGGTGTTATTCTAGTACGAACTCTTGAATAGATTGATCTGAAAGAATAACTTTGAGGTGGTTTCGCACCCTACCATAATCTCTACGTTTGTTCTCCGCTATTAGTGGCTTTGGAGTGACTCTTTGTTGCATGTTGAGGGCTTGTTATATGATCTATCTATGTTATTATTGTTGAGAGAACTTGCACTAGTGAAAGTATGAACCCTAGGCCTTGTTTCCTATCATTGCAATACCGTTTACGCTCACTTTTACCTTTAGTTACCTTGCTGTTTTTATTATTTCAGATTACAAAAACCTTTATCTACTATCCATATTGCACTTGTATCACCATCTCTTCGCCGAACTAGTGCACCTATACAATTTACCATTGTATTGGGTGTGTTGGGGACACAAGAGACTCTTTGTTATTTGGTTGCAGGGTTGTTTGAGAGAGACCATCTTCATCCTACACCTCCCACGGATTGATAAACCTTAGGTCATCCACTTGAGGGAAATTTGCTACTGTCCTACAAACCTGGGCACTTGCTGGCCCAACAACGTCTACAAGGAGAAGGTTGCGTAGTAGACATCAAGGCTTGAATTTTTAAACTCCACATGCATGTCCCGAGGTTGAGGTAACGGGACTTCGTCTTCGTCTGAGCTCGTCTCCTCCTTCCCCTTAGGCTCGTAGTCTTCTTCTTCCTAAGTGGTCCAGCCACAATGATCCAAGTCCCCATACACCTTAGGGTATGCAAGGTAATCGGCCACATAGCTTTCTCTTTCCGAATCCTGGGATGATATATTTCTCTAATCTGCGGAAGAAACAGCTCGAAACGAAAACATAAGTTTTTTGCGTGATACGATGGTCAAAACCTTCGAGAGATTATATAATGAATTTTTACCGACAGAAAAAAGTAACGTGCAAGAAAACGGAGTCCGGAAGGCACACGAGGTGCCCACGAGGCAGGGGGCGCGCCAGCAGGGGTGGGCGCGCCTCCACCTCGTGGAGGCCTCGTGTCCTTCCGGACTATTTCTTATTTCCCTAAATTCTTAAATATTCCAAAACAGAGAGAAATTGCTATTAGAATTGTTTTGGAGTCGGTTTACTTACCGTACCACATACCTATTCCTTTTTGGAGTCTGAAACATTCTGGAAGGTGTCCCTTATGTATTCCTCCGGGGTTACGGTTTCAATAATGTTTCAACATTTATGGGATTACCTGAGATATAATGTTTGATTCTTTGACCGTTCACCACCCTCGGACTTGTGCCTTCGAAGTTGTTGAATTTTATGGCACCGGAATGATAGATCTCCTCGATAACGCAAGGGCCTTCCCATTTAGAGAGAAGTTTTCCTGCAGAAAATCTTAAACGAGAGTTGAATAGGAACACATAATCACCTACGTTAAACTCACACTTTTGTATTCTTTTGTCATGCCATCTTTTAACGTTTTCTTTAAACAGCTTGGCATTCTCATAGGCTTGGGTCCTCCACTCATCAAGTGAGCTAATGTTAGATAATGTAGTGACCCGACCCAAATGGATCAAGTCTCTGTGCTTAAGTGTCATCCCTGGATCGGTATGCTGACACACACAGTACTCGAAGGATTTATAACAGAGGTAAATCACATGTATAAAGTAACGTAAATACTATTACCTCAATCCAAAATATAGCGGAAGCAACAAGGTTGTGGATTCCCATCAACACCAACGGCAAAGTTGAGTGTAGAAATCGTAAACCTAACGTATCACTTACTCGTCGTCTGAAAAGTCTGCAACATGAAAAGTTGCAGCCCGAAAACGGGTCAGCACATGGAATATGCTGGCAATGTAACACATAGAGAGTAATGAAAGAATAAGCTATACTATATGCATATATGGCTGGTGGAAAGCTCTATGGTTACAGTTTTTGCGAAAAGCCAATTTTTCCCTACTGCAAAGGAATAAATTTATTTAACTATCATGATGGTTGTTAAACATGGAGAATGGTTGACAGCATCCTCAATCCCAATTAAAAGTACTCATTAAAAACCCAACAATATTAATTAGAAGTAACATGATGAGATCAACAGGATAATCCAAGAACTAGATACTCAAGATGTCCATAACCGGGGACACGGCTAACCATGATTAGTTTATACACTCTGCATAGGTTTGCACACTTTTCCCCACAAGACTCGATCTCCTCCGTTTGATTTCTCGCACTACATGGTGTTTGAGAAACGGATGACCGAGACATAGTCTTTCAGAAGCGCTAGCACCTTACATGTGGGTAGACCGTACCAACCTACAACCCCTACATCTGCTAGTCTACCCGTAATAGTTCGCACAACTTAATCAACTACGCCAGAGCCCATAATGGCTTGTGGCTGCACACGGAAGTTTCTAGTTTGAATAATCTCATGATCCCTTTGAGCCTGGGTGGCGGACCGTAGGATGATCACACGGTATATCCCCGGGATCTCCTAGGAAAACACTGGTATATCCCCAGGTGTTCGGGCAAGTCCACTGGTATATACCCAGGGTGCCCCTAGCAATCCACCCAGATGTGTATTTAAGTTGCCACCTTAAGTTGAGCCATTAAATAACAATCTCACATCTGTCATGGATTTCACTCATACCCAAACCACGTCTACGAGCATAGCATAGCAATATAAGCAACGCGTAGTAGTAACTCCCAAGGGTTTGATAGTAACAGGGCAATAGGTTCCTACCTCAGCAACTACTTCCCAATACCCACATGTTATCAATCCTACTCATGCAATGTTTGAGGGTTGAAACTAATGCATAAAAACTGGGTAGTAGAAAAGCTATGATCAAAGTGTTACTTGCCTGCAAAGTTGATGAAGATGGTTCACACTCAAAACTCTTGATAGCTCTACTCGTCGCACTCCGGTCAATCTATCATAAGCAAGCAATAGTAACCACACATAAGCAATCACTCAAAAGATCGGAAAGAACGAAGAGTACGATTCGGAAAACATCAAAACCAAGCGAATAACTCTTGCAACATAAAACAATTTCTAACAGTACCAAACTTATATGAATTTGGCCTTATCATAAAGTTTAGGTCAAGAGCTTCGATTTGCCAATTCTCTTGACGTCTACTAATATTACCAATTCTTTGACATTCATCACAAGACAAGACAAACTTACGAGCATCCTTGAAGAGAGTAGGCCAATAAAAACCGGATTGTGATAACCCACAAGTATAGGGGATAATTGTAGCCTCTTTCGATAAGTAAGAGTGTTGAACCAAACGAGGAGCTAAAGATAGAACAAATATTCTCTCAAGTCATATCTGCCACTGATACGACTCTACGCATGCTTAGTGTTCGCCTTACCTAAAACATGTATGAAACTAGAAGTACTTTGTAGGTGTTGTTGGATAGCTTTGCAAGAAAGTAAAGAACGCGTAAATAAAAAGTAGGGGCTCTTTAGATAAAGATGCAATAAAGTAAATATAGCGAGTGTGGAAAAGTGGTGGTAGGAGTTGTGAAATTGTCCCTAAGCAATTGACTACTTTACTAGACCGATAGCAAGTTTTATGTGGGAGAGGCCACTGCTAGCATGTCATCCCTGGCTTGGAATTATATGCACTTATGATTGGAACTATTAGCAAGCATCCGCAACTACTAACGTTCATTAAGGTAAAACCCAACCATAGCATTAAGATATATTGGTCCCCCTTCAATCCCGTATGCATCAATTTCTATGCTAGGTTGAAGCTTCATCACTCTAGCCCTCCAATACATAGTCCTATCAACATACAACTAACCCTATGGTGTGATCCACGCGCGCGCTCATATGATGTGCACCAAAGGACGACAACATAACCATAAGCAAATTAAATCAATCATAGCAATTCATCATCCACCAATAGGACAACGAAAATCTACTCAGACATCATAGGATGGCAACACATCATTGGATAATAATATGAAGCATAAAGCACCATGTTCAAGTAGAGGGTACAGCGGGTTGCGGGCGAGTGGACCGCTGAATATAGATGGGGGAAGGTGATGGAGATGTTGGTGTAGATCACAGTGATGATGATGGCCCCCGGCAACGCTCCAGCTCCACCGGAAGCATGAGGGAGAGAGCCTCCCTTCTTCTTGTTCTTCCTTGACCTTCTCCCTAGATGGGAGAAGGGTTTTCCCTCTGGTCCTTGGCTCCCATGGCATGGGAGGGGCGAGAGACCCTCCGAGATTGGATCTATCTCTCTGTTTCTGTGTTCTCCTGGTCTACCTTTTCACCGTTTCATATATATATGGAGATCCGTAACTCCGATTGGATTGAAACCTTTGCCCAGATCTTTTTCCAAAAATTAGTTTTCTTGCAGCCAAAGAAGGGCGTCAACCGCCTTACAAGTGGCCCAAGAGGGTGGGGGCGCGCCCACCTGGAGTGGGCGTGGGCCCCTGTCTCGTGGCCACCTCGGGCACCGTCTCGCGTTGATTTTACTTCCCAAAAATCACAAATATTCCAAAATAATTCTCCGTCTGTTTTTATCCCGTTTGGACTCCGTTTGATATGGGGTTTCTGCGAAACATAAAACATGCAATGCATGTGAACTGCATGCACCTTTGGATCAATATGTTAGTCCCAAAAATAATATAAAAATTTGCCAAAAGTATATGAAAGTTGAATAATATTGGCATGGAACAATCAAAAATTATAGATACGACGGAGACGTATCAGATTGCAGTACCTTATGTGCAATTCTATCTCCAGCGTGGTGTCCTCCATATGGTTCGGAGTGACACTTGCGTAGGATCTGTTCCTTTTCATGCTCAGGTACACAACGTCTAATAACACCATCTACTCCTTCTTTATAAAGGTGTGGGTCATCCCAGAAGTAATGTCTTAAATAATAAAAGAACTTTTTCTTTTGCTGGTATGTGAAACTATGTGGTATAAATTTAGCAACAATATAATTAGCATAATCAGCATACCATGGAGCAAGATGAGAAGCATTAATGACCGCTAATTGTTCATCGTGAAAGCTATCATCAATAGGTAGTGGGTCATCAAGAACATTCTCTAACCTAGACAAGTTATGCACTGCAGGGTTCTCAGCTCCCTTTCTATCAATAATATGCAAATCAAATTCTTGGAGCAAGAGAACCCATCTAATAAGTCTAGGTTTAGCATCTTTCTTTTCCATAAGATATTTAATAGCAGCATGATCAGTGTGAATAGTAACTTTAGAATCAACAATATAAGGTCTAAACTTATCACAAGCAAATACAACTTCTAAGATTTTTTTCAGTAGTAGCATAATTTCTCTGGGCAGTATCAAGAGTTTTACTAGCATACTGAATAACATTTAATTTCTTATCAACTCTTTGCCATAGAACAACACCTACAGCATAATCACTAGCATCACACATAATTTCAAAGGGTAAATTCCAATCAGGTGGCTGAACAATAGGTGCAGTGGTCAAAGCTTTCTTAAGGATTTCAAATGCTTCTACACAATCATCATCAAAGACAAAAGTAATATCTTTTTGCAATAAATTAGTCAGAGGCCTAGAGATTTTAGATAAGTCCTTAATGAACCTCCTATAAAAACCGACATGACCAAGGAAACTTCTTATACCTTTAATGTCCCTGGGACACGACATCTTTTCAATAGCATCAACTTTAGCCTTATCAACTTCAATACCTCTTTCAGAAATTTTATGCCCCAAGACAATGCCTTCATTAACCATAAAGTGGCACTTTTCCCAATTCAAGACGAGACTAGTGTCTTCGCATCTCTGCAAAACTCGATCAAGGTTGCTCAAGCAATCATCAAAAGAGGATCCATAAACGGAGATGTCATCCATAAGTATCTCACAAAATCTTTTCACAAAATCAGAGAATATAGCCATCATGCATCTTTGAAAGGTAGCAGGTGCATTACATAAACCAAAAGGCATACGACTATAAGAAAAAGTACCGAAAGGGCAAGTAAAAGTAGTTTTTGATTGATCATCCACTGACACAAGTATTTGAGAGAAGCCAGAATAACCATCTAGAAAGCAGAAATGTGTTTGGATAGTATTTCTAGCATTTGATCAATAAAAGGTAAGGGGTAATGATCTTTCTTAGTAGCTTTATTTAATTTACGAAAATCAATTACCATCCTATAACCTGTAACAATTCTTTGCGGGACCAATTCATCTTTATCATTAGGAACGACGCATACCTCCCTTCTTAGGGACGCAATGGACATGACTTACCCAATCACTATCGACAGCAGGATAAATTATACCTGCCTCAAGGAGCTTTAGTATTTCCTTTCTTACCACTTCTTTCATGTTAGGATTTAATCGTCGTTGATGATCTCTCACTGGCTTGGCGTCTTCGTCCAATTTAATTTTGTGTTGACATAGAGTGGGACTAATGCCCTTAAGATCATCCCGAGTGTATCCAATAGCAGCACGGTGCTTCTTCAGGGTTTTCAATAATCTTTCCTCTTCTTGCTCTGAAAGGTTAGCACTAATAATAACAGGATATATCTACTTTTCATCAAGATAAGCATATTTAAGATTATCAGGTAAAGGTTTAAGCTCGAACATGGGATCACCCTTGGGTGGAGGAGGATCCCCTAGGATTTCAACAGGTAAGTTGTGTTTCAGAATAGGGCCCTGTTGCAAGAATACTTCATCTATCTCCCTTCTTTCATTCATAAACATATCATTTTCATGGTCTAGCAAATATTGTTCTAACGGATCAGTAGGAGGCACAGCAATAGAAGCAAGACCAATAATTTCATCCTTACTAGGCAATTCTTTATCATGGGGTTGTCTATGAAACTTAGCAAAATTAAACTCATGTTTCATATCTCCCAAGCCTATTGTAACAACATCCTTTTCACAATCAATTTTAGCATTAACGGTATTTAAGAAGGGTCTACCAAATATAATCGGACAAAAGCTATCTTGTGGGGAACCAATAACAAGGAAATCAGCAGGTTATTTAACTTTCCCACACAAGACTTCAACATCCCTAACAATCCCAAATGGTGAAATAGTATCTCTATTAGCAAGCTTAATTGTAACGTGTATATCTTCTATCTCAGCAGGTGCAATATCATGCATAATTTCTTGGTATAAATAATAAGGTATTGCACTAGCACTAGCACCCATATCACATAAACCATGATAACAATGATCTCCTATTTTAACAGAAATAACAGGCATGCCTACAACAGGTCTATGTATCTTAGCATCGGGTCTAGCAATATTAGCAGCTTCCTCACAAAAGTAAATAACATGCCCATCAATATTATCAACCAAGAGATCTTTAACCATAGCAATACTAGGTTCAACTTTAATTTGCTCAGGAGGTGTATATGTTCTAGTATTACTCTTACGAACCACAGTTGAAGCTTTAGCATGATCCTTTATCCTAACAGGAAAGGGTGGTTTCTCAACATAAGTAGTAGGAACAATAGGATCATTATAAGTGACAGTTTTTTCTTCAACTGTAACAGGTGCAACTACTTCTACTTCAATGGGAGGATTATATATAAACCACTTCTCCTTAGGGAGATCAAGGTGAGTAGCAAAAGATTCACAGAAAGAAGCTACTATCTCAGAGTCAAGTCCATATTTAGCGCTAAATCCACGAAACGCATCGGTATCCATAAAAGATTTAACACAATCAAACTTAGGTGTCATACCTAATACCATCGTCGGAACCCCAATCTTCAGAGTTGCGTTTAATTATTTCCAATAAGTCCCATTTGAATTCAATAGTCTTCAGCATATAAGAACCAGCACAGGAAGTATCGAGCATGGTGCGATTATTGAGAGAAAGCCGAGCATAAAAAATTTGAATAATCATTTCTCTTGAGAGCTCATGATTGGGGCATGAATATAACATTGACTTAAGCCTCCCTCAAGCTTGAGCGATGCTTTCTCCTTCTCGAGGCCAGAAATTATATATGTAATTACGATCACGATGAACAAGGTGCATAGGATAGAACTTCTGGTGAAATCCCAACTTCGATCGCTTATAGTTCCAAGATCCCGTATCATCACATAGCCTATACCATGTCAATGCGTCTCCCTTCAAAGATAAAGGGAAGACTTTCCTCTTAACAACATCATCGGGTATACCTGCAAGCTTAAATAATCAACAAACTTCATCCACAAAGATAAGGTGTAAATCGGGATGCAATGTTCCATCTCCTTCAAAGGGATTAGCTAGCAGTTTCTCTATCATACCCGAAGGAATCTCAAAGTAAACATTTTCAATAGGTTCAGTAGGTTGAGGAGCAACTCTTTACTCTCTCTTGGTCGGGGCGAAGATGCCCCGAACAAGCCCCTCAAAGGATTAGTTTCCATAGTAACAAGTGACAGAAAATTTCAACACACTATATAAATGTTTCCTTACCAAGTTCCACTCACCAAAGGCGCTTCACTCCTCGGCAACGGCGCCAGAAAAGAGTCTTGATGACCCACAAGTATAGGGGATCTATCGTAGTCCTTTTGATAAGTAAGAGTGTCGAACCCAACGAGGAGCAGAAGGAAATGACAAGCGGTTTTCAGTAAGGTATTCTCTGCAAGCACTGAAATTGTAGGTAACACATAGTTTTGTGATAAGATAATTTGTAACGGGTAACAAGCAATGAAAGTAAATAAATAGCAGCAAGGTGACCCAATCCTTTTTGTAGCAAAGGACACGCCTGGACAAATTCTTATAATGAGGAAAGCGCTCCCGAGGACACATGTGAATTATCGTCAAGCTAGTTTCATCACGCTCATATGATTCGCGTTCGTTACTTTGATAATTTGATAAGTGGGTGGACCGGTGCTTGGGTACTGCCCTTCCTTGGACAAGCATCCCACTTATGATTAACCCCTATTGCAAGCATCCGCAACTACAAAAGAAGTATTAAGGTAAACCTAACCATAACATGAAACTAGTGGATCCAAATTAGCCCCTTACGAAACGCATAAACTAGGGTTTAAGCTTCCATCACTCTAGCAACCCATCATCTACTTATTACTTCCCAATGCCTTCCTCTAGGCCCAAATAATGGTGAAGTGTCATGTAGTCGACGCGTTCACATAACACCACTAGAGGAGAGACAACATACATCTCATCAAAATATCGAAGCGAATACCAAATTCACATGACTACTAATAGTAAGACTTCACCCATGTCCTCGTGAACAAACGTAACTACTCACAAAGCATATTCATGTTCATGATCAGAGGAGTATTAATATGCATTAAGGATCTGAACATATGATATTCCACCAAGTAAACCAATTAGCATCAACTACAAGGAGTAATCAACACTACTAGCAACCCACAGGTACCAATTTGTGGTTTTGATACAAGATTGGATACAAGAGATGAACTAGGGTTTTGAGAGGAGATGGTGCTGATGAAGATGTATGGAGATTGAACCCCTCCCGATGAGAGGATCGTTGGTGATGACGATGGTGATGATTTCCCCCTCCCAGAGGGAAGTTTCCCGGCAGAACAGCTCCGCCGGAGCCCTAGATTGGTTCCGCCTCGTGGAGGCGGAGTTTCGTCCCGTAAGCTTGCTTATGATTTTTTTCCAGGGTAAAAGACTTCATATAGTAGAAGATGAGCATCGGAGGGCCACCAGGGGGCCCAGGAGACAGGGGGCATGCCCAGTAGGGGTGGGCGCCCCCCCACCCTCCTGACCAGGGTGTGGGCCCCCTCTGGTACTTTCTTTGCTCAAAAATTCTTTTTAATTCCAAAAATGACTTTCGTGGAGTTTGAGGACTTTTCGAGCTGTGCAGAATAGGTTTCGAATATTTGCTCCTTTTCCAGCCCAGAATCCCGGCTGCCGGCATTATCCCTCTTCATGACAAACATTGTAAAATAAGAGAGAACAACCATAAGTCTTGTGACATAACGTGTAATGACAACCCAAAATGCAATAAATATCGATATAAAAGCATGATGCAAAATGGACGTATCAATAACCAATAGCGGAACCTGGATGCTCATATTGGCTCCCACATATTCTACGAAGATCTTTATCGGTCAAAACGCATAACAACATACGTTGTTCCCTTTGTCATCGGTATGTTACTTGCCCAAGATTCGACCGTCGGTATCTCAATACCTAGTTCAATCTCATTACCGGCAAGTCTCTTTACTCGTTCCGTAATGCATCATCCATAACTAACTCATTAGTCACATTGCTTGCAAGGCTTATAGTGATGTGCATTACCGAGAGGGCCCAGAGGTACCTCTCCAACAATCGGAGTGACAAATCCTAATCTCGATCTATGTCAACTCAAGAAACACCATCGGAGACACCTGTAGAGCACCTTTATAATCACCCAGTTACGTTGTGACATTTGGTAGCTGATACGTCTCCGTCGTATCTACTCTTCCAAACACTTCTGCCCTTGTTTTGGACTCTAACTTGTATGATTTGAATGGAACTAACCCGGACTGACGCTGTTTTCAGCAGAATTGCCATGATGTTGTTTTATGTGCAGAAAACAAAAGTTCTCAAAATGACCTGAAACTCCACGGAACATCTTAGAAAAAATAATAAAAAATCCTCGCCAAAGATGAAGACCAGGGGGCCCACACCCTATCCACGAGGGTGCCCCCTCCCCTCTAGGGCGCGCCCCCTACCTCGTGGGCCCCCTGGAGCTCCTCCGACGCCAACTCCAACTCTATATATTTGCTTTCGGAGAGAAAAAAATCAGAGAGAAGAAATCATCACGTTTTACGATACGGAGCCGCCGCCAAGCCCTAAAACCTCTCGGGAGGGCTGATCTGGAGTCCGTTCGGGGCTCCGGAGAGGGGGATTCGTCGTTGTCGTCGTCATCAACCATCCTCCATCACCAATTTCATAATGCTCACCGCCGTGCGTGAGTAATTCCATCATAGGCTTGCTGGACGGTGATGGGTTGGATGAGATCTATCATGTAATCGAGTTAGTTTTTTTAGGGTTTGATCCCTAGTATCCACTATGTTCTGAGATTGATGTTCCTATGACTTTGCTATGCTTAATGCTTGTCACTAGGGCCCGAGTGCCATGATTTCGGATCTGAACCTATTATGTTTTCATGAATATATATGTGTTCTTGATCCTATCTTGCAAGTCTATAGTCACCTATTATGTGTTAAGATCCTACAACCCCGAAGTGACAATAATCGGGATACTTCTCGGTGATGACCATAGTTTGAGGAGTTCATGTATTCACTATGTGCTAATGCTTTATTCCGGTTCTCTATTAAAAGGAGGCCTTAATATCCCTTAGTTTCCATTAGGACCCCACTGCCACGGGAGGGTAGGACAAAAGATGTCATGCAAGTTCTTTTCCATAAGCATGTATGCCTATATTCGGAATACATGCCTACATTACATTGATGAATTGGAGCTAGTTACAGGTCACCCTATGTTATGACTGTTACATGATGAACCGCATCCGGCATAATTATCCATCACCGATCCAATGCCTACGAGCTTTCCATATACTGGTTTACGCTTATTTACTTTCACATTGCTATTGTTACAATCACTACAAAATACCAAAAATATTACTTTTGCTTTCATTACTCTTTTGTTACCGTTACCACTACTATCATACTACTTTGCTACTAAATACTTTGCTGCAGATACTAAGTTATCCAGGTGTGGCTGAATTGACAACTCAGTTGCTAATACTGTCGGATTTTGGGTTCCGTCAGATCCTCTAGGTTCGAACTCTGGGGTGCACGCGGAGATCTCACCTCCGACCTACCTACACCTCATCGCCTCGCAAGGATCTAAACTACACAGAGAGCAACACGATGGACACAAGGTTTATACTGGTTCAGGCCACCATTGGGGTGTAATACCCTACTCCAGTGTGTGGTGTGGTGGATTGCCTCAGGGGCTGATGATGAACAATACAAGGAGGAACAGCCTCGCGAGGGTCTGTTCTTGGCCGGTGCGACGAACTACTAGGGGGAGTTCAGTCCCTTCTCTCTCTCTCTCTCGTTGCCTCTCTCTTTCTCCTTTCAGGATTGATCTCTAGCTGCCTCTACCCTGTGGGTGGCTAGTCCTATTTATAGGCAGAGGCCCTGGGCCTCTTCCCAAATATTGAGCGGAAAGGGCGACAACAATTGGCCATTTTGAAGGGGAACATCCAGTACACTTATCCTGACTAAAGTCGGTCCTCGCCTGCCAAAGACTTTGACGGTGACGCCGGCTTGGGCTCCACGATGACCTCCTTCCTGCCGTTGTGTTGGTCTTGGTCTTGTTGCACCAAAATGGTTGCCTTTGCTTGATGCTCTTGGCCCGCGCTTGCCTCCTTTGCACCAAAGAGGAAATGAGGACATCATGTGGCTGGCGCCCACTGGCGCCCTTGGTCGTCATGGCTTGCTTCATGGGCACCTCGTGAGGTACCCCGCCTTGATCTCTCCGCCTCGCGAGCCAGCCTGACGAGGCTGTGCTCGAGGAAGCTTCTGTTGTCCGCCTCATGAGGCTTGGCCCCTCGCGAGGGTCTTGAGCTTGTCTTGTGAAGATGGGCCGTAATGGGCCACCCCTTGAGCCACGCCAGCAGCCGCAGTGAGCAAGTCTGGTACCCCATTCCCGAACGCCGATAGTAGCCCCGGGCCCAAGGCGTGCTGGACTTGGCTTAGCAGAGAAGCGAAGGGCAAGTGCGGCGCCATGGCCCTAACAGCCTGCGGCCTTGGGCGCCGCGTGGCGATTGATTGGACGTGGGCGTCCCTGTTCCCCCACGCCTCCTTATTTTGCGCCCAGCTAGGCGGACCCGTGGTTGCACACAGTCATCCCTCTTCTCGCTGCTCGAGCGTCTCCTGCTCTTCCTCCTCTCGAGCTCCAGTCTCCGCTTCCAATCCAATCTCGAATCCTCCCCCTTCCTGTCGCCATGGCTCCGACGAAGAAGGGGAAAGGGAAAAAGCCTGTGCCTCCGCCCCGCTCGCCGTCGCCGACGGCTCTTGCTGTCGATCGGTCGATCATACTCAACCGAGAAGGCTTGGACAAGGTCAGTTCTGCCCTCGCCACCATCTTCAATGAGTGCGGGAGGACGGCGGTCTGGCCCACGTCTCACTTCTCCATTGACAGAATAGTCACCGAGGTCCGGTACTTTGCCGACACCCTGTGGGCGGGACTGGTTCCCCCCTTTTCCAATTTCTTCAACGCATTGCTTTCCCATTACCAGATCCACATGATGCATTTGGGTCTCGAATCCATTACTCTTCTTGCCGTTTTCTCTTTTGTCTGCGAAGCGATGATGGGCATTCCTCCTTCAGTTGTCTTGCTGCGCTACTTCTTCTCTTTGCGCCTCAGCGATCCCACCCAATGCTCGGGGTGCGTGAGCTTCATTGCCGCACCAGAAACAGCGGCTTCAGGAATTGATTTCAGCCTTCCTCCGCGCGCTTTGGGTTCCATGAGCGGTGGCTGTATGTGGATGTTGGGGTGCCCAGCCCCTGCTTTGAGCCAACATTACCAGCTATCCCCAATTCGGGATGGGGCGAGAGGCAGCCACGAGCCCCGGCTCGTCTTCGTCTGCATCGCTTGTGCCTTGAGGGCGCTCGGCGTGACGGCGCCCAAGGTGGTGAAGGAGTTCCAACTATGCCGCATTGCCCCTCTCCAGCGCCATTCCCGCCGGATGTGGGCCTTCGGGGGGCATGAAGACCGCATGAGGCTCCAGGAGGAGGACCTGATGCCTGAAGTGCTGAGGAAGGTTCTCATGATCCTGACTGGGGATCCTTCCCCTGGCAGCATCCGGCAAGGGGGTGCCCTGCTGTACCTTTGCTCGAATAGGGGTGATTTCGTGAAGCAGATGCCCAGCTTCGACGAATGGGGGCTGCGCCCCGCAGGCCTCATGGGACCTTGTGAGAACCCAGTTGTGGTGGCTGCCCTTCCGGTTGCCCACTGCGGTCCTTCCTCGAGTGGTGGAGCAGGGAGGCAAGGGCCACCGGGGGCTGAGGGGGCCTTCACCGGGATGACGACGCCAGGCGGCACTCCTGTGGCGGCAGCTCCTGTGGCCCGCCTCATGGCGGCCGAGGCGTTGAGCCGCGGCCAGCGGCTCCCGTGGCGAAGGCCCCAGGCCCGGCCACCCTTCTTGGTGAGGCGATCGGGCGGCGTGCGCCAAGACGACGCCCCTGACGCTGGTCACTTTGGCGCTTCTTCCTCATCGCAGGCTGACCCCTGCGCCGAGCTCCTGGGCCGCTTCCGCGTGGACTTCGAGGCTCTCCGAAAGAGAAAGGAGGCCTTGGGTGGTGATTACCCTTGCCGCCTGCTGAAGCGCGGGAAGTATTTCGCCATTGATGAGTAAGCCTTCCCCTTTCTTAGTTCCTTATTTTCCCGTTGCTTCGGCTGATCCTCGCTCTGGAGGGCCCTTCCTGCCGAGCTCACGAAGATGGTTGAGGAGCCATCCCCCCAGGCCTCCCCCTCTCCACCGTCCCCAGGCGCTTCGAGCTCAAGCACTGCCCTCGTGGTGAGGCCAGTTGGAGAGGTGAGCCATCCTGCGATGCATCATGGTTCTGCGCACCTCGCGACCCTCCTTCGCGAGCCTTCCCGGGGTATGGCCAGCCTACCTTGGGCTCTTCAATTGGTCGTGGACGGCGATTGGCTGAGGTCGGCCCTGTGTTCTTCATTCGAGGATGAGCCGGCTCCGGGTCGGGCTTCTGGCGAGGCGTGCCCGGCCATCGCGAGGGCGCCAGCCCCCAGGCCCCTGCCCAGAGGGGGAGTGCTGATTCGTGGCCCCCCGCGCACACCTGGGGCGGAGGACGACGCAGAAGACGTGCTAGAGCGTGCCCGGGAGCGCCGCGCCCTTCGCCAAGGGTTTCTCCGGAGGGTGGCTGACGCAATGAGCCAGCTTGGTGTAGAGCTCGCTGACGAAGACGCGCGCCTTGAAGCTGAGGGCCTGCGCCTAGCTGAAGAGAGGCGCAAGCTGAAGGTGGCCATTGCCCTTGCGCGCCACCAGCGTGACCTCGACAATGAGAAAGCCGAGGTGTCGCTGGCGGCCTCACGGGAGGCCCGTTCCCAGGCCGTCGAGGAGGCCCGGGAGGCTGACCGACGGCGTGAGGCGGCGGAGGAGCGGGTGCGGGAGCTCCAGGCCTGGAGCAATTCCCTGGAGCAGCAGGTGGAGCTGTGTGAGACGGCCCTTGCATCGATGAAGGGGGCTTCGGTCGACTAGGCGGAGCTCTAGAGACGTGAGGAGGCACTGACGCTGGAAGCTGCCGAGCGCGCCCGTGACCTTGAGCAGCTGGAGACGAGAGAGCGCTTGGTGGCGCAGGCGGAGGATGATGTCGCTGCCTGGGAGGCCCGAGTCCTGGAAGAGGTTGAGCGCCGGGTGGCGGCGGCCTGCTCGAACCTCGAGCACGAGTTCAAGGAGAGGCTGGAGTTGATCAGGGCCGAAGCGGAAGGCAGGACCGCCGCCTTGAGGGCCAAGCTGGATGAAGTGATGCGGCGGGCTGATGCTTCCCAGGCAGCCCTTGGCGCGGCACAGGAGGAGCTGACTTCCTCCCGCGCCGAGGTGCTTCTTCTCCGTCAACAGGTGGACACGGCCGAGGCTGTTGCGCGGCGGAACAAGGACGCGATACGCCAGCGGCAGATCCTAGAGCACGAGCATGGCCCTATGCTCCGCACGCTCCGGGAAAGAGCTAACACGGCCTTGGGCAACATCTGTGAGGCGGTCGTTGGGGAGCCTCATGCGGTTAACTATGCTGGTAACCTCCAGTTCTTCACTGATGTGGTGACGCAGCTAGAGGCGCGGTCGGGCAGAGCCAACAGGTTGGTGGTGGAGAGGAGCCGTGCCCTGCTCGGGTGTGCTTTTTCTCGCGTCCTTAGCCATCTTCAGAACATGGATCCTCACTTCGACTTTGATGTCGCCATCGCCCCAGTACCCCAGGCCATCCGGGATGACCTGGCGCATTGGGTGGAAGACAACGTGGATGCCCTCGTCAGGGCATTCACTGCTGACAATGACGGCGTGGTTGTGGTTGCTGATGAAGGCGGCGTGGTGAACAGTCCTGACGCTGCCGACGGCGACGCGGAGGGCGATGCCGAGGCCAGCGACGATTCAGGAGGTGCCCTTGAGGATGCATTGGGGGATTTATCAGATTGACCATGTGTTGTTCCCGCTTTCTACCCTGCGCAGATAGAGTTCAGGCTTGGCCCTGAAGTTTGTAAGAGCATTTTGGGAGGGGGAGCCCCTCGTGTAAAAACTTGCAGTTAGCGTATTAGTAGATACGATATCACCCGTATGCCTGCGCCAAGTGGCTGGCCTTGTGACGAGCTGGCTGGCTTGTTTACCTTCGACCCGCGTGGGCCCCGAGATAGCCTGCGGAGGGCTCTGGTGTCCCGAGTGCCTCCCGAACGAGCCCATTGAACCTGTAATGAGAACCTCCTAAGAGGGCGTGGTGACGGCAGTCCGGGCTGCACGCATGCTAGGCCTGGCCCGGCTCGCGAGGGGCTCACGAGGGGAGGCAGCTGAGGCAAGGTGGTAACCAGAACGCGAGAGATTGCTCGAACGAGACTAAACACCCCTTCCCCGAACACACACAAATCTCAAGCTCAAATCCAACTTAAATCCAAATGGGGGAAAAAAGCGACAGCCAAGGGGAAGAGCAAGAAAAGCAGAAAAAGCCGCGTCCGGCACCTAGTCTAGTCTTGGACGTCTTCTCACTAGCGCGGAGCTAAGTGCTGCCACTGGGTGTGGGAGGGAGCCCCAGGGCCTGAGGCCGGCGCTCCTGAGACTCCGGGGCGTGTACATCCCCACTCATTATTACGTGAGAGTGTCACGGGCCGGCGAGCTTCACAGGCACTGGGCCTTCTTCACAGGTATCGGCCTTGCTTCATATCGCCAGACAAGGGCCCCGCCTTGCACCACACTCTAGTGCCATCGACGACGGCCGGAGACCGAGGACGCTGCCGATGGGGTAGAGCGGTCGCCAGCGGTTCCTCCGACGACCACGGGTCCTCTGCCGGGGGTAGACCCTGAGGCACCTCCCGGAAGGGCCTACCTCCTGAGGACGCCTTGCTCCGAACGCCGCGGTGGTGATGCCGGATCTCGGCCCCTCTCCTGCAGCCCCCGGCGCCCTCCTCCTGAGGGGTAGGAAGCTGCTGGATTGGGGCAGCCATCCGCTGCAATGACCTGTACCCCTGCGATCCATGGTTAGTGTATGCCTGCTCCTGAGGAATTAGCGGTACCCGATAATCGATGCCTCCAGCACGGTCGATGGGGCTTTCCCGAGGCTCCTGAAAGAGCTCAGCTTCGGGTGTCTCTTCCCCCCAGCTTGGGCCGAGGAGCGAGCCATGGCCTTCCTCCTGCGCGTGCCCTTGATCTATCATGTGGGGCACATACTCTTCCGGGGCCGCCACCCTGAATGCTTCACCGTAGTGCCCCGTGTGCCACGCATCCCTGCTTGAGGCGCCAACCTGGGGGTGGTAGCGCGGCGGCCCACTGGGACCATGGGCTGTGGCGAGTCCTCCTTCGCTGGCCGGGGGCGGAGGCAGCGCTGCTGTTAGCCCGGTGCTGACGGCCTGGTTGACGTTGGAGTGGCCTTGGAGTCCGCTTGGAGCTGTGCGGGCGTGCGTGGGGCCTCCGCGTGGTCCGCCCTGGACCTGAGGCGGCAGTTGGGTGCAGAAGGGGTGAGCCCCCGATGCGGCGAAGCCCAGGAGCTCTGCCACCCGCTGCAGCAGCACGTCGTGGCCGCCCTCCAGCAGCCTGCATTGCAGTAGCTCTCGGGCCACCATGAGCGCGGCCCTTGAGTTCGCCTGCTCTTGTCGGGTGTACGGCACTGTGGCCGCGGCGTGGTTCGAGGCCCTCGCCGCTAACCGCACTTGGCGCGGCGTGAGAGCTGACATTGTCTGACCGCATCGCTCGCGGCCCGCAGCGTCCTGCGGACCGTGGGCTGCCTGGGGCACGGGGTTGAGGTCGCCCGGGGCAAGCGGCTCTACATGGGCGGGCCAGGCCGCCCAGGGATCAGGGTTGCCCGTTGGGTCACCGGACATGATGATGACGATGCGACGGGGCGCGAGGCGCCAGAGGACGGACTCCGGCGCACCCCTACCTGGCGCGTCAAATGTCGGATTTCGGGTTCCGGCAGACGCTCTAGGTTTGAACTCTGGGGTGCACGCGGAGATCTCACCTCCGACCTACCTACACCTTGTCGCCTCGCAAGGATCTAAACTACACAGAGAGCAACACGATGGACACAAGGTTTATACTGGTTCGGGCCACCATTGCGGTGTAATACCCTACTACAATGTGTGGTGTGGTGGATTGCCTCAGGGGCTGATGATGAACAGTACAAGGAGGAACAGCCTCGCGAGGGTCTGTTCTTGGCCGGTGCGACGAACTGCTAGGGGGAGTTCAGTCGCTTCTCTCTCTCTCTCTCGTTGCCTCTCTCTTTCTCCTTTCAGGATTGATCTCTAGCTGCCTCTGCCCTGTGGGTGGCTAGTCCTATTTATAGGCAGAGGCCCTAGGCCTCTTCCCAAATATTGAGCGGGAAGGGCGCCAACAATTGGCCATTTTGAAGGGGAACATCTAGTACACTTATCGACTAAAGTCGGTCCTCGCTTTGCCAAAGACTCGACGGTGGCCTTGGCTTGGGCTCCACGATGACCTCCTTCCTGCCGTTGTGTTGGTCTTGGTCTTGTTGCACCAAAATGGTTGCCTTTGCTTGATGCTCTTGGCCTGCACTTGCCTCCTTTGAACCAAAGAGGAAATGAGGACATCTTGGGCTGGCGCCCGCCTGGCGCCTTGGTCGTCATGGCTTGCGTCATGGGCACCTCGTGAGGTACCCCGCCTTGATCTCTCCGCCTCCTCGCGAGCCAGCCTGACAAGGCCGTGCCTGAGGAAGCTTCTTGTCGTCCGCCCCGCGAGGCTTGGCCCCTCGCGAGGGTCTTGAGCTTGTGCTGACGAAGATGGGCCGTACTGGGCCACCCCTTGAGCCATGCCGCGGGCCGCAGGCAGGCAAGTCTCGGTACCCCCATTCCCAGAATGCCGACAAATACTTGAGAATATTCTTTGGCTCCCCTTGTGTCGAATCAATAAATTTGGGTTGAATACTTTACCCTCGAAAGCTGTTGCGATCCCCTACACTTGTGGGTTATCAAGACCAATTTCTGGCGCCGTTGCCCGGGAGCCTAGCTCTATTCTTTGAGTTACTTGGGATTTATATCTGCTGGACACTATGAAGAACTTTAAAGATTCTAAGACAAAAATTTATCCCTCAACTAAGAGGGGAGGTAAGGAACTGCCATCTAGCTCTGCACTTGATTCACCCTCTGTTATGAGTAAGCTTGTGACACCTAAACCTGCTTCTGCTATTCGTTCTGATATGTCGCATGTTATTGATGATGCCACTTATGCTATGCATGATACTTATGATGAAACTACTTCTATGCTTGATACTACTGTGCCCTTGGTGAATTTCTTGATGAACAAATTTCTAGGGCTAGAGAGAAAGAAACTATTGTAACTGATAATGTTGATGAAATTGATGATGAAGATATGCCCTGTTATTCCCGAGGGTTATGTTTTTGATATGGAATCTTCTGCAGCTATTTTTGCCTGCAAAGATAGAAACGAACTTAAGAGGCTGTTAGTTAAATGGAGTAAAGAATCTCTTAGAGATAGAATGAAACCTAGCCCTGCTTTTGCTACTTCACCTATTTGTGTTCCCGATAAGGATTATGAATTCTCTGTTGATCCTGGTATAATTACTTTGGTTGAATCTGATCCTTTTCATGGTTATGAATCTGAAACTGTTGGGGCACATCTTACTAAATTAAATGATATAGCCACCCTGTTCACTAATGATGAGAGATCTCGCTACTTTTACATCCTTAAAATATTTCCATTCTCATTAAAGGGTGATGCTAAGATATGGTTTAATTCTCTAGATCCTGGTTGAGTGCGTAGTCCCCAGGATATGATTTATTACTTCTCTGCTAAATATTTCCCTGCTCATAAGAAACAAGCTGCATTAAAGGAAATATACAACTTTGTGCAAATTGAAGAAGAGAGTCTCCCACAAGCTTGGGGGAGGCTTCTCAAGTTACTTAATGCTTTGCCTGATCATCCTCTTAAGAAAAATGAAATACTTTATATCTTTTATAATGGACTAACCGATGCTTCCAGAGATTACCTGGATAGTTGTGTTGGTTCTCTTTTCAGGGAAAGAACACCAAATGAAGCTGAAATTATATTGAATAATATGTTGACAAATGAAAATAATTGGGCACTTCCTGAGCCAATTACTGAGCCTATTCCTAAACCAACTCCGAAGAAGAGAGGTGTTCTATTTCTCAGTCCTGAAGATATGCAAGAGGCAAAGAAATCTATGAAAGAAAAAGGTAGTAAAGCTGAAGATGTTAAGAATTTACCTCCTATTGAAGAAATACATGGTCTTAATTTACCACCTGTTGAAGAAACATATGATCTTAATCCATTACCTATTGAAGAACCTCCTGATCCCGATAACCCGACACAGGTAGTAAAGGTAAATTCTCTCTATAGATTTTATGAAGGTGATATTCCTTACTATAAGTCTGCTAGATAATGCTTTGATGAGTTTGATAATTTTATTGTCAAACAAGAAAATTTTAATGCTTATTTTGGTAGACAATTGAAATACGATTCCGATATGATTAAACACTTGGGTGATTATATGGCTAATATTAGATGTGAACTTAAACATGTTAGCAAACATGCTTCTATGGTTACTACTCAAGTAGAACAAGTACTTAAAGCTCAAAAGGAATTGCTCGATGAAATGAATAGTAAGAAAAGTGATTATGATGTTAGAGTGGCTACTAGAGCTGGTAGAATGACTCAGGAACCTTTGTATCCTGAAGGCCACCCTAAGAGAATTGAGCAAGATTCTCAGAGAAATAATACTGATGTGCCTGGTTCTTCTAAAAGGAAGAAAAAGAAAAATGATAGGACTTTGCAAACTTCTAGTAAACGTATTGCTAAACCACCTGAGAATCCAAATGATATATCTATTTCTGATGCTGAAACACAATCTGGTAACGAACATGAACCTAGCAAAAACAATAATGATGATGTTCATGATGATGCTCAACCTAGTAATGATAATGATTTAGAAATTGAACCTGCTGTTGATCTTGATAACCCACAATCAAAGAATCAACGCTATGATAAGAGAGACTTTGTTGCTAGGAAACATGGAAAAGAAAGAGAACCATGGGTTCACAAACCCATGCCTTTTCCTCCCAAACCATCCAAGAAAAAGGATGATGAGGATTTTGATCGCTTTGCTGAAATGATTAGACCTATCTTTTTGCGTATGCGATTAAATGATGTGCTCAAAACAAATCCTTATGCTAAGTATATGAAGGATATCATTACCAATAAGAGAAAGATACCGGAAGCTGAAATTTCCACCATGCTTGCTAATTATACTTTTAAGGGTGGAATACCAAAGAAACTTGGAGATCCAGGAGTACCCACTATACCATGCTCCATTAAAAGAAATTATGTTAAAACTGCTTTATGTGATCTTGGAGCCGGTGTTAGTGTTATGCCTCTCTCTTTATATCGTAGACTTGATTTGAATAAGTTGACACCTCTTTGAAATATCTTTGCAAATGGCTGATAAATCAACTGCTATACATTGGTATTTGTGAAGATGTGCTGTTGTGGTTGCAAAGCGTTACTATTTTAACGGACTTTCTTATTCTTGATATTCCGAGGACGATAGTATGTCTATTATTCTTGGAAGACCTTTTCTGAATACTGCAGGGGCTGTTATTGATTGCAACAAAGGCAATGTCACTTTTCATATTAATGGTAATGAGCACACGGTACACTTTCCGAGGAAAGAACCTCCAGTTTATTGTATCAATTCTATTGGAAAAGTTCCATCGATTATTTTTGGAGGTTTTGAATTTCCTCTTCCTACTGTCAAGAAGAAATATGATATTCTTATTATAGGGGATGTGCATATCCCCGTTGAGGTAACATAGTGTTATTCGAAATTTCTCCGGTTCCATGTTAGTCGGAATGAGTTTGTTAACAAGACTTGATCAACCTTGTTAGTGGATTCCTTTTGATGATCATGAGATTGATGAAACTAGAAGGCACAACCTTCTGTACCCTCTTTATACTTTCTGTTATTTAGTTGAAATAAAGTAAAAATAGTATTTTTCTGTCTGTTTTTTGATTTATCCGTGCAATATAAAAATATCCCGAAAATAAAAGTCCTTAGAATGACATGCCAATTTAATATGATTTTTTCGGGATTATTTGAGGATTTATGGTGCAAAAATTACCGCGGGGGGAGCTGCCACGTGGCCACGAGGGTGGAGGGCGCGCCCTACCCCCCAGGGCGTGCCCCCTGCCTCATGGGCCCACGGTGGCCCTCCTCCACTTATTCCTGCACCCATCCTCTTCTTCTTCCTCCCACAAACACGAATATCTGGCTCAAACACGAGTTCCAGCCCCGTTCTTTGTGATTTTCGATCTCCTTGCTCAAAGCACCTCTCACAAAACTGCTTGGGGAGATTGTTCCTTGGTATGTGACTCCTCCATTGGTCCAATTAGTTTTTGTTCTAGTGCTTTATTCATCGCAAATTTGTGCTGCATAGGTGACCATGTTCTTGAGCTTGCATGTCAAATTTATATGGTTCCAAGTAGTTCTAATGCTTGATATAGTCTCTAGGCACTTGTAGGAGTAGTTGCTATAAATTTTGTTGAGCTTGGTTCACTTTTGTTTGAAGTTACTAAAAATTTCAGATTATTTCAGAAAATAATGAAGAGACTGTTGAGGGGCTCATTGAGCCGAAGCTCGAAGGAAAAACAAAATGAAGAAGCACATAGGCCCAAATATAATTTGCCTCGCACCGCGGAGGTCCGGCTGTGTGAATGGCCTTCCGATGACTTCTTGAGACAAGCCGGAATTTATGAGGATTTTTATTCATTGGTTGAGAATGCTGGCCTCACCGACTTCGTTCGCGACCAACGTCATCAGTATCTCTTACTCACAAATACTTTTGTGCAAAACTTCTACTATTTTCCTAAGGAATCACCTCCTTCAGTAGAATTTCATTTATATGACGTTGTTAAGAAGATGCCATTAGCTGATTTTTTTGCAAGGTTTGCAAAATACCCTCTAAGGGTACCCTAGATGAACCACATCGTAATGAAGTGGAGGCATTTATTAACACTATCACTGTGGGAGAAACCAGGAAGGTTTCTGATGCAAGAATCACTAGCATACATTTTCCTGTTTTATGCTACTTTGCCTTATTTGCTAGTCGTTGCTTGATTGGTCGCGGAAACTGTGGAAACCTTAGTGTTCCTGATATTATCATTTTGTTCCATGGTTTATACCTCAATAACTCTGTTAGTATGGGCGCAATTATTGCTAAACGGTTAAGTTTGAACCGTACTAAAGGCCCCATCTTTGGAGGTATTTATGCTTCGCGCCTAGCTGCACATTTTAACATACCTATTAGGCTTTATGAGAAAGAAGAAAAATTGCTGCCTAGTGCTTATTTAGATTATAAAAGTATGCTAGCGCATGATTTTATTGTTAAAGGCAAGGAAGGGGAGCTTAAATATAAATTGTACTTTGATAAAAATCACCCTGAGACTATTACTTTGCCTGCTCCTTCTTTGTTTAACTTCTCTGAAGGTCCTTACCTCGTTCCGTGGGCGGCCGTTCAAGCCTATCGGAATCCTGCACCAGCCCCGGAGCCGGAACCACAATGTCTGAGCCTCCACGCCCATCTGTTTATTCTTGGGATCCGGGGTGGCTGCCACCGATGGCAATCGAGTCCTCTTCATCGCAGTACGACCCCAGCTACACCTACGGGTATCCGCCAAGCTATCCCTGGCAATGAACCAACTTAGGCCAAAAGCCTAAGCTTGGGGGATTACGTATTTCCCACCGACATTACATTTATGTTCACACACTCATTGCTAGATGTCGGTGCTCATACTCTTTCACTATAATATCCATGCTAGTTTATTTTCTTTTTCCTGCTTTCTTCTTGTGTGTCTAATAAACTTTAAGAAAAACAAAAAAAACAGTAGTAACTTCTAGTTAGTTTACTTTCTTGCTGTAGTAGTAATAATTAAAAAGAAAACCCAAAAATATTTCATGTTCTTCTTTTGCTTGTTGGGAGCTTTCCTGTGTAAATATTTTTATTTCTTTTCTTCTCTTTGGGGGTCGATAGGAGAAGACTATGATTAAATTGTTGAAGTGTCTCTTATATGCATTATTGTTGATTTAACCAAGAGCCCATATTGCCTTGTCTTCTTCTACTTATTGAATGCTCGCAGATTCCAGCTTGGTCCAATGCACGTGCACTCTTATTATTATTCACATCGTTCGGTCGTGCAAGTGAAAGGCAATTATGATGATATATGATGGACTGACCGAGATGGGAAAAGCTGGTATGAACTCGACCTCTCTTGTTTTTGTAAATATGATGAGTTCATCGTTCTTGATTCAGCTTATTATGAATAAACATGTTTGCAATGACGATTAGAGATCATAATTGCTTATTCCATGCTTGATTAGCTATGAGTTATAATGGTTTACCTTGCGTGCCAACATGCTATTAAAATGGTTGTGATGTGGTATGATGGGGTGGTATCCTCCTTTGAATGATTTAAGTGACTTGACTTGGCACATGTTCACACATGTAGTTGAAAAAAATCAACATAGCCTTCACGATATTTATGCTCATGGTGGATTATATCCTACTCATGTTTGCATCCAATGTTTATTCATTTTAATGCATGTTCATGACTGTTGTTGCTCTCTAGTTGGTCGCTTCCCAGTCTCTTGCTAGCCTTCACTTGTACTAAGCGGGAATACTGCTTGTGCATCCAATCCCTTAAACCCCAAAGTTATTCCATATGAGTCCACTATATCTTCCTATATGCGGTATCTACCTGCCGTTCCAAGTAAATTTGTATGTGCCAAATTCTAAACCTTCAAATAAACATTCTGTTTTGTATGCTCGAATAGCTCATGTATCAACTAAGGCTGCCCTTATCTTCCGTGTTACGCGGGTTATTCTCAAGAGGAGTGGACTCCGCTCCTCACTCACGAGAAAATGGCTGGTCACCGGGATGCCCAGTCCCATGATCCAAAATGATCAAAGTAAATCAAAATAATTAAACAAAACTCCCCCAGGGCTGTTGTTAGTTGGAGGCACTCGTTGTTTCGAGCAAGCCATGGATTAATGCTTGCTGGTGGAGGGGAGTATAAACTTTATCATTCTATTTGGGAACCGCCTATAATGTGTGTAGCATGGAAGATATCGCCATCTCTTAGTTGTTATGTTGACAATGAAAGTATGCCGCTCAAAATATTATTTATCTCTATTTCAAAACCGAGCTCTGGCACCTCTACAAACCCCTACTTCCCTCTGCGAAGGGCCTATCTATTTACTTTTATGTTGAGTCATCACCCTCTTATCCAAAAGCACTAGCTGGAGAGTGCAACTGTCATTTGCATTCATTAGTATTAATTTATATTGGGTATGACTATGACTGGATCTCTTTTACCATGAATTACAATGTCTAGTCAGTCCTTGATCTTTAAAGGTGCTCTGCATTTATGTTTTGCGGTCTCAGAAAGGGCTAGCGAGATACCATCTTGTTATATCATATTATGATTGTTTCGAGAAAGTGTTGTCATCCGAGATTTATTATTATGGCTCGCTAGTTGATTAGGCCATTGATATGAGTAAATATGAGACCTGAGAATTATTGCAAATGTGGTTAGTTATAATCATTGCTGAAAACCTGAATGCTAGCTTTACATATTTACAACAACAAGAGCAAACAGAGTTTGTAAAAGTTTTTCTTTTTCCCTTTGAGTTTGTCAACTGAATTGCTTGAGGACAAGGAAGGGTTTAAGCTTGGGGGAGTTGATACGTCTCCGTCGTATCTTCTTTTCCAAACACTTTTGCCCTTGTTTTGGACTCTAACTTGTATGATTTGAATGGAACTAACCCTTGGGACTAACGCTGTTTTCAAATAGAATTGCCATGATGTTGTTTTATGCGTAAAACAAAAGTTCCCGAAATGACACGAAACTCCACGGAACATCTTAGAAAAAATAATAATAAATCCTCACCAAAGATGAAGACCAGGGGGCCCACACCCTGTCCACGAGGGTGGGGGCGCCCCCCCTCTAGGGTGCGCCGCCCTACCTCGTGGGCCCCCTGGAGCTCCTCTGGCGCCAACTCCAACTCTATATATTTGCTTTCGGAGAGAAAAAAACCAGAGAGAAGAAATCATCGCGTTTTACGATACGGAGCCGCCGCCAAGCCCTAAAACCTCTCGGGAGGGCTGATCTGGAGTCCGTTCGGGGCTCTGGAGAGGGGGATTCGTCGCTGTCGTCATCATCAACCATCCTCCATCACCAATTTCATGATGCTCACCGCCGTGCGTGAGTAATTCCATCGTAGGTCGCATTTTTTGTCATGCATGTACATCCATGACAAATTTATGACAGAATCAAGATAGTCATACCTGTGCTGTCGTAGAAGTGTTCCATGACATTACCAAAATTATATTCACGGAAGTGTCCACTTCCATGACGATAAATCGCGCGTCACAGAAGTGCTTTCGTCAAGGGTGACCGACACGTGGCATCCACCGTAACGGAACGTCATTAAGCTATCGGGTTGGATTTTGGATCCGATAACCCGTTAACAGCCCCGACCAATGGGAAATTTCCACGTGTAAAATCATAATTGGCTGGAGGAAACACGTGTCGGCTCATCATTGGGACAAATGTCATCCACTCATTGGACAGAAGGCACCTATGATACGTCGACACATGGCACGGCCCATCAAGTTTAAATGGGCCGGCCCAACTAAAGGCCCACAAGATTTTGCGGACCATAATGGGCCGGCCCATGAGATTTTGCGGACTATAATGGGTTGGCCCAGCTAAAGGCCCACAAGATTTCACGGGCCATATTAGGCCGGCCCAGTAAAGGCCCACAAGATTTTTGTGTGCCATAATGGGCCGGCCCAGGTAAAGGCCCACAAAATTCTTGCGGATCATAATGGGCCGGCCCAGCTAAAGGCCCACGAGATTTCGCCGACATTAATGGGCCGGCCCGGTATGAGGCCCACAAGATTTTGAGGACCCTAGTAGGCCGGACCATTTACTGGCTTCCATGTTTTGGGCCAAATGCCGGCCCATATTTGATCCGGTCCATTAATGGCCTGCCAAGTTCTGGGCCTAATAATGGCCCATATAAGATCTGGCCCGTTAAAAGCCTCCCACTTTCTAGGCCAAATCACGGCCCAGATCAGGTCCGGCCCTTTAAGAGGCTTTGGGCTCAATTATGGCCCATATCAGATTCGGCCCGTTGACTGGACGGTATGCTTTTGGGCCCACTTGCTAAAGGCCCATTTAGTAATTCGGCCTGATATTAGTTTTGGCCTATTAAGGGCCCATTTAACATTTCGGCCCTATATTAATTTCAGCCTGTTAAAAGCCCGTCATATAGTTGGGCCTAACTATGGCCCGGTTTGCATCCGGCCTGCTCGCAGCCGATATCTGATTGGGCCAAACAAGGAACAAGACAACTTTGGCATGTTAAAAGCCCGTGAATTGATTTGCACAATCATGGGCCGGGGTCCATTTCGGGCTGCTGCCGGCCCGTGAGCTATTCGACACGTTTCAGGTCCAGCCTACTTCTCAGCCTCCTAAAAGCCCATTGAGTTTTCTTGCGAAAAGAGGGTCGGGAGTTACTCGGCCTATTAAAGGCCCGAATCTACTAGTGGGCCAGTTTGACGGGGCCCATGATGCGGATCATACATCGTGATTGCATGACGGCCCGATTATGTACCGTAATTTTACGGTTTGGCCGGTTTACTGCGAAGACAGGATATATATACAGTAAAATAACTGCAGCATCATGAACAAGAAAAAACCTAGACTATACAATAAAAAAATTACAGCATCAAAGTTCACCACTATGATAATAAAGCACAAGCAGACAGCAGATTACATACACTGGGCATCAAAGATCACCACCAGTGCAAATAAACATGCCGACAAAATAATATACAAAACCGACAACACTTCAATAGAGTTCAAGAAAGGTTAGCCCTGCTGGGGAGCTGCAGTGCAAGCAACTGAGCAAGATGATGAGACTGCGCTTGTTCAAGACTTATATCTTCCTCACTCTGAAAGATAAACAAGCGAAGACGGATGATGGGTTTTGCACATAAAAGTATCAGTCTTGACAATTCATCACATTTCTTCTTGTGAATAAAGTGACACGGTTTAAAATTGCATTAACACAATATGGTATTGTTCAGGTCAAGACATGGCAGGAAATGACATTGTGAAGGAGTTGGCAGCTTCACGACACCTTGGATTACAGATCAAGAACTCATAAGTATCAATGGTTAGTGTGATGTCAATTTATCCCATTTCAAATTGGCAAATAAAGAGACGGTTTAAATAATACTCCCTCCGTCCGGAATTACTTGTCATCAAAATGGATGTGTCTAGAACTAAAATACATCTAGATACATCCATTTCAATGACAAGTATTTTCGGACGGAGGGAGTAGTAGAATTTTTTTGTGGGTGATATGACATTGTTCATAGTTAAGACATTGCAGAATATGACATTGTCTTTGTAGTGGGTAGGTTCACCACACCACGGGATTACGGATGAAGAAACAGAAGCATACATGCAGTGCAAAAGAAGATCACTTGCTCTGTATAGTTTAATTTACATGGTATGAAGAAGGAACTTGGTTGTGCAACTGAGAACTTAAATTGAGAAGGACAAACTTTTTTATGAACTACATAATAAACTTTAAACATGCAATTTCATGCAAACACCAAAAATAAACAGCTGTTGCAGTCATGCCTAACCAAATATACACAACAAAATTTGAAGGCTTGAGAAGGACAAACTTACATTTGGTGAAGACAGGCTCTATAAAGCCCTTGTCCATGCTTTGATGGGGGGGCAATTCAAGAAGTTTAGCCGCAGAATGTTCGTCATAAGCATTCCCTTTATCCTACATTTTGTTAAGAGTAAATATAGATGTGATAATATACGAAAAAATGGAGAATATTTAAGATAAGATGAAGAGTGATGCTACATAACCAAGTAGCTATAAATGTATGTGCAGCGATACATGAAAAAGGCACAGCCAAGAGCAATGCACAGCTAAACTTCTTCAGTACCAACCTTATGGTAAGAGTAAATATAGATCTGATGTGTAGAAAATGGAGGGCAAAGGAAAATAAGCTGCAGAGTGATGGTACATGAACAACTACTGTCAATATAAGTACAGCGATAAAGGACAACATGTACTTACAAGAACAATGCAGAGCTAAAAAAATTCATTGGCATTGGATATATTCTACACTAATGTAACCATTCATACAGATCAGATAATTTGGAGCGAACAATTGATAAGCAAGCTATCATGCATACAGCTGTCACATAATGAACATGGTATGTATGCAAGTATAGTGATACAGGACAACAGGTACTAACAAGAGCAAAGCAGCGGGCAGCATATTTGCGATATCATGTCGTTCTTTTCAAACCAGAATTCTTCTTCAAGCAGATTTCCTGCAAAAAAGATCCGTAAGGCACATGCGGCAAAGTAGAAGTTCGCATTGTCATGTGATTCCATAGACAGTGCCTCATCTTGGGAACGAGACCAGTGCATAACAAGGTTTTTCCATTCAATGACTTCTAAATTTAGCACAGGAGACTTCACCGAAAATTCGTTTATAGACTTGCCATCAAAGTGTGATTTCCTCAGGTAACACCGATACTGCTGCAATGCTTCCTTGAAAAGCACAAGCAAGCTTAAGCTCGTCATGACTATCCAGATTGACCCTCACCTAGTTACAACAATGTAATGTAAATCATTGATGTGTTCGATCAGCGTAAAACAGGAAAATAATAACCATGAATAATAGCACTTACACGTAAGTTGGACAGGAAGATGTGAAAATGGTGTTTGTCTTCACTATAATCTTCCCATGATGGAATATATGCATGTAGTCCCTAACAACATTGAAAGCATTGTCTTTTAAAATGGGAATAAAAGGAATGGGGTTCCAATCTGCAGGAATTGGCCGTCTCTGCAGTTGGGATAGGTCTTCGGCCGGTGGACTTGCTGTACTTTTTGCTGGAGTGGGATTTTTCTATGGTACGGCTGGTGCTATGGCAAATGAAATCGGTATACCTTTTGCTGGAGTGCAGGTCCTGTGTGGTGGGGCTAGTGGTGTGGCCAGTGAAGTATGGGTACAGTCTGCTGGAGTCGGTCCTATGTTTTGTGTCACTGGTTGTACAACCAATATAAGTGGGCGTTATGCGATTTCTCGGCACCACCACGTTTTCAAGGACTTTGCCGGTGCTCCTTCAGTTCGCAATCACCCTCTTCCTTTTGATGTCCGATGCATAAGAACAACATTTGAGTGAAAAACATGGTATGACGATAGATGGAATATGTATTGATAATGGATGGGCATGGCATCTCGAGTTATATGATGAGTAAACTAAGCGGATGGTGGTGCAACAAAGTAGAAGAAATGCAAGACAACATATGCAAGATACGCACAATCAATAAAACCTTGCCAAATTAGGAACAGGCACCACGATGGGTGAACAGGACAGGCCATCGCCTTTGACTCCTCGAGGTTAGAATAGTCATTAGGATGATATTATGAACAAGAATCATCAGGTGGGGAGCGTACGAGTTTCATTGCTTCCAGAATGGCACTCAATGCCTTGGTGCCAATTTTTTAAGTCATTGCAGTGTTCCATAATATTCTTACGATGCGCGGATTCTCGATATTCATGTGTAATTGCGTATAATATCTCGAGAACCATGAAAACATAAATAGTTGTGAGATTATCTTTGTAATGCAGATGATATTCTAATATAGGCGCCCTGTAAACACTTATGTGCTATCACTGGATTCTGATGAGAGAGCTCATGTGTGATGTAATATCGTGCGTGCATTTATATAATCTGGCACAAGTACACAAAAAAATAGGCTCCAGAAGTAAGGATAGCTGGCAGATGATAGGTTCATAATATACTGTATACAGAGTTTATTGCCAAACCATGATAACAAGAGCACACAACAACTAGGCAGATCATAGTGTACATAACAGAGGTACACCATAACCACGATATATAAATCGGGAAAGTGGAACTGGCTTGAAAATACGGTGTTGTATTGCCGCTAGTAATTGAAAGCCTATCGATCACGTACATGCCAGCACTATCGAACATGGTAAAGAAGAGCAAGCAGATTTTGGATAATAAAATGTTGGTTGCGGTGCCCACAAGATGAACCAGAGCGCATTAAGAATGCAACTCCCAGCTGTCTCTCGACCATTTCAAGCGGTTGGATGAAGATCCCTCGTCTCCTAACCCTTCTTCTTCCTCGTCTCTTAATTCTTCCCATACGAACACGCAGACAGCCGGGGCCGGACCACCGCCCCCACCGCCTGTGTTCCTCCGCCACCCCACCCCCACCAGCGTCGAGTTTTCTTCGTTCGGCGAGGCCCCACAACCACCGAACCCCTTGGATCGCATTTGGCGAACTCCGTGAGCTCTGAAAAATCGACTGACCAAATTTTTAAATTTAGTCTACTGTGATTTAACTAGTGTGGAATATAAAAGGGGAAAACCATAAGCATTGGGAGTATAGTGTTGAGCGTGTCATGGCGGATCTGAAGGTGTAAACCGTACAAAGGCAACTTCTCAACCAAGACAAGAAATCAGAGTAAAGCAGTGGCGATCTATTTTCTTGCTGCGATAAATAAGTTGAGCAGAATCTGAAAAGAGTACCGCCTCTAGTGCGGCGCCGTGTATGCATCTGCTGAGAATTTGACGGTGCTGCGGTAGCGATGGCTGTCGGCGGCGTGGAAGCAGATCTAGGAGGGTAGACGGTGGCGGCGGGGCGCGGTGGACGAGACAGTCGTAGGAGCGGCGCCGACAAGGTGGACGACGGCGGGGATGAAGCGAGAGGACGGGATGCAAGGATCCCGGTCCGAAGGCGTGGATGAGAGAGGTCGATCTCTTGTAATGGACGGCGGCGTCGGGGTATCAGCTCCGGCATGGTGGAGGATGACGGCGGTGGATGGGGTGGCGGACGGCGGCGGACGGAGGAGGGTGGGGTGGAGAGGGTGTTTTGGCGCCCACGGAGTACGAATGGGGAAAAGGGATGTAGAGAGGAAGGGGGTACCATGTATTCAGGGTGCTCTTGTCTCAAATGCGAGGAAATTTACAAACTTAGCCCCAGTTTTAAATTTCTACTACATCACAGCAACATTAGTCGGTTGGGGATAGGACGGTAATCTCGCATACACCGAATATTTGCCGACGAGAGTTTGTTTTTGGCGCCCACCGTGTATGAATATGAATCGGGAGGAGTCGATTTCGGCCGAGGGCACACTATGTTTTGGCGCCCACCGTGTATGATTCCGGGTGAGAGGCGGTTACGTCACGTTTGTGTGAAATTACAAACCTACCCCTATCGAAACCTATAGAAATCTAGCAGATAGGCTTTGCGTGGCAGGGATAGGCAGTAGTGATTTCCATCTCGCGGATTTTGGTTTCGGGCGGTTACTGCGACTTTCCCCGCTTCGCGCAAATTTTGCACAGTGCACGTTTACCGTGCCAACTCAATTCGAATCCCGTTTGTATTCTACTATTTTTTCGGGCGGGATCCATTTTCAATTGGAATTACATTCTATATACATCATTTTTTATATATACTTTCAAAAGCACAACACCATTTATTCATAAATATGGTTTACAAATGGCATGATCTCTGATTCATAAGGTTGTATCCATCAATTTGGATTTTCAAATATTTGAAACCACTTTATGTTGAAATCCAATGTATGCATTCCTCGCTAACTATCTCCAATTAATGTGTGTTTCATGCGGGTTTTTTTTAACTTCTCAAACATGTATAATGTGGTTCACACACGCAACATATAGTTTAATCCCGTTTAGACATTAATTGCATATAAACCATGCATTGTTTGTAATTGAAGAATCTATGGATCACCAATATTGATAAACTATATAACATTACATGTGTGCCCAAATTCAAATGAATATGCATGTTTGATACACCAATTTGCGTTATGATATTATTGATGTCATGATCTCCGGTTTAAATATTTGAATCCCCTTTAATCCAGATATTCGTCTCATATAGCTATCACTCATGCTTATATAGGACTATCTCTCTACGGACCTATCTGGCGTTCATCGTCTCTCAGGCATCTCTCGTGCTACCTGTATGTCGACAATGATCTTTTATCTTCGTACCACACTGACGGTACTCTCTCCATCGACCTTCATCACTCAATCTCTCTCTAAGTATATCTTGCTCCCTACTATGTGTCTCTAGCTATGATTCTCCATGTGGAATCTCTTTCTCTCACACAAACACAAACCTTTGTCTCCTGGGGTCTCATTTCTCTCAACTATTCCCATGTGTGCAACTTGCACACCCCTCATACAGAGATGTCTTTCGCTCCTTAGATATGAGAACCTCTGACTCTTCCTCTTCAATATCTCTTTCTCACACACAAACACAAACTCTGTCTCCCAGGGTCTCATATTTCTCCATTGTTCTCTTGTATGTCGCTCAAACACACACCCTCTCCCTAGAGATATCTTGTGTTCCCTCATATGTCTCTCTAGCTATCACTCTCGTTGTGAAATATCTTTCTCTCTCCCAGACACAAAACTCTGTCTCTCTGGATCTCATTTCTCTCTGATATCTGTTTGTATGTGACTCGCATGCACCCTCTCTCTATCTCTCTCACACCCACACACATACCAGCCTTCTGATCCACTCGACTCCTATCTCTAACACACACTAGCTAGCATCTTTATCTTTCTATTTATCTGTTTCTCCATCAACCTTCTTTCTCGCCCTCACTCTTGATTCCTATCACGCACACTACATATGTTTCTCTCTACATGCAGTCAAGTGCCCTCTCACACACATATATAACTTCACCCTTTGAACCACCCGACGGTCATCTCCAACACCCAAACTAACGAATGTCCCTCTAGCTAGCATCTCCATCTCTGTATCTATCTGTAGTTTCTACGTCAACATTTCTTTCTCGCACAGAGTCTTGCTTCCGATCACCCACACTATATATGTCTCTCCATACATATGCATTTATAGGTTGATCTCTTTTGCACAATCGCTATGCCTCACCCCTTGCTCTCGCCATAGATGCTTGCTCCAGCCCACGCCACTATCTCTTAAAGACAAAAACACATGCTCAATTGTCGGGCCTTCTTCCCTGCATTCTCACATGCATGCATATTGTCATACCGACCCGTCTCTCCCATGTCTTTGATCTTATGACTTATGTCTTCTTTCTTTTATCTCGATCATGCGCGCGCGCGCACACACACATCCCACGTATATGTATACCTCTCACACATGCACGTTCAAGGTCTCTATGTCTCCATACGTAGTTAATTACCCTCAATCCTAACGCCACATCGAATCATTCTCCTCTTTTGTGCACATAACTTCCGCCTGGATGGGCAAAACACACACTCACACTTAACAATCTCCTTTTAGCTACCCCCAGCGCCTCTCACTCTTCCCTATATCCCCGAAACCAATAAGACCATCCCTTTGTTTAATTCCCCGCCTACATGCACCATCGATATATAGTAGTCTTCCTTGGTGTCTCTCGAACAAACACGTTCTCTCGATGTCGACTCCTCTCACGCCAAGACGCACCTTCTCTTCCCTCTCTACGGCATTTTCTCTCTCGCACCCCATCGTTGGTGGCCTCTGCCATACACATCACCTCTCTATGATGAAGCCATGCACACTTAAATTACATCCGCCACAGAGGACCCCGACACACTCACACACACACTGCGTGCGCATGCACACACACACACGCACGCACCCCCCCTCCCACACACACACACTAAGACTCCATCTCTCTCTCACACACACACACACACGCGCACCCCTCCCCCCCCCCACACACACACTTAGACTCCATCTCTCTCTCACACACACACACAAACTAAGACTCCATCTCTCTCTCCTCTCTCTCTCTCTCTCTCTCTCACACACACACACCCCACACACACATGCTCTAGGCGGAGCATTTGTTCCTACCACCCTTCATCCAACCTTACCCGTATGATAAACAATCACCTTTATTTACTTGCATAACATGGACAAATTCCACTTTACTTTAGTAGTCAGCAAACTTATCATCATGCCCTTATAAAAAACAAGTTGGCGATGATGGTGTGCACGCCATCTTGTAATACGTAATCGTATGATCTATATCCCTGACGGATAGAAAGCAAACTATGATAATTTTACAAAAGATACCCACACCTCTCTCCACATCATTATCTCCCGCAATCTCATTGCTCAACAATTAAAAAGGAATAAGTCTCGAACAATCTAGCATGCATGGTGGCGGCCATTGGGCGCCGCCCATCCCCATGCCTCCGCCCATTCAGGCCACCGGTCACCACCACGCTCCACTCCTCCTCGCCTTATCTCTCATCTTTCATTTTTTCGATGACATTCTCGAGATACCGGTTTTCCGATAAAATTCTCGAGATATCATTAGTTTTTACACATGGGATTACTCCTGCATGGGTCAATCACAATAGGTGTTTTGTAAAAGAATGCATATTGATGTTCCGTGCAATGCACAAGAATCTTGCTTGTAATTATATAACGCAAATCACGAGAAGGAAGTGACATTTTTTTGACACAACCACGTTAACATGGCCACGTAAATCACGAGCAGGAAGGAGAAGGGAAGCGGGCTGTGGAGTAACATTTTTTACCACAATTTCTTAGGAAGCCCAGTGCAATAATTGAGTAGTTTTGCAAACTACCATTACTACTACACACAAACGGTTCAAAACCTATACTCCCTTGCCGGTAGCGCTTACGCATGATACGGTCAGCGTCGCCCTGGAGCGTCAGTGCCGCATTAATGCCTCGCCAGAGCGGAGGCGACCTCTCACTGGCGCCAACTTTGAAGTGGCGCGACGGCCGAGAGAGCACCGCTTCCCGGTGCACGCGACTGCTCCGTGTCGAGACTGGCCATAGGCCTTGTTTGGATCCATGGGTTAGATTTAGTTTGAGCTAGTTGGGGCTCAAATAGCCCTAAAGTATCCAAGCATGAGGGTTTAAATTGGAGCAAGTTGCACCGAACCCACCAAAAAACTATCCCACCCAAGAGGTGCTAACTGGAGATAGTCCTCATTGGGACCACTGAAAAATCACTTTTCTCTCTCCATGAAGTGCATTTATTGTCAATCTAACCCTGTCACCCAAACACCTCTTTGGCTACATTTAGTTCGTGGTTAGTCATGAGTTAGTCTAACCTCTAGCTAAGTTAGAGTATCAAGCAGGAGCGATATAGGACATGCAAGTTGCTCAAAGCATACGAGCAAATTAAATGCGTGAAAGGATTTTTTTTCTTTTTGAAAACGGAACGTGAAAGGAAATTTTTTAGAAGGCTCTTGGCATGTCGCTAACATGTGATAGTTAACCGACCTCAAAAGATGGCAGAAACGCCAGCCCGCCGCACTTTGATAGAGATGAGGAGGGAGAAGCAATACAGGCTGCTGGATTACTAGAGATAGGTGTCACACGGAAGCCAAGAAATATGGTGATAGCGTGGGTTAGCCATGTACTAGTATGATGTAACTACACTGGGCTGCCATGTTTCGTACTCTTCCAGTCCACTATGGAGATGATTGGTTAATTTTATATCACTGAATAATATTAAATATTATGAGTGCAGACGCTCCACCACGAGGTTCCTTGCTCCTTCTCGGTCGTCCGGAATCTATTGTTCTTCCACTCTATCATGGGACTGGAACTACGAGACGGACATGTACCCATGAGTGGACGTACGAACCTGAGTAATGTAGCGCAGTAAGTGAAGTAGAAAGGCACAAATGGTATGAACATGCGTGGCATACAAGGTGTGTTTGGTTGCGTTCTCGTCTCAGAATAGTTGTTCCCCCTTCATGCATGCTCAACTCAACACCCCTCTTCATGCATGCTCTCTTCATGCATGCTTCTAGTGTATTTGTGCTAAACTAGTGTGGACTCATGCACCCTCCATACACTCTACCAAACACCCAAAAGTAGGTCGAGAAGGGAACTCTTGGGCGGCATTTCTCTCTTACTACGTAGTACCACTAAATGTTGTACGTGCAATGCACGGTGATGTTATGGAGTACGTGCCTAAGTACTCTACTACTACTATATTAGTTGGAGGCACATATTAACTTTTATATTTGTTTACGTGTATGCCCCGAGACCTTCCAACTAGACGTGTCTTTCTCTCCAGGTCGCACTTTGTATCGTTCATACCACTAAGTACTACTATGTGTGGTCTCCAACCCAGAAGTAGAAGAAGTGGAGACGCTCTACCATGCTTTTTTTTACGCTGGGCTCTACCACGCTGTTCATGTCCCACTCCTTTTGCTAACGTGTGGGACATCCAAAGATGTCGTGTTTGGCACCCTTAAATGTAAGAGTTGAAACGCTAGCATTCATCGAAATAAAAATAATTATAAATCGGCAGTGATACTATTTTTTGCGAACCAATTAGCAGTGATACTATACCACGCGGTTTCCTTGCTCCTCGATATCGGAAAGAATACTTCCATTCGCCAACATGTGGGACGTCGACCATCCTGGTCCACTTGCCATGCACGCAGAACTCCAAGGGAGAGTCACCCAGGTCGTCGCGCCGCAGTAACAATGACTAATGAGCCGTCAAATCACAGGCCCACTTCCCACTTTGAAGTTGCTCGGACGAAGGAACCATCATGACTTCGTTGAATTCCGCTTCTTGAAGAAAACTACTGTACCAAAGCAGATCTTGCTAGCTACTGATTTACTCCAACAGAGGCCTCCTTTCGTTCATAGGATAGGAATATGAAAATCATAGGAAGTGAGATGACATGCATCTCAATTCCTATAGAGAAAGAGATACCATTTGATGCATAGGATAGGAATGTTTCCATTTAGTCTAGGCTAATGTACTGATAATTTGCTCTAAAAACTACAGTAGTAACTAGTACTAGTACTGGTACATGCTCGTACTCAGACACAGACACACACACCAACTACTAGTACTACTACTTCTCACATGCTGGCCAGACACCGTCGTTCTCCTTCCCGGCTTTGTCGGCGACACCCCACCGTGCTTGGATCTCCACCGACCTCTCCGCAGCAGCGCGTGCGTCCTTTTCTTTCTTGTGGCGGCGAGCCTCTCTTTTCTTGAGTGCTTTCTGACTTTTTCGCTCCCTCTGTGCGGCTTTGGCCGCCTCTTGCTCTACCGCCCATTCGGCGTTGGCATCTTCAAATTCCTCCCACATAGTTGTGAGGTCGCCAGCGGCGATGAACTCGGCACGGTGGGATGCCATCGCTTCCCTACCATTTTGTGTGCGCTCGTGGGCGGCGAGGAACTCGGCGCGGCGGGATGCCATCGCTGCCTTACCGGTTAGTGTGCGGCGCGGTGGCATGAATGACGCTTGGTGAGAGCTCTGGGGTGGAGTGGTCGGACAACCGTATAGTGCATTGGTTTGTCAAGAGCTCAAGGAACAGAAGACGAAGCAAATTAGGATTCCCCTTCAATCCTGGTCATTTATTACCGAGTAAAATGCATTGGCGGTCATCGAACTTGTCTTGATAGCTCACTTTGATCATTGTATACGAGATATGGTGATTATACTGTCACTGGCTCAGCATATAGCTCCGTATTTGTATGGTTGACCAGTCAAACAGTCCGCATGCGCCTCATCAGCTCGTGTTCTTTATCTATCCACGCGGGCCTACCTATGAATGGAGAAAGAAATCTTGTAAAACCAAAATTATGCGTATGTGGGGAATCAAACCACGGACTCGTCGCTGCAACGCACCCTCGTTAGCCAAATGAAAATGAAATACTTCGCGTCAGACACTCACGCTCACGCTGTCAAAGCATGCTAATGCATGCACGTCGCCCTCTAAATCAAAGTCCTGCTCATGGCGCAACGCAAACGGCGAGCCCATCACCTGCGCGCCCCGGCGTTGCCTGACATTACTGTTTAGACGTTTGATGGAGGCCTACGCGAACGCCGAGCATGTATTCACCTGGCTCAACACCAACGGTCATACTCGGACCGTCTTGCTCATGTATATCGTCCATCACAACGACAATCTATAAAACAGCCTAAGCTAGAGAGGGTACCATGGTAGTATGGTACGGAGTATGTACTATCGTGAGCGACCGATCTTAGAGCCACTGCACACCGAAACCCCTTCCATCACTAGCGCGAGCTTCTCGCCTGAAACGGTCACCGTCTCTCCAGAATGTCAATGCCGCATTCACGGACATAACTGCAGGTGCAACTGGTGTGTCACTGACATGCGGGCCAGGCGCCCGTTCTGCCCACATGTCAGTAACCCAAATGCATCTGCAGTTAAGTCACTGAAGCAGCGTCCCCATTCACGCCCGACGAACCTACTCCGGCGCCAGTTGTCCATCCGTCTGTCGCTGCTCATTGCCATTCGCCCGCTATATTAACTTGAGCCCCGTCTCCCAGCCATAGCCAAAGACCCACACTTATTCTCCTCCGGTCCCTTCCTTCTGTCGGCACCACTTCAACCATGGCCTCCTGGCGCTCCGAAGCTCTCTTGGACATCTTTGTCGCAGGAAGCGGACGAGGGACATCGGCGGCTCTGCTCGGCGCGCTCCAAAGCTCTCTTCGACGTACTGTCGCAGGAGCAAACGAAGGAGATCGCCGGCTCGCCCCCGGCCGCCCTCCGCTGCCACGACCATGAAGCCGGCGCGCGTGCGTGGGCGCAGCCGGCAGCGAGGAAGAGTAGTACACGGTAGGTCGCCACCGCTCTAGTCCTAGGAAGGCCACCGCTCCTCCACTCAGTCGACGCCAAGCTTGGTGGGACAAAAATCGGCGGCCGATTAGCCGCTTGATGGCGACGTGGAGGCGGAAATCTTCATAACCTTGTGCTCTGGAGGAGGAGGTTATCGAGGTGGATAAGTAGGAGGCAAAGGCAATGGCCTGCTTTCTCGGGTTCATGGCCGGACATGGTGGTCGGGGCCCGGCGATCGTTTAGATTAGGTTTACAGTAGGTTTTAGTACGGTTTGTGTGAAATATGTAATGAATTTCATCCAGTTTATAGGAAAAGTTCTCGAAATGTAATGAATTTCATCCGGTCAATTTGAAATTTGCTTTGTTTGCACGAATTTCGTCCGGTTAGTTCATATAGTTGTTGAAAGGTATGCGGGCAGCATCGAATGGCATCCATCGGTGTCCTCGGACAGATGCCGGTGTAAATTTGTGGGCCAGTGCTGGAGATGCCCTAACTATCATGCTATAGTCGCTAACAATCCTCCATTATTTGGCAGGGAACAGTTATCCCTCAATCAAAATCAGATCTGCGGTGTTTTGCACTCCTCCCGCGTAAGAGTGTAAACTCTTGCTTACATAAAAATGTCGCAAGTGGACGGCACTGTAGCACGTCATATCACTCAAACTAGCCCGCCTAACGAGCGGGAAAGCACCACCCTCATCATTTTCTCCTGGATTTCTATCGATCGATCGCGTGAAAATGTTACGCTTCGCAACCCCGACAGTCTGGCTCGCACGCCGCTCACCAGAGGGGACACGCGTTGTCTTGCAATTTCAGTGACAAGTGGGACCGTAATTGAATAAACCGTTGATAGCCGAAATCTAATCGCTTGGCGGGCGTCGGCTGAGAAGGGAGAAACGGGGGAGGGAGAAGATGTCACGACCGGTTTTTCAATAAAAATATTTATTGAACAACCGACCTATGAAGTCCAATATGAGGAAAATCCTTCATACCGGTAGACAAAACTTTGATACAATAAGCCAGTAGCATTACACTATTACGGGGGTTGGAGTGAAGAGGCCCAACCAATTATTACAAACACGCCGATAATTATACATAGTGGCGGGTATGATTCAAAGGTGTGGGGTGGAAATACTCTTGACTCGAGATATGAGTGGTTGGTGGAATAACACGGTGAATTGGTTAATAAGTCTATTGCACTGGCGGCTCATCAAGCGTCGAGGTGAGGCTCGATGAATTTATTTGGGTAGCGGAAGCGGATATATCACAATGACTAGTCCAGGGGTCACACGAGACTGACTGGGATTCCTCTAGGCGTCGGACTCGCTATCGAATTCTTCATCCATGAGATCGCCTTTGTCAGCATCTGGCCAAATCAACAAGCCAGGTGAGTACTTTGAAAGTACTCGCAAGACAGTTCGGACAAAAGATATAACAAATGAATGCATGAATGACTCATGATTAATTTTAACAATGCTCAAATAAATCAGTATAGCAAAAATAAAATGACAAGGGAATCGGCGGTAGTCTGCTCGAAAATCCAAAGAAGGGTAAACTCAAAACTGATCGAGTGTCTGAAGTGACGCCTCGAAGGGTGAAAATAAGTAAAACATGCCACAGTCGGGCGTCTGGGCGACACCTCATAAAGGGCTTATATTGAAATAAAAATACATGCGCGCCGCAGTTGGACGTCGGAGCGACATCACAGAAAGGACTTATAATAAAAGTAAATAACAACAATGCCACAGTCGGACGTCTGAGCCACATCACAGAAACGGCTTATAATGAAAATAAATAACAACAATGCCGTAGTCGGACGTCTGAGCGACATCGCAGAAAGGGCTTATAATGAAAATAAATAGCAACAATGCCGTAGTCGGACGTCTGAGCGACATTGCAGAAAGGGCATATAATGAAAATAAATAACAACAATGCCGCAGTCGGACGTCTGAGCGACATCGCAGAAAGGGCTTATAATTCATTATTCATAACTGACAAGATATAGTGCTCACAGAAAATATTCATCACAAGACAATAAGCGGGTTAGTCCGTTCACAGGAAAGTAAACATTTAATACTCAAATGGTTCTCAGGAGTTTCTGTCACTGAGTCTGACACTTGACAAGATGAGAGGATCACGGTACTTGGACATGAATAAGATGAATTTAAGAATTTTGACTCTGCAGAGTTTGTACCAAAATTGTCCACAGCCAACGGATTTCCGTAGTCACGAAGGACTAGTTCCGTTTACGGTATTTCAGAGGAAAAACAACTAGCTAGTACACATCCATCATACCTCACGTTGCCAGGAATCACCCTAGACAGCGTTTAAGAAAAACTTTGAGACGGGGTGATCACAATCTCGAATAGCATGGGATCAAATTTATATCTGGCAGCGCTCTAAGGGGTGCCCCTCTCGGTCCCAACCGAAACACCCATGCCCCTGACCGGATGAAAGGCTTTAATCCGGGGCCATGGAACCTTCATCCCGGCCTCTCGATTTGGTGTGTACCAGAAGTGGTTTGCAACCTACTAGGCCGTATCCCTTGCGGGAAACAGGTGGTAGTACGGAAAGGAAGACGGACGGGAAATCGACCGGCCGATTTATGTTGACCTTTGGGTCAACGATATGGCATAAGCTTTGGCATGCTACAACACTGCCATCTTACCCATACTCATGCCAACTCATGGCCATGCAACAAGTTTCCAGCAACTCACGGATTTACCGAGCTCATTTGCCTCAATGCTCACGAGATAAACTATCATCGAAAATGCTCATGCACGTGCCATGATACAAAAATAATGCAAACATGCCCAGACACTCATCATATCAAAAGTTCAAACTTTGCTTGCCTGGCTCAGAGTAGTCGGGGTCTAGCTCGGCGAAGTTCGCGGTTCCGACACCTCCTTCGGTATATACGGTAAACAAAAATACACGCGCTAACGTAAATACCGTGGGATACAGAAGGTTGATATGACAGAAAAGGAATCAATCAAAAATCATTTTCTGTTTAAAAGTTATAAGAGTTTTGGTCCAAGGACCCATCTGTAATGAAACAGAAAGTTTCCAGGGGGCTCTGTGGAAAAGTCCAGGAAAACGTTTCGTTTAAAAGAGACGGTGGTGAGGCTGGCAGGCGGGCTCCACCTGTCGGGTTTGAAATTTCAAACGGAGAAAACAGAGCGCGACGGCGCCCGAGAGGTGCGGTGGTCACCGGCGGCGATCCACGGCGAGGCAAGGTGATCGGGGGTTACCTTCGAGATCAGTGCACCGTTCCGCGTCTGTGGGTGGTGGCAGAGGTCGTCGGCGAGCACCACATCGACGGCGGCCCTTGCTCCGGCGGACGGTGGTTCGGACGGTCGTGGATCTTGCCGGAGAGAGTTGCGGGGCCAAAATTGAGGTGGGGGTTATCCTACTAGAGGTGGTACGAGGCTACGGGCGAAAGTAGGGCGGCGGAGGAGTTCTCACCGGAGAGAACGATGCCGGAGCCCGAGGCGTCTGGAGGTGGCGGTCGAGAAGAAAGGCCCCTCGAGGCCCCTCAAGTGGCTAAGCGGGTGCAGTGAGGTGGTGGAGTCGTGCGGGGCGAGAGCGAGCTCGGGGTGCTATATATAGCCGGCCCGAGTCGGTTGCCGTGAAACGGATAAGTCCGCGAAGTTGATTACTGGCGGTCTTTGTGGCTGGACGGTCGGCTTAGGAGCTTGAGCATCGCCTAGGTGGAGTAGTGGTGCCATTTTAGGGTCCAGCTCAGACGGGAGGGAGGTTTACGACTTGCCCTCGGACGGAACCGCCGCACCCGTCGGCGAAGAGCATGCTCTGCGCGTGCCAAGCCACGGCGACGGTGCCGCATCGTCTTGGCCGCAAGGAGGTGGCCACCGAGCCACCGGGGCGCTTAAGCGGCGCCCGAGCAGCGTTGCGCGCCATTTGCCCCCATCGCCCGTTCACGGTGTTTGACGCCGCAAAACCTTATTTGGCCTTGAAGCGGGCGAAGCGCCCGCCCGACGCCGGAAGGCGCCAAGCGTCGTCGCGGAGCTCCGAACAAGCAGGCCAGGCTGCGAGCATCGAGCCAAAGCGCCACGATGGGCATGTGGTCAAGTTCTGCCGGAGAAACGACACTGAACTTTCTGAATTTACTGAATATGAACAAAACAGTGCATGCCAGGTGTTCGACAAAATGATTCTGGTACCCAGGGATTTTTCCTTGAGCTGATTTTTGGTGGAGTGGTCTCTCATTGCAACTAGAGGTTTCCTGAAGAAAACCAAAGGAAAATTTTGAAGACCTCCTTCAAATCCAACAAAATTTTGAAGAAAACCAAAGGAAAATTTTTGGAGTGTCACAACACCTACCCCCTTAGGAAAAATCTCGTCCCCGAGATTCCAGTTGATCCTCAAATAATTGTGGGTGCTCGATCGAAGGAAATCCTCTCTTTCCCAGGTGGCTTCACTTTCGTGTGGTTGCTCCTTTGAACTTTGAAGAACTTGGTGGTTTTCTGTCGGGTTCTCCTTCGACTCTTCCAAGATTTTTATCGGATGCTCCCGATCGTAAGGTCTGGTTGCACGTCAATGTTTTTATGGGGTACTTGTTTCTCTGGGTTGCTTACGCACTTCCTCAATTGGGAGATGTGGAATACGTCGTGGATGTCGGATAATTCTTGAGTAAGTCTAGCTGGTAGGCCACCGTGCCCTTCGTGCTACTATGCGAGAATGGTCCGATGTATCTTGGTGCTAGCTTCCCTTTAATCTTGAATCGGTGCAGGCCTCTCATGGGTGATACTCGTAGGTACACAAATTCACCGGGTTCAAAATGGACTCCACGATGCTTCTGATCGTAATAACTCTTTTGTCGACTTTGGGCTGTCTTGAGTCGGTCCTTAATTACCTTGACTTTATCTTCAGCCTCTTTGAGCAGGTCTGGGCCGACGATATGACTGTCTCTGGTTTTCGACCAGTTTAGCGGGGTACGACATCTTCGTCCGTACAGAGCTTCAAATGGTGCCATTTGTAGGCTGGACTGATAGCTGTTGTTATATGCAAATTCTGCGTATGGTAAGCTTTCCTCCCAACTAGTCCCATAGGTGAGGACACATGCTCTCAGCATATCTTCTAGAATTTGGTTTACTCGCTCGGTCTGCCCATCTGCAGGGATGGTATGCGATCTTGAATGCCACCGAGGTCCCAGAGCTTGTTGTAAGTGATCCCAAAACCGAGAGGCAATTGAGTGCCTCTGTCCGAGATTATTTTCTTTGGGACTCCATGTAGGCAAACGATACGGGAGAGGTAGAGCCTAGCAAGCTTCTGAGTGGTGTGTGTTGTCTTCACGGGGATGGAGTGAGCTACTTTAGTCAGTCTATCTGTGATTACCCATATGGCATCATGTCCGTGTTGCGACCGAGGTAGTCCAACAATAAAGTCCATTCCAATCTCGTCCCATTTCCACTCGGGTATCTTATTCGGTTGCAATAGCCCGGCCGGTTTCTGGTGCTCGGCCTTGATGCGTTGACAAGAGTCACACCATGCAATAAACGTGGCTATGTCTCTTTTTATACCATGCCACCAAAATGTTTCACGAAGATCTTTGTACATTTTGTTCCTCCGGGATGGAGTGAATATGGAGCGGTGTGGCCTTCAGCCAGGATCTGCTGTTTAAGGTCATGGATATTTGATGCATAAAGCCTATTCCGTACCACAATATTCCTTGCTCATCAATAGTGAATTCGAGGCCTTGCCCAACTTCATCTTCCGTTTTATGCCTTCAATGCTGGGGTGTCCACGTTGAGCCTCTTTAACCTTCTCTATCAGGGTAGGCTGTACTTCTAAGTTTGACACACTGCCTTCGGTGACCACCATTAGGTTGAGTTTTGCGAATTCCTGCTAGAATTCTGGTCTTAAGTCTGGCATGCCATCGTTGTCCGGACTGGGGTTCCGACTCAGAGCATCTGCTACCAACATTTGCCTTGCCCGGGTGGTAGTGGATCCCAACATCATAATCCTTTACTAATTCCAACCAGCGTCGCTGCCGTAAACTTAGTTCTGGTTGTGTGAAAATATACTTGAGGCTTTTGTGGTCCGTGTATATTTCTAGCGATTACCAAGTAAAAGTGTCTCCATTCCTTGAGTGCATGAATGACTGCCGCTAATTCCGAGGTCATGGGTAGGGTAATTTTCCTCATGCTTGCGAAGTTGTTCGGAAACATATGCGACAACCTTTCCCTCTTGCATCAATACGCTTTTGAGGCCCTTTCGAGATGCGTCACAAAATACCTCAAAATTTTTGTGTATATCGGCACAATTAATGCAGGTGTTGTCGTCGGTTTCCTCTTGAGTTCTTGGAAACTTTTCTCGCAAGCTTCCGTCCATTCAAACTTCTGTCTTTCTTGAGTAGTTGCGTCATTGGCTTTGCTATGGTGGAGAATCCTTCAATAAATCTTGGTAGTATCCTGCCATACCCAAGAAACTTCGTACATCCGTCCACGCTGGCTGGTGGCTTCCAGCCAAATCTGGCCTTGACTTTCCGGGTCTACGGCGATACCTTCTTGAGTCAGTACGTGGCCCAGAAAACCTACTTGCTTTAGCGAAAATTCACACTTGCTGAATTTAGCGTACAACTGATGTTTCCTGAGCTCTCCTAGTACAATCCGGAGATGTTCAGCGTGCTCTTCTGGTGTTTTGGAGTATACCAGAATATCATCGATAAATACCACAACAAACTTATCCATAAACTTCATGAATACTTTGTTCATCGTGTGAACAAAATATGCGAAGCGTTTGTTAGTCCGAATGGCATTACGGTGAACTCATACAATCCGTATCTGGAGGTGAAAGCGGTCTTGGGAATATCTTCGGTTCGCACTTTCAGTTGATGGTATCCCGACCTCAAGTCAATCTTTGAGAACACCTTGGCCTTAGCGAGTTGATCGAATAAATCATTTATTCGTGGCATCGGATATTTGTTCTTGACTGTGACCATGTTTAGTGCTCGATAGTCTATGCACAATCTCAGTGTTCCATCCTTCTTTTTGGCAAACAAAATTGGTGAACCCCAAGGTGAGGAACTGGCTCTTATGTATCCTTTTTCCAATAATTCCTTTATTTGCTTCTTCAGTTCTACCAATTCGGATGGTGCCATTCTGTATGGTTTCTTGTATATGGGAGCGGTTCCGGGTGCTAGCTCAATGTTGAATTCTATCTCTCGATCTGGTGGCATGCCTGGTAGTTCTTCGGGAAACACATCTAGAAATTCACACACTACTGGAACCTTGCTCAATTCAGAAATATCCACCTTATTCAATCTCGGTTGCCGGGATATTCTTCTTTCCTTGGCTGAAACCTTTATGGTCTTCCCATGGTGATGGGTGAGAATTGCGGTCCTGTTGAAGCAGTCAATAAAACCTTTGTTGGTAGTTAACCAATCCATCCCTAAGATGACATCCAGTCCTTTATTTTCCAATACGATAAGATTTGTGTGAAACTTCAACCCTTCAAACTCGATAATCACATCCTGGCAATAATTCTGGGTAACTTGCTTGATTCCAGGGGACTTGACGATCATAGATTTTCCCAAGGGAAGCATCGAAAAATTATTTTGCAAAGCAAAACTTTTCGAAACGAGCAGTGAGAAGCTCAAATCAAACAAAACCATGGCAGGTATTGTGTTGACAGGAAACGTACCGAGTACGATATCTGGGGCATTTTGTGCTTCCTCTTTGGTCACGTGGTTCAGATGACCCTTCCTGTGGTTGTTATCTGGGTTGAAATTGCTGCGCTTTGGTGCCGAATTATTGCCTCCGTTGTTCGGCTTTGGGGCCGAGTTTCTTGGCCTGGGGCACTGCTTGGCATAGTGCCCTTCTTCTCCACAAGCGTAACAGGTAATGCCTGGGCGGTATGTGAACTCCTTGTCCCTTGCGTGGAAATTCTTGATTGGGCGTGAGACGCTTGTCGTGGGTTTGGGTGTCCAGTTTTTACGAACATCTGTCTTGCTGCGGTGGTTGCGGGTGTGTTTAGTCTGGTCCCTCTTCCGCTTATGCGAAATCTTCTAAGCTGCGTCTCTCATTTTCCAAGGTAATGGCCTTATCCACCAGCCGTCTTAAAATCAGGAAATGTGTGTATGCGACCAATTGGCATTTAAGTGCGGGCGTCGGACCGTCTAGGAATTTCTCCATCTTTTGTTTTCGACATACGCTCCTCGTTGGCGTAGCAAGACAGCAGGTAAACTATTGTTGTATTCGACACTGTCATTGTCCTTTGCTTGAGGTCATCAAATTCTCTCTTTTTGATCTTCATAAGACTCTTAGGAATATGTGCCCCACGAAAACCTTCTTTAAATTCCTCCCATGACATATTATTTTCGTTGGGGTGCATGTGTAGGAAATTTTCCCACCACGATGCAGCTGCTCCAGTGAGATAGTGCGGAGCATAAAGCACTTTCTCAAGATCTGAACACTGGGCAATGATTAATTTTCTCTCCATGTCTCGAAGCCAGTCCTCGGCTTCAAGAGGTTTGTCAGTGTGAGAAAATGTTTGGGGACGTGTCTTCGTAGCTCGAGATAATTTTGGTTGCTGCTGATACTGTCCACGGTGATTTCCCATATTGATGACTTGGTTCAGTATTTCGATGTTGCTGCTGACTTTGTTCATAAAGACGGCACATTTGGGAAAGTGTCGTTTCACCGTCCTGTTGACTTGTCTCGTCCTCGTGTGAAATTGTTGCCTGGAGTGTGCCATAATTTTCCTCTGTCGGAGTTGGCATGGAGCGCGTCCAAGGACGAGACATAGTTCACTCTGGGGATATATTTTGAAACACTCATAAGAAAAGAAATTGAGCCGCAAAAATCAATAAATTCAAGAAGATGCAAAAAGTTGCAAATGCTCCAAGATTTTTCAATAGAAAAATATGTTTGCGCACGGAGAAGGACTCTTCATTACATATCTTACACGCAAGCAGTAATTATACAATACGTCACTCAGGATATGCGTACATAAATCCTGACATGTTATTTAGTCTAGTGCACTTCTCCAGATCCTACATGATGCGCAAACAAACTACTTCTCACAGCCTATTTACATATAAACATATCAAACAAGTCGGTACATTGCAAGGCGGCTAAAAGCGTGCATTTTAGTCGGAGATGGTAAGGATTTCCCTTGGCCTGCCAAGGGTGAGGCGAGATAGGCTGGGGACTCAACCTCCTCTTCGGAGATAGGCTCCAGACGCCAGGCGCTGCGCGGAGTTGGTGGAGCAGGTGCCTGTCTTGGGACAACTCGAATCTGAGCGGGCACGAGGGTGGTGCGTAACGAACCGGAGTAGGCGCAATGGCGTGGTTGAACTCCTCCATGGTAGGCAGGCGACGAGTAGCGGTGCGTGCAGCAGGAGCAAGCGATGCTGATGTGAGACGAAAGTCGGTGGCGGTGCGGTCTTGTGAGAGCTCCCTCTGTTGGCGGCACAGCCATGGATCGAGTCCATGCGAGCAGCTACAAAGTCGCCCACCAGGTTGTCGAAGGCTGCCTCCAAAGTCCGGAGATACTCGATGAGCATCTCAAAGCTTCGGTCCCGCTCTCCTGCAGGGCAAGAGAACGCGTAGTGGCAGGTGTATGGTACGTGACATGGCAGGTAGCGGTAGCGACGAGTCTTCATCGAAGGAAGGATATCCCTGAGACGAGCTATCGCCTCACGGGCTGCCATCTGCAGCGCATGCTTCTCTATGGGCATGGCTCTCCCCACGAACCGTTAGCGCTCAACTCGTCCTCTCTTGAATTCCACCGCGGCTTGGTGCATGGTCGGAATGATGCGTTGACCTTGTGCTGAGAGAGAGAAAGGCTGGCGCACATCCGCCCCATCGCGACTTGGACGATGAAGGAGAGAAGCTTGACGAACCCATCGGGCATGTTGGCGAACATCTGCGACTTCGCGATCGTTGCCAGCCATCTACAAAAGTAGTCAAAAGTCCTGAGTAGTCAAATCATAAATTTATGCTGACTGTCATAAATTGTCTACATTTGTGAAAAAAATGAAATAGCTCTATTATGCTAATAACCGATTAGTGATCGCACCTAGTGGCTTCCTCTGATCAGCTGGCTCGTACCAAGCTTCTCACGACCGGTTTTCAATAAAAATATTTATTGAACAACCGACCTATGAAGTCCAATATGAGGAAAATCCTTCATACCGTAGACAAAACTTTGATACAATAAGCCGGTAGCATTACACTATTACGAGGGTCGGATCAAGATGCCCAACCAATTATTACAAACACGCCGATAATTATACATAGTGGCGGGTATGATTCAAAAGGTGTGGGGTGGAAATACTCTTGACTCGAGATATGAGTGGTTGGTGGAATAACATAGCGGGTGGTTAATAAGTCTCATCAGCCTTTGGCGGCTCATCGGCGTCGAGGTGAGGCTCGATGAATTTATTTGGGTAGCGGAAGCGGATATATCACAATGACTAGTCCAGGGTCGCACGAGACCGTGGGATTCCTCTAGGCGTCGGACACGCTATCGAATTCTTCATCCATGAGATCGCCTTCGTCGACATCGGCCAAATCAACAAGCGGTGAGTACTTTGAAAGTACTCGCAAGACAGTTCGGACAAAAGATATAACAAATGAATGCATGAATGAGTCATGATTAATTTTAACAATGCTCAAATAAATCAGTATAGCAAAAATAAAATGAGAAGGGAATCGGCGGTAGTCCGCTCGAAAATCCAAAGAAGGATAAACTCAAAACCGAACGAGTGTCTGAAGTGATGCCTCGAAGGGTGAAAATAAGTAAAACATGCCACAGTCGGGCGTCTGGGCGACACCTCATAAAGGGCTTATATTGAAATAAAAATACATGCGCGCCGCAGTTGGACGTCGGAGCGACATCACAGAAAGGGCTTATAATAAAAGTAAATAACAACAATGCCGCAGTCAGACGTCTGAGCGACATCGCAGAAAGGGCATATAATGAAAATAAATAACAACAATGCCGCAGTCGGACGTCTGAGCGACATCGCAGAAAGGGCTTATAATGAAAATAAATAACAACAATGCCGCAGTCGGAGGTCTGAGCGACATCGCAAAAAGGGCTTATAATGAAAATAAATAACAACAATGCCGCAGTCGGACGTCTGAGCGACATCGCAGAAAGGGCTTATAATTCATTATTCCTAACTGACAAGATATAGTGCTCACGGAAAATATTCATCACAAGACAATAAGCGGGTTAGTCCGTTCACAGGAAAGTAAACATTTAATACTCAAATGGTTCTCGGGAGTTTCTGTCACTGAGACTGACACTTGACAAGATGAGATGATCACGGTACTTGGACATGAATAAGATGAATTCAAGAATTTTGACTCTGCAGAGTTTGTAACAAAATTGTCCACAGCCAACGGATTTCCGTAGTCACGAAGGACTAGTTCCGTTTACGGTATTTCAGAGGAAACACAACTAGCTAGTATACACCCATCATACCTCACGTTGCCAGGAATCACCCTAGACAGCGTTTAAGAAAAACTTTGAGACGGGGAGATCACAATCTCGAATAGCATGGGATCAAATTTATATCTGGCAGCTCTAAGGGTGCCCCTCTCGGTCCCAACCGAAACACCCATGCCCCTGACCGGATGAAAGGCTTTAATCCAGGGCCATGGAACCTTCATCCCGGCCTCTCAATTTGGTGTGTACCAGGAAGTGGTTTGCAACCTACTAGGCCGTATCCCTTGCGGAAAGCAGGTGGTAATGCGGAAAGGAAGACGGACGGAAGCGACCGATTTATGTTGACAACTGGGTCAACGATATGGCATAAGCTTGGCATGCTACAACACTGCCATCTTACCCATACTCATGCCAACTCATGGCCATGCAACAAGTTTCCGAGAACTCACGGATTTACCGAGCTCATTTGCCTCAATGCTCACGAGATAAACTATCATCGAAAATGCTCATGCACGTGCCATGATACAAAAATAATGCAAACATGCCCAGACACTCATCATATCAAAAGTTCAAACTTTGCTTGCCTGGCTCAGAGTAGTCGGGGTCTAGCTCGGCGAAGTTCGCGGTTCCGTCACCTCCTTCGGTATCTACGGTAAACAAAAACACACGCGCTAACGTAAATACCGTGGGGTACATAAGGTTGATCCCAATATTTTTCAAATAAATATGACAAAAAACTAGACAGAAAAATAAAGATGACAGAAAAGGAATCAATCAAAAATCATTTTCTGTTTAAAAGTTATAAGAGTTTTGGTCCAAGGACCTGTAATGAAACAGAAAGTTTCCAGGGGGCTCTGTGGAATAAGTCCAGGAAAACGTTTCGTTTAAAAGAGACGGTGGTGAGGCTGACAGGCGGGCTCCACCTGTCGGGTTTGAAATTTCAAACGGAGAAAACAGAGCGCGACGGTGCCCGATAGGTGCGGTGGTCGCCGGCGACGATCCACGGCGAGGCAAGGTGACCGGGGGTTACCTTCGAGATCAGTGCACCGTTCCGCGTCTGTGGGTGGTGGCAGAGGTCGTCGGCGAGCACCACGTCGACGGCGGCCCTTGCTCCGGCGGACGGCGGTTCAGACGGTCGTGGATCTCGCCGGAGAGAGCTGCGGGGCCAAAATTGAGGTGGGGGTTATCCTACTAGAGGTGGTACGAGGCTACGGGCGAAAGTAGGGCGGCGGAGGAGTTCTCACCGGAGAGAACGATGCCGGAGCCGAGGCGGACGGAGGTGGCCGGAGTCGAGGAAGAAAGGCCCTCGAGGCCCCTCCGGTGGCTAGGCGGGGTGCGGTGAGGTGGTGGAGTCGTGCGGGGCGAGAGCAGGCTCGGGGTGCTATATAGCGGCCCGAGTCGGTTGCCGTGAAACGGATAAGTCCGGCGAAGTTGATTCTGGCGTGGCTGTGGCTGGACGGCCGGCTTAGGAGCTTGAGCATCGCCTAGGTGGAGTAGTGGTGCCATTTTAGGGTCCATTTCAGCACGGAGGGAGGTTTACGGCTTGCCCTCGGCGGAGCAACCGCCTGACGGCCCGTCGGCGGCGAAGCGCTTCTGCGCGTGCGTGCCAAACGCGAAGACGGTGCCGCATGCGTGCGCTGGCAAGGAGGTAGCCACCGGAGCCACCGGGGCGCTTATGGCTCGAGCGGCGTTGCGCCGCAGTTTTGCCCCTGTCGCCCGTTACGGTGTTTTCGCCGCCAAAAGCACGCCCTTGGCCGGGCAGGCGCCACCGACGCCAGGAAGGCGCCAAGCGCGCGTGTGGAGCTCCGGACAAGCAGGCCAGGCTGCGAGCATCGAGCCAAATGCACAGTGGGCATGTGACTGAAGTTCTGTCGGAGAAACGACACTGAACTTTCTGAATTTAATGAATATGAACAAAACAGTGCATGCCAGGTGTTCCACAAAATGATTCTGGTATCCAGGGATTTTTCCTTGAGCTGATTTTTGGTGGAGTGGTCTCTCATTGCAACTAGAGGTTGCCTGAATTTTGGTAGAAGTTTTGGAGAAGTGTAGATATGAATTTCATCAAATTTGGCAAATCTGGTCCAAACTTGCAGTGAGTGAAATTTGAAATATTTGAAAAGAAGAAGAGTGGATCAAGATGGTTCTGGGTTATGGATACCAAGGACTATCCAGGGGTGTGGAGTTGAGGTCAAAAATCAAAAGCATTAGGGTACTTGCTTTGCAAATCACCTAGGCTCAAAAGAAAAAGACAGAATTATTTTGGGAGGAGAAATAATTGGAATAAAATCCAAAAATGGATTTTATTAGTTTGGACAGAATGTTTGAGTTGTACCAAAGTGGAAGGAGAGATTTTTGGGAAGGTTTTACCATGTGGTGCATGGAAGAATCATGAATGGTTTTCAAATATGGAAGAGGATGAAAATAAACTCCTAGAGTTTCCTTTAGAAAGAAAATAAACTCCAAAGATTTTTCTTGAAATTTTGAGAAGAGGGCAATCAGAAGAAAATTTAAAACCAAACACTAGAGTTGAAGGAGATGCAAAAATAAAATATTTGCTGAAGGGAAAAAGCTTTGAGAGAGATTTTTGGAAGGGTTTTGGAGACCTCCTTCAAATCCAACAAAATTTTGAAGAAACCCAAAGGAAAATTTTTGGAGTGTCACAGAAGAGATCGCCCGCCTGCCGCGCACGGACTCCAAGAAATATACGGTGATAATGTGAGGTGGGCCATGCTGAAGTCCGGACCGCTTCGAGCCCGCTCTCACCGCCTGGCCCTCAAGACGCCACTGCCGCTGCATGCATAGCAAGTAGTCCCCGCTTATGTGGAGGAGAGAGAGGCATTGACAAAGTCAAGGAGTAACAGTGGAGACAATAGCTTTCATCAAAAATAAACAATTAATACTCGTTGCTCGTCCTCTATATCGGAAAGAATACTTTCATTCACCGACATGTGGGACATCGACCATCCTGGTCCACCTGCCATGCACAAAATTATCCTGGTCTACCCCGGTCGTATCGCAGGCCCAACCTTTCCCACTGTAAGTTGTTCGGACGAAGGAACCATCATGACTTCATTGAATTCCGCTTCTTCAAGAAAACTTACTGTACCCGCAATACTGCTACCACACGCGAAGACTGGACGGCACTGTACCACGTCATATCACTGAAACCCACTAGGCCAAACTAGCCCGCCTAGGTCATCTATTTTGAAACGGAGGGAGTACGTCTCTGCACTGCTATGATTTTGTGTTGCACGTTCTCTGTATTTTTGCTACGATTTTCCTACCCTATGAACCAAATGAGGCCTGAATGTATGTCGACTATTGTCTGATCGATCGCTAATCCTACAATTTTAGGAGCTAGGGCTATTGGTCGATCAACGAGGGATAAGTATAAGCGTACCACGAGCTCATCAGCCCCAACGTTTCTCTTTGGTGAGTGTTTTACAAGTACTATAGCTCGCATACAGAGCTAGCCTACTAACACCAAGAATCATCAAACAAGCCCCTGGCGATATGATAAACAGTTCAAAATTACATCTAAGCATGCCATATATTACATCAAAAGCTGGTGAGGATACATATGTTTCCATAACTCGGAGAGGGTTTGCATGATTCACTATCAAACAAAAGTAGCAAGATCCGCCCACACAAGACAAAGGCACTAGCCCTAAGATGGTTTGATAACACGCATTGTTCTGGTAATTAAACACAGGGCAATGCAAACTACCCTGAAAGATTAGCGCGACCAACTAATTCTTGTCATCGATCTCTCGGGCAATGACCACAGCATGGACAGCGGCATGGGAATCGATTTCTGGGGCGATGTCAACAGGACTGACCGCGACATCAGAATCGATCTCTGTGGCGATGTCCACAGGATGGACAGCGGCATCGGAATCGATCTCCAGGGCGATGCCAACAGGACGGGCCACGACATCGGAATCATCAAGGACAACCACCGGCACATGCACAACCCTAACATATTAGCAAGCACATTGCAAATAATCAAAAAGCAAGCACATTGAAAATAATCAAAAACCACAACTATGGTAATAAGCCATTATTTTTTACCTTTTGCAGCTCACCGGGATCTCATCCCTCCGGGGCCATCTCCTCGTCCTCGATGGGGGCGAATCTTTGCTTCTCAATGGCGACTATCTCCTCAAACTCGGTCTTGAGCCTCACATAGGTGGCAATCAGAGTTCTGGGGTAGGCACGGTGGGGCCCTTCTTTGTTCTTCCAACTTTCTTTGAGGAGTTCGTCATAGCGTCCTCAACTCTTTGGCGGTGCTTGTTTCTTGGAGTTCTTCGCCTCCATGGGTTGGCCCGCCAACATGGTCAACTCGTTGGTCGGTGCTCGCTTCACGGAGATCGCTGTCTCCGATTGGGTTGTCCGCCGCAACTCTTTGCCTAGTGCTCCAGGATCCATCAATGAACTGACAAACAAAAAGCAATCGAAAGGAAACCACAATCGCAATGAAAACGGGAAAAGAATAGGATGTGAGAATCGGTCGGTGCTTCACAGAAAGAAGATTATTGGAATGAAAATATAGCAGCATAACTGATTCTCCCACCTTTCCTTCGTCGGTAGAGAAGAAAAATGGCAGAAGTGAGTAGCATGGAGTGAGGTTTTCTTCAAGAAAGGGAAGAAAGGGCTTGAACAAGCGTTCCAATGAAATGATGGTTGCTTCGTCCAGTCCAACTTGGAGGCCACCTTACTACTACTGGTAAAGGTGTGGGTTTTGTGATATGACGGGTCATGACGGCCACACCGGGGTGACAGATGAGTCTCGACTGTAGCACCTTGCTGTGATTTGGTGGATGGCACGCGGGCCCGGATGCTTTGAAATGTCCCGCATGTAGATAGAGCGGCTAGTCATATAGGAGTGCTCAATATTGTGCACATGACCAAAGCGGAGAGGAAAGCAGAGAACTACGTAATTAATGCATGAGTTTAAATAGGGTGGTTTTGTAAAGTACGAGATACAGTACATTCCTCCAATCGCAAAATGCCTTGGTTCATGAGATTTGAGATTTGAGCCCTATAAACCGGAAGGGAGGGGGTACTGCATGTAATCTAGTCACTTGTTGAAATCTCTAGAAAGGCAAATACTCCTTTCCGGTTTACAGGTCTATACTACTCCCTCCGTCTAGGTGTGTAAGTCATCTTACGAAAACCAAATAGTCCCAAAACACTTAGCCGCGGTGCATTAATTTCTACCTTGTTTCTTGTTTCTTGACATACGTATCAACCAATAAGAGATGAGAGGTGTGCATGATTTTAATGACTTGCAATGGCTAGTTCATTGCATGGAATGCTATTAATTAGCAAATAAACATTGGTGACCCCAGGAGGAAAGCGGTGCTAAGCGCGTGGACCTATGCAGAATGAGTATCAACCAATGGATAATGGAGTTTAATTGTTAAACAATAGCAATTTTGTCTCATACAAGAGCCTGGCTAGTACTCCAAGGAACCGCACCACGCCGAAGCGTTCGCAACTGCCACGTTCGGTTTGAGCTTGGCTCTTCGCCTCTTCGAGAAGACGAACAATGATGTTACTCCTACTTCTACAGTATCGAATCCACTACTGCATGTCCGTCCACCTCGTGCGGGAGAGATAGCGTGTAGCGAAAGCTTCTACTTACTGCTTCTGCCTTTGCGTCTATGACAGGTGGGCCCAACAGGTGGTTGGCCCACTTATCATGCAGCCAAATGCAGGTGCAGTTAAAGCACCGGAGCTCGTCCGCGAGGGAGAGGGCGTCGTAGTAATCAAATTTCACGGTCTTGTACGAGTTGACGCGACACATCAAAGCACTGCACTCGATAAAAGTCTTTTTACACATTTCAAATGGGCTACTTCGTATGTAGGAGTAGACATATTCTGCTTCGTATGTAGTCACTTGTTGCAATCTCTAAAAAGACTTATATTTGGAAACGGAGGGAGTACAACGCATGCATGCATGTCGTGACTTTCCTTTTGATACTTGCATGTGTTGATTTGATGCACCTTGCCAAATTTTGACTATAAATTTAACTAACCAAATTTTCATGCATGTCACAAAAAATTACGGGGCTGTTTGGATTGTGACTATGTTTGTCTTATGTTGCCACATTATTTTTCCCACACTTGCCACACTTGCCTAACCTGAGTTTCCCAAATTGTTAGACACAGTTTGGCTTGCCTAAGGGAATCTTGCCATAATTTTTGTGTCTATGACATGTGGGGTTCACTGCTAATAAAAAAATTCTTGTCTTAGGTGTGGCTAATAAAAAGACTTATATTTAGGAACGGAGGGAGTAGAAAATATAAATAATAATGCATGTTGGGGCAACCCACGTTTCCGCTAATTTTAGCCGTGGGCTTGTTCACAATTTTTACGAGGGGGTGGTTGTTCATTTAATGGAGGGACTTGTAGTACCAGACTTGAGCGATACAAAGTGCGACTGGCACACCGTAACACCACTTGGAACAAGCGTGTAGCTATCTCAAAAAACAATCAACAACTAAAAAAACCGCGACCTGGCATGTAGTAGTACACAATTTTAAACAATTGTTTTGATGGAGTGAAAAAGGAAAACTACCCCACTACTTATATATAGGCCGGAGGCTCCGCGCTTACTTGCTAGGGCTGCTCTATTCACACACTCTCATCCTCTCCAGATCTAAACAAGATAGGGGTAGTAACACTGTCTTACTCCCTTCAAAAAACACTGGCTTTCTATCCTCACCGTTGGTTACAGATCCGGACGTATCCCCCTCCGCCGGTGAAGGGGAGGAGGGGCAGCGTTTAGGACGTCGTCGACAGCGAGGGAGGAGACCCACTGCCGGCCGCACCATTATCTCTGGCCTAGCACCGGCGCGGGAGGTCCTCCGATCCCTTCGTCGTTGCCTGTGGGCGGATCTGGGCTCCCGCCGCCCACCTATCCACATCCCGACGACCTTCAGGTATATCTTCGTTCGAAACCGCCTGAGCTCTACTTCCCCAGCTCGCTACGACGCTGCATGTGCATCATTTTCTACCTCTCAGCCCCTCTCGATCGGATGGTCCAACTTCACTTTTTTTTTCTTCTAATGTTAGAGGTAGAGCTACTTCATGGAGTCGAATCTTGTACTTGGTTCAAACAAGAAATAAAGTGGGGGTGGGGGAATTTAGTATGTACATCGGACTTGGTACAAACAGGAAAGAAAGGGGGTGAAAGTAGTACAGACTGGTCATCCAACCGGTCTCTTGGTCGAAAAGGGAAATATAGGGGTAACACTGCATACGGTTGTATGACCAGACTAGATTTGCTATCCACACATAGGAGTAGGTGGCTAGAGTGAACAAAAATGGGACCAACCGGATATGTTTCTTGGATGTTTGTTTCTCAAGGCAACAAACTATGAATCACCACTTTATGGCCCTGTTTACGTACATGGTGCTGGATCATTGGTGCACCTTGTCCCATTTGTTCTTAATCTAATGCCCCTGGTAAAAATGAAGCCATGCCACTGTTATAAGCCATGACAAGTTTAGCCAAATGTTTTTGCCTGTAATTGTTTGAGACTCTGGTTGTTTCCTCTATGCCTTTTTGTGCAAACAGGGATATCCAATTCACGTGGATGCTGTTGTGACCTTTTGGTGCACTGCACAAAACTCTTCTTAAAAGAAGTGACTTTTGTGCTGTTTAACTGGAATGTCAGAATGGAACAGTTGGTTCATTTTGGTGGAACTGCACAAAGGGAGATCTGTGTTCCAATCCTCATCATCCATATTGGCGCCATAACCTTCCTATAGGTAAGAATGATATTTAATGCATGTGTTCATCTCTATTTTCCGTCTGCCATGAGAAAATAATGCTGTTTTTACTAGTACACTTGTACTCCCTCACTGACAAAACCAATTCTGAATTATAATGCCAATCATGTACTTGGTTTCAAAGAATCGTTAGGAGAAAGAGAAAGCGAGCATGAAGATGATGAAGAAGAAGAATAAGCGATTGCCAAAGGCGATCTTCTTTGAAGCGAGAGGCCTCGGTCGAGGCCATTCAAGGGCTCGACAGCGACTACCTTACATGTGAGACGATCCTCCAGGGAGCCCTTCCACTTCTGCTGTCTCACTTAATTAATTAGGAGGACTTAAGTACCACTAATTTATTACTGCCTAATTTTCCTGTTGGAGTTAAACAAATCTTTAGTAGGACCTTATGCTGAATCATGTACGTGTGTATGTTTGTCTATGGAGGTGAATCATGTTGTGGAGCAGGGAGGGAACATTATTAGTGTCATGACATAATAGTGCTATTGTTTTGCATGTCAATTTATTGCCATTGGTTCAATGAGGCAATGTTTTGCGTGTTGTCCATCATGAATTTGATGCTACTGTTTGAGTAATATGCTAATGTCTTCCTATCCTTTGTCACTAAGCTAATGAAGGTTTCACCTTGTTCCTACTTGTGCAAACAGAGATCATGTTGTGCCAATCATACATTTTAGTGGAACTACACAAGACAATACAATGAACTGTATCCCAGCCAGTGCTTTAACTCTGCTGGAACTTCTTGATAATCTTTCGATATAATCCCAGAACTGGTAAACAAGAGTGATTTCAACCATACATTTGAAGTGCACAAAAATATATACTATTGTGTGATTCCAGTGAGTGCTTTATCATCTCTTATGGGACTACATGAATAAGCTTTTTTTCTCAGGTTGGTACGGGCCTAAGGCCTTCATCCATATTAGTTTCTTTGTCATCTCTATTTGTATCGTTACTGTCATGAGAAACTCCTTTATCTTTGCACGTTAAAGTTTTGCAACCTATGATAAATGGCAATGCTTTGAGTGGTGAGTTGAGCTAATTGGCACTGATTAAATAAACTAATACCTCTCTTTAAGCAAGACTACTATGTTGCTAACTTTACCCATTAAGATAATGAGGGTGCTTCTATTTTTTAGTGTATGTTTCATCAACTAGTCCCACTATTACAGTAACCTCACTCTCTCAATATATGTGCCAACAGGGATGCTCGATTTTGGTGGAACTGCACAAAAACTTTGGGTGCTTCATTGCCTCGGCGACTTACATCCTTTCTTGTCGATCGCTAATCTCCGCTTGCTTTCTTCCTTTGATGTCGGTCTCTTGGCTTATCCGGCTTCGGTCAAAGGAAATAGTAATTGATATGCTACCTCACACAGGTTGGTACTGGTCTTTATCCCGATTATTGTGCTGTCATATGTATTGGTAATTTGGTATAGTGCTACTGTTTGCCGATTTCATAAAGGAGTAATTTGGAGCTGAACTTCATGAGCAAATCATTACATCGGGTTATTTCAAAGAGAACTGCACAAAATGATCAGATGGACATGTACTTATGCCGCTGCTATGTACTCCAAAGTTCACTCAGACAACCAGATCGACTATGGAAGCAGAACTCACAGCATTAGACACATCATGCGTCGAAGCAGAATGGCTTCGAGAGCTTTTGATGGATTTGCCGGTAGTTGATAAACTAGTGCCAGCTGTCCTTATGGACTGTGACAATCAAACAGTGATTGCCAAGGCTAAGAGTTCAAAGGACAACATGAAATCCACAAAGCACATAAGAAGAAGATTGAAATCTGTCAGAAAATCAAGAAACTCCGAAGTAATAGCGTTGGATTATATCCAGACGGCTAAGAATCTGGCAGATCCTTTTACGAAAGGGCTATCACGGACGATGTTGACAAGAAGTGCCTATATTCATTCGAGTATCAACCGGCGTCAACCAATTGTCAAACTCCAAGTATTAGGAGAGTGAACGCCAAAAGTATTGCTTGGTGCATAGCCCAGAAAAACGCAGTCCAATCTTTGGTCCCAACTTGTGCCTTTTGGTTATCGGCACATATGGTAGCGAACTATATGGCATGGAGTCTAAAGATTCCAGACAAGTTGGTTGACGCGTATATTCATCTGGCACTTAATCAGTCTGCATGCCAAGGATGCTCCATTTCAGTTGAACTGCACAAAAATTTTGGGTGGTTCATTTTCTCAACCGCCTCCTTTCTCGTTTGCAATGTAGAATTTTGGCGAGATACAGGACCAAGATGAGCCAAGAACTAGTTGGATGAAAGTAGTGGCCAAGTTGCTCAAACCTCCCTCGACACGAGGCCACTATTTGAGGATAAACCTACAAGCAAAGTTCAGATTATGCATGCGCCTCTTATGTACTCAAAAGTTTACTCGTACAAGAACTAATTTTAGCAAGAAGTACCTCCGATTGAACACCATCTACCAGTCTGTACCCTAGGTAATTAAAGTTCGTCCATGGATCATATTGGCTGTGATCTCAATCATTTGGATGCATAAACATACTAAACATGTGTATACCTGAATCTTTTTGTGAATTATGTATGAATATTGTCGTGTGATCTATTAATCATTTGGATGCATAGATATCTTTGAGCTTGTGTATATATGAATCTTTTGAGTTGTTGATAGTGAATGTTGGCTATGAATATGAACTTGTCCTGTGAACCTGAGTTTGATATGAATGTTTATCTTTTCTGTTGTATTTGTGTGTGAACTTGTTAGTATGCCTCTTTATCGGGTATAAAACGCATGAGTCTCTTATAAAAGTAATGTTGTCTCCAATTTATGTTTTCCCTTCTAACCACATTATATATATCTATATTATTACTATTATCGTATATTTTATAGAGACTTATATATACATTATAAAAACATCCCACGTGTTATTAACTTATAAAAGTAAATGTTTAACGGAAAATCCTGGTTGTTTTTGACTCACAGGCAAGAAAAATCCTGGTGATTGCGTACAAAAGCTTGCGAAGATTTTAAGGACCAATTTACTAATAGCGCGCTCATTTTTATTTTGAGTAATAACTCGCTAATTTCTTAATTATATATATATAATGTGCCTCTCCGGTTTATTCTTTGATATTAATTGCTCCTTCTAACATAATACATGTATTTCAAGGAAGTGCAAATGGGCTGGGATTTCTTAGAAAATATAAATGGGCCTGATTGACGCGAAATTATTTGTTCACCCAGCCCAAAGAAATGGACTGTATATTCTAGAAAACATGGGTTAAATATATGCCACATTTTTGCAGTGACATGTGGGCCAATAGGTCAAGCCTCACGCAGGCGTTGTCAACTTGGTCAACAAATGATTGTGTCATCCACAGCCATTGGATTTATATCCAACAACGGCATGCACCTTCAATCTCTCGTCTTCTTCCTCCAAAGATCGCCCGGGACCGCTGGTCCGGCCTCCGTGACTAAGCGGCTCTGCTTAGCATGCATCACTACGAAGCGCTACCCCACCGCCGGCCAGGCTATCCCTCCACCCCTCGACACCTCCTGTTATTCTCCACAGACTACAGCCCCACGCCGCAATAGAACCAGTTATAACCCTTCTCCTCCTCTCAATCTGCGACTCCACTGCTGTGTTTTCCCATCTCCGAGTCGTTCCCGTCCGAGGCCTCGGCGTCCCCAAAGACCTCGCTGTGTTCGGTGCTTGGCGTGGTCAACAAACGAGTCATCGGAAGAGGATCAGACGTGGAGAGCTCGACGGCTAGGACCCACGAGGTCCATGGTCGCATGCAAGGAAAGTTCCTCCTTATTAAGCTGAAAAAATGTTTCCTCCACACGACAGCTAGGACCCACCGGCTGTATCTTCGCATGAAGGAAGTGCCTCCTTGTTTTGTGAAAAAAAGTATTCATCCCGTTGGACAATTTGGGACCCGTCAGATTTGGTGGATGACTTGTGGGCTGCTAAGCGGGACGATACGCATCGGCTTTGTCAACTTAATCAACAAATGATTCTAGCAGCTGGAGCGTTGGATGTTAATCCAACAGCCGTGCTCCTTCTTCAAGCTCTGTTCTTGCTCCTGTCTCCCATGCACCGCGGTTGTGCTGTCGCGCACCCGAACCAGTGAAGTTTCCCACTCCTCTCCATTTGCGACTCCACTTCCCCGTCTTCCCCATCTCCGGGTTGTTCCAGTCTGGGTGCGCTCGGCTCGGTGTGGTCAACGTGGTCAACAACCGAGAGTCATCGGAAGATGACTGTACGTGAGAGGCTGACAGTGGGGACGCACCATGCCCATGGATGCATGCATGCAACGGAACGCGACGAGGTCAACGTGGTCAAGGAACGACTTCCATCGGAAGTATCTTTGTCGTGGAGAGTCTCGGTGGGTCCACGGCCGCAAGTAAGTGCCTCCTTATTACGCGGAAAATAATGATTCCTCCAATCGACATCGAGGACCCACCGACGGGCCACCGTATTTTGCGGAAAAAAACGTTTGCCCCCTGACTGCTGGGACCCACCTGACGGGCCACCGTATTTCGGGAAAAAAAGTCCCCCCGCTATCAGCTCGGACCCACCGGAAGTGCCTCCTTATTATGCACAAAAAAATGAATACTCCCCCTGCTAGCTAGGACCCACCTTGGTGGGAAGCTGACTTGTGGGCCTACTAAGTTGAAGAGGACGAAGGGCTTTGTCAACTTAGTCAATATGAACGATTCTAGCTCCAGTGACCGTACGATGTCCATCCAACGGCCGTAGTGCTTCTTCAACCTTTGGTCTTCTTGCTCCAGCCGCCCAAACCAGCGCCGGTCGTGCCTCATGCTCCTGCCTCCCGTGGCCGGCTGTCTTTGCCGCGAGGCCTCACCGCCCTACTTTTCCCATCACTGGCCAGTTCTCGCGGGCGACGGCAGCCTCACACCGCAGCCGAACCAGTGAACCCTCATACTCCTCACCGCGCGGGCTTCCACTGCCGCGTCTTCCCCGGCTCCGCGTCGTCCCCTTCCAAGGCCTCGCCGTCGTCCACCGCCGTGGTGCTCTCCGCGCGGCATGGTCAACATGGTCAAGGAACGACTTCCATCGGAAGAGTACTGTACGTGGAGAGGCTGACAACAGGGTCCACGACCACAGCCCAGTTTTTTTGTTATTTGCCAAGTAAGTTGCTTTGTCAGGCCTGTTGGGCTGCAAATCTTTCAAAACGAGGAGAGCTTTCATTCGGCCGGCCGAGAAAATGGCCCATCAGTAATGAGAAATGGGCTGTACATTTTTAAAACACATCAAATCGGCAATTAGTTTCAAATATCTTTTTTTCATTTCGAGATTTTAAATTACATTATTTTTTATGCGTGGAGAATTTGTTGGATTTTATATTGATATACATTTATTTTTATAATCAGTTTGAATGTGAGTCGAAATTTCGGGATTAAAAACAGTTCGGACTGCACCGAAATATGCAAAATTTTGTATATTTTTTTAACCATGCCCACAGTTTGGGCTGTAATGCTAACAAAAAGAATATGGGCTCCAAAAAACCTTAAGAATTAGCAAATGGGCTGTAAATGTATTAGAAATAATGGAAGATGGGTTGTATGCTGTTTTCCACAGATTTGAGGCTTTCCTAAAAGAAAAGGTTGACGCACAAGCAGTGACTGTTGGATGGCCATCCAACGGCCGTCTGCTTCTTCAATCTCTGCTCTTCTGCTCGGCCCGCTCAAACAAGCGCCGTGGGACTGCTCGCTCCTCCTCCTCATGTCGGTTGTATCTTGCCGCAGGCCTCACCACCCCACCGTACTTCCATCGCTGGCCTAGCCATCCCTCTACTCACCCACACCTGCTGTTTTTCTCCGGCGACGGCAGACGAACCAGTAAATCCTCGTTCAATCGTACTCCCCTCCGCGTGGGAAACAACTGCTGAGTCTTCCCTGCCTCCATGTCGTTCCCTTCCTAGGCCCCGTCGTCGTCCACTGCCCTGGTGCTCTCGGCGTGGCCTGGTCAACGTGGTCAACAACCGAATGCATCTGAAGTGGACCGTACGTGGAGAGGCCGACAACTGGGTCCACGGCCGCACGCAAGGAAATGCCTCCTTATTACGCGCAAAATAATGATTCCTCCACCTGACATCAGGGACCCACCAAAAGGGCCTCTGTATTTCGCGAAAAAAATGTTACCACTGTTGACAGCTCGGACCCACCAGCTATATCTTCGCACGCAAGGAAGTGCCTCCATATTACGCACAAAAAAATGAATACTCCCCCTGTTAGCTGGGACCCAGTATAGTGGCAGGCTGACTTGTGGGCCTACTAAGTTGACGGGGACGGAGGGCTTTGTCAACTTAGTCAATATGCACGATTCTAGCTCCAGTGACCGTACGATGTCAATCCAACGGCCGTAGTGCTTCTTCAACCTCTGGTCTTCTTGCTCCAGCCGCCCAAACCAGCACCGGTCGTGCCTCGTGCTCCTGCCTCCGTGGCCGGCTGCGATGCGGCGGAGGCCTCACCGCCCATACTACTCCCACCACTGGCCAGGCCATCCCTCTACTCACCCACACCCCCTGTTATTCTGCGGCAACGGTAGCCTCACACCGCAGCCGAACGAGTGAAACCTCATACTCCTCTACGCATGGGCATCCACTGCCGCGTCTTCCCCGGCTCCGCATCGTCCCCTTCCTAGGCCTCGCCGTCGTCCACCACCCTGGTGCTCTCGGCGCGGCGTGGTCAAGGTGGTCAAGGAATGGCTTCCATTAGACGTGGGATCGACGTGGAGAGGTGCCGACAATGGGTCCACGGCCGCAGCAAGGAAGTGCCTCCTTACATGCAAAATAATTATTCCTCCACCTGACAGCGGGGACCCACCGGACGGGCCACCGTATTTCGCGAAAAAATGATTCGCCCCCTGACTGCTGGGACCCACCGGCTACATCTTCGCACGCAAGGAAGTGCGTCCGGGCAAAAAAAATGATTCGCCCCCCTGACTGCTGGGACCCACCAGCTACATCTTCGCACGCAAGGAAGTGCGTCCGGGCAAAGAAAAACAATTACGCCCCACGACTCATCGGGACCCACCGCAACATCTTCGCATGCAAGGAAGTGCACGGCGGTCGGGACCCATCTGGTCGAAGCGTGCGTAAGCGTTGTCATTACGGCGCGAACGTAATGCGTACATAAGGTCGATGTAGAGACGCCGCACGTGTCGTAGATGTAGAGGCGCCGCGCGTGTCGTAGTAGAAGCGGCGCCGCGTAGCATGTACACGCACGCATGCGGCGAGGGTGCAAGAAAGAAAATACGGCCACGCACGCATATACGGGCAGGTCTCGAACGCCAACTCACACATATGTACATGGATGGGTCGGAATGGATAAACAGAGTCGACGTCGTGAACATCGGGAGCCAACCGTATGGGTCGAAACGGAATGAGTGGTCGTGTTCATCGGGAGGGCTTGGGCCGGAACAGGCGATGGAAGCGAGGCTTGGCGTACCGCTGGCGGAGGAAACAGCCTTGTGTTCGACCGCCACGTTTGAAGCAGGGGTCCTGTTGATCGGGAGGGTGTGGTGTACCGCAAAAGCGGAGGAAACGGACCTCCTACGGTCAAAGCGGGGTCCTGTTGATCGGGAAGGGTGTGGCGTGCCGCCAAAAGCGGAGGAAGCGGACCTCCTACGGTCGAAACGGGGTCCTGTTAATCGGGAGGTGTGGCATACCGCAAGCAGGGCCAAGCGGACTTGTGTTGGGCGCTTCGGTCGAAACGGGGTCCTGTTCATCGGGAGGGTGTGGCGTCTTGCAAAAGCAGGACACCACGGGATACTGTTCATCTCCACCGTCGACCTCGTCCAACCTCCACGGGCTACCGTCGACCTCCTCCAGCCTCCACGGGCTCCTGTTCATCCAGCCTCCACCGCGCGCTACTCCACCGGCCATCGCTCAACCACCCTCCACGGGCACCCCTCCACCGTCTATTGTTCATCCAGCCCTCCACACCACGGGGTCTGTTCAACCACCCTCCACGGCCACCCCTCCACCGTCTCTGTTCATCCAGCCCTCCACACCACGGGTCATGTTCATCTAGAGGCAGCAGCACCGCTCGCTCATCCAACCCCCCCCCCCATAGCGCTCACCGTTCATCCAATCGATCGGCTTGATTAGCGGCGATGGCGAAGAATCGCTCCATCGGGTTCGATTAACGACCATCGATCGATCGCTCGGGTTCGATAACGCGTAACTGCGGTCTGTCGCCGGGTTCGATTAGAGCCCAATGCCTCGCTTCGGGTTCGATTAGAGCCAACGCCCCGCTTTTACAGCAGCGTCGTCTGAGAAAGCAGCATCGCTCGCCCCCGACCTCCACCGTAAGCAACTCCCGAAAATTTCCTCCCCTCGCTTCTACCACGGTTTTTCCATCATGGACGGCCCAAAGAATGTCATGCATGCGTCTCCGGCCCGCCCAGGACGAAAATCCCATTTTCTGTCATGATTTTTTGTCATAGAAGTAGGAGCCCATCACATCTATGATGATACCGGGTTTTGTCACAATTATCGTCATAGAAGTGTCATATGTATGACATAAATTTTTTTCGTTCAGCCCAAAATGTCACGGATGTGTTTTTTTTGTAGATCGAGTTAGTTTTGTTAGGGTTTGATCCCTAGTATCCACTATGTTCTGAGATTGATGTTGCTATGACTTTGCTATGCTTAATGCTTGTCACTAGGGCCCGAGTGCCATGATTTCAGATCTAAACCTATTATGTTTTTTCATGAATATATGTGTGTTCTTGATCCTATCTTGCAAGTCTATAGTCACCTATTATGTGTTATGATCCGACAACCCCGAAGTGACAATATTCGGGATACTTCTCGGTGATGACCATAGTTTGAGGAGTTCATGTATTCACTATGTGCTAATGCTTTGTTCCGGTTCTCTATTAAGAGGAGGCCTTAATATCCCTTAGTTTCCATTAGGACCCCGCTGCCATGGGAGGGTAGGACAAAAGATGTCATGCAAGTTCTTTTCCATAAGCACGTATGACTATATTCGTAATACATGCCTACATTACATTGATGAATTGGAGCTAGTTCTATGTCACCCTATGTTATGGTATTTACATGATGAACCGCATCCTGCATAATTATCCATCACCGATCCAATGCCTACGAGCTTTCCATATACTGGTTTACGCTTATTTACTTTCACGTTGCTATTGTTACAATCACTACAAAATACCAAAAATATTACTTTTGCTTTCATTGCTCTTTTGTTACCGTTACCACTACTATCATACTACTTTGCTACTAAATACTTTGCTGCAGATACTAAGTTATCCAGGTGTGGCTGAATTGACAACTCAGTTGCTAATACTTGAGAATATTCTTTGGCTCCCTTGTGTCGAATCAATAAATTTGGGTTGAATACTTTACCCTCGAAATCTGTTGCGATCGCCTACACTTGTGGGTTATCAGTAGCACACAAAGTGTTCCTCCGGTATTCGGGAGTTGCATAATCTCATAGTCATAGGAACATGTATAAGTTATGAAGAAAGCAATAGCAACATACTAAACGATCAAGTGCTAAGCTAACGGAATGGGTCAAGTCAATCACATCATTCTCTAATGATGTGATCCCGTAAATCAAATGACAACTCATGTCTATGGCTAGGAAACTTAACCATCTTTGATTCAACGAGCTAGTCAAGTAGAGGCATACTAGTGACACTCTGTTTGTATATGTATTCACACATGTACTAAGTTTCCGGTTAATACAATTATAGCATGAATAATAAACATTTATCATGATATAAGGAAATATAAATAACAACTTTATTATTGCCTCTAGGGCATATTTCCTTCACCTCCCTCCTTCTACCGGAGCAGCAGCCGGAGGGAGAGGGGGCCAGCGCCCTGGACGGCTGAGATCAGTGGAAGAAGATCGCCTCTCTAGTCGCATGGCTCGTGGCGGCTGCTAGGTTAGGAAAATTACAACACGATACCTCCTCAAAAGCTTGATTAACATTCTTTTAAATGCATGAACATTTTTTTTTCACAAATTGTATATTTTTTGTATACATTTTCGTGTGCATGTTCACCATTTTTTCTATTCACATTTACCACTTTTCAAAACATTATGTCAAATATATTTTTGTAAAAATAAAACTATATATAAAAATAAAAACAAAAGATGAAAAAAAAAACGAGGATGTGGCCTCCAGCACACCTGGGCTAGGCCATCTCGAGTTGCCTTGATGCGAGGGTTCCGTAGGTGACACTCTAAGCGAGACACAGGGCGCCCGAATAAATTGTATGAGCCCGACCAAATTAATCAGACAACCTACGCGCGCATGGCTGATGTACGGCCCGGCCCACCCAACAAAAATTAACACAGCGTTTCTCCTCGATATAAGTCGGTTTCGCCGCTAAATACCCTCGATATAAGTTTTCTTTGTTTTCTCTTGGGCTTCATTGTTTTTCTATACACATTTTCGTTATATATCCAATATATTTTTAGTACATGTGAAAACTGAGATTAATATTTTTCAAATACCAGATTAACATTTTTTGAACACATGGTCGACATCTTTTCTATACACATTTAACATCATTTTTTTTCAAATTCTAGATTAATATATTTCCAATATAATGTTAACATTTTTAGAATACACGGTAAACATTTTTTATACACATTTAACATTTTTCAAATACAAGTTACACTTTTTAACACATTGTTAAAAAATATATATGAATTAATATTTTAAATTGCGAATAAACATTTGTTATTACATTTTCAATATTTTGTATACACATTTAACATCTTTTAAATGCTTGATTAACATTTCGTAAATACTTGTTTAATATTTTTTTTAAATCTTGATCAACATTTTTAAATACATGTTCATCTTTTTCCACAATTTGTATATTATTGTATACATTTTACATGGACATGGTCATCATATTTTCTATAAACATTTAGAAAAATTCAAATGTATGATTAACATTTTTCAAAACATTATCTCAAGTATGTGAGCTCCAGCGATCGTGGGCTGGCCCATCGCGAGGGTTCGTAGGTCTTGCTCTAAGCGATAAATAAATTGTACGAGCCTGACCAAATTAATCATCATCAATCCTAAGCGCGCACGGCGGATGTACGGCCCGGCCCACCCAAGGAAAATTAACTCAGCGTTCCTCCTCGATATAAGTCGGTTTCGCCGCTAAATACCCTCTCGCCTTGCCGGCAATCGAAAACGCTCCTCGCTCTCGCTCGCTTGCTCGCACCCACCCACCCCAACCCACGCTCCGCCGAGGCCTCAATCGCCTCTCGCGTCGACTCTCGAGGGTCCCGCCCTGGCACGCGGGGCCACCCTCCCAGCCGCAGCGCGCCGCGACGAGGGCTCGCTCGAAACCCTAGCCGCCGCAATGTCGCGCCGCGGCCGCGAGGAGGAGGAGGAGGAGTTCGAGGAGGTAGAGGAGGAGGAGGAGGCCGACGAGTCGGAGGTGGAGGAGAGGGGCGGCAAGCGGTCGCGCGGCGGCGGGGGGAAGGGCTCGGGCGTCGCGAGCTTCATCGACGACGCGGCCAGCGAGGACGACGAGGAGGAGGAGGAGGAGGAGGACGAGGATGACGACGACTACGAGGAGGGCGGCGGCCGCGGCCGCGGCCGCCGGCCTAGCAAGAGGAAGCGGTCGATCCTGATCGACGACATGGCGCAGGTCGACGACGACGACGGCGAGGAGGAGGAGGAGGACGGGTACGAGGAAGGTGAGTGCCCGCTTGCCCTACCGGCCGTACGCCGGCGTCTGGACCCAGGGTAGCAGAATCGCTATCAGGTTTAGTTTCCCGTATCCAAATTCGCCGGGGCTAGTGACGATTTCGTGTAGGATTTTTGCTTCCCAGTCGTTGGTTACGCAGCATTTCTACAGTATCGAGGATTTCTGTGATCGCCGATGCTAGTTCCCTCCCTTGATTAACCTCGACCATGCCTGCATTTGGGACTCACTACCCCTGTTAGAAATGCCGAGGGTGCTTAGTTGGGTTGTTTGACGGTCAATCCGGCTTGAGTTACATTCTATTGTTGCTTCAATGCTGGCTAGGTTCGATAACCATATGTGAACCATCAGTGGCAATGTTTTATGCAATGCTTCTTACTTTCCTGTTGTGAACCATCAGTGGAATTTAGTGCGAACTGTGTTAATTTCGTAATTTGGCCATAAATGGGAGATCCTATGGAGTGAAGGACCAAAGTCCATGTTCCATTAAAACTTGTTACTTCCTGCCACTTATGGCTAGACCTACCCAGGATATACCTGGGAAATTGTTGTTACAATCAACTGTCTGGCTCTTTCCAAACCAGCATTGTAGTCATGATGATGGACATAATCATATCCTCCAGAAATTGCTAGGGACCTATATATGATCAAGAGTTTTGGTTTCGATGCCCAGATGGTACTTTTATGTAATTTTTTGATATACTCTTGTTACTTCAAGCTCAATGTAACCATTATGTTTCTTAAGATTGGATGGTGCAGAATTTGATGTTTAGTCGATCATCAACTGCAGTTTCTTTATGGATGTACTCTTGCCATTGGTCCTGAGTTATGTTCACATGGATGTTTATTTCTGCCATTCAAGTATAACATTTTTACTTTCCCTTTCGGATTAAAATTCTGTGCTTGCCTATCTGTGGGTTGAGTTGTGTAGTATGCAAAAGCAAGACTATTTGTGTTAATGACGTGACTTACGCTCCTTTGCTTTTCGGCAGGTTTTATTGATGATGCTCGGGCTGATAATCCTGACGAGGATGTGCAAAGGGGTTCTAGACGTCATTTCAATCCAAATCCAATGGATGATGCAGATGATATGGAGAACTTGGAAGAGATGTTAAAATGGAAATATAGAACGCAATCACACTCTGATTTTGATGAAGAGGGTCTAACCGAGGTTGAACAGCAAGCTCTCCTGCCATCAGTGAAGGATCCAAAGCTCTGGATGGTGAAATGTGCGGTAGGTTGCAAGTTCTAGGAAAATTAAGCCCTTGCCTCAGCTCTGCTATTTGTTCATTGTTCCATTTGAATCTCATTGTTGTTCTTATTATGACGTCAGATTGGACATGAGCGAGAGACAGCCCTTTGTCTAATGCAAAAGTTCATTGATAGGCAAGATCTCCAGATTAAGTCCGTCGTTGCATTGGAACACCTAAAGAATTACATTTATGTTGAAGCAGAGAAAGAAGCCCATGTCAAGGAGGTAACCAGTGCGTAAATTGCTTTCTAGTCTTCTTGATAAGGGATGTTAACTAAACTTCATTGCAGGCTTGCAAAGGTCTGCGGAACATCTTTTCTTCAGCAAAAATACTTCTGGTTCCTACAAAAGAAATGACTGATGTTCTCTCTGTCACGAGTAAGTCTGCTGATCTTTCAAGAGATACATGGGTCAGGTTGAAGCTTGGTATATATAAAGGGGATCTTGCTAAGGTATGGTCATCATTGTTTCCCTGGTTGTTGCTAGTATATATTTGTCAATTGCCCAGTTATTTATTTTGATTATCCCCAGGTTGTCGAAGTTGATGATGTGCGCCAAAAGGTTACTGTGAAGCTCATTCCTAGATTAGATTTACAAGCTTTGACAGATAAATTGGTAAGTTATGCTAGTTGCCATTCATCGTGATTTTCTACCTGTCACCTTTCAACGTAACATACGCTTTCATCAGTGGGTTGAGCTCATTGACATGCCATTTTATATATCGTCTTGCATCCGCTGTGAACATAGTACTTCAAGTTTGGGTTCTCTTTCCCATATGATTCACAAGTTCCATGCACTGCTGTGTCCAAAAATTGAATTAGCAGCTTTTAACTTATTGAAGGACTTCTTAATTATCAATCTATCTTCTTGGTAGAATGCATGTTTATACTTCGTATTGTGCTTGCTTGCTGGATGACTTAGCATGATATGACTTTTGTATTGTCAGAAAGGTCTTAAGGTTGCAAAGAAGAAGTCGTTTATTCCACCGCCAAGGTTATTTAGTACCGACGAGGCGAGGTGCTTAATGCTTTTCATCCTTTCGCTATCAAATGATAGTTCAGTTTTATTTATTTATGTATCTTGTCTCCTCTTTTTTCTAACTTAAATGAACACAGGGAGATGAACATTCCTGTAGAACGGAGGAGAGATAGAGATTCTGGGGAATACTTTGAGATGGTTGGCGCTTTAAAATTTGAAGATGGTTTCTTGCGAAAAAAAGTCTCGATAAAATCAATCAGCACACAGAATGTTAAGCCATCACTTGATGAATTGGAGAAATTCGGGAGGGTTGGTGATGACGTGAATGAAGATGTGGCTAGATTGTCCACACTCAGCAGGAAGAAGGGACATTTTATGAAAGGTGATGCTGTAGTTGTTGTTAAAGGTGATCTCAAGGACATAAGGGGCTGTGTGGAGAAAGTAGAGGATTCTATTGTTCACATCCGACCAACACGATCTGATCTTCCGGTAATTACTTGCAGTGATTTTATTATACTACTATCAACTGGACTAGAAAATTTAAACATCTCTTTGTAACATGCAGAAAACACTTGCCTTCAGTGAGAAAGATCTCTGCAAATATTTCAATCCCGGGGACCATGTAAAAGTGGTTTTTGGTGTTCAAGAAGGTGTGACAGGCATGGTAGTTAAAGTGGAAGGACATGTCTTGACCATTTTATCTGACACAAGCAAAGAACATGTGAGCAATTGTTGGTAAACCTGTGCATCTATTGGAAATTGCTTTATTTAAACATATTTTGTAGTATGTTTAACTCTTTTTTGTGACTGCAGATCCGTTTGTTTGCAGATCATGTTGTGGAGAGTTCTGAGGTCACGACGGGGCTTACCAGAATTGGTGATTATGAATTGCATGATCTTGTCCTTCTTGAGTAAGCCCAGAATTTTTAGTGAGGTTGCTTCCCATCATGTCTAACGGCTACGAAACAGCTTATCCCATTTCTTCACTTTTCAGCAATTTATCATTTGGTGTGATTGTAAGGGTGGAAAGCGAAGCATTTCAGGCAAGCAGAACTGTCTAAATATTCATCTGACTGATTGTCTTGTACGTATAGTTATATGTATTGACCCTTTTGTATAATTAGGTTCTCAAAGGAGTGCCTGATAAACCTGAAGTGGTGCTTGTGAAACTGAGAGAAATAAAATACAAAATCGATCGGCGCACATCTGCAAAAGATAGCAAGAATAACACGGTGTCAACTAAGGATATTGTCAGGGTCATTGAGGGGCCATGCAAGGTGTGTACATTTTGCCTCTTATCTCGTGTTTTGATTATTTCTCTCACAATGTCTATTTATTCTGTTGTCTCAATTTAATCTTCTTATCACAGGCTAACAAACATTTCTTTTTCTGTTCACATTAGGGAAAGCAAGGACCTGTGGAACATATACACAAAGGGATATGTTTTATACATGACCGCCACCACCTTGAACATTCAGGCTTTATCTGTGCAAAAGCACAATCGTGTGTCCTTGTTGGGGGATCGGTTGTCAACAGCAGCAGGATGGTCTGTGCTTTGATTATCTCAATTAAATTTTATTGGTACCTAGAACATGCCATCATATCTTCAGTTTACTTGTTTTTGCAGGGTGTTGATACAGCAGATCCACGGCTTGGTGCTTTTAGATCTCCGGCAAGGATCTTGCAATCTCCTGGAGGGCTTCCGCCGAGAGGACCTTACATGAATTGTATGAATATTGATAGTTTGGATGCTCCTTATCTCTGCCATTAGTTTTAGTCAGCTGCATCTTGTGCGAAGTCTATTACTTACACTACTTTATGCTGATGTAATAATTCACTCCACTACTATCTCACAAAGCTGGTGGAAGGTTTGGAGGAGGTGGTCGTGGTGGCAGAGGGCATGATGCCTTGGTGAGTAGATGCATCAAAATTAAATCTGGTCCCTACAAAGGATATCGTGGCCGTGTTAAAGAAGTGAATGGTGCACTCGTGCGTGTGGAGCTTGATTCACTTATGAAGATTGTCACAGGTGAATAATTTTTGTCACAATTGTTGTTGTCTGTCTACTGTTGACGACTAACCTTGCTGCAAACATATAGTTAAGAGAGAGGATATTGCTGACACAGCGAATGTTGGGACACCATTCCGGTAAATTTCTTTTTGATCAACCATATTTAACAAGCTGTTTGGTACCATTTTCTCATTTGCTGACCAGTTGTATTGGCAGTGAATCTCGTTATTCATTGGGCAGTGAAACACCTATGCACCCATCTCGAACGCCATTGTATCCTATTCAAACTCCAATGCGAGAACCTGGAGGTGTGCTTACTTACGTTCTTTGTTATGGTTCAATTTGAGATTACCTAGATCACTTTTTCTATCACATATGTTGCTAAGACGTTTTATTATAGTATTGTATTACACACTATCTACAGTGACTTCTAATTTCCGTGAATTTGAAATACCATACATTTAGAAAAGGAGGGAAATACTATAGTTGCACCTACATCAAAATAATTCTTGTGTTCTCTGTACTTGAAGTTGAATAGTCATTATATTGCCACTTTGGCTCTCTTGCGTCATTCACCCATTTGATCTGCAAATCATTTTGGTGCTAATTGTTCATTTTCGCCCTCTCCTGTTCAGATGCCTATCACATCGCCTATTTCTGTGCCATTCATTTCATTGTACCATGTACTGTTTCTTATTCCCCTTTTCCATGGTAACAAGTTATTTGAATTTGCGCAGCGACACCAATTTGTGATGGATCGCAAACTCCTATGCATAATCAAGCCTGGGCACCAATGAGTCCACCGAGGTTGGTATACTTCTTTGGAGAACAAATTGGTTACTTAGGCTTGCAGAATTGAAATCCTGAAATTTAGAATAAAGCAGCTTCAGATGTTTTGTGTATCCTCTATCCTGCCCCATAGTGAAACTATTTCAACCTTGTCTGTTGCGAAGTGGAGTGTTAAAACGTTACTGGAATTAATTTTGTTGGTCTGTTTGGTCGCTGATTATGTTAATTATGACCAGGGATAACCAGGAAGATGGAAATCGTGGCACTTGGGGCGCTTGGGGGAGCAGTCCAGCTTACCAGGTTCCATGTGCTTCTTGTTAACTTTGAAAATTGTTTATCCTTGTGTTGGCTACTGAAATGTATTGCTGTTTCTACACACAGCCAGGAACTCCAGTAGCTAGGCCTTTTGATGCCCCCACTCCTGGATCAGGGTGGGAAAGTACCTCTGGAACTGGCTTTGGTGATGCTCGATTCAACGCTCCAACACCTAGTGCTCAACCAATGACCCCAATTCCTGCCTCTTATTTGCCTGGAACCCCTGGTGGCCAGCTAATGACCCCAGGGAATGCTGGAATGGACGCAATGTCTCCAATGATAGGTTTGCCCTTGCCCTTTCATCTACAACTGGGATGGGATTGAAACCAGCACTTTGTGTGCACATCTGTGAAATACCTTTTGCCAAAATGCTTTCAGGGGATGAGGGCGGCAGTAATTGGCTCTTGCCAGATGTTTGCGTCAATGTGTCCAGAGGAGATGGTTCCACCAATGGTGTGGTGAAGGAAGTGCTCCTGGTATGTAATCTTCATTTATGGTTGTTACAAGTGCATGCAGAAGTTGTTTCTCCACATGTTTCTTTGGTGCTGGTTTTCTTTTTGCGGTGTTAACATCTCCGGGAATCTGAACTTGCAGGATGGATCTTGCCGTGTCGCACTTGGGCCATCAGGCAGTGGGGATGAAGTAACAGCTCTTCCAGACGAGCTCGAGATCATCAGGCCGAAGAAGAGCGACAGGGTCAAGATAATGAATGGCAGCATGCGTGGAGTTATAGGAAGACTGGTAGGAGTCGACGGGTCTGATGGGATTGTCCGGGTGGAAAGCCCGCTTGACATGAAAATAGTAGACCTGGTGATTTTGGGCAAACTAGCAACTTGAGATAGCTGTTCACCTGTTGGGTGTTATCTGAACCGTCCTAGGCCGCAAAATTAGAAAGAAAAATACGTGTTTTTGGTCAACTTAGCAATTTTAGATCGCTCTAACCGGTCAGATTGATTGTTCTTAATCCCACTTGTTCAGTATCATGTGAATTATGTGATGTAGATTTTTCCAGATGCTGCCCGGAGATATACTCGGGAATGCTTGATCTTTCTAATCCTGACATGACACATCATCCCGGTTTATCTTTCTGCACTTTGTATTCTTATTTAAACTTTTGGGATTGGGATTTGCTTGTATGGTCTGGTTTAATAAAACCTGGAGAATCTCTTTCAAGTCTGCACGATACCACATCGGTTTCCGTTCTCGCTTGTTCACAAAACAAGCTCCAGAACCTGTGGCAGTGCAGCATGGCACAGTTGATGGAAACCAGCTTTATGTAGGTGAGCTGAGTTAGGGTACCGTCCAATAGGATCCACGCCTCCAGGGGACCATGACTGAGAAATCAAAAATGGCTGAGGATTAAAAAATGATTCAGTGAGCTAGACCTCATTTTCAGAAAATGACGAAGTCAGCTCTTATTTACATATACAAAAAATTTACAATCATTTATCAGCTTGGGAAAAGTTACCGCACATTTGTCTAGAATAAGAAACACCAACTTAATAAAAATAACTCTTGCAGTAACCTTTTTTGCGGGAAAACTTGCAGTAACTTATTGTAAAAGAAACCTCTAAGCCCAAAACCACAAATAATTATATCTCCCTCCAAATTTCATATTGACGTGTTCCTAGTGCATTTATTTTCATATATACTCTTTTAAGGCATGATTCTCTGCTAAGTTGTTGCATAACACGAATGCTTTTCCTTGAGTATTTGTGCCTTTTCCATAGGACTTTATTTCTGTAGCTATTGTACTTTTCTTGCTTGATGAAGATGTCCGTGATGCATGATTTGAATGCTGAGCCAATGGATTAAAACTTGGGTTCCAAGTTCCATCGTCACTCGTCAATCTGCTTCGATGCACTGTTAGCATAATGAATGGAAATGACTAAATCAACTGTTGCCGCTGAACATGCCAGTAAAGAGAAAAGGAGAAGACACCAACCAAGACAAGAAATCGCTAAAGAAACGAAGGCTACTGTGAAATAAGGCGTCAAGGAAAATAGCCTGCGCAAATTGATTCCACCAGGAATGGTAGCCCAGTGTGCAAAATAAGGATACTTATTCAGTATGCATGTTACTTGGAGACATAGATCCCTTTTTAGATACATAAACCGAGAACCATCACAAGGAAAGTAAGTTGAGGGGAAGAAGGGGTCGGTCAACTTAACCTAGTGAATGTCTCATTCAGCCCACACTGCCTACCTTCTTCCTTGACCACGATCGACTTGCACCCAGAGGCGAGGCTCTCCCAAGAAAAGAAAAAACCCAGAGGCGAGGTGGTGGTTTATACTCCATTCGTTCAGAATTACTTGTCATAAAAATGGATGTATCTACAATTAAAATACATCTAAATACATTCATTTCTTGGACGAGTAATTCCGAACGGAAGAGTACGTCATTGCACTCCAGCACAGCATTCCGTCTACACATGATGGATAAAGTCTAAACCTAACACCATCGAGACATTGCTATGTGCCTTTGCAGTGCGATGCGTGCCGACTTACAAACATATCTAGAAACTGAGCAGGCAAAGCAGGAAAATAGATTTTAGTGTAGTGATCACTATGTTCCCCATGCCTCTCACGCCTAAAAATTTGCATCTATCTTTTGTCAATATCATCACATAAATCTTAAAACTCACACTTGGTTCTTTTGGAATCTCTATATGATCAATTTGTAGAAGTATTCACACTATCTTCCTTTTATAAGGAGGAAATGAATAGTTGGTTTGGTTTAATACGACAACTCATCCGAGCACATGTTGCGTCAGTCAGTAAATTTAATATGTTACTGGAAGCCACTGAACAAGATCGGGACAACTGGATCTTTCAGTACAAATTACATAAGAATTTATGAGTTAGGAGAAAATTATTGTACATCAAGCTAAAATAAATTACTTTAAGAACTATAAACATAATATTTAAGTTATTTTAACATAATGTAAGAAAGGTCTTTGTGTCACATACAATAACTTAAAAACCCAAAATAATAATCATTTCCTTCAAATTTCACATGTATGAGTTTTGTTCTATCCTCGGCATGGATGGTTTTCCTCATAAGCCGGAAAATTCTTAGAGATGTTATCAAAATAATTTAAGCATATATGATGGATCTTGTCAAGTTGCACTTAAGTCAAGAGGCGATGGGGATGAAGTAACGACTCTTCCAAACAAGCTTGTGATCGTCAAGAGAAGAAGAATGACATGTTGAAGATAATCAAATAGAAAACTGATAGCAATCGACGAACCTAGTGGAATTGTCTAGGTGGAAGGCCCACTTGAAGTAAAAATAGTACACATGGTGATATTGGGAGAATTAGCAATGTGAGATAGTTGTGCAGCCATGCATGCGAGAACAACCGTGGTTCATACTTCCTCCGTTTTATAATATAGTGCATATAGATTTTTTTGAAAATTCAAACCACACAAACTTTTGATCAAGTTTGTGGAAAAAGATTTATATTTAAAATGCCAAACGTATATCATTAGATTCATCATAAGATGTAGTTTCATATTTTATATATTTGGTATATAAATATTTTCTCTATAAATTTGGTCAAAGTTTGCAATGTCTGTCTTTTCAAAAAAATCTATATGCACTATATTATGAAATGGAGAGAGTATTTAATAACATGTGAGGTATTATCTAGGGTGTTTTTTGGTCAAACTAGCAACTTAAGATCTCTCTAACTGTCTAACAGGTCAGATTGATGATTCTTAACTCCAGTTGTAAGTATTCTATAAATTATTGGTTCATTTTTTATATTCCCAAATGTTGGCTAAATCTATGTTCTGGAATACTTGATCTTTATGTATCTAACGTTGGGGGGGGGGGGGGTTGGTTGGATTTATTTCTGGCTTTTACACTTTAGCTTAGAAGCCAAAAAGGCATCCAATTATGAGTTTTTGACTTCGACTTTTGCCTAATATTGTTACATCATGGTATAAGCCAAAAGCCATAAATAGATGCTTTTTTGGCTTATAAACAAGTGTAAAAGACAAGAATATAAGCCCAACCAAACACCGATTTGTCTTATTTAATCTAGTCAACTATACCATCAACAAGTGTTAGACAAAGTCAGAGTTTTTGCCTGCCGTGCTGCTATAAATAGTTTGGCAGTTCAATCACAAGTTTCGAGAAGAGAGGTCAAGATACCAACAAGGGTGACAAGTAATCACCTTCATCTCGACAACATATATGTGGGGTGAAAGGAATGATGTATATGACACATTATCAAGGTTCGTCAATATGACTATACGCACTCATGAGAGTGTTAAAGTGTAGGCTAGTAGTTGTAGAAACGTGACATGTTGTCACGTATATTATTGAGTGTGTATATTGTAATTGGCGCAGGTTGTTAGTATAGATCAAGCCTTATCTTGTATAGCTTGGAGTAGGGGCAAAGTCATGCAACAACCTGCGCCGCATGATGTAATCTTCTCTATGTATTTAACACGCACGCGTCCCTGCTAGGAAGGTATACACTTCCACGCCTTTCTTCTTCTTTCATGGTAATTAGAGCTGCCCTCGAACTCATCCATGGCGACATCATCAAATTCCTTCCCTGTCTCGCCATTTGCTCACGCCGCCACAGAGAAACTCAGCAAGGGCAATCAAGCCCTGTGGCGCGCGACTGTGCTCTCCGCCATTCGGGGGGCGCAGATGGAGAAGTACCTCGACGTCGAGCAGCCGCGACCACCGATGCAGATCGACGTAACCTTGTCCGATGGCAAGACCACAGCGAAGGCAGCAAACCCGGAGTTCCAAACCTAGTACGCGAAAGATCAGCAAGTTTTCTTATATCTTCTGACGACTCTCCCTCGTGAGATAGCCATCCAGGTTGCATCATGTCACACTTCGGCCGAGCTCTGGAATACGGTTGAGGGTATGCTTGCATCCCGCACCCGTTCCCAGACCACCAACATCCGCATCGCCCTCGCCAACTTGCAGAAGGGCAACTCCTCCATCACGGAGTACGTTGGGAAAATCAGGTCCCTCTGCGATGAACTGATCGCAGCCAGGAAGAGGGTGGACGAGGATGACATCGTCTCCCACATCTTAGCTGGGCTCGAAGAAGACTTTGACCCGGTGGTTTCTGCTATGTGCTCTCGGGTGGAACTGGTGAGCGTGGTCGAGCTGTATTCACAGCTGCTCAGCTTCGAGACGAGGCGGAATCTTCGTGGTGGAGGGTCTCAGTCCTCTGCCAACCTTGCCACTCGAGGCCGCAAGTTTGGCGCCGGAGGTGGTGACCGCGACCGCAGACAAGCCGGCGCTGGTGGTGATCGCGGCGGTCACAGTGGCGGTCGCGGTGGTCGCGGTGGACATGGCGGCAATGGCGGCGGCGGAGGAGGCAACTACAACAACAATGCCTCTGCGCCCAGGGTGCAATGCCAGATCAGTGGCAAGATGGGCCACCCAGCATGGAAGTGCTGGAAACGCTACGACGAGTCCTACCAAGGAGGAGAAGAGAAGTCAGCCAATCTCGCAACGCCACAGTATGGGGTGGACACCAACTGGTACCTTGACAGTGGTGCTACCAACCATATCACATGCGATCTGGAGAAGCTGACCGTACGAGACCGCTACCAAGGCAACGAGCAGATTCACACCGCGAGTGGTTCAGGTATGAATATTAAACACATTGGTCATTCAACTATTCACACCCAAGATCGTGATCTTTTTTTTGAATAATATCCTTCATGTACCTGAAGCAAACAAAAGCCTAATCTCCGCTAGCCATCTTGCCATTGACAATGACTCCTTTGTTGAAATTCATCCCTATTCTTTTTTTGTCAAGGAACGGGGAACAAGGAAGGTACTTCTTCGAGGCAGGGGTAGGAGAGGTCTCTACCCAGTTAGGCACACGGGAACCGACGTCAACAAGCAAGTGCTAAGTGCTACCAAGCTGTCTTCAGATAGGTGGCATAGACGTCTAGGCATCCTTCTTCTGTTATTGTCAAGAAAGTCATTAGTCAAAATTATCTCCCATGTGCTAGTTATCTCAATAATGATTTTGTATGTGACGCCTGCCAAAAAGCCAAAAGTCACCAACTTCTTTATCCAAATTCAATAAGTGAATCAAAGTTCCCTTTAGAACTTGTGTTCTCTGATGTGTGGGGTCCTGCTGTTGAAACAGTAGGAACAAAGCAATATTATGTTAGCTTCATCGATGATTTCAGCAAATTTGCATGGATCTATTTGATCAAACATAAGTCTGAGGTTTTTCAGAAATTTCATGACTTTCAGAATCTTGTTGACCGATAATTTGATCGTAAAATCCTTGCTCTCCAAACAGATTGGGGTGGGGAGTACGCTAGGCTAAACTCCTTCTTTACCAAGATAGGTATATCCCATCACGTCTCATGTCCTCATGCTCACCAACAAAATGGTTCAGCTGAGAGAAAACATCGACATATTGTCGAAGTTGGTTTGTCTCTTCTTGCGCAAGCTTCTATGCCTCTGAAGTTTTGGGACGAAGCCTTCATTGCTACCATGTACTTGATAAACCGTACTCCTAGCAAGGTCATCAATTTTGAGACACCTTTTGAACGATTGCTTCATGAAAAACCCAACTATTCCATTCTCAGAATTTTTGGATGTGCTTGCTGAAGGAAATATGCCCTAGAGGCAATAATAAAGTTATTATTTATTTCCTTATATCATGATGAATGTTTATTATTCATGCTAGAATTGTATTAACCGGAAACATAATACATGTGTGAATATATAGACAAACAGTATGTCACTAGTATGCCTCTACTTGACTAGCTTGTTAATCAAAGATGGTTATGTTTCCTAACCATAAACAAGGAGTTGTTATTTGATTAACAAGGTCACATCATTAGTAGAATGATCTGATTGACATGACCCATTCCGTTAGCTTAACACTTGATGCGTTTAGTATGTTAATGCTTTCTTCATGACCTATACATGTTCCTATAACTATGAGATTATGCAACTCCCGTTTACGGAGGAACACTTTGGGTACTACCAAACGTCACAACGTAATCGGGTGATTATAAAGGAGTACTACAGGTGTCTCCAAAGGTACTTGTTGGGTTGGCGTATTTTGAGATTAGGTTTTGTCACTCCGATTGTCGGAGAGGTATCTCGAGCCTTCTCGGTAATGCACATCACTTAAGCCTTGCAAGCATTACAACTAATAAGTTAGTTGTGAGATGATGTATTACGGAACGAGTAAAGAGACTTACCGATAACGAGATTGAACTAGGTATTGGATACCGACGATCGAATCTCGGGTAAGTAACATACCGATGACAAAGGGAACAACGTATGTCGTTATGCGGTTTGACCGATAAAGATCTTCGTAGAATATGTAGGAACCAATATGGGCATCCAGGTTCCGCTATTGGTTATTGACCGAGAATGGTTCTAGGTCATGTCTACATAGTTCTCGAACCCGTAGGGTCCGCACGCTTAACGTTTCGATGGCAGTTCATAATGAGTTTATAAGTATTGATGCACCGAAGGTTGTTCGGAGTCCCGGATGTGATCACGGACATGACGAGGAGTCTCGAAATGGTCGAGACATAAAGATTGATATATTGGAAGCCGATGTTTGGACTTGGAAGGGTTCCGAGTGAAATCGAATTTCTGGAGTACCGGAGGTTACCGGAACCCCCGGGAACTACATGGGCCATAGTGGGCCTTAGTGGAAAGGAGAGGGCCAGCCCTAGGTGGCCTTGCGCCCCTTCCCTAGTCCTATTAGGACTAGGAAAGGTGGGCCGGCCCCCTCTCTCTCTTTCCCCCTCAGGAATCCTAATCCAACTAGGATTGGAGGGAGTCCTACTCCGGAGGAGTAGGACTCCTTGGTCGCCTCCCCTTGGGCGGCCACCTCCCCTTGGCTCCTTTATATCTCTGAGGCGGGGGCACCCCAGGCTACACAAGTTGATCTACGGATCGTTCCTTAGCCGTGTCGGTGCCCCCTCCACCATATTCCACTTCGGTCATATCGTCAGAGAGCTTAGGCGAAGCCCTGCGCCGAGAAGTCATATCGTCGCGGAGCTTAGGCGAAGCCCTGCGTCGGTGGAGCATCAACATCGTCAACACGCCCGTCGTCTTGTGGAACTCATCCCGACACTTTGCTTTGGATCGAGTCCGGGATCGTCATCGAGCTGAGCGTGTGCGTAACTCGGAGGTGCCGTCGTTCGGTGCTTGGATCGGTCGGATCGTGAAGGCGTCGACTACATCAACCGCGTTGTTATAACGCTTCCGCTTTCGGTCTCACGAGTGCGTGGGCGGACACTCTCCCCTCTCGTTGCTATGCCATCAACATGGTCTTGCGTGATCGTAGGAAAATTTTGAAATTACTGCGTTCCCCAACAAGTGGTATCGAGCCTGGTTTTATGCGTTGATGTCATATGCACGAGTAGAACACAAGTGAGTTGTGGACGATACAAGTCATACCGCCTACCGGCATGTCATACTTTGGTTCAGCGGTATTGTTGGGCCGAGACGATCCGGACCAACCTTACGCGTGACAGCTTACGCGAGACCGGTTCCCTCGGCGTGCTTTGCACATAGATGGCTTAGGAAGACTGTCTCTCCAACTTTAGTTGAACCGAGTGTGGCTCGCCCGGTCCTTGAGAAGGTTAAAAGCGGAGTCTATTTGACAAACTATCGTTGTGGTTTTGATGCGTAGGTAAGAACGGTTCTTGCTCAGCCCGTAGCAGCCACGTAAAACTTGCAACAACAAAGTAGAGGGCGTCTAACTTGTTTTTGCAGGGCATGTTGTGATGTGATATGGTCAAGGCGTGATGCTATATTTTATTGTATGAGATGATCATGTTTTGTAACCGAGTTATCGGCAATGGCGAGAGCCATATGGTTGTCGCTTTATTGTATGCAATGCAATCGCGATGTAATGCTTTACTTTATTACTAAGCGGTAGTGATAGTCGTGGAAGCATAAGATTGGCGAGGCGACAACGATGCTACGATGGAGATCAAGGTGTCGCGCGGTGGCGATGGTGATCATGGCGGTGCTTGGCGATGGAGATCACAAGCACAAGATGATGATGGCCATATCATATCACTTATATTGATTGCATGTGATGTTTATCCTTTATGCATCTTATCTTGCTTTGATTGTGGTAGCATTATAAGATGATCTCTCACTAAAATTATCAAGAAGTGTTCTCCACGAGTATGCACCGTTGCGAAAGTTCTTCGTCTTTGAGACACCACGTGATGATCGGGTGTGATAGGCTCTACGTTCAAATACAACGGGTGAAAAACAGTTGCACACGCAGAATACTCAGGTTAAACTTGACGAGCCTAGCATATAACAGATATGGCCTCGGAACATAGAGACCGAAAGGTCGAGCGTGAATCATATAGTAGATATGATCAACATAGTGATGTTCACCATTGAAACTACTCCATCTCACGTGATGATCGGACATGGTTTAGTTGATTTGGATCACGTGATCACTTAGATGACCGGAGAGATGTCTGCCTAAGTGGGAGGTTTTAATATGATTAATCAAACTTAAATTTATCATGAACTTAGTACACGATAGTATTTTGCTTGTCTATGTTTGATGTAGATAGATGGCTCGTCTTTGTTGTTCCGTTGAATTTTAATGCGTTCCTTGAGAAAGCAAAGTTGAAAGATGATGGTAGCAATTACGGACTGGGTCCATAACACGAGGATTATCCTCATTCTTTGCCTGAGAAAAATTAAATCTGGAAGCACCCATTTGGGTAGCGAAGCCTGCTTTGCGGAATCTTTGAGCGAAGTTATGAGCGTCTGGCAAAGCGGCTGATGACTACTCTATAGTTCGATGTGCCATGCTTTACGGCTTAGAACCGGGTCTTCAACGACGTTTTGAGCGTCATGGAGCATATGAGATGTTCCAGGAGTTGAAGTTAATATTTCAAGCAAATGCCCGGATTGAGAGATATGAAGTCTCCAACAAGTTCTATAGCTGCAAGATGGAGGAGAATAGTTACGTCGGTGAGCACATACTCGTAATGTCCGGGTATAACAATCACTTAATTCAGCTGGGAGTTAATCTTCCGGATGATAGTGTCATTGATGTAATTCTCCAATCACTGCCACCAAGCTACAAGAGCTTCGTGATGAACTATAATATGCAAGGGATGACTAAGACAATTCATGAGCTCTTCGCGATGATAAAAGATGCGGAGGTATAAATCAATAAAGAGCATCAAGTTTTGATGATCAGCAAGACCACTAGTTTCAAGAAAAAGGGAAAAGTGAAGAAGAAGGAAACTTCAAAAGAACAGCAAGAAAGTTGCGATCAAGAGAAGAAACCCAAGTCTGGACCTAAGCACGAAACTGAGTGTTTTTACCGCAAGCGCATCGGACACCGAAGCGGAACTGCCCCAAGTATTTGGCGGATAAAAAGGATGGCAAGGTGAACAAAGGTATATGTGATATACATGTTATTGATGTGTACCTTACTAATACTCATGATAGTACACAGGTATTTGATACTGGTTACATTGCTAATATTTGCAACTCGAAACAGGAACTACGGATTAAGCAAAGATTGGCTAAGGGCGAGGTGACGATGCGCGTTGGAAATGGTTCCAAAGTCGATGTGATCGCAATCGGCACACTACCTCTACATCTACCTTTGGGATTAGTTTTAGACCTAAATAATTGTTATTTGGTGCCAGCGTTGAGCATGAACATTATATCTGGATCTTGTTTATTGCGAGACGGTTATTCATTTAAATCAGAGAATAATGGTTGTTCTATTTATATGAGTAATATCTTTTATGGTCATGCACCCTTGAAGAATGGTCTATTCTTGTTGAATCTCGACAATAGTGATACACATATTCATAATGTTGAAGCCAAAAGATGCAGAGTTGATAATGATAGTGCAACTTATTTGTGGCACTGCCGTTTAGGTCATATCGGTGTAAAACGCATGAAGAAACTCCATACTGATGGGCTTCGGAATCACTTGATTATGAATCACTTGGTACTTGCGAACCGTGCCTCATGGGCAAGATGACCAAAACGCCGTTCTCCGGAACTATGGGCGTGCAACTGATTTGTTGGAAATCATACATACCGATGTTTGTGGTCCAATGAATGTTGAGGCACGCCTTGGCGGGTATCGTTATTTTCTCACCTTCACAGATGATTTGAGCAGATATGGGTATATCTACTTAATGAAACACAAATCTGAAACATTTGAAAAGTTCAAAGAATTTCAGAGTGAAGTGGAAAATCATCGTAACAAGAAAATAAAGTTTCTACGATCTGATCGTGGAGGAGAATATTTGAGTTACGAGTTTGGTTTACATTTGAAACAATGTGGAATAGTTTCACAACTCACGCCACCCGGAACACCACGGAGAAATGGTGTGTCCGAGCGTCGTGTCGTACTTTACTAGATATGGTACGATCTATGATGTCGATTTCCGATTTACCGCTATCGTTTTGGGGTTATGCTTTAGACGGCCGCATTCACGTTAAATAGGACACCGTCAAAATCCGTTGAGACGACGCCTTATGAACTGTGGTTTGGCAAGAAACCAAAGTTGTCGTTTCTTAAAGTTTGGGGCTGCGATGCTTATGTAAAGAAACTTCAACCGGATAAGCTCGAACCCAAATCGGAAAAATGTGTCTTCATAGGATACCCAAAGGAGATCTGTTGGGTACACCTTCTATCACAGATCTGAAGGCAAGATTTTTGTTGCTAAATTCGGATCCTTTCTAGAGAAGGAGTTTCTCTCGAAAGAAGTGAGTGGGAGGAAAGTGGAACTTGATGAGATAATCAGTATCTACTCCCTTATTGGAAAGTAGTTCATCACAAGAAATGGTTCTGTGACAACTACACCAATTAGTGAGGAAACTAATGATGATGATCATGAAGTTTGAGATCAAGTTACTCTTGAACCTCGTGGGTCAACCAGAGTAAAATACGCACCAGTGGTACGGTAATCCTATTCGAAGTCATGTTACTTGACCATGGCGAACCTACAAACTATGAAGAAGCGATGGTGAGCCCAGATTCCATAAAATGGCTGGAAGCCATGAAATCTGAGATGGGATCCATGTATGAGAACAAAGTATGGACTTTGGTTGACTTGCCCGATGATCGGCAAGCCATTGAAAATAAATGGATCTTTAAGAAGAAGACTGGCGCCGATGGTAATATAACCGTCTATAAAGCTCGACTTGTTGCGAAAGGTTTTCGACAAGTTCAAGGGGTTGACTACGATGAGACTTTCTCACCCGTGGCGATGCTTAAGTCCTGTCCGAATCATGTTAGCAATTGCCGCATTTTATGATTATGAAATTTGGCAAATGGATGTAAAAACTGCATTCTTGAATGGATTTCTAGAAGAAGAGTTGTATATGATGCAACCGTAAGGTTTTGTCGATCCAAAAGGTGCTAACAAAGTGTGCAAGCTCCAACGATCAATTTATGGTGCAGTGCAAGCCTCTCGGAGTTGGAATAAACGCTTTGATAGTGTGATCAAAGCATATGGGTTTTACATACTTTTGGAGAAGCTTTGTATTTACAAGAAAGTGAGTGGGAGCTCTGTAGCATTTCGATATTATATGTGGACGACATATTATTAATTGGAAATGATAAAGAATTTCTGGATGGAATAAAAGGATACTTGAATAAAAGTTTTTCAATGAAAGACCTCGGTGAAGCTGCTTACATATTGGGCATCAAGATCTATAGAGATAGATCAAGACGCATAATTGGACTTTCACAAAGCACATACCTTGATAAAATTTTTAAAAAGTTCAAAATGGATCAGGCAAAGAAAGGTTTTTGCACTGTGTTGCAAGGTGTAAGATTGAGTAAGACTCAATGCCCGACCACAATGAAGATAGAGAGAAAATGAAAGATGTTCCTATGCTTCAGCCATAGGCTCTATCATGTATGCAATGCCGTGTACCAGACACTGACGTATGCTTAGCAATAAGCTTGGCAGGAAGGTACCAAAGTAATCCAGGAATGGATCACTGGACAGCGGTCAAGAACATCCTGAAATACCTGAAAAGGACTAAGGATATGTTTCTCGTATATGGAGGTGACAAAGAGCTAGTCATAAATGGTTACGTCGACGCAAGCTTTGACACTGATCCGGACGATTCTAAATCGCAAACCGGATCGTGTTTTTATTAAGCGGTGGAGCCGTCGGTTGGTGCAGTTCTAAACAAAGCGTCGTGGCGGGATCTACATGTGAAGCGGAGTACATAGCTGCTTGAGCAGCGAATGAAGGAGTCTGGATGAAAGAGTTCATTTCCGATCTAGGTGTCATACCTAGTGCATCGGGACCGATGAAGATCTTCTGTGACAATCTGGTGCAATTGCCTTGGCAAAGGAATCCAGATTTCACAAGAGGACCAAGCACATCAAGAGACGCTTCAATTCCATTCGGGACCAAGTCCAAGTGGGAGACATAGAGATTTGCAAAATACATAGGATCTGAATGTTGCAGACCCGTTGAATAAGCCTCTTCCACGAGCAAAACATGATCAGCACCAAGACTCCATGGGTGTTAGGATCATTACTCTGTAATCTAGATTATTGACTCTAGTGCAAGTGGGAGATCAAGGAAATATGCCCTAGAGGCAATAATAAAGTTATTATTTATTTCCTTATATCATGATGAATGTTTATTATTCATGCTAGAATTGTATTAACGGAAACATAATACATGTGTGAATATATAGACAAACAGTATGTCACTAGTATGCCTCTACTTGACTAGCTTGTTAATCAAAGATGGTTATGTTTCCTAACCATAAACAAGGAGTTGTTATTTGATTAACAAGGTCACATCATTAGTAGAATGATCTGATTGACATGACCCATTCCGTTAGCTTAACACTTGATCGTTTAGTATGTTAATGCTTTCTTCATGACCTATACATGTTCCTATAACTATGAGATTATGCAACTCCCGTTTACGGAGGAACACTTTGGGTACTACCAAACGTCACAACGTAATCGGGTGATTATAAAGGAGTACTACAGGTGTCTCCAAAGGTACTTGTTGGGTTGGCGTATTTCGAGATTAGGTTTTGTCACTCCGATTGTCGGAGAGGTATCTCGAGCCTTCTCGGTAATGCACATCACTTAAGCCTTGCAAGCATTACAACTAATAAGTTAGTTGTGAGATGATGTATTACGGAACGAGTAAAGAGACTTACCGTGCAACGAGATTGAACTAGGTATTGGATACCGACGATCGAATCTCGGGTAAGTAACATACCGATGACAAAGGGAACAACGTATGTCGTTATGCGGTTTGACCGATAAAGATCTTCGTAGAATATGTAGGAACCAATATGGGCATCCAGGTTCCGCTATTGGTTATTGACCGAGAATGGTTCTAGGTCATGTCTACATAGTTCTCGAACCCGTAGGGTCCGCACGCTTAACGCTTCGATGACAGTTCATAATGAGTTTATAAGTATTGATGCACGAAGTTTGTTCGAGTCCCGGATGTGATCACGGACATGACGAGGAGTCTCGAAATGGTCGAGACATAAAGATTGATATATTGGAAGCCTATGTTTGGACTTGGAAGGGTTCCAGTGAAATCGGAATTTATCGAGTACCGGAGGTTACGGAACCCCGGGAACTACATGGGCCATAGTGGGCCTTAGTGGAAAGGAGAGGGCCAGCCCTGGGTGGCGCGCCCCCTTCCCCTAGTCCTATTAGGACTAGGAAAGGTGGGCCGCCCCCTCTCTCTCTTTCCCCCTCAGAATCCTAATCCAACTAGGATTGGAGGGAGTCCTACTCCCGGAGGAGTAGGACTCCTTGGTCGCCTCCCCCTTGGGCGGCCACCTCCCCTTGGCTCCTTTATATCACGGGGCAGGGGGCACCCCAGAACACAAGTTGATCTACGGATCGTTCCTTAGCCGTGTGCGGTGCCCCCTCCACCATATTCCACTTCGGTCATATCGTCGTAGAGCTTAGGCGAAGCCTGCGCCGGAGAAGTCATATCGTCATGAGCTTAGGCGAAGCCCTGCGTCGGTGGAGCATCAACATCGTCAACACGCCCGTCGTCTTGTGGAACTCATCCCGACACTTTGCTTTGGATCGGAGTCCGGGATCGTCATCGAAATTTGAGCGTGTGCGTAACTTCGGAGGTGCCGTCGTTCGGTGCTTGGATCGGTCGGATCGTGAAGGCGTCGACTACATCAACCGCGTTGTTATAACGCTTCCGCTTTCGGTCTACGAGGGTACGTGGACGGACACTCTCCCCTCTCGTTGCTATGCCATCAACATGGTCTTGCGTGATCGTAGGAAATTTTTTGAAATTACTGCGTTCCCCAACACTTGCTGGCCAAATCGCCGGCCATACAATAACCATAAACTCCAATTTCGATCCAAACAATGTGTTTTTCTTGGCTATAGCAATCTTCACAAAGAATACATATGGCTTGACATCTCCACTGGACGTGTTTACATATCCAGAGACATGGTATTTGATGAAAACATCTTTCCCTTCTCTACCTTGCATCCTAATGCCGGCGCTCGTTTACGCGCAGAAATACTTTTGCTATCTTCAGAGTTATTAAATCCTACTGATCAAGGGGGTGGATATTATGCTAATGATCATTTACTTAATATTTCTAACCCTCATGGAGACAACGGTGAAAAAAAATGGCGGTGAAAATAGCGCTCCGGCTTGTGATTTTATGCAGCAGCAGCAGCAGAGAACTCCTGGCGCTGGACACGAGGCTGATACGCCCTCGGGATCAGGCGCGCGCGCGCTATCTGACGCAGTCATGGGATCCCAGGAGGATCCTCTGGCAGCTCCAGGTTCGCCAGCACCTCCAGATTCGCCACCTGCCACCTGGTCGGGCAGGGCGGACGCATGCGCTCACCTCGAGGCGGGCCCGCGGTCGGACGATCCCTCGCCCGCACACGCCTCATCGCCCGTGATCGCCAGTTGTCGAGGCGGGACAGGCGGTACACCGCGCGACGCACACACGAGCGGTGCGGGACGAGCTGGCGGGTCGCTTTCGCCGACCCCACACACGCGGGATTCGAGCCCGGCGGCTGAGGGAGGATCAGCCACCCTGATCCGATCGGCTGCAGTACGAGGAGAAGGATCTTCTGCGGCTGAGGGCGTGATGCCATGGATAACTACACGTGCTCAGAAAGGTATTTTGAAACCTACAAAATTCAAAGATGGTACAGTCAGGTATGAGAAGAACTTTAAGTTTGCAAACTTTGCATCTTCTGGTGAACCTCAAATTTTGACAGAGGCACTAAGCAGTGAAAATTGGAGAAATGCTATGCACACAGAGTATGATGCACTTGTGAAAAATCGAACTTGGCACTTAGTTCCTTCAAAGCAAGGGAGGAATATCATAGACTGTAAGTGGGTGTACAAAACTAAAAAAAGACCTGCTGGCACTATAGATAGATACAAGGCTAGATTAGTAGCTAAAGGCTTTAAGCAACGCTATGGGATTGATTATGAAGATACCTTTAGCCCTGTAATTAAGGCTGCTACTATCAGACTTGTTTTGTCTATTGCTGTTTCCAGGGGTTGGAGTCTTCGCCAATTGGATGTACAGAATGCGTTCCTACACGGCGTTCTCGAGGAGGAGGTCTATATGAGATAGCCACCTGGTTATGAGGACCGTTCAAAACCACATCATGTGTGTAAACTGGACAAGGCCTTGTATGGTCTAAAACAAGCGCCCAGAGCCTGGTACCACAAGTTGAGTACAAAGCTACAACAACTTGGTTTCAAGGCATCTAAAGGAGACACGTCTTTGTTCTTCTTCAAAAAAGGGAAGGTGACCATGTTTATGTTGGTTTATGTTGATGATATAATTGTTGCTAGCTCATCACAAGAAGCCACCTCAACACTATTAAGAAATCTGAAAGGAGAATTTGCTCTTAAGGATCTAGGAGAGTTGCATTACTTCCAAGGTATTAAAGTAAAAAAATTGTCATGATGGTATTATGTTAACTTAGGAAAAATATGCCAGAGACATAGTCAAGCGAGTAGGCATGAGAGACTGTAAACCCTCTAGTACTCCCATGTCTACCACTGACAAGCTGTCTTTGCATGAAGGAGAATTGTTAAGTCCAGAAGAGGGGACTAAATACCAAAGTACAGTAGGTGCATTGCAGTATCTAACATTGACAAGACCAGATATATCCTTTGCTGTTAATAAAGTTTGTCAATTTCTGCATGCTCCTACTTCTTTGCATTGGACAGCTGTCAAAAGAATCATAAGATATATTCAAGGGAGTGCTGAAACAGGGTTAAAAATATGCAAGTCTCCTTCAACACAATGAGGCATTCTCTGATGCAGATTGGGCCGGGTGTCCAGATGATAGGAGATCAACGGGAGGTTTTGCAATTTTTCTTGGGTCAAATCTTGTATCCTGGAATGCAAAGAAACAGGCCACAGTCTCACGTTCTAGCACTGAAGCAGAATATAAGTCTCTGGCAAATGCAACTGCTGAGGTAATGTGGATTGAAACTTTGCTTGATGAACTAGGGATTGGAAGAACACACATGTCATGTTTGTGGTGTGATAACCTTGGGGCAACATATCTTTCTGCAAATCCTGTGTTTCATGCAAGGACAAAACACATAGAGATTGACTACCATTTTGTTCGAGAAAGAGTTGCACAAAAACTGTTGGATGTCCAGTTTATTCCAACAGGAGATCAAGTTGCAGATGGATTCACTAAGCCTCTTCAAGTCAGACAACTACAAGCCTTCAAGCGTAATCTGAACCTTGACACGTTAAGATTAAGGGAGGATGTTAAAGTGTAGGCTAGTAGTTGTAGAAACGTGACATGTTGTCACGTATATTATTGCGTGTGTATATTGTAATTGGCGTAGGTTGTTAGTATAGATCAAGCCTTATCTTGTATAGCTTGGAGTAAGGGCAAAGTCTGAAGGAAATATGCCCTAGAGGCAATAATAAAGTTATTATTTATTTCCTTATATCATGATAAATGTTTATTATTCATGCTAGAATTGTATTAACCGGAAACATAATACATGTGTGAATACATAGACAAACAGAGTGTCACTAGTATGCCTCTACTTGACTAGCTCGTTAATCAAAGATGGTTATGTTTCCTAACCATAGACATGAGTTGTCATTTGATTAACGGGATCACATCATTAGGAGAATGATCTGATTGACATGACCCATTCCGTTAGCCTAGCACTTGATCGTTTAGTATGTTGCTATTGCTTTCTTCATGACTTATACATGTTCACGTAACTATGAGATTATGCAACTCCTGCGTTTACCGAAGGAACACTTTGGTGCTACCAAACGTCACAACGTAATCGGGTGATTATAAAGGAGTACTACAGGTGTCTCCAAAGGTACATGTTGGGTTGGCGTATTTCGAGATTAGGTTTTGTCACTCCGATTGTCGGAGAGGTATCTCTGGGCCCTCTCGGTAATGCACATCACTATAAGCCTTGCAAGCAATGTAGCTAATGAGTTAGTTATGGAATGATGCATTACGTAACGAGTAAAGAGACTTGCCGATAACGAGATTGAACTAGGTATTGGATACCGACGATCAAATCTCGGGCAAGTAACATACCGATGACAAAGGGAACAAAGTATGTTGTTATGCGGTTTGACCGATAAAGATCTTCGTAGAATATGTAGGAGCCAATATGGGCATCCAGGTTCCGCTATTGGTTATTGACCGAGAATAGTTCTAGGTCATGTCTACATAGTTCTCGAACCCGTAGGGTCCGCACGCTTAAGGTTTCGATGACAGTTATATTATGAGTTTATGAGTTTTGATGTACCGAAGGAGTTCGGAGTCCCGGATGAGATCGGGGACATGACGAGGAGTCTTGAAATGGTCAAGACGTAAAGATCGATATATTGGACGACTATATTCGGAGTTCGGAAAGGTTCCGAATGATTCGGGTATTTTTCGGAGTACCGGAGAGTTACGGAATTCGCCGGGAGAAGTATTGGGCCTTATTGGGCCCTGCGGAAAGAGAGAGGGCTGCCTAGGGCAGGCCGCGCGCTTCATGGCCTAGTCCGAATTGACTAGGGGAGGGCCGCATCCCTCCTTCCTTCCCTTCTCTCTTCCCTTCCTTGTCTCCTACTCCTAATACATGGAAGGACTCCTAGTTGGACTAGGAAAAGGGGAATCCTACTCCCGGTGGGAGTAGGACTCCCCATGGCGCGCCCCTCCTAGGGCCGGCCTCCTCCTCCCTCCCTCCTTTATATACGGGGGCAGGGGGCACCCCATGGACACACAAGTTGATCTACGGATCGTTCCTTAGCCGTGTGCGGTGCCCCCCTCCACCATATTCCACTTCGGTCATATCGTCGCGGAGCTTAAGCGAAGCCCTGCGCCGGTAGAGTCATATCGTCAAGGAGCTTAGGCGAAGCCTGCGCCGGAGAAGTCATATCGTCATGAGCTTAGGCGAAGCCCTGCGTCGGTGGAGCATCATCATCGCCACCACGCCCGTCGTCTTGTGGAACTCATCCCGACACTTTGCCGGATCGGAGTCCGGGATCATCATCGAGCTGAGCGTGTGCAGAACTCGGAGGTGCCGTGACGTTCGGTACTTGGATCGGTCGGATCGTGAAGGCGTCTGACTACATCAACCGCGTTGTTATAACGCTTCCGCCACGGTCTCACGAGGGTGCGTGGACATACACTCTCCCCTCTCGTTGCTATGCATCACCATGATCCTTGCGCAGCGTAGGAAAATTTTGAAATTACTACGTTCCCAACAAAGGTGGTATCGAGCCTAGGTTTTTATGGTTTGATGTTTTGCACGAGTAGAACACAAGTGAGTTGTGGGCGATACAAGTCATACCGCCTACCAGCATGTCATACTTTGGTTCAGCGGTATTGTGAGATGAAGCGGCCCGGACCGACATTACGCCAGACGCTTACGCGAGACTGGTTTCACCGTTACGAGCACTCGTGCTTAAAGGTGGCTGGCGGGTGTCTGTCTCTCTCACTTTAGTTGAACTGAGTGTGGCTCGCCCGGTCCTTGAGAAGGTTAAAACGGAGTCTAATTGGCGAAATGTCGTTGTGGTCTTGATGCGTAGGTGAGATTGGTTCTTACTTAAGCCCATAGCAGCCACGTAAAATTTGCAACAACAAAGTAGAGGACGTCTAACTTGTTTTTGCGAGGGCATGTTGTGATGTGATATGGTCAAGACGTGATGCTATATTTTATTGTATGAGATGATCATGTTTTGTAACCGGGTTATCGGCAATCGGGTGGAGCCATATGGTTGTCGCTTTATTGTATGAAATGCAACGCATACGTAATTGCTTTACTTTATCACTAAGCGGTAGCGATAGTCGTAGAAGCAATAGATGGCGTAACGACAACGATGCTACGATGGAGATCAAGGTGTCGCGCCGGTGGCGATGGTGATCACGACGGTGCTTCGGAGATGGAGATCACAAGCACAAGATGATGATGGCCATATCATATCACTTATATTGATTGCATGTGATGTTTATCCTTTATGCATCTTATTTTGCTTTGATTGACGGTAGCATTTTAAGATGATCTCTCACTAAAATTATCAAGTAGTGTTCTCCCTGAGTATGCATCGTTGCCAAAGTTCGTCGTGCCGAGACACCACGTGATGATCGGGTGTGATAAGCTCTACGTCCATCTACAACGGGTGCAAGCCAGTTTTGCACACGCAGAATACTCAGGTTATACTTGACGAGCCTAGCATATGCAGATATGGCCTCGGAACACGGAGACCGAAAGGTCGGCGTGAATCATATAGTAGATATGATCAACATAAGATGTTCACCATTGAAAACTACTCCATCTCACGTGATGATCGGTTATGGTTTAGTTGATTTGGATCACGTGATCACTTAGATGACTAGAGAGATGTCTGTCTAAGTGGGAGTTCTTAAGTAATATGATTAATTGAACTTAAATTTATCATGAACTTAGTCCCGTAGTATTTTGCAAATTATGTTGTAGATCAATAGCTCGCGTTGTTGCTTCCCTATGTTTTTATATGTGTTCCTAGAGAAAATTGTATTGAAAAATGTTAGTAGCAATGATGCGGATTGGATCCGTGATCTGAGGTTTATCCTCATTGCTGCCGCACGTAAGAATTATGTCCTTAATGCACCACTAGGTGACGGACCTATTGCGAGGAGCAAATGTAGACGTTATGAGCGTTTGGCTAGCTCAATATGATGACTACTTGATAGTTTAGTGCACCATACTTAACAGCTTAGAATCGGGACTTCAAAGGCGTTTTGAGCGTCATGGACCATATGAGATGTTCCAGGAATTGAAGTTAATATTTCAAGCAAATACCGAGTTGAGAGATATGAAATCTCCAACAAGTTCTATAGCTAAAAGATGGAAGAGAATCGCTCAACTAGTGAGCATGTTCTCAGATTGTCCGGGTACTTCAATCGCTTGAATCAAGTGGGAGTTAATCTTCCGGATAAGATAGTGATTGACAGAATTCTCTAGTCACCAACACTAAGTTACTAGAACTTACGTGATGAACTATAGTATGCAAGGGATGACGCAAACAATTCCCGAGCTCTTCGTGATGTTGAAATCGACGAAGGTAGAAATCAAGAAAGAGCATCAAGTGTTGATGATTGACAAGACCACTAGTCTCAAGGAAAAGGGCAAAGGGAAGAAGGGGAACTTCAAGAAGAGCGGCAAGCAAGTTGCTGCTCGAGTGAAGAAGCCCAAGTCTGGACCTAAGCCTAAGACTAAGTGCTTTTGCTGCAATGTAACTGGTCACTAGAAGCGGAACTACCCCAAGTATTTGGCGGATAAGAGGATGGCAAAGTGAACAAAGGTATATTTGAGATACAGATTATTGATGTGTATTTTACTAGTGTTCGTAGCAACCCCTCGGTATTTGATCTTTGGTTCGGTTGCTAAGAGTAGTAACTTGAAACGGAGTTGCAGAATGAAATGTAAACTAGTTGAAGGGGAAGTGAAGATGAGTGTTGGAAGTAGTTCCAAGATTGATATGATCATCATCGCACACTCCCTATACTTTCGGGATTAGTATGGAACCTAAATAAGTGTTATTTGGTGTTGAGCATAAGTATGATTTGATCATGTTTATTGCAATACGGTTATTCATTTAAGTAAAAGAATAAATTGTTGTTCTGTTTACATGAATAAAACCTTATATGGTTACACACCCAATGAAAATGATTCATTGGATCTCGATCATAGTGATACACATATTCATAATATTGAAACCAAAAGATGCAAAGTTAATAATGATAGTGCAACTTATTTGTGGCAATCGCCGCTTAGGTCATATTGGTGTAAAGCGCATGAAGAAAACTCCATGCCGATGGACTTTTGGAATCACTTGATTATGAATCATTTGATGCTTGCGAACCGTGCCGTTTGGGCAAGATGACTAAAACTCCGTTCTCGGAACAATGGAACAAGCTCTTGACTTATTGGAAATAATACATACCGATGTATGCGATCCAATGAGTGTTGATGCTCGTGGCAAGTATCGTTATTTTCTGACTTTCACAAGATGATTTGAGCAGATATGGGTATATCTACTTGATGAAACATAAGTCTGAAATAGTTGAAAGGTTCAAAGAATTTCAGAGTGAAGTGGAAAAATCATCGTAACAAGAAAATAAAGTTTCTGCGATCTAATCGCAAAGACGAATAATTGAGTTACGAGTTTGGTCTTCAATTAAAATAATGTGGAATAGTTTCACAGCTCACGCCACCGGAACACCACAATGTTATGGTGTGTCCGAGCGTCAGAATCGCACTTTATTTGATATGGTGCGATCTATGATGTCTCTTATCGGTTTACCACTATCATTTTGGGGTTATGCATTAGAGACAACTGCATTCACGTTTAATAGGGCACCATCTAAATCCGTTGAGACGACACCATATGAACTATGGTTTAACGATGAAACCCTAAGCTGTCGTTTCTTAAAAGTTTGGAGTTGTGATGCTTATGTGAAAAAGTTTTCACCGATAAGCTCAAACCCAAATCGAGAAGTGCGTCTTCATAGAATACCCAAAGGTAACTATTGGGTACACCTTCTATCACAGATCCGAAGGCAAGTTTTTCGTTGCTAAGATGGATCCTTTCTAGAGAAGAAGTTTCTCTCGAAAGAAGTGAGTGGGAGGAAAGTAGAACTTGATGAGGTAATTATACCTTCTCCCTTATTGGAAAGTAGTTCATCACGTAAATCAGTTCCAAAGTGATTCCTACACCAATTAGTGAGGAAGTTAATGATGATGATCATGAAACTTCAGATCAAGTTGCTACCAAACCTCGTAGGTCTTCCAGAGTAAGATCCGCACCAGAGTAGTACGGTAATCATGTTCTGGAAAGTCATGTTACTAGACCATGATGAACCTACGAACTATGAGGAAGCGATGATGAGCCCAGATTCCGCGAAATGGCTTGAGGCCATAAAATCTGAGATATGATCCATGTATGAGAACAAAAGTATGGACTTTGATTGACTTGCTCGATGATCAGCAAGCCATGTTAAATAAATGGATCTTCAAGAGGAAGACGGACACTGATAGTAGTGTTACTATCTACAAAGCTCGACTTGTCACAAAAAGGTTTTCGACAAGTTCAAAGTGTTGACTACAATGAGATTTTCTCAACCGTAGCGATGCTTAAGTCTGTCCGAATCATGTTAGCAATTGCCACATTTTATGAAATCGGCAAATGGATGTCAAAACTACATTCTTTAATGGATTTATTAAAGAAGAGTTGTATATGATGCAACCAGAAGGTTTTGTCAATCCTAAAGGAGCTAACAAAATGTTCAAGCTCCAAATGATCCATCAATGGACCGTGCAAGCATCTCGGAGTTGGAATATACGCTTTGATGTGTTGATCAAAGCATATGATTTTATACAGACTTTTGGAAAGGCCTGTATTTACAAGAAAGTGAGTGGGAGCACTACAGCCTTTCGGATAAAGTATATGTGAATGACATATTGTTGATCGGAAATAATGTAGAATTATTCTGCAAAGCATAAAGGAGTGTTTGAAAGGAGTTTTTCAAAGAAAGACCTCGGTGAAGCTGCTTACATATTGAGCATCAAGATCTATAGAGATAGATCAAGACGCTTGATAAGTTTTTTCAATGAATACATACCTTGACAAGATTTTGAAGTAGTTCAAAATGGAAATACCAAAGAAAGAGTTCTTACCTGTGTTACAAGGTGTGAGATTGAGTAAGACTCAAAACCCGACCACGACAGAAGATATAAAGAGAATGAAAGTCATTCCCTATGCATCAGCCATGGGTTCTATAAAGTATGTCATATCAGGTACCAGATCTATTGCATACCCTACCACTAAGCTTGGCAAGGAGTGCAATAGTGATCTAGGAGTAGATCAATGGACAGCGGTCAAAATTATCCTTAGTAGAATAAGGATGTGTTTCTCGATTATGGAAGTGAAAAGGTTCGCCGTAAAGGGTTACGTCGATGCAAGTTTTAAACACTAATCTAGATGACTCGAGTCTCAATCTAGATACATATTGAAAGTGGGAGCAATTAGCTAGAGTAGCTCCGCAGAGCATTGTAGACATAGAAATTTGCAAAATACATACGGATCTGAATGTGGCGGACCGTTGACTAAACTTCTCTCACAAACAAAACATGATCATACCTTAGTACTCGATGGGTGTTAATCACATAGCGAAGTGAACTAGATTATTGACTCTAGAAAACCCTTTGGGTGTTGGTCACATGTCGATGTGAACTATGGGTGTTAACCACATATAGATGTGAACTATTGATGTTAAATCACATGGCGATGTGAACTAGATTATTGACTCTAGTGCAAGTGGGAGACTGAAGGAAATATGCCCTAGAGGCAATAATAAAGTTATTATTTATTTCCTTATATCATGATAAATGTTTATTATTCATGCTAGAATTGTATTAACCGGAAACATAATACATGTGTGAATACATAGACAAACAGAGTGTCACTAGTATGCCTCTACTTGACTAGCTCGTTAATCAAAGATGGTTATGTTTCCTAACCATAGACATGAGTTGTCATTTGATTAACGGGATCACATCATTAGGAGAATGATCTGATTGACATGACCCATTCCGTTAGCCTAGCACTTGATCGTTTAGTATGTTGCTATTGCTTTCTTCATGACTTATACATGTTCCTGTAACTATGAGATTATGCAACTCCCGTTTACCGAAGGAACACTTTGGTGCTACCAAACGTCACAACGTGAATCGGGTGATTATAAAGGAGTACTACAGGTGTCTCCAAAGGTACATGTTGGGTTGGCGATTTTGAGATTAGGTTTTGTCACTCCGATTGCTCGGAGAGGTATCTCTGGGCCCTCTCGGTAATGCACATCACTATAAGCCTTGCAAGCAATGTAGCTAATGAGTTAGTTACGGAATGATGCATTACGTAACGAGTAAAAGAGACTTGCCGTAACGAGATTGAACTAGGTATTGGATACCGACGATCAAATCTCGGGCAAGTAACATACCGATGACAAAGGGAACAAAGTATGTTGTTATGCGGTTTGACCGATAAAGATCTTCGTAGAATATGTAGGAGCCAATATGGGCATCCAGGTTCCGCTATTGGTTATTGACCGAGAATAGTTCTAGGTCATGTCTACATAGTTCTCGAACCCGTAGGGTCCGCACGCTTAAGGTTTCGATGGCGATGCTTATATTATGAGTTTATGAGTTTTGATGTACCGAAGGAGTTTGGAGTCCCGGATGAGATCGGGGACATGACGAGGAGTCTCGAAATGGTCGAGACGTAAAGATCGATATATTGGACGACTATATTCGAGTTCGGAAAGGTTCGAATGATTCGGTATTTTTCGAGTACCGGAGAGTTACGGAATTCGCCGGGAGAAGTATTGGGCCTTATTGGGGCCCTGCGAGAAAGAGAGAGGGGCTGCCTAGGGCAGGCCGCGCTTCCCATGGCCTAGTCCGAATTGGACTAGGGGAGGCCGCATCCTCCTTCCTTCCCTTCTCTCTTCCCTTCCTTGTCTCCTACTCCTAATACATGGAAGGACTCCTAGTTGGACTAGGAAGGGAATCCTACTCCCTGGGAGTAGGACTCCCCATGGCGCCGCCTCCTAGGGCCGGCCTCCTCCTCCCTCCCTCCTTTATATACGGGGCAGGGGCACCCCATGGATACACAAGTTGATCTCTGGATCGTTCCTTAGCCGTGTGCGGTGCCCCCTCCACCATATTCCACTTGGTCATATCGTCATGAGCTTAGGCGAAGCCTGCGCCGGTGAAGTCATATCGTCATGGAGCTTAGGCGAAGCCCTGCGCCGGTGAAGTCATATCGTCGAGGAGCTTAGGCGAAGCCCTCGTCGGTGGAGCATCATCATCGCCACCACGCCGTCGTCTTGTGGAACTCATCCCGACACTTTGCTTTGGATCGGAGTCCGGGATCGTCATCGAGCTGAGCGTGTGCGTAACTCGGAGGTGCCGTCGTTCGGTACTTGGATCGGTCGGATCGTGAAGACGCACGACTACATCAACCGCGTTGTTATAACGCTTCCGCTTACGGTCTACGAGGGTACGTGGACATACACTCTCCCCTCTCGTTGCTATGCATCACCATGATCCTTGCGTGTGCGTAGGAAAATTTTGAAATTACTACGTTCCCCAACAAAGTCTTGCAACAACCTGCGCCGCATGATGTAATCTTCTCTATGTATTTAACACGCACGCGTCCCTGCCAGGAAGGTATACGCTTCCACGCCTTTCTTCTTCTTTCAGAGAGTTGACATGCTCTGCTAGGATCCGCTATCAACAATTGACTTGAGTCATGTCCATGTGTACTTAAACCTATAAGGTTGCACACTTAAGGGCGAAATCCTAATTTGAATTAGGATATGAATTAGACCGGGATTATAGCTCTAATGAGCCTCTAGTGTAGAAGCACATTAGAGAGGTATATATTTGCAATGACGACTACCGATCTAGTTAACAATTGCCTAGGACAATTCCGCACACCGATCCATCATTATTCCGCACTCGCTATTTATAATATATAGTAATATATTCTAACTTTATATTAACAGCACCTACTTTTATATTTTAGTTCTCCGATATCATGCAAAGCTATCCTCTTTATACCCACAAAGTAGTTGTATTTCTCGTTTCTAGATGGAAGCAAGCGTTAAATTATGCGTGAAATTAAATGTCGATTGGCGATAGGACTTGAGAGAATATTGATCTTACCTTTAGCTCCTTGTGGGTTTGACACTCCATACTTATCACTTTCACCTTTGGAAATTGCTACGATGATTCCTTTCACTTGGGGATTATCAGGTTGCTGCATCGGCGCATCGGACGGCTCAGTCCCGTCCATGGCGTGCGTCCGACGCGAGGCAGGAGGAGCTCACGGGGTGAAGGGAAGGAACAAGGAGAGCGGGGATGGAGACGCTCGGTTCTTCAGAGGCCGTCGCTGGATGGAGGCGCGATGCGGTGCGGGTGTCACGTGTGTGCGCTGCCAGCGGGAGCGCCGCTCCCCGCCCTCGCTCCATGCCCCCGCGCATGGCAGATGCTCGATGAAATGCTAAACCGAAAAGTAACTTTACTCTATTAAATTTAGGGAATAGGCTAGGTCTGACGAAAACTTAGTGAAGTAAAAATACTCCACTAAAGACTTACTTCGCCGGATCCTATATGCTATTCTGGGGGATCGGTGTACTGCAGTTTCACGCATGCCGCGGAAGACCACCTCAGTATCTGCATGAAGTACAAACACATGGTTTTCCATTCACTCGGTGGCCCATGCCTGTCGCGTGCGGCCATGCCATTGCCATGCCTCCGCTTGCATGCTCGGTCACAAAGGGCGTGTTTGGTTGCCGTGCGCTACATTACCCGCATTGCATACACTTCTCCACCCAACCTGGCTATGCAAATGCAGCCTCAAATGCACCATATGCATGTTGTTCTGTTGCGTGCATGCCCTCTTACCTGCATGGGCTGAACCACACTGTCTGGTGTTTGGTTGCATGCATGTTAGTCCATAAACCCAAGGCATGGTGTTTGGTTGTATGCAAGGCCTGATGTGTGGTAACCTCTTTGGCTAGTTGGTGAGGTTACCACCACACTTCAAAGCACACATCATAAGCACAACAGAGTATAAACAGAGCATCAACTAGCATAATTCAGATATAAGCAGTACCACAGATATAATAGTTCAACGCATAAACCGTAAACATGTTCAAAGCAGACTCGATAGTACGCTCGAAAGAGGTGGCCCGGCCCTACTCCCTCGCGGCGAAGGCTTCGTCGTGCTTCCCGCACTTGTTGACGACCTCAATGCCATCGTTGTCGAAGATGATGACCTTGAGGGTGTCGGGAGTGAGGAGCTTGAACGTCACCATGTAGCCGATCTTGATCTGATGAACGGCTGCGTAGGTGGCCCAACCCTGATCCAGGGTCACCCTGCCGTTCATCAGCTTGACCGTCACCTTCCAGGAGCAGCCGGTGTTGTTCCTGAGCTTGAACTCCGTCGGCACCGCGACGAAGTGCTTGGTGAAGTCCAGGGGCATGGGGATGCACTCAAGCTTCGGTGCAAGGATGACCTTGCAGAAGTGAGTTGGGCCATCCTCCTGATGGTAGTGGTCGTAGTTGCGGCGCTTGTTGCTGGGGGGGGGGGGGCTCCTCCATGCCCTTGTCGTCACCACCCTCAGGCGTTTTCGGGTCTTCCTCAGTGGTGGGCGGCAGCTCAACCTCGTCGGGCATTGGGTGAAGGGGCTGCTTGCCCTTGCTGTCAACGGCCGGGAGCACCTCCGTGCCCATCTCATTGTTATCCTCGATGTGCACACAAGTCATGGAGTCAGGCATTGCACAGAGTTCATGGCTAATTCAAGAGCTTGTAGTTAAAACGGCATGACTATCACTCTCCTCCTCCTCTCCATCCCCCCTATATTTACACACCCTGCCCACCACTATTTACCCATCCCCTCTCTTCTCTCACTGTCAACCTTCCTCCTCCCCATCCCATGAGCTCTAGCTCCAGCTCCAACGCCAACCCCTTCCCTTGGGGTATTGGCTGGAGGGCCTTCTTCCTCGGGTGGACGGCTGATACATCTCCAACGTATCTATAATTTTTGATTGTTCCATGCTATTATATTACCCCTTTTGGATGTTTATGGGCTTTATTATACACATTTATATCATTTTTGGGACTAACCTATTAACCGGAGGCCCAGCCCATATTGTCGCTTTTATTGCCTGCTCCAGTATTTCGAAGAAAAGGAATATCAAACGGAGTCCAAACGGAATGAAACCTTTGGCATCGTGATTTTTTGGAAGAATATGATCCTGGAGACTTGGAGTTCACGTCAGAAGATCCTCGAGGCAGCCACGAGATAGGAGGGCGCCCCCCCTATAGGGCGCGCCCCCTGTCTCGTGGGCCCCTCGAGCACCCCCCCTCTCCGATCGACTTCTTTCGCCTATATAGTCCCACGTACCCTAAAAACATCCACAGAGAAGATAGATCGGGAGTTCCGCCGCCGCAAGCCTCTGTAGCCACCAAAACCTCTCGAGTCCGTTCCGCACCTGCCGAGGGGGAACCCATCACCGGTGGCCATCTTCATCATCCCCGCGCTCCCCATGACGAGGAGGGAGTAGTTCACCCTCGGGGCTGAGGGTATGTACCAGTAGCTATGTGTTTGATCTCTCTCTCTCTCGTGTTCTCTCTATGGCACGATCTTGATGTATCGCGAGCTTTGCTATTATAGTTGGATCTTATGATGTTTCTCTCCCTCTACTCTCTTGTGATGAATTGAGTTTCCCCTTTGAAGTTATCTTATCGGATTGAGTCTTTACTTTGAGAACACTCGATGTATGCCTTGCCATGCTTATCTGTGGTGACAATGGGATTTCACGTGCCACTTGATGTATGTTTTGGTGACTAACTTGCGGGTTCCGCCCATGAACCTATGCATAGGGGTTGGCACACGTTTTCTTGACTCTCCGGTAGAAACTTTGGGGCACTCTTTGAAGTACTTTGTGTTGGTTGGATGAATCTGAGATTGTGTGATGCATATCGTATAATCATGCCCACGGATACTTAAGGTGACAATAGAGTATCTAGGTGACATTAGGGTTTTGGTTGATTTGTGTCTTAAGGTGTTATTCTAGTATGAACTCTTGAATAGATTGATCCGAAAGAATAACTTTGAGGTGGTTTCGTACCCTACCATAATCTCTACATTTGTTCTCCGCTATTAGTGGCTTTGGAGTGACTCTTTTTTGCATGTTGAGGGATTGTTATATGATCTATCTATGTTATTATTGTTGAGAGAACTTGCACTAGTGAAAGTATGAACCCTAGGCCTTGTTTCCTATCATTGCAATACCGTTTACGCTCACTTTTACCACTTGTTACCTTGCTGTTTTTATATTTTCAGATTACAAAAACCTATATCTACCATCCATATTGCACTTGTATCACCATCTCTTCACGAACTAGTGCACCTATACAATTTACCATTGTATTGGGTGTGTTGGGGACACAAGAGACTCTTTGTTATTTGGTTGCAGGGTTGCTTGAGAGAGACCATCTTCATCCCTCGCCTCCTACGGATTGATAAACCTTAGGTCATCCACTTGAGAGAAATTTGCTACTGTCCTACAAACCTGTGCACTTGCAGGCCCAACAACGTCTACAAGAAGAAGGTTGCATAGTAGACATCAAGCTCTTTTCTGGCGCCGTTGCCGGGAAGGCTAGGTAAGCGGCACCGACTCACACCCCGTCAACTAAGCTCTTTTCTGGCACCGTTGCCGGGGAGGTGAGTGCTTGAAGGTATATCTTTAGATCTTGCAATCGAATCTTTTTGTTTCTTGTTTTATCACTAGTTTAGTTTATAAAAGAAAACTACAAAAAAATGGAGTTAAGTTTGTCTCGTACGCTTCATCTTTTTAATATCTTTCGTGAGTTTGATGGAAAGGAAAATTGTGCTCAAGTGCTAGAAGAAGAATTCTTTAAAATGCTTGGTACTAAATCTTTGAATGATGAGCATGATTGCAATATTGTTAGTATAAACTCCTTGAATATCCATAGTACTAATGATGATTGCTCTAGTCATGATGAAAATATCTCTCATAAGCATGTCAACTTTTGTGGAGTGCATGTTTGCATTAACACGCCAAATAAAGAAGATATATATTGCAAGAGGCATAAGTATTTAGAAACTAAGAAGTTGCAAGAAAGGCTAGATAAGAGTGCGGAGAATTTAAGATATCTTTCCCGTTGTGAATTTTGCAATAAACAAGATCATTTACATCTCCAATGCAAATTGTGTTGGAAATATGCCCTAGAGGCAATAATAAAATGGTTATTATTATATTTCCTCGTTCATGATAATTGTATTTTATTCATGCTATAATTGTGTTATCCGGAAATCATAATACATGTGTGAATACATAGACCACAACATGTCCCTAGTGAGCCTCTAGTCGACTAGCTCGTTTATCAATAGATGGTCACGGTTTCATGACCATGGACATTGGATGTCATTGATAACGGGATCACATCATTGGGAGAATGATGTGATGGACAAGACCCAATCATAAGCATAGCACAAGATCGTGTAGTTCGTTTGCTAGAGCTTTTCCAATGTCAAGTATCATTTCCTTAGACCATGAGATCGTGTAACTCCCGGATGCCGTAGGGAGTGCTTGGGGTGTACCAAACGTCACAACGTAACTGGGTGACTATAAAGGTATACTACGGGTATCTCCGAAAGTGTTTGTTGGGTTGACACGGATCGAGACTGGGATTTGTCACTACGTATGACGGAGAGGTATCTCTGGGCCCACTCGGTAATGCATCATCATAATGAGATCAAAGTGACTAAGTGGTTGGTCACGGGATCATGCATTACGGTACGAGTAAAGTGACTTGCCGGTAACGAGATTGAACGAGGTATTGGGATACCGATGATCGAATCTCGGGCAAGTAACGTACCGATTGACAAAGGGAATTGTATACGGGATTACTTGAATCCTTGACATCGTGGTTCATCCGATGAGATCATCGAGGAGCATGTGGGAGCCAACATGGGTATCCAGATCCCGCTGTTGGTTATTGGTCGGAGAGTCGCCGGTCATGTCTGCGTGTCTCCGAACCCGTAGGGTCTACACACTTAAGGTTCGGTGGCGCTAGGGTTGTAGAGATATTAGTATGCGGTAACCCGAAAGTTGTTCGAGTCCGGATGAGATCCCGGACGTCACGAGGAGTTCCGGAATGGTCCGAGGTGAAGAATTATATATAGGAAGTCCAGTTTGGGTCGAGAAAGTTTCGGTCACGGTATTGTACCGGGACCACCGGAAGGGTCCCGGGGGTCCACCGGGTGGGGCCACCTGTCCCGGAGGGCCCCATGGGCTGAAGTGGGGAAGGGAACCAGCCTCTGGTGGGCTGGTGCGCCCCCCTTGGGCCTCCCACTGCACCTAGGGTTGGAAACCCTAGGGGTGGGGGCCGCCCCACTTGGCTTGGGGGGCAAGCCACCCCCTTGGTCGCTGCCCCCCCTTGGATATGGGATCTCCCAGGGCCAGCGCCCCCCACGGGCCCTATATATAGTGGGGGGGAGGGAGGGCAGCCGCACCCTAGTCCCTGGCGCCTCCCTCTTCCCTCGCAGCACCTCTCCCTCTCGCTGAGCTTGGCGAAGCCCTGCCGAGATCGCCGCTACTTCCACCACCATGCCGTCATGCTGCTGGATCTCCATCAACCTCTCCCTCCCCCTTGCTGGATCAAGAAGGAGGAGACGTCTTCCCCAACCGTATGTGTGTTGAACGCGGAGGTGCTGTCCGTTCGGCACTAGGATCTTCGGTGATTTGGATCACGACGAGTACGACTCCCTCAACCCCGTTCTCTTGAACGCTTCCGCGCGCGATCTACAAGGGTATGTATATGCACTCCTCTATCTTGTTGCTAGATGAATCCATAGATTGATCTTGGTGAAGCGTAGAAATTTTTTATTTTCTGCAACGTTCCCCAACAGTGGCATCATGAGCTAGGTCTATGCGTAGTTTCTTCCGCATCGAGTAGAACACAAACTTGTTGTGGGCGTAGATGTTGTCAATTTTCTTGCCACTACTAGTCTTATCTTGTTTCGGCGGCATCATGGGATGAAGCGGCCCAGACCGACCTTACACGTACGCTTACGTGAGACAGGTTCCACCGACTGACATGCACTAGTTGCATAAGGTGGCTAGCGGGTGTCTGTCTCTCCCACTTTAGTCGGATCGGATTCGATGAAAAGGGTCCTTATGAAGGGTAAATAGAAATTGGCATATCACATTGTGGTTTTACGTAGGTAAGAAACGTTCTTGCTAGAAACCTATAGAAGCCATGTAAAAACATGCAAAAACAATTAAAGGACGCCTAACTTGTTTTTGCAGCATATGCCTTGTGATGTGATATGGCCAAAAGGATGTGATGAATGAAATATATGTGATGTATGAGATTGATCATGTTCTTGTAATAGGAATCACGACTTGCATGTCTATGAGTATGACAACCGGCGGGAGCCATAGGAGTTGTCTTTATTTTTGTATGACCTGCGTGTCATTGAATAACGCCATGTAAATTACTTTATTTTGTTGCTAAACACGTTAGCCATAGAAGTAGAAGTAATCGTTGGCGTGACAACTTCATGAAGACACGATGATGGAGATCATGGTGTCATGCCGGTGACGAAGATGATCATGGCGCCCCGAAGATGGAGATCAAAGGAGCAATATGATATTGGCCATATCATATCACTATTTGATTACATGTGATGTTTATCATGTTTTGCTTCTTATTTGCTTAGTTCGACGGTAGTAAATAAGATGATCCCTTATAATAATTTCAACAAAGTGTTCCCCCTAACTGTGCGCCGTTGCGAAAGTTCATTGTTTCGAAGCACCACGTGATGATCGGGTGTGATAGATTCTAACGTTCACATACAACGGGTGTAAGATAGATTTACACATACAAAACACTTAGGTTAACTTGACGAGCCTAGCATGTACAGACATGGCCTCGGAACACAAGAGACCGAAAGGTCGAGCGTGAGTCGTATGGAAGATACGATCAACATGGAGATGTTCACCGATGATGACTGGTCCGTCTCACGTGATGATCGGACACGGTCTAGTTGAGTCGGATCATGTATCACTTAGATGACTAGAGGGATGTCTAATCTGAGTGGGAGTTCATTAAATAATTTGATTAGATGAACTTAATTATCATGAACTTAGTCTAAAAACCTTTGCAAAATGTCTTGTAGATCAAATGGCCAACGCTCATGTCAACCTCAACTTCAACGCTGCTCCCGTGAGAAAACCAAGCTGAACGATGATGGCAGCAACTATTCGGACTGGGTCCTAACCTGAGGATCATCCTCATAGCTGCCAAGAAAGCATATGTCCTAGAAGGACCGCTAGGTGAAGCACCCATCCCGAGAGAACCAAGACGTTATGAACGCTTGGCGATCGCGTCTTGATGATTACTCCCTTGTTCAAGGCGGCATGCTTTACAGCTTAGAACCAGGGCTCCAAAAGCGTTTTGAGCAACACGGAGCATATGAGATGTTCAAGAGCTGAAAATGGTTTTCCAAGCTCATGCCCGGTCGAGAGATATGAAGTCTCCGACAAGTTCTACAGCTTGTAAGATGGAGGAAAATAGTTACGTCTGTGAGCACATACTCAAAATGTCTGGGTTGCACAACCGCTTGTCCCAGCTGGACATTAACCTCCTGCACGAGGCGGTCATTGACAGAATCCTTGATCGCTTCCCACCTAGCTACAAGAGCTTTGTGATGAACTACACTATGCGTGGGATGGTGAAAACTATTCCAAGTATTTTCAATGCTGAAATCAGCAGAGGTGGAAATCAAAAGGAACATCAAGTGTTGATGGTCAATAAAACCACTAGTTTCAAGAAAGGCAAGGGTAAGAAGAACTTCAAGAAGGACGGCAAGGGAGTTGTCACCGATAAGCCAGCTGCCAGGAAGAAGCCAAAGAATGGACCCAAACCTGAGACTGAGTGCTTTTATTGCAAGGGAAAGGGACACTGGAAGCGGAACTGCCCCAAATACATAGCGGACAAGAAGGCCGGCAACACCAAAGGTATATGTGATATACATTTAATTGATGTGTACCTTACCAAGATCAGTAGTAGCTCCCCGGTATTTGATACCGTGCCGTTGCTCATATTTGTAACTCAAAGGTGAGCTGCGGAATAAGCGGAGACTGGCGAAGGACGAGGTGATGATGCGCGTCGGGAATGGTTCCAAGGTCGATGTGATAGCCGTCGGCACGCTACCTCTACATTTACCTACGGGATTAGTTTTAAACCTCAATAATTGTTGTTTAGTGCCAGCTTTGAGCATGAACATTGTATCTGGATCTCGTTTAATGCGAGATGGCTACTCATTTAAACCGAGAATAATGGTTGTTCTATTTATATGAGAGATATGTTTTATGGTCATGCCCGCTGGTCAATGGTTTATTCTTAATGAATCTCGAGCGTGATGTTACACATATTCATAGTGTGAATACCAAAAGATGTAAAGTTGATAACGGTAGTCCCACATACTTGTGTAATCGCCGCCTTGGTCACATTGGTGTCAAACGCATGAAGAAGCTCCATGCTGATGGACTTTTGGAGTCTCTTGATTACGAATCATTTGACAAGTGCGAACCATGCCTTATGGGCAAAATGACCAAGACTCCGTTCTCCGGAACAATGGAGCGAGCAACCAACTTATTGGAAATCATACATACTGATGTGTGCGGTCCAATGAGCGTTGAGGCTCGTGGAAGATATCGTTATGTTCTCACTCTCACTGACGACTTGAGTAGATATGGGTATGTCTACTTGATGAAACACAAGTCTGAGACCTTTGAAAAGTTCAAGGAATTTCAGAATGAGGTAGAGAATCAACGTGACCGAAAGATAAAGTTCTTACGATCAGATCGTGGGGGAGAATATTTAAGTCACGAATATGGTACGCACTTAAGGAAATGTGGAATCGTTTCACAACTCACGCTACCGAACACCTCAACAGAACGGTGTGTCCGAACATCGTAATCGCACTCTATTGGATATGGTGCGATCTATGATGTCACTCACCGATTTACCGCTATCATTTTGGGGATACGCTCTAGAGACAGCTACATTCACTTTAAATAGGGCACCGTCTAAATCCGTTGAGATGACACCGTATGAATTATGGTTTGGGAAGAAACCTAAGCTGTCGTTTCTAAAAGTTTGGGGATGCGATGCTTATGTCAAGAAACTTCAACCTGAAAAGCTCGAACCCAAGTCGGAAAATGCGTCTTCATAGGATACCCTAAGGAAACCATTGGGTATACCTTCTACCTCAGATCCGAAAGCAAGATCTTTGTTGCCAAGAACGGGTCCTTTCTGGAGAAAGAGTTTCTCTCGAAAGAAGTAATTGGGAGGAAAGTGGAACTTGATGAAGTACTACCTCTTGAAAGTAGCGCAGCTCAGGAAGATGTTCCTGTGGTGCCTGCACTGACTAGAGAGGAAATTAATGATGATGATCAAGGTACTTAGGATCAAGTTACTACTGAACTTTGTAGGTCCACAAGGACACGTTCCACACCAGAGTGGTATGGCAACCCTGTCCTGGAAATCATGTTGTTAGACAACGGTGAACCTTCGAACTATGAAGAAGCAATGGCGGGCCAAGATCCCAACAAATGGCTTGAAGCCATGCAATCCGAGATAGGATCCATGTATGAAAACAAGGTATGGACTTTGACAGTCTTGCCCGATGATCGGCGAGCGATAGAAAACAAATGGATCTTTAAGAAGAAGACGGACACGGATGGTAATGTTACCATCTATAAAGCTCGACTTGTCGCTAAGGGTTATCGACAAGTTCAAGGGGTTGACTACGATGAGACTTTCTCTCCCGTAGCGAAGCTGAAGTTCGTCCGAATCATGTTAGCAATTGTCGCATACTATGATTATGAGATATGACAAATGGACGTCAAAACGGCATTCCTTAATGGCCATCTTAAGGAAGAACTGTATATGATGCAGCCGGAAGGTTTTGTCGATCCTAAGAATGCTAACAAGGTATGCAAGCTCCAGCGCTCCATCTATGGGCTGGTGCAAGCATCTCGGAGTTGGAACATTCGCTTTAATAAGATGATCAAAGCGTTTGGGTTTATGCATACTTATGGAGAAGCCTGCGTTTACAAGAAAGTGAGTGGGAGCTCTGTAGCATTTCTCATATTATATGTGGATGACATACTTTTGATGGGAAATGATTTAGAACTTTTGGACAGCATTAAGGCCTACTTGAACAAGTGTTTTTCAATGAAGGACCTTGGAGAAGCTGCTTACGTATTAGGCATCAAGATCTATAGATATAGATCGAGACGCCTCATAGGTCTTTCACAAAGCACATACCTTGATAAGATATTGAAGAAGTTCAATATGGATCAGTCCAAGAAGGGGTTCTTGCACGTGTTGCAAGGTGTGAAATTGAGCTCGGCTCAATGACCCACCACACGCGTAAGATAGAGAAAAGATGAGTGTCGTCCCCTATGCCTCGGCCATAGGGTCTATCATGTATGCCATGCTGTGTACTAGACCTGATGTAAACCTTGCCGTAAGTTTGGTAGGAAGGTACCAAAGTAATTCCAGCATGGAACACTGGACAGTGGTCAAGAATATCCTGAAGTACCTGAAAAGGACTAAGGATATGTTTATCGTTTATGGAGGTGACGAAGAGCTCGTCGTAAAGGGTTACGTCGACGCTAGCTTCGACACAGATCTGGATGACTCTAAGTCACAAACCGGATACGTGTATATTTTGAATGGTGGGGCAGTAAGCTGGTGCAGTTGCAAGCAAAGCGTCGTGGAGGGATCTACATGTGAAGTGGAGTACATGGCAGCCTCGGAGGCAGCGCATGAAGCAATCTGGATGAAGGAGTTCATCACCGACCTAGGAGTCATACCCAATGCGTCGGGGCCGGTCACTCTCTTCTGTGACAACACTGGAGCTATTGCCCTTGCCAAGGAGCCCAGGTTTCACAAGAAGACCAGGCACATCAAGCGTCGCTTCAACTCCATTTGTGAAAATGTTCAAGATGGAGACATAGATATTTGTAAAGTGCACAGATCTGAATGTCGCAGATCAGTTGACTAAACCTCTTCCGCGAGCAAAACATGATCAACACTAGAACTCTATGGGTGTTCGATTCATCACAATGTAACTAGATTATTGACTCTAGTGCAAGTGGGAGACTGTTGGAAATATGCCCTAGAGGAAATAATAAAATAGTTATTATTATATTTCCTCGTTCATGATAATTGTCTTTTATTCATTGTGTTATCCGGAAATCATAATACATATGTGAATACATAGACCACAACATGTCCCTAGTGAGCCTCTAGTTGACTAGCTCGTTTATCAATAGATGGTCACGGTTTCCTGACCATGGACATTGGATGTCATTGATAACGGGATCACATCATTGGGAGAATGATGTGATGGACAAGACCCAATCATAAGCATAGCACAAGATCATGTAGTTCGTTTGCTAGAGCTTTTCCAATGTCAAGTATCATTTCCTTAGACCATGAGATCGTGTAACTCCCGGATGCCGTAGGAGTGCTTTGGGTGTACCAAACATCACAACGTAATCGGGTGACTATAAAGGTATACTACGGTATCTCCGAAAGTGTCTGGGTTGACACGGATCGAGACTCGATTTGTCACTCCGTGACGGAGATGTATCTCTGGGCCCACTCGGTAATGCATCATCATAATGAGCTCAAAGTGACTAGGTGGTTGGTCACGGGATCATGCATTACGGTACGAGTAAAGTGACTTGCTGGTAACGAGATTGAACGAGGTATTGGGATACCGACGATCGAATCTCGGCCAAGTAACGTACCGATTGACAAAGGGAATTGTATACGGGATTACTTGAATCCTTGACAACGTGGTTCATCCGATGAGATCATCAAGGAGCATGTGGTAGCCAAAATGGGTATCCAGATCCCGCTGTTGGTTATTGGCCGGAGAGTCGTCTCGGTCATGTCCGCGTGTCTCCCGAACCCGTAGGGTCTACACACTTAAGGTTCGGTGACGCTAGGGTTGTAGAGATATTAGTATGCGGTAACTCGAAAGTTGTTCGGAGTCCCGGATGAGATCCCGGACGTCACGAGGAGTTCCGGAATGGTCCGGAGGTGAAGAATTATATATAGGAAGTCCAGTTTCGGCCGTCGAGAAAGTTTCGAGGGTCACCAGATTGTACTGACCACCGGAAGGGTCCCGGGAGTCCACCCGGTGCGGCCACCTATCCCGGATGGCCCCATGGGCTGAAGTGGGGAAGGGAACCAGCCCCTGGTGGGCTGGTGCGCCCCCCCTTGGGCCTCCCCTGCGCCTAGGGTTGGAAACCCTAGGGGTGGGGGCGCCCCACTTGGCTTGGGGGGCAAGCCACCCCTTGGCCGCTGCCCCCCCTTGGAGATGGGATCTCCCAGGGCCGGCGCCCCCCACGGGCCCTATATATAGTGGGGGGCGGGAGGGCAGCTGCACCCTAGTCCTTGGCGCCTCCCTCTCCCCTCGCAGCACCTCTCCCTCTCGCTGAGCTTGGCGAAGCCCTGCCGAGATCGCCGCTACTTCCACCACCACGCCGTCGTGCTGCTGGATCTCCATCAACCTCTCCCCCCCTTGCTGGATCAAGAAGGAGGAGACATCTTCCCCAACCGTACGTGTGTTGAACGCGGAGGTGCCGTCCGTTCGGCACTAGGATCTTCGGTGATTTGGATCACGACGAGTACGACTCCCTCAACCCCGTTCTCTTGAACGCTTTCGCGCGCGATCTACAAGGGTATGTAGATGCACTCCTCTATCTCGTTGCTAGATGACTCCATAGATTGATCTTGGTGAAGCGTAGACATTTTTTATTTTCTGCAACGTTCCCCAACAAATTGTTTCATGATCGGATCGTGTCCAAAAATTGTGATGATTTGATCTCCCTTTCTCATTACAATGAACTTAGATTGCTTTTGGGTTGTGAAGAGTTGAAACGTTTAACTAAGCCTATTCCAGAATTTAATCTTAAACATTTTCTTGATATTGATCTAGAAAAGATTTATATGTTTTGTGCGGAGAACTGCATTGAAAATCCTTATATTGCCAATTACCTAAAGAAATGAAAGCAAATGGAAGATGATGAGAATACTAATGAAATGGAAGAGATTTCCCAATCTCCTCCTATTATTTCTTATGATGAATCAGGTAACGAGGAGGAGCTTTCTATTCAACCAATCTCATTAATAAGGATCTCAAAGAGGAAGGTTGAACCTACACATAATGTGAAGAAGAAAAAGAAAAGAAGGAGCAACAAAGGTACAAAGATATCCCTCCCAAATGATGTTGCTCCTACTACTCATTGTGATGATGATAATTGCTATACTATTGGTGCTATCCATATTTTTAATGATGAGAGTGATTATGCTTATGATATGAAAGGGCCCAAGCTTGGGGAAGCTATGTTTGATAAGGATGAAATATTTGAGAATTTATTTGCTGAAATTAATGTTTGTCCCAAGCTTGGGGATGCTATGTTTAATGAAGATGATATTTTTAGCATCCCATGTTTTGATATGCAAAGTTGTTATGATGATAGCATGCCTCCTACGTATGATGATTATATTGATGAAAGTGGGTTTGGAAGAGTGTCAACTTTAGGAAGTAGTGATCCCACTATTTTGGAGGATGTTGAATTTTATTGTGATGAATATGAAAGTGGATTTGGAAGAGTGTCAACTTTATTTAGTGATTCCACTATCTTGGGAGAGGTTTCAATCGATTATGATGAGAACGAAGTTGCTACTTATGATGATTATTGTGATGAAACTTATGCTATAAAAAGTAGTGATGATTATATTTGCAAATCTTGTCATGATTATTATTACCCTTTTTCTGAACATTGCTCTTTTAATGTGAAAACAATTTTTAGTGTTCAAGTCTCTTATGACACTCCCAATATTCCGAATGAGAAGAATTTTGCTTATGTGGAGAGTAGTAATTTTTTTATGCAAGTAGATCATGAAAAGAATGCTTTAGGTGCTGGTTATATTGTTGAATTCATTCATGATGCTACTGAAAATTATTATGAGGGAGGAATATATGCTTGTAGGAATTGCAATAATATCAAGTTTCCTCTCTATGTGCTTAAAGTTTTGAAGTTATGCTTGTTTTGCCTTCCTATGCTAGTTGATTATTGCTCCCATAAGTTGTTTGCTCACAAAATCCCTATGCATAGGAAGAGGGTTAGACTTAAATGTCCTAGTCATATTCTTCATGATGCTCTCTTTATGTTTCAATTCTTATCATTTATGTGAGCATCATTGAAATCATCATGCCTAGCTAGGGGTGTTAAACGATAGCGCTTGTTGGGAGGAAATCCAATATTATTTTAGTTCCTTGATTTTTGGTTCTGTTTAGGAATAAATAATCCATCTAGCTTCTGTTTAGATGTGGTTTTGTGTTTCAATTAGTGTTTGTGCCAAGTAGAACCTTTGGGAAGACTTGGGTGAAGTTTTTATGATCATGCTGTAAAAAACAGAAACTTTAGCGCTCACGAGATTAGCTGGAACGTTTTACTAGAGAGTGCTATTTAGTTGATTCTTTTTGCAGATGATAACTAGTCAAATTCCTCAGGTCCAGCAATTTATTTTAGAATTTTTGTAGTTCCAGAAGTTTGCGTTAGTTACAGATTACTACTGACTGTTCTGTTTTTGACAGATTCTGTTTTTCATGTGTTGTTTGCTTATTTTAATGAATCTATGGCTAGTAAAATAGTTTATAAACCATAGAGAAGTTGGAATACAGTAGGTTTAACACAAATGCAAATAAAGAATGAGTTCATTACAGTACCTTGAAGTGGTGTTTTGTTTTCTTTCGCTAACGGAGCTCACAAGATTTCTGTTAAGTTTTGTGTTGTGAAGTTTTCAAGTTTTGGGTAAAGATTCGATGGACTATTGAATAAGGAGTGGAAAGAGCCTAATCTTGGGGATTCCCAAGGCACCCCAAGGTAATATTCAAGGACAACCAAGATCCTAAGCTTGGTGATGCCCCGGATGGCATCCCCTCTTTCGTCTCCGTTCATCGGTAACTTTACTTGGAGCTATATTTTTATTCACCGCATGATATGTGTTTTGCTTGGAGAGTCGTTTTATTTTCTTTAGATTTGCTTGCTGTTTGATAAAATACCAAGATATGAAATTATTAAATGGGAGAGTCTTCACATAGTTGCACAATTATTTAACTACTCATTGATCTTCACTTATATGTTGTTGGAGTAGTTTGTCGTTTGCTCTAGTGCTTCACTTATATCTTTTAGAGCACGGCGGTGGTTTTATTTTGTAGAAATTAATGAACTCTCATGCTTCACTTATATTATTTTGAGAGTCTTAAACAGCATGGTAATTTGAACGAAAACTTTCTTAGGAGGTGAATTGGATGCTATGGTCAACTTGATACTTGATAATTGTTTTGAGATATGGAGGTAGTGATATTAAAGTCATGCTAGTTGTGTGATTATGAATTTAAATAATGCTTGTGTTGAAGTTAGCAAGTCCCGTAGCATGCACGTATGGTTAAAGTTGTGTAACAAATTTGAAACATGAAGTGTACCTGGCTTGTGCATCCTTATGAGTGGCGGTCGGGGACGAGCGATGGTCTTTTCCTACCAATCTATCCCCCTAGGAGCATGTGCGTAGTACTTGGTTTTTGATGACTTCTAAACTTTTGCAATAAGTATATGAGTTCTTTTGACTAATGTTGACTCCATGGATTATACGCACTTTTACCTTTCCACCTTTGCTAGCCTCTTCGGTACCGTGCATTGCCCTTTCTCACCTTGAGAGTTGGTGCAAACTTCGCCGGTGCATCCAAACCTCGTGATACGATACGCTCTGTCACACATAAACCTCCCTATATCTTCCTCAAAACAACCACCATACCTACCTATTATGGCATTTCCATAGCCATTCCGAGATATATTGCCATGCAACTTTCCACCGTTCCGTTCATCATCATGACATACTTTACTTTTGTCATATTGCCATTGCATGATCATGTAGTTGACATCGTATTTGTGGCAAAGCCACCATGCATTATTTTTCATACATGTCACTCTTGATTCATTGCACCATCCCTTACATCACGGAGGCATTCATATAGAGTCATATCTTGTTCTAGTTTCGAGTTGTAATTCTTATGTTGTAATCAATAGAAGTGTGATGATCATCATTATTAGAGCATTGCCCAAAAAGAAAAGAAAAAGAAGAAAGGCCAAAAAAAAAAGAAAAGCCCAAAAAAAAGAGGGAAAGAAAGAAAAAGAAAAAATAATAAAAAGGGCAATGCTACTATCTCTTTTTCCACACTTGTGCTTCAAAGTAGCACCTTGTTTTTCATATAGTGAGTCTCATAAGTTGTATTTTTCATACTAGTGGGAATTTTTCATTATAGAACTTGGCTTGTATATTCCTACGATGGGCTTCCTCAAATGCCCTAGGTCTTCGTGAGCAAGCAGGTGCACACCCACTAGTTTTCTTTTGTTGAGCATTCATTTATAGCTCTAGTGCATCCGTTGCATGGCAATCCCTACTCCTCATGTTGACATCAATTGATGGGCATCTCCATAGCCCGTTGATTATCCTCGTCAATGTGAGACTTTCTCCTTTTGTCTTCTCCACACAATCCCCATCATCATATTCTATTCCACCCATAGTGCTATATCCATGGCTCACGCTCATGTATTGTGTGAAGGTTGAAAAGTTTGAGATTATTTAAGTATGAAACAATTGCTTGGCTTGTCATCGGTGTATAGAAGTTGGGAACATCTTTGTGTGACGAAAATGAAGCATAGCCTAACTATATGATTTTGTAGGGATGAACTTTCTTTTGCCATGTTATTTTGAGAAGACATGATTACTTTGATTAGTATGCTTGAAGTATTACTATTTCTTTTATCAATATGAACTTTTATTTTGTATTCATTTGGATCTGAACACTCATTCCACAATAAAGAAAATTACATTATGATTTATGCTAGGTAGCATTCCACATCAAAAATTCTCTTTTTATCATTTACCTACTCGAGGACGAGCAGGAATTAAGCTTGGGGATGCTTGATACGTCTCCAACGTATCTATAATTTTTGATTATTCCATGCTATTATGTTACCTTTTTGGATGTTTATGGGCTTTATTTTACACATTTATATCATTTTTGGGACTAACCTATTAACCGGAGGCCCAACCCATATTGCTGTTTTATTGCCTGTTTCAGTATTTCGAGGAAAAGGAATATCAAACGGAGTCAAAACGGAATGAAACCTTCGGCAGCGTGATTTTTTGGAAGAATATGATCCTGGATACTTGGAGTTCACGTCAGAAGATCCTCGAGGCAGCCACGAGATAGGAAGGCGCCCCCCCCCTATAGGGCGCCCCTCTCGTGGGCCCTCGAGCACCCCCGACCGACTTCTTTCGCCTATATAGTCCCACGCACCCTAAAAACATCCACGGAGAAGATAGATCGGGAGTTCCGCCGCCGCAAGCCTCTGTAGCCACCAAAACCTATCGAGTCTCTGTTCCAAGACTCGCCGAGGGGGAACCCATCACCGGTGGCCATCTTCATCATCCCGGCGCTTTCCATGACGAGGAGGAGTAGTTCACCCTCGGGCTGAGGGTATGTACCAAGAGCTATGTGTTTGATCGATCTCTCGTGTTCTCTCTATGGCACGATCTTGATGTATCGCGAGCTTTGCTATTATAGTTGGATCTTATGATGTTTCTCCCCTCTACTCTCTTGTGATGAATTGAGTTTCCCTTTGAAGTTATCTTATCGGATTGAGTCTTTACTTTGAGAACACTTGATGTATGTCTTGCCGTGCTTATCTGTGGTGACAATGGGATTTCACGTGCCACTTGATGTATGTTTTGGTGACCAACTTGCGGGTTCCGCCCATGAGTCTATGCATAGGGGTTGGTGATACGTCTCCAACGTATCTATAATTTTTTATTGCTCCATGCTACTTTATCTACTGTTTTGGACTATATTGGGCTTTATTTTCAACTTTTATATTATTTTTGGGACTAACTTATTAACCGAAGGCCCAGCCCAGAATTGTTGTTTTTTTGCCTATTTCAGTGTTTCGAAGAAACAGAATATCAAACGGAGTCCAAACGGAATGAAACCTTTGGGAACGTGATTTTCTCATTGAACGTGAGCCAGGAGACTTGGACCCTACTCCAAGGAACAAAAAAGGCGGTCACGAGGGTGGGGGGCCCCCTAGGGCGCGCCCCTGCCTCTTGGGCCCCCTGTTGCTCCACCGACGTACTCCTTCCTCCTATATATACCTACGTACCCCCAAACTATCAGAACAGGAGCCAAAAACCTAATTCCACCGCCGCAACTTCCTCAGATCCACGAGATCCCATCTTGGGGCCTGTTAGGAGCTCACCGGGGGCATCCACCACGGAGGGCTTCTACATCATCACCATAGCCCCTCCGATGAAGTGTGAGTAGTTTACTTCAGACCTTCGGGTCCATAGCTAGTAGCTAGATGGCTTCTTCTCTCTTTTGGATCTCAATACAATGTTCTCCTCTCTCGTGGAGATCTATTCGATGTAATCTTCTTTTGCGGTGTGTTTGTTGAGATCAATGAATTGTGGGTTTATGATCCGGTTTATCTATGAACAATATTTGAATCTTCTCTGAATTCTTTTATGTATGATTGGTTATCTTTGCAAGTCTCTTGAATTATCCGTTTGGTTTGGCCAACTAGATTGGTAGTTCTTGCAATGGGAGAAGTGCTTAGCTTTGGGTTCAATCTTGCGGTGTCCTTTCCCAAAGGATGTGAGCGGGCAGCAAGGCACGTATTGTATTGTTGCCATCGAGGATAACAAGATGGGATTTTATCATATTGCATGAATTTATCCCTCTACATCATGTCATCTTGCTTAAGGCATTTCTCTGTTTTTAACCTAATACTCTAGATGCATGTTGGATAGCGGTCGATGAGTGGAGTAATAGTAGTAGATGCAGAATTGTTTCGATCTACTTTTCTCAGACGTGATTCCTATATACATGATCATACCTAGATATTCTCATAACTATGCTCAATTCTGTCACTTGCTCAACAGTAATTTGTTCACCCACCGTAGAATACTTATGCTCTTGAGAGAAGCCACTAGTGAAACCTATGGCCCCCGGGTCTATTCTCATCATATCAATCTCCATCACTTTAATACTTGCTTTGTTTTTACTTTTCCTTTTACTTTTTACTTTGCATCTCTATACCAAAAATACCAAAAATATTATTTATCATCTCTATCAGATCTCACTCTCGTAAGTGACCGTGAAGGGATTGACAACCCCTAATCGCGTTGGTTGCGAGGATCTATTGTTTTGTGCAGGTACGAGGGACTTGTGCGTGGCCTCCTACTGGATTGATACCTTGGTTCTCAAAAACTGAGGGAAATACTTACGCTACTTTGCTGCATCATCCTCTCCTCTTCAGGGAAATCCAACGCAGTGCTCAAGAGGTAGCAGTTGGCACACGTTTTCTTGACTCTCCGGTAGAAACTTTGGGGCACTCTTTGAAGTACTTTGTGTTGGTTGGATGAATCTGAGATTGTGTGATGCATATCGTATAATCATGCCCACGGATACTTGAGGTGACAATGGAGTATCTAGGTGACATTAGGATTTTGGTTGATTTGTGTCTTAAGCTGTTATTCTAGTACGAACTCTTGAATAGATTGATCCGAAAGAATAACTGTCGGTGTCAAAACCGGCGGATCTCGGGTAGGGGGTCCCGAACTGTGCGTCTAGGCGGATGGTAACAGGAGACAAGGGACTCGATGTTTTTACCCAGGTTCGGGCCCTCTCGATGGAGGTAAAACCCTACTACTGCTTGATTAATTTTGATGATATGGGTAGTACAAGAGTTGATGTTGCACGAGATCTTGTAGGATAAACCGTAGAAGCTAGACTATGGTTTGATTGTTGTTCGCCCCTACGGACTAAAACCCTCCGGTTTATATAGGCACCGAATAGGGTTAGGGTTACATAGAGTCGGTTACAATGGTAGGAGATCTACATATCTGTATCGCCAAGCTTGCCTTCCACGCCAAGGAAAGTCCCATCCGGACACGGGACGAAGTCTTCAATCTTGTATCTTCATAGTCCAGGAGTCCGGCCAAAGGTCATAGTCCGGCTATCCGGACATCCCCTAATCCGACTCCTCAAGAGCCCCGAACCAGGCTTCAATGACAACGAGTCCGGCGCGTAGATTGTCTTCGGTATTGCAAGGCGGGTTCTTCTCCAAATCCTGTGTACCTATTTGAATAGTGTCCGGCTTCTTGTAAATATCGCGCTCCTTGGCTTCCACGCCCAACAATGGCCATCTTCCACGTGTTGAATGAATGCGAAAAGCCAGGGTATTTTTACATTTACCCCCCTAGCTACGCAAATGAGCTGCCTATATAAGAGACGAGGATCTAGATCCAAATCACACCACCTTCCCTTCATGAAGCTTTCATCGGAGCGCATCTGACAGAAACCCATTCCATCATGGACAGTCGACGCGGCTCCTCCTCTCGCCCTCCTAGTCCTCAATCTAGAGATTGGGAGAGATGCTCCGTCCCACACAGCGAGTTAGTGACGCTCCAAACCAAGGGGTTTCTTCCCCCAACCTTCATGGTTCCGATTCGAGCCGGACTCGCCACCTATAAGGGCGGAAAACAAGCGGAGAGCGTCCCCAGTCCCTCCCGAGGAGAGCAGGTATGCCTTGTCCCTTATTTGATAAGAGGGCTCGGATTTCCAATTCATCCGCTTTCTCGGGGCTCACGGAGTTCTATGGCCTCCAGTTGCACAACCTTACGCCTGCCTCCATTCTCGCATATTATGCGGGCTTCGTGGCCCTTTGTGAGCTGTTTTGGGCATCGAGGCTCATTTCGCTACTGTGGAAGAGGCTGTTACGCCTCGTACCCGTTCTCAAGAGGGGTCGATATATCAAGTGGGCGGAGCGAACTATGGCGCATCGCCAGACCGGATACCTATCCGAACCCCGAAGAAGGCGTCAAGACCGGCCTTCGAATGGTTTTATATAGAAGACGTCCCCTGCCGGACCTGCTCGGATCGGCCTCCGGAGTTCAGTAATGCTCCTTTGAAGAAAGCGCCTAAGTCAAGGCGTCCACGGAGCCCCCAGAGGGAGAATTACAGGGACGTCCTTTACCTGATGAGCCGAATAAGGTTGTTGGCTCATTCCGGACTGACCATGATCGGAGTCATGGCCATATGTATCATGCGGGGAGTGCAGCCGCTCCAGTATAGGGGCCACCCCATGTGGGATTTCAACGGGGAGGATGATGCCACCCGCCATGGCCGTGAGGCCGGGATCGGTCGCCGATCGATGAAGATCTTGTCCGCATTGTACAAGGGAGAAGAGGAAGAATTTCTTGGCGTCAATCCTCGTGGACGGGTTTTCTATGAACAACCCTCCAAGCTGGGTAAGCGGACATTTCTTTATGCCCATCCGTTCCATATTCCCATAGTTAAGTACCTTATCTTGTGATTTTGACGCAGGAATTGCGCCGGGCCGTAAAGGATATAAACAGCCCACCTCCACAACCTGAGGATCCGGAACGGTCCCTCGATCCGGCCTCCCAAGAGGATCCGGACATATATGTGGAGCTGATCGATGGGGTATTTTACCAACTGAGCATCGACAATGCCTTGGTTGCCATTATTACCGATTACCCGGAATATTTCCAGCCTCACAGTAATTGAGACCGAAGTCCCAATACTTTAGAAATGATCCTCCGTGCTTATCTTTGACCATCTGTATATCAATGGTGTTTTGTGGGGAGCCCTTGAGGCGAAGGTCGAACTCATGTGGCTAGCCAACAAGGCAGCAAGGCCCAAGAAATTTGAAAAGAAGTGCGGTCCGGACTGAAGCGCCGGCGCAACGGTATGGCGTGTTGCCCTATTCCCAGGTTTTATTCCGGAAGGCATACTAATGCTCGCGCTCTCTTCAGGAAAAAGAGCGCTCGCCGAACTATATCCGGAGAGGTTGCCAATCGAGCCTCCGCCAGCCAGGCCCAGAAGCGGAGGCAAACACTAGGCGTGCGTCGGATGCTCCTCCGACAGAGGATGCCGACAGATTGTCCGCCACCAACTCCGAGGTGGAGAGTGCCATGAATCACAGGCGCCGCCTAACAATTCTTCGTGACACATGTTTCTCTCAAGAGGCGTTGAACGCCTTCAATTCGGGAGATGCGCACCTCCGTGCTGCTCAAAATGGTCTAGCCAGAGCCACGGAGCAGTATGTGAAAGACATACGAGTGAGGGAATTTAACGGTTATATATGCCAGTAGCCCCCGAGACTTGAAATAGTTAGAATAACTGATTTAAGGATCATTTATTGTGCAGGATCTTACAGAAAAGAATACCCAACTGTCCCAGAGCTTGAAGAGTGCAAAGCCCAACTTGAGGCTGCACAAGCCGTGTGACAGGGAAGCCAAAGAGACCCCTCCGTAATATACGCTTTTTTTAAAAAGATAAGTATGTTGTGAAGTGCGGCGTGTATATAGATCTGATAATAACATTGCAGATGGTGCCGGGGTAGATCCGGACAAGCAACAGCTCTTGCGCCGGTTAAAGGCCGGCGAGAACGTGCTTACGAGGGTGAGGCAGGAGAAAAATAATCTCCAAGATGCCAACACCCAGATGGGTGAGGAACTAAAAGATGTTCGTGCCCAGGTATGCGACTCCGTTAAGGAGAACCGGCGGCTTCGACGCGGCATTTTTAGTAAGTGCTTAAACGAACTTTTGAAAAAAAAGAGATCGGCGAGGAAGTCGACTAATAGAGTTATGTCTGTAGGTATGCTCATAGGCTGTCCTGCAGAGGAAATGCCCGGTTCTACGGGTGACCTTCTTCCCGAGCTCTTACAACTGCACGAACGAGTTCGGCGGGTGATGAAAGGCGTCGCCCAGGCCTTGTGGCCATCTGTCTCCCTGCCCGAAGGCCTTGGGGAGCTTGCAGAGAGGCTCCAGCCCGGAGGCGCTTCCGATTATGGAAGATATCGGCCTGCCGTCAAGGCACCAGGGAGGCCTGGCCCATGGTGAAGACGCGGTACACGAAGGCTGACCCAAACCACATGGTCGAGGTCGGACCTGTGGGGCCAGATGGGAAGGAGATCCCTGTGAGCTTAGTGTACGGCCAGGTAGAATTGGCCGCAAAGTATTCCCAGCAGGACTGTAAACTAGACAGCCTGTTAGATGGCATTGAAGAGGAATACAATCAGTCAAATTGACAATGTAATTTATGGTGACATGTAAAATGCCTTCTAGCCGGATTTTAGATTGTTTGTCTTAGCGGACCTTTTCGCTTCAACCTCGGGACCCGATAGTCCGGAATGTGTCTGAATACCCTCGCGGTTATATAAAAACCGGGGCATGCGTGGAGACCATGTGTAGGGGTCATTAGTGCTTTATCAGACAAGTGCCCAACTAGTTATGTTATATTACATGGTTAGTAAGAAACATCTTCCAGGGAGAATAGTTTCGTTAGGGGTTCCTTTCTCGGGAGGCATGCCCTAAAGTGCATGTCCGGACTACGAAAAAGCAGAAAAACATCTGGGGCAGATAAATAAATAGGTAAAAATCTTCTTTAGTTCACCGACCGAATATTCTCTTAAGAACGCTAGCTTTCGGCTTCACCCACCGAGGTACACATCCGGTGACCCGGCAAGAACAATCGCAGAGGTGCTCCCTTTACCACCTAGCTGAACAATCGCGAACGTAGGGGTAAGCACAAGAGCCAGGCAACCCAGCTTGGCCAAAACTTAAGTCATATCGATGCATATAATGGTGAATAAAAGGTACATGCGGAAGTGTGACACATGTATTGGGCATGAAGCCCTTACAATTAAGCTTCGTGAAAGAAGCCCCAGGTACAATGAGCTGATAGCGCGTCAAGTTTGTGCGAACAATGCGCTAACGAGCCTTTCAAGGCTTGAAAGAAAAAGGAGGGAGAAGGAGAAAAAAATAGAAGACAGCTAAAATGTAAAATATGGACAGAGGAAGGAGACGAACTCAGAATCCGGCGCTAGGCGTAGAATCTTCGGAGACGTGCTGCGTTCCATGGGTTTGGCTCGAGTCGGTTATCCGATGCATCTCATAGACGGTGTGCTCCAATCGGGTCGACTTGGTCGATGATAAAGGGACCTTCCCATTTGGGCTTTAGTTTGTCCTTTTTCTTGTCCGCAGCGTAGAACTAGCTCGCCAACATTGTAAGTTTTGGCCGTGCTTCTCTGCTTTGATATCTTCAAGCCTGCTATTGATAGAATGCGGAACGGGCTTTTGCTACGTCACGCTCCTCCTCCAAGGCGTCCAAACTGTCCTGCCGATCGAGCTCGGCTTCTCTTTCTTCGTACATGCGCACACGAGGTGAGTCATGAATTATGTCACAGGGCACAACTGCCTCTGCGCCGTATACCATAAAGAATGGTGTGAATCTGGTCGTGCGATTCGAGTGGTCCGCAGCCCCAGTCGGAGTCGAAGCTCCTCTACTCGGTCGTGTTAGATTCCTTGAGGGACCGCACTAATCTGGGTTTGATGCCGCTCATAATTAGACCATTTGCTCGCTCAACTTGACCGTTAGTTTGAGGGTGATAGACTGAAGCATAGTCGAGCTTAATGCCCATGTTTTTGCACCAGAGTTTGACCTCGTCGGCCGTAAAGTTCGTGCCATTATCAGTGATGATGCTGTGGGGGACACCGTAACGGTGTGCGACCCCTGATATGAAGTCTATCACCGGTCCGGATTCGGTCGTCTTGACAGGCTTGGCCTCTATCCATTTGGTGAATTTATCCACCATGACCAGTAGGTAATTTTGCTTGTGGGTTTCCCCTTTAATGGGTCCGACCATGTCAAGCCCCCAGACCGTGAAGGGCCAGGTGATGGGTATAGTTTTGAGGGTGGTGGGTGGCATGTGGCTTTGATTAGCAAAGAGCTGGCATCCGACGCATCGTTGGACTAAGTCCTGAGCATCTGCCCGGGCCGTCGGCCAATAAAATCCTGTACGGAAGGCCTTGCCTACAAGGGCCCGAGCTGCGGCGTGGTGCCCGCCGAGTCCGGCATGTATTTCAGCCAGAAGATTGCACCCTTCCTCTTCGGAGATACACCTTTAAAGGACTCCGGTTGTGCTTTTCTTATAAAAGCTCTCCCTCATGGACTTTGTAGGCTTTAGATCGCCGCACTATGCAGCGGGCCTCGTTTTGGTCCTCGGGGAGTTCCTACCTGGTTAGGTAGGCTAGGAATGGATTACATCCCACGGGCAATGACTGCCATTATTACATGGGGCTGAGGGTGTTATTTCGTTGGTAGAACCACCAACTGTGTTAGAATGTTCGGTGTGGGGCAGCGCGGTTGGTCCGAGTTGTTATTTCCAGACTCTCCCTCCCATAATACGGATGGCTTGAACGGCCTTTCTAGGAAGATGTTGGGGGGGGGGGACAGCATCACGCTTTGCGCCGATGCGTGCCAACATGGCTGCTGCCTGGTTGTTATCCCGGGCTATATGGTGAAATTCGAGCCCCTCAAACCGAGCTGACATTTTTAGGACGGCATTGCGATAGGCTGCCATTTTCGGATCCTTGGCATCAAAGTCTCCATTTATTTGGGATATCGCGAGGTTCGAATCCCCGCGCACCTCTAGGCGTTGAATGCCCATGGAGATTGCTATCCGGAGACCATGTAGAAGGGCCTCGTATTCGGCTGCATTGTTGGAGTCCGTATACATTATCTGGAGTATGTATTGAACTGTATCTCCGGTTGGGGCGTCGAGCAGCCTTGACTCCCGAACCAGCCAACATTTTGGAGTCGTCGAAGTGCATTATCCAGTTGGAATATGCGCCGTACTCTTTAGGGAGTTCGGCTTCGGTCCATTCGGCGACGAAGTCGGCCAAAACCTGCGACTTAATGGCTCTACGTGGCTTATAGGTTATGTCGAACGGGAGGAGCTCAATGGCCCATTTGGCAATCCGGCCCGTCGCGTCGCAGTTGTTTGTAATGTCGTTAAGGGGTACTTCGGAGGCTACTGTTATTGAACACTCTTGAAAGTAGTGTCGCAGCTTCCGGGATGCCATAAACACCGCGTACGCTTTCTTTTGATAATGCGGGTACCGTGACTTGCATGGATTTAGGACAGTGGACACGTAGTAAACTGGTTTTTGAAGAGGGAACTTGTGTCCGTCGGTTTCTCGTTCGACAACGAGCACCGCGCTTACAACTTGATGAGTTACTGCGATGTATAATAGCATTGGTTCGCCCATGTTGGGCGCGGCCAGGACCGGGTTTGTTGCCAATATGGCTTTTATTTCTTCGAGTCCGGCCGTATGCATCCGCCCACTCGAAGTGTTCGGTGCGTCGGAGGAGGCGATAAAGGGGTAATGGCTTTTATCCCAAACGGGAGATAAAGCGGCTTAGAGCCACCACGCATCCAGTCAATTTTTGTATTTGTTTGAGGTCTTTTGGGATATCCAATTGTGACAGAGCTCGGATCTTGCTGGGTTTGCTTCAATTCCTCTACCGGATACAATGAAGCCCAAGAGCTTTCCGGCTGGTACGCTGAAAACGCATTTTTCCGAGTTGAGCTTAATGTCATATGTTCAGAGATTATCGAATGTGAGCCTCAAGTCGTCTACTAGAGTTTCGACGTGCTTGCTTTTGACGACCACATCGTCTACGTATGCCTCCACTGTTTTGCCGATCTGGTTTGCCGGACATGTCCGAATCATGCTACCGATATGTTGTGCCGGCGTTTTTGAGCCCGAAGGGCATTGTGTTGAAGCAGAATGGGCCGTATGGAGTGATGAATGCCATTGCGGCTTGGTCAGGGTCTGCCATCTTAATTTGGTGGTAGCCGGAGTATGCATCGAGGAAACACAATGAATCGTGTCCTGCGGTAGCGTCGATGATTTGATTGATGCGGGTGAGGGGGAAGGGATCTTTGGGCAAGCCTTGTTGAGGTCCTTGAAATCGACGCATAGGCGCCATGATTTGTCCTTCTTTGGTCCCAGCGCCAGGTTTGGTAGCCCGTCCGGATGTTTGATATCTACGATAAATCCGGCCTCCAATAGTTTGGCTAGCTCCTCTCCCATGGCATGTCTCTTGGGTTCGGAGAAACGCCGAAGAGCCTGTTTGACTGGCTTGAATCCTTTTAGGATGTTTAGGCTGTGCTCGGCCAGTCGGCGTGGGATTCATCGCATGTCTGAAGGTTGCCAGGCAAAAATGTCCCAATTTTCGCGTAGAAATTCTCTTAGTGCAGCATCTACATCAGGATTTAATTGTGCCCCGATGGAGGCCGTTTTTGTAGGGTCCGTTGGATGGACTTGGAATTTGACTATTTCATCCGCTGGTTTGAAGGAAGTGGACTTGGATCTCTTATCGAGTATCACATCGTCCCTATTCACCGTGGAGCGCCTTGGCGCGATGAGTTCCTCGGCCGCTAGGGCTTCGGATAGTGCCTCAAGGGCCGGTCTTGGCTGTCTTATTTTCGGTAGCGGAGTGCTATGTCCGGTCACTAGCAAGAGTGATGATTCCGTTGGGCCCGAGCATTTTGAGCTTCATGTACCCATAATGGGGTATAGCTTGGAAAATTGTGAATGCCTCTGGCCCTAATAGAGCGTGGTATCCGCTGCTGAACGAGGCCACTTGGAACGTGACCTCCTCGGACCTGTAATTATCAGGCGTGCCGAACACCACATACAGTGTGATTTTTCCTGTACAGCGTGCTTCCCGACTGGGGATTATTCCTCGAAAGGTTGTGCTGCTTCGCTCAATGCGGCTCCAGCCTATTTCCATTTTTCGGAGGGTTTCCTCGTAAATGAGGTTCAATCCGCTGCCACCATCCATGAGTACCTTGGTAAGGCGAAAGTTGTCCACTGTCGGACTGAGGACCAATGTGGCTGGTGCTCGGGCTGTCCGGAATTTAGGTTCGTCACTGGCATTGAAGGTAATAGCCGTGTCACTCCATGGGTTTATTGTTGCTACTTGGTAGACTTAGGCAAGGCTACGGAGTGTTCGTTTCTGCATATTATTTGATGCGAAAGTCTCGAAGACTGTTAATACCGTACTGGTAACCCTGGGTTGGTGCTCTAGAGCTAGAAGCTCTTTGCCGCTTTTGGCCACCTGCCGTAGTATCCAACATGCTCTAAGGCTATGAGTTGGAGTGACGCCCTCTGTACTATGAATTTTACAGGGTCCATTGAGCCATCCCTCCAGTATGGTTCCATGCCCTATAGAGGCTTTTTTGCTTTTTGGTATTTAACCCAGGTGCCTGGCGATGATGCACCCTTTTATTTCAGACTGGGGTTGTATTCAAGGCCGGATTGTCCCAAAATCTTGCTTCGGTTTTCCAGGCGCTTTCCATCGCACAGTACTTTCGTACTATGGACGCCAAGTCGGTAAAGCGTGTGATGTCACGGCGACTTATGGCGTTTAGGATCCCGTTGTCCGTGCAATTGTTGCAAAATAATGAGATTGCATCCTCGTCGCGGCAGTCATTTATCCTGTCCATAACCAGGAGGAATCGCCCGATAATGGTGTAATCGCTTCATGGCTCTTGCCGAATTTGAGATAGGTCGCTTATGTTTGGGTGGGCGGGTGGAATTAAATCTGGAACCGCGCCTAATCTGAGACTTAAGGGCCAAGGAGCTTCCGAACTTGGAAGCTTGGATTCTTGGATGTTGTCCAATGAATCTAGCCCGCTGCCTGACTTTAGGTTCGTGGCTTGAGTGGCGTCCTCTCCTCCGGGAATCCGGCATGGAGGATTGGGAATCCGGACGTAGCTAGTCCTTAAGATAGAAGAAGGGTCGCCAGATTGTTCCTCCACCACAACAACGTGGTGGGTAACCCGGGAGAGTTAATCTCTCTCAGATCGGGTTTAGGCCCAATCTGATCATAGTCTGTAGCGACTCCCAGGGCGGCGATGCGATCCAAGAGCTTGCTTAAGGAAGAGAGCTCCATCGGATCTAGCTGCTCGGCGAGCTCCGAGTTAACGTGAAGATTGCTTTCGATGACCCGAGAAGTCATCGTCGGCGCGGCGGCCGAACAGGTGGTCATAAGAAAACCGCCAAGACGGAGAGTTTGGCCGACAACCAAAGCTTCTTTAGCAACAGTGTCGTCTTTAAAGACGGGATGAGGCATCCTTCCTGACGGCGACGACACAGAGGAACTTTCAATGAAAGCACCAATGTCGGTGTCAAAACCAGCGGATCTCGGGTAGGGGGTCCCGAACTATGCGTCTAGGCGGATGGTAACAGGAGACAAGGGACACGATGTTTTTACCCAGGTTCGGGCCCTCTCGATGGAGGTAAAACCCTACTCCTGCTTGATTAATATTGATGATATGGGTAGTACAAGAGTAGATCTACCATGAGATCGGAGAGGCTAAATCCTAGAAGCTAGCCTATGGTATGATTGTTGTTAGATCCCACGGACTAAAACCCTCCGGTTTATATAGGCACCGAATAGGGTTAGGGTTACACAGAGTCGGTTACAATGGTAGGAGATCTACATATCCGTATCACTAAGCTTGCCTTCTACGCCAAGGAAAGTCCCATCCGGACACGAGACGAAGTCTTCAATCTTGTATCTTCATAGTCCAGGAGTCTGGCCAAAGGTCATAGTCCGGCTATCCGGACACCCCCTAATACGGGACTCCCTCAATAACTATGAGGTGGTTTCGTACCCTACCATAATATCTACATTTGTTCTCCGCTATTAGTGGCTTTGGAGTGACTCTTTGTTGCATGTTGAGGGATTGTTATATGATCTATCTATGTTATTATTGTTGAGAGAACTTGCACTAGTGAAAGTATGAACCCTAGGCCTTGTTTCCTATCATTGTAATACCGTTTACACTCACTTTTACCACTTGTTACCTTGCTTTTTTTATATTTTCAGATTACAAAAACCTATATCTACCATCCATATTGCACTTGTATCACCATCTCTTCGCCGAACTAGTGCACCTATACAATTTACCATTGTATTGGGTGTGTTGGGGACACAAGAGACTCTTTGTTATTTGGTAGTAGGGTTGCTTGAGAGAGACCATCTTCATCCTACGCCTCCTACGGATTGATAAACCTTAGGTCATCCACTTGAGGGAAATTTGCTACTGTCCTACAAACCTGTGCACTTGCAGGCCCAACAACGTCTACAAGAAGAAGGTTGCGTAGTAGAAATCAACGGCTGGTGACCGGACCAAGTTCGAGAACACCATGGAGGTGTGCTCGAACTTCGGCTCCATGCCGGACATGCAGAACGAATCTAATGCCGTGCTCATGAAGGCCACTAAAGAAGAGCTGAAGACGCTGATTCCTGACCCAGCGAAGGGCGCGATGGCAGTTGACATCATTCGCTGGGCCATGAATCAGGCCGTCTCCGACGACCCTAAACAGAGGAAGAAGTGGTGCAAGTACAAGACCTACTGGGCTCCTAATGACCGCCGTGCCGCAGTGTACTGGGAGACGGCTATCGCGCCGCCGGCGGTCATCGGCGGGGAGCCTAAGGAGGAGGAAGAAGAGGCGGTGCACATGCCAGCTAGGGCGCCGGAGCCAGTCCGTCCTACCTGGCAGATCGACCTCGACTCCGCCGAGGACGACGAGGATGACCCGCCGGCCCGCACGACGATGAAGAAGAAGAAGTCCTGCGGCTCGACCAGCCGCTCCGCACGCTGATACGTCTCCAACGTATCTATAATTTATGAAGTATTCATGCTATTATATTTTCCGTCTTGGATGTTTATGGGCTTTATTATGCACTTTTATATTACTTTTGGGACTAACCTATTGACCCAGAGCCCAGTGCCACTTTCCCTTGTTTCGGTGTTTCGCAGAAAAGGAATATCAAACGGAGTCCAAACGGAATGAAACCTTCGGGAGAGTTATTTTTGGAACGGAAGCAATCCAGAAGACTTGGGGTGTACGTAAGGGAAACAACGAGGAAGGCACGAGGGGGTGCGCCCACCTGGCGCGCCTCCACCCTCATGGGGCCCTCGTGGCTCCCCGACGATTTCTTCCTCCTATATATACCAATATACCCTAAAACCATCGAGGAACAGAATAGATCGGGAGTTCCGCCACGCAAGCCTCTGTAGCCACCAAAACCAATCGGGACCCCTGTTAAGCACCTCACCGGAGGGGGGAACCCTCACCGGTGGCCATCTTCATCATCCCGGCGCTCTCCATGACGAGGAGGGAGTAGTTCACCCTCGGGGCTGAGGGTATGTACCAATAGCTATGTGTTTGATCTTTCTCTCTCTCTCTCTCTCTCTCTCTCTCTCTCTCTCTCTCGTGTTCTTGAGGTGATACGATCTTCATGTATTGCGAGCTTTGCTACTATAGTTGGATCTTATGATGTTTCTCCCCCTCTACTCTCTTGTAATGGATTGAGTTTCCCCTTTGAAGTTATCTTATCGGATTGAGTCTTTTAATGATTTGAGAACACTTGATGTATGTCTTGCGTGGGATACCCATGGTGACAATGGGGTATTCTATTGATCCACTTGATGTATGTTTTGGTGATCAACTTGCGGGTTCCGCCCATGAACCTATGCATAGGGGTTGGCACACGTTTTCGTCTTGATTCTCCGATAGAAACTTTGGGGCACTCTTTGAGGTTCTATGTGTTGGTTGAATAGATGAATCTGAGATTGTGTGATGCATATCGTATAATCATTCCCACGGATACTTGAGGTGACATTGGAGTATCTAGGTGACATTAGGGTTTTGGTTGATGTGTGTCTGAAGGTGTTATTTTACTACGAACTCTAGGGCTGTTTGTGACACTTATAGGAATAGCCCAATGGATTGATCGGAAAGAATAACTTTGAGGTGGTTTCGTACCCTACCATAATCTCTTCGTTTGTTCTCCGCTATTAATGACTTTGGAGTGACTCTTTGTTGCATGTTGAGGGATAGTTATATGATCCAATTATGTTATTATTGTTGAGAGAACTTGCACTAGTGAAAGTATGAACCCTAGGCCTTGTTTCCTATCATTGCAATACCGTTTGTGCTCACTTTTATCTTTAGTTACCTTGCTGTTTTATATATTTTCATATTACAAAAACCTATATCTACCATCCATATTGCACTTGTATCACCATCTCTTCGCGAACTAGTGCACCTATACAATCTACCATTGTATTGGGTGTGTTGGGGACACAAGAGAATCTTTGTTATTTGGTTGCAGGGTTGTTTGAGAGAGACCATCTTCATCCTACGCCTCCCACGGATTGATAAACCTTAGGTCATCCACTTGAGGGAAGTTTGCTACTATCCTACAAACCTCTGCACTTGGAGGCCCAACAACGTCTACAAGAAGAAGGTTGCGTAGTAGACATCAAGCAGTTTCTGGCGCCGTTGCCGGGGAGGCTAGAAGCGACACTCACACCCGTCAACTAAGCGGTTTCTGGCGCGCCGTTGCCGGGAGGTGAGTGCTTGAAGGTATATCTTTAGATCTTGCAATCGAGTCTTTTAGTTTCTTGTTTTATCACTAGTTTAGTTTATAAAAGAAAATTACAAAAAAAATGGAATTGAGAGTGCCTCATATGCTTCATCTTTTTAATGTCTTTCGTGAAAATAAGGATTCCGATAATTGTGCTCAAGTGCTAGAAGAAGAATGCATTAGAATGATTGGCACTAAATATTTGAATGCTGAGCATGATTGCAATGTTGTTAGTATGAATTCCTTGAATACCCATGATGCTAATGATATGCAAAGCCACAAGCTTGGGGATGCTATGTTTGATGAAGATGATATGTTTAGTCCCCCAAGTTTTGATGAGCAAATTTATTATGATGAAAGCATGCCTCCTATGTATGATGATTAGTGTGATGACACTTATGCTATAAAGAATAATGATAACCATGAAACTTGTCATCTTGATCTTAATTTTCAATCACATGATAGTTATTTTGTTCAGTTTGCTCCCACTACTATTGATGAGAATAAATTTGCTTACGTGGAGAGTAGTAAAATTTCTATGCAAGTAGATCATGAAAAGAATGCTTTAGGTGTTGGTTATATTGTTGAACTCATTCATGATGCTACTGAAAATTATTATGAGGGAGGAACATATGCTTGTAGGAATTGCAATAATATTAAGTTTCCTCTATATGTGCTTAAAGTTTTGAAGTTATGCTTGTTTTGCCTTCCTATGCTAGTTGATTATTGTTCCCATAAGTTGTTTGCTCACAAAATCCCTATGCATAGGAAGTGGGTTAGACTTAAATTTGCTAGTCATATTCTTCATGATGCTCTCTTTAATGTTTCAATTCTTATGTTTTATGTGAGTATCATTGAAATCATCATGCCTAGCTAGGGGCGTTAAACGATAGCGCTTGTTGGGAGGCAACCCAATTTTATTTTTGTTTCTTGCTTTTTGGTTCTGTTTAGTGATAAATAATCCATCTAGATTCTGTTTAGATGTGGTTTTGTGTTTTAATTACTGTTTGTGCCAAGTAGAACCTTTGGGAAGACTTGGGTGAAGTCTTTATGATCATGCTGTAAAAAACAGAAACTTTAGCGCTCACAAGATTAGCTAAATTATTTTACTGGAGAGTTCTATTAGTTGATTCTTTTTGCAGATGATTACTAGACAAATTCCTCAGTTCCACCAATTTATTTTAGAATTTTTTGAGTTCCAGAAGTTTGCGTTAGTTACAGATTACTACAGACTGTTCTGTTTTTGACAGATTCTGTTTTTCGTGTGTTGTTTGCTTCTTTTGATGAATCTATGGCTAGTAAAATAGTTTATAAACCATAGAGAATCTGGAATACAGTAGCTTTAACACCAATACAAATAAAGAATGAGTCCATTACAGTACCTTGAAGTGGTGTTTTGTTTTCTTTCGCTAATGGAACTCACGAGATTTTCTGTAAAGTTTTGTGTTGTGAAGTTTTCAAGTTTTGGGTAAAGATTCGATGGACTATGGAATAAGGAGTAGCAAGAGCCTAAGCTTGGGGATGCCCGGATGGCATCCCCTCTTTCGTCTTCGTTCATCGGTAACTTTACTTGGAGCTATATTTTTATTCACCACATGATATGTGTTTTGCTTGGAGCATCATTTTATTTTGTTAGTATTTGCTTGCTGTTACTTAAAATAATGTTTTGCATCTCTAGTTTCAATAAAAATGTCAAGGATAGCTTTTACCATGCTTATTTTGCAAGTATACATGTTACTGTTTCAAAACAGAAAATTTACCGCTGTTGCAAAAATTCCCTAGAAAAGTCAGAATGTGATAAAATGTTGAAACCTTTTGCATAATAAGATCTGATAAATTTACTACAGTCGGAATTTTCTTTAATAATTTTTGGATTTAGGGAAGTATGGTGAATCTTGCATTCTTTACAGACTGTACTGTTTTGGCAGATTGCTGTTATGTTTGCATTGTTTGCATATGTTTGCTTGTTTAATGATTCTATTTGAGGATAGGAGTATTAAATATGCAGAGGCATTTAGTATGCAATGTTGAATAATAATTTTAGTGATTTGCTACAGTAGAAAATGATAAGGTTTTTGCATTCATATATACTAACTTATCTCACGAGTTCTTGTTGAGTTTGGTGTGGATGAAGTTTTTGAGATTTAGGGAAACCGTGATATGATAGGAATTAAGGAGACACAAAAGCTCAAGCTTGGGGATGCCCAAGGCACCCCAAGATAATATTTCAAGAAGTCTCAAGCATCTAAGCTTGGGGATGCCCCGGTAGGCATCCCACCTTTCTTCTTCAACAATTATCGGTTAGCATCGGTTGAGCCTAAGTTTTTGCTTCTTCACATGATGAGTGCTATTCTTAGAATATCGTTTTCTTTAGCTTTGCTTGTTGTTTGAATAAAATACCAAGATCTGAAATTCTTAAATGAGAGAGAGTCTTCACATAGCTACATAATTATTTAACTACTCATTGATCTTCACTTATATCTTTTTGGAGTAGTTTGTCATTTACTCGTGTGCTTCACTTATATCCTATGAGTAAATGGTTGAATGATTTGAATGTCATAAATCTAAAATTATATATGTTTCATATTCCTTTCCCATGGGGAGTAATGCCTTCACATATAAGAAGTAGAAGGGGTAAATTTTTTGAAGGTTAGCAAACATTGTATTGGTCACTTGAACAATTCATGAATGAATATTGAAGGAAGAGAGATTTCACATATAAATATACTATCTTGGACATCTTCTATGATTGTGATCCCCATTAATTATTTTCAAACCTGAGCAAATTAGTTGAAGTTGGACAAGGAAGACAACATAATGAGTTATGCTTGGGTATATTTGTATAGAAGTTATATTGTTATGGATCCTCTAACATGTGGTGCTTGCTATTTAGAATCCTTTGCTAGCCAAAATATATGTACTAAGCGGGAATACTGCTTGTGCATCCAAAACCCTTGAACCAAGTTTCTTCCATGAGTGTCCACCATATCTACCTATATGCGGTATTTACCTGCCGTTCCAAGTAAATTTGCATGTGCCAAACTCTAAACCTTCAAATAATAATCTATTCTCAGATGTGCGAATCGCTCATGTAGAGACTAGGGGCTGTCAGTATCTTCCATGCTAGGTGGGTTATTCTCACGATGAGTGGACTCCGCTCATCATTCACGAGAAAATGGCTGGTAACTGGGATGCCCAGTCCTATGATCAAAAGATCAAAAACGAATTCGCAAATAATTTAAACAAAACTCCCCCAGGAATGTTGATAGTTGGACGGCACCCGTCGTTTCGGACAAGCCGTGGAGTGTGAATGTTGGTGGAGGGGGAGTAAAAACTTTACCTTTCTGCATGGGAACCGCCTATAATGTATCTAGTATGGAAGATATTGGGAACTCTTGGTCGTTATGTTGACAATGAAAGCATATCTCTCAAAATTATTTTCATCTCTGTTTTAGCTTGAGCTGGCACCTCTGCAAATCCCTACTTCCCTCTGCGAAGGGCCTATCTTTTACTTTTATGCAAGAGTCAGTAGTATTCCTTCTCATTCCAACCTACTCTTTAGTTGGAAAGCATCATGTGATGGAAAGATCTGAGCATATATGGCCATTCAAATATATTTGATCATGAATTATTATTGTTGACAATTATCTATATGATAAATGAGTTGGGAGGCGAAATATTAAGCCCCTATCTTTCTCTGTGTTCGATGGATGCTATTTTTTCTAAAAATATGCTTTGAGTGGTAGCAATCATGGAAGACTAAAAGATAGTTGAGTATGTGAAGTTTGCTGAATCAAAGCTCTGACATAGACTCTTCCTGAAAATAAGATGAATTGTAATTGTTTGATGACTAATAACATGGTTTGTTAGTTTTCAAGAAAGTTTATGATCTATACTTTAACATGTGAATAGCTTGTTACTTGACCATGAAAAGTTCTATGAGTTGAACTACTGTTATGACATATAATGATGCTAGAAAAGGTGATTGAAATTATCATTGATCAAACTTATGCACCTTCTAGCATTCACAGTTCATAAATTCTTTATTTTATCATTTACCTACTCAAGGACGAGCAGGAATTAAGCTTGGGGATGCTAATACGTCTCCAACATATCTATAATTTATGAAGTATTCATGCTATTATATTATCCGTCTTGGATGTTTATGGGCTTTATTATGCACTTTTATATTACTTTTGGGACTAACCTATTGACCCAGAGCCCGGTGTCGGTTCTGTTTTTCCCTTGTTTGATGTTTCGCAGAAAAGGAATATCAAACGGAGTCCAAACGGAATGAAACCTTCGGGAGAGTTATTTTTGGAACGGAAGCAATCCAGAAGACTTGGGGTGTACGTAAAGGAAGCAACAAGGAAGGCACGAGGCAGGGGGGCGCGCCCACCCCCTGGGTGCGCCCTCCACCCTCGTGGGGCCCTCGTGGCTCCCCTGACGTATTTCTTCCTCCTATATATACCAATATACCCTAAAACCATCGGGGAATAGAATAGATCGGGAGTTCCGCCGCCGCAAGCCTCTGTAGCCACCAAAAACCAATCGGGATCATGTTCCGGCACCCTGCCAGAGGGGGGGGAACCCTCACCGGTGGCCATCTTCATCATCTCGGAGCTCTCCATGACAAGGAGGGAGTAGTTCACCCTCGGGGCTGAGGGTATGTACCAGTAGCTATGTGTTTGATCTCTCTCTCTCTCTCTCTCTCTCTCTCTCTCGTGTTCTTGAGGTGATACGATCTTGATGTATCGCGAGCTTTGCTACTATAGTTGGATCTTATGATGTTTCTCCCCCTCTACTCTCTTGTAATGGAATGAGTTTCCCCTTTGAAGTTATCTTATCGGATTGAGTCTTTTAATGATTTGAGAACACTTGATGTATGTCTTGCGTGGGATACCCGTGGTGACAATGGGGTATTCTATTGATCCACTTGATGTATGTTTTGGTGATCAACTTGCGGGTTCCGCCCATGAACCTATGCATAGGGGTTGGCACACGTTTTCGTCTTGATTCTCTGGTAGAAACTTTGGGGCACTCTTTGAGGTTCTATGTGTTGGTTGAATAGATGAATTTGAGATTGTGTGATGCATATTGTATAATCATTACCACGGATACTTGAGTGACATTGGAGTATCTAGATGACATTAGGGTTTTGGTTGATGTGTGTCTTAAGGTGTTATTTTTACCACGAACTCTAGGGCTGTTTGTGACACTTATAGGAATATCCCAATGGATTGATCGGAAAGAATAACTTTGAGGTGGTTTCGTACCCTACCATAATCTCTTCGTTTGTTCTCCGCTATTAGTGACTTTGGAGTGACTCTTTCTTGCATGTTGAGGGATAGTTATATGATCCAATTATGTTATTATTATTGAGAGAACTTGCACTAGTGAAAGTATGAACCCTAGGCCTTGTTTCCTTCATTGCAATACCGTTTGTGCTCACTTTTATCTTTAGTTACCTTGCTGTTTTTATATTTTCAGATTACAAAAACATATATCTATCATCCATATTGCACTTGTATCACCATCTCTTCGCCGAACTAGTGCACCTATACAATTTACCATTGTATTGGGTGTGTTGGGGACACAAGAGACTCTTTGTTATTTGGTAGCAGGGTTGTTTGAGAGAGACCATCTTCATCCTACGCCTCCCATGGATTGATAAACCTTAGGTCATCCACTTGAGGGAAATTTGGTACTGTCCTACAAACCTCTGCACGTGGAGGCCCAACAACGTCTACAAGAAGAAGGTTGCGTAGTAGACATCACACGCCGGTGACGGCCGCGGCGGTCAGCCGGTGTCCGTTGTGTACCCCCTTTCCCCCTATTCCCCTATCCTCCAATCCCGAAATCTACCTTATGCATTCCGATCTTGCATGTATGAACTCGTATGAACTGCTATGAACTACCCCTATGCTTATCTACCTCTATTCCCCATTCCCCTCCGCCGTGGATCGAATCTAGCGTGCATGTCGAAGAGAGAGAAGTGCTTATCGCCATTGACGGAGTCCGTTGGTCTTCTTCCTCTGCTCCGATCCGCCGCCGCCGGTGATGGAGTCCGGTGGTCTTCTTCCTCTGCTCCGATCCGCCGCCGGTGAGAGTTGGGTCAGTGGGGAAGAGTGGGGAGAGGGAGCGGTGAGGGGCGGTGAGGCTAATAACTGCCGGTGCTTCGGGAAGCAACGCGGCTTCTCAAGGGTGGCCGCGCGCGTGCAGCCGCGCCGCATACGCACCGCTTCGGGCACAGCCTCGAGAAACTGCCGATTCGTGCGTTCCCAGTGAGCCAGGCCCTGAGGTGCTTTAAAAAACGTGCGATACAGGCCCAATAATAGATGCGGGCTACCAAACAGGTCGCGCACATCCTGCGCGGGCTTGGTTGGGCTGCATGCGGGCAACCAAACACGCCCAAAGAAGCAGTGTGTAGTACATCTGTCATGTGTGGGATGGCATCCCTCTCTCTATTACTCTATATATACACAGACACACAAAGTCTAGCCAGTTAAGTTAGGCCATGTCCATTTAGCTCTGCATTGCCCTCTGAACTATGTATGAGACGCTTGTTCATCTGGCATGAGTGAAATGAGGTAGGGGAGGGAACCAAATATTTTATGGTGTAAATGCAAATCGGTTGCTTTCCTGGGAGCGGTTGCTCTCGACTTGGTCGCTCGGGTTTACAATAGTGTTAGAATTCGGAGAGAAACTGATTCAGTTGCCCTGTCCTTGACTTAATGGACCTGATTTGCTGCGGACTAAACTACAACGCGGCAGAGGGAAACTGCCATCTGTGAACAACATCCGTGAAGTTGAAACCACCGCGACAGGTCTATTAAACGCTGGCGATTTATGATTATATATGGTTTGTAAAATGGAAGGTTGCCGTGTTTGTAAAAAGAGTAGTGATAGACGAAAATGTGTTTTGATCGGGAGCACAGATGTTCTCGGAATTGAAACCGTTGATTAGTTCTCGAGATCCATGCAGTAAGTTGAATTGTGTTTTGTAATCTGTGGTCAGATATAAAATCTCGTGGCCTTCTGTAATTACCGCAGTTTTTTCACCTCCTGTAATTGAAAAATGTTCACCACTCACTTGGAAAATGTTCATCGTGTATTAAAAGTAGTCCATTGTGTATTTTAAAAACTGCCCAAATATTATTTTGTGTATATTAATATGTCCATGCAATTTTTATAAAAAATCCCATGTTTTTAATACACAATGAACTTTTTAAAATTACACGATGAACATTTTTCGAAGAAAGGATGACCACCTATATACACGTCGAACAATTTCTAATGCATGGCGAAAAATCCTAAAAAACTGATGAACATTTTCTAATATATGATCAGCCTTTTGTAAGTACACAGACAGTATTTTTAATACAACGGTGAACATTTCTTAACTGTGCGCCGAATTTTATTGTCAAAATATGACATGCGCCTTTTTAGTGCACAACGGACATTTTTGTTATACACTATAAAAAAGAACCGTAGACTAAATTAAATTCAAAAATAAAAATGTAAAGTAAGTTCAAAAAGAAAAGAGGGAAATAAAAGAAAAACGTAAAGTAAATTCCAAAATGAAAATGACAAAAGCAAAGAAAAGAGGGAAAAAAATAACCATATGGACTCATGCACATAGAATTCTCTCCGTTGAAAATTACTTGACGCTGAAATAATGTATCCTATTTGAATAATTTCGAATAGATCTAAGAAGAATCGAACAACCATATGATTTGTATGGTGCGGAATATATGTTAATGTTGTCTAAAAAGAAGTACTCCCCCCATTTCATAATGTGGTGCCTATAGATTTTTACAAAAGTCAAACATTACAAACTTTAACCATATTTATAGTAAAAAATAGGCACACCTAGAATACCATATGCACATCATTGGATACATAATGAGTTATATTTTCAGAATGTACATGTTTGTTATTGTAGATGTGGACAGTTTTCTTTATACATTTGATCAAAGTTGACAAAGTTAAACTTTTAGAAAAATCTATAGATATTATATTATGGAATGAAGGGAGTATAAAATAGCACTGTTTTTGCATTGCAGACAATTGCATTGTCTTGGTCCAATGGTTATCGCGTTGAGCCCTTGGCTGACGACATCGGCATGCAGGTTCGAAACCCACGTCTTTCATATGCTGATATTTTTTTCTTTGCGTCTGTTTTTCAAGGAGGTTGCCGCGCGCGAGTACCAGGAGCGCCAAATAGGAGCTCCCCTCATTCCGTCCCAGGCCCGTGATTTCCCTCACCTCCTGTGCCACGATCCATAATTTCAGGCTCGACCCCTTCGGCAGCCTGCCCTTTCTGACCTATGGCCCATAATTTCGCGAAATCACTAATTAAGTAGTACTTTTAGAAAGATTATTCCCACCTCTACAGGTTGCAAACCGAGAAATTTTCCTTTCTTTGTAGATCTAGTTATTTAAAATGTTTTATCTCTTAAATTGTGCTTCCAAATTCTGAATCGTGTTCACTATTGGATTCTTCGCGTCGAGATATTTAAAACTAGATCACGTGTTGAAAGGTTTGCATGATTTTTTCTCATAAAAAGGACAAAAAAATAGAATTGAAGCATGTTTTCTTTCCCACTTTTTCCTTTTCCAAAGAGTCGCAGTTGTGCCTCCCGTGTAAGCAAATATGTTCCTCCACAATAAGCAAATATGTGCCTCTCATAGAAAAAAGGAAATATATTTTTTCTTTTCCTGTCTTTCGCGGAAGCAAATCCGTGTCTCTACGAAAAGTAAATCTGTGCCTCTCGCGAAAAAACAAAACATATTTTTAGTGCCTCTCGCAAAAGCAAATCTGTGCCTACACGTGAAATAAAAAAAATGTTTTTTCTTTTCCAAGAGGCACACGGAAGTAAATCTGTGCCTCCACGAGAAGTAAATATGTTCCTCTCATGAAAGAAAAAATAAAACATGTTTTTTTTGCCCTTTTCCTAGAGGCACAAAAGCAAATCCGTGCCTCCACACAAAGTAAATCTGTATCACGCGAAAGAAAAATAAAAAACATATTTTTTTCTTTTTCAGAAGGCACGGCTATGCCTCTTGAGGAAGCAAGTCTATGCATCTCGTGGAAGAAAACAAAAAGAAAATGCGTTTTTCGCGCATTTTATTCCAAAACCTACGGAAAACCAAGAAAAAAACAAAAAGGAAAAAATCTCTAAAAGCCAAAAATACGTATATAATAATGATAAAAATAAAATCCGGAAGGAGCGCAAACCAAGTGGTGTTCCCAGCTCCTCAAAAGTGACCCTTATGAAGACTCGTGGCGACTTTGTCAATCTCAAATCTACTAATTCAGTCTCTCGTTGAAGATACTCGTAGGAATGGTGTGCGTGGTAAGTTTATATGTATGAGTGTTTGTGTTGTATTTTCGTTTATTTTTGAAAGCTAGTGATGTCGCTAATTTCTTCGTGAGTTCGACGGTGAAGACTTTTTTTTTAAACAAGACGGTGAAGACATAAAGGCCGGAAGGCCTTGGTTGCGTCGCAAAGGCCTATAGAGCCCATGGCTGAAACAAGCATCCTTTACTCCTACTTCCTGAGCCCACCGGCGGCGCCTCTCCTGCAGCCGGCAGCCACGAGACAAAGGAAGGGGCCAGCGATGGCGACGGCGGAGAACAAGAGGCCTCGGAGCAGCAGCGGCGTGGAGAGGCCGCCGAGCAGGAAGGAGGTACTAATACTTCTCCCCTTCCCCTCTTCCTCTTGTATCCGCGATCCCCTTTCCGCTCCCTGCGGCCAATTTCATTGCAAAAATCTATTGTATGCTGACATTTGTTTAATCCCGACATTCGAGATTGGCGAGTAGGATGGAGCTGGCTGAGGCCATAGCGCCAAGTTCAGCACACCCATTATCCATGTGTTGATTCCGCGGAAGCATGTTGAAAGTTGCATCACCTACACCTAGATTTTTACATTTCAGCAACACAGGGATTCAGTGAACACCTGGTGACTCTGGTCCCTGAATCCAGCTGTTTTTGTGAAAATAGCAACCATGCCATGAATCAGCATTTGAAGAGAACTGATGGAGGTTATATGTATACTGGGAGCTCATGCAGATATCATGCTTTTGGATAGATACTGGGGAGGAAGAAGGCCATCAAAGAACTTATAAGGAAAGCTGTAGCTGTGAAGGATCATCTTGCGCAGTTCCCGGATTTTCATAAATACGAGAGAAGCGGTAACCTACATTTGTCTTTCTGATGTAAATTTTCTGCGGTATAGGACAAGTAGCTGCTAATGTTCCATTTGGGTTCAGGATGCCTACTGTGTGTTTCCTGGATTCAGCTTTAGAAATTCAACAAAAGAAAACTGAATGCATCATTAGGCCTTAGCAATTGTAATCGAGACAACACTTCTTGCTTTGGGCCAAGCATTGTCTTTTTCTGGAGGAGAACTGCACTATAGCAGGCTGAGCTCATATTTCTTATATTTAGGTTTTTCGATCTACTTGGAGTCTGGGCATGGCAATCAGCTTCCAGTGCCAACGAGGAAGTACATCCAAAATCTTCTCAAGGTTTAATACCTTACCTGCCTACTGCTTTAGGATGTTTGCATATGTACCTTTTTACAAGTTCCCCATGATTATTGAATATAACACTGGTAAACAATAATTTAGGCTAACATGGAGGGAACTTATGGATCAGAATGGCCTTCAGAAGAGAAAATTAAGTGCCGGGAAATGGTTGCCCCAGAAGCACGATATATCCTGATCTGCCAATATGCAGACAGTGATATTGCCAAATGTTTCATGAAGCAAGATTCAGGGGTGGAATGTGCACATGTGACATGCCGTGGAGGCCGCTTGCTTGGTTTTGTACACTACAGATTTGTTGTTGAAGAGGATGTGCCTGTTCTTTATGTGTATGAGCTACAATTGGAGTCTTCTGTCCAAGGGAAGGGGCTGGGGAAGTTCCTAATGCAGTTGATTGAACTTATAGCTTGCAAGGTGATCTGATTTTTTTGAAGTTCCTGATAGTTTATTGTTCTGTTCTTCAGAATATTATGTCAAGACATAGAGTGTCATGGTGTGGTCTGTGTCTTCTGGTTAATGCATTTTTTTATTTTCGTTTCTTGCCCAATTACTATTCTGGTGACATCTCAGCTGGAATGATGATAAAAAGTTGACCCAGAACGCATGTATGCTTGCAGAGCCAAATGGAGGCCGTGATGCTAACAGTTCAAAAATCTAATACAGATGCTATGGCTTTCTACAACAATTTGGGGTAAAGTCGTAAATTTGCATTTCATGTCAACAACTTATCTGGGGTGCACTGAACGGATGTACCTTCTGGTTGTTGGTTACTTATGGTGCCTCATTCACTTTGATTGCAATATTTTAATTCACTTATTCTGTCTTGCAGATATGTAATATCCAGTACCTCTCCATCACGAGTGGATCCACTGGTATTACTTTACCAAGAAATAGTCTCCACAGGAACAAGATATTTGTATGTTGACTCCTTCATTTTCCACAGATTGGAATTTATAGAAGCTATGAGATCTTGTGCAAGACATTTGAATCTGAAGCCAAGTGCAAATTGGAGGTGTGTAGCATGTTCCATATTGTGTAGATCCACTGTTAACCTAGTAAGGTTACTGATTCCGATCATCTACGTGTCATTGATGTTATAAATTGGTTGTGTTGCTCCTCTTTTGCTTTGCACTAAAGCTTTAATTACTTAGTACTGTCCACATAACCTATGATGTATGAACGTGTAGAGTAGGACTCTGCGTGATCTGCTACTGATTAAATTCGTGATATATTCAGTAGATGCTCTTCTACTGCATATGTATTTTTTTATCCCAGCTAATGAATGTGCATCACGGTGTAATGCGCAGGAAGGCAAGTAATGCACGGGGGAGCACAACACGACTGCGGTTGCATAACAAGCTCTGGCAGGATGCGACAGCCCATGTTTTTGTGATTTATTTGGAGTAGTACAGGATGTTTGGTTTTATATCTTCAGAGCCAAGGTTTGCCGTACCAAACTTGTGAATATTTGTTCCATTGGCAACTTTGACCATATTTACCTACCATTAATTAGGTTTGATGGCAAAATTTTGGTTTGGTCATGTTTTCTTTGGCTCCCTATTTAATATCTAGAGCCAAATTTGGTTATTTTATCAATGAGTTTTGTCTGAAACTATTTTGCTGATACACTTTAAGAAACAAGCACGATGGTCCACCACATCTGATGTATATGGGGCAGACTTGGTCGAAGTTAAAGAAGTGAACATCGGACCAGTACACAAGTTGTTTCACATAGCTGAAGAGATTCACATATAACAAGTTCTCAATTGGTGCATTGCTCAGTTCACGGTGCATCCTAGCGCTTTCTCCTTGGGGCTCTCTTCCCCTTGGCGATCGTCGCGCCGGGGCTCCAGTTGATCTCCCCTTCCTCTAGCTCCCCCTCCTTGTTCTCCTTCTCCCTGGATGTGGCAGCAGCAGCAGCAGCAGCAGCAAGGGCCTGTGACCGTTTGAACCTGAGAATGAGCCTCTTACGTGGCGGCAGGTCCTCCTCCTTGATATTCTCCGGGTCGTCGTCCACTTTGGCCTTGGCCTTGCCGACGCCGTGCTCGCTACGGAGCACCCCGCACCTGGCACACATGTACTTTCTCCACTTGAAGGGGTACTTGGCCTGCTTGAACTCGGTGCAGAAACGCTCGCCCTCCTCTCCTGCAGATATCTTACTCTTGTTGGCGCTGCGCTCACCTTCATCTTCTGCAGAGAGCTTGCACTTGTCAGTGGATTGCTCACCCTTATCTCCTGCAGGGAGCTTGCTCTTGCTGGTGTCGTGCTTGCCCCCATCTCCTGCGGAGAGCTTGCTCTTGCAGGCGTTGTGCTCTTCACGGAGCACCCCACACCTAGCGCACATGTACCTTCTCCACTTGAAGGGGTACTTGGCCTGCTTGAACTCTGTGCAGATGCGGCGGCCCTCATGTCCTACGGAGAGCTTGCTCCGGCGGATCACGACGAGGAGCGGCTTGCCACTGCTTGTCGACATCCTCTCGCTCTGTACTCTCTAGATCTAGTCCACACTCTTACTAAATCTCTTTCGAGTCTTACAGATCTAATATTGATGATGACCGTGATCAATCTCCTGACCAAGGTACATGGATTTATAGGGAGCAATTTTTAGGATGCAAATTAATATCGCAGTACAGATTGGCATCGCCAAAGCAAGCAGAAAGTAATTTCAGCATGCATGGGGCAGCACGGTGCCATGAGAACCGTAACGCCTGTGTGTGCACGAGTGTCTTGTGCAAGCACTTGGCGTCCACTGCTAGTGCCAAAGCAGCATGCCCAGCCCATTGTTTCTTGCAGTGCTGGTGGTTGTTTCATATATGCATCCAACAACCAAAGGCATGGCTGATTTTTTTTGCGCTGGCGGTTGTGGTGCATTTCGTCTCTTTAGCTAGAACCCCTCTTGCTGACGCTATGGTGAGTCGGAGAAGTGCCTTTGTTTCTTAAAGCTAGATAGAAAAGGAAATGAGTCTATTTATCTCTGCATCAGGTTTTACAACACAAAGCACACTAGAATTCAGAGGCTGCAAACAAGAGACCTGAACCAGATTCAGAAGGGAGGAGCATAATGTAAATTTGGCGGCCAGTGACTAGCATAGTTATATATATTCGTAAAAGGTATAAGAAAAAGAAACAAGCATATGGCCATGCTTATCTAATACTCCACACTATAGATGGCAAACATTTAGATTTTAGAGTATGCCTAAAAGACCCATACCATGGAAACATGTACCATGTGATAAAAAGTTGTAAGATTAAACTGTTGAGGACCACAGTAGCGATCTTTTTTCTAGTAAATAATTAATGGCTGTGGTTTATCTGATATGTTGTAACGCTAGGCTGTAGATTAAACTGTTGAGGACCACAGTAGCGATCATTACACTGCTGTGCGTAGTAAATCATTAAGGCCGCACTGAGGGCCAAGATTTGACTCTACTCGTAGCAGTTTGGAAACTAATGCATAACATATATTTTTCTTGTTTTTTCATACCTATATATATATATATGATCTTGTAGTCTCTCTTCACTAAACTGAAACCTGCAAGTCTTTTGTGTTTCCCGTTTTCTAAGTACACTACGACTTTTCATACCTATATACATGTGTGCCAACTTTTACTAGCCATTGCATTTGTCTTGTCTGAAGATGGCCGTGATGCATGATTTTGGATTCTGATTGCTGAGCCAATGAATGGATTAAAATGTGGCTTCGAAGTTGCATCATGCATTTGTCAGTTTGCTTCAATGTGTTGTAGGCGCCATTTACTTTCTGAACAGAAGTACTACAACAGTCATTACTACCAAGTACTCCCTCCGTCCGGAAATACTTGTCATCAAAATGGTTAAAAGGAGATGTATCTAGACGTATTTTAGTTCTAGATACATCCTTTTTCATCCATTTTGATGACAAGTATTTCCAGATGGAGGGAGTAGGAAAGTAGAAGACAAAAAGGGAAGGTGAAGACATTGAACAAGACAAGAAAACCACAGAAATGAAAGAAACAATGGCTACTTAGAAATGGGCTATCAAGGAAATTTAGTTGGTTTGTGTTTTCTTTGCCCCCTGTTCAACTTCTGGAGCCAAATTTCGAGAAAAAAAATGAAGGAAACCAGTGTGTCATCCGGGGATTTGTGACTTCAATTTTGGGGTTATTTTGGTGACTTGAAAACTTATGTTGAGTTTCCTGTGCTATTTGGTCTCAAACGAATTTGTCTGAAACTATTGTTGCTGATACACTTAAGGAAACAAACACGATGGTCCACCCCATGGGATAGACTTGGTCAAAGTAAAAAAAAAGTGTACCCCATCGGACCAGTACACAGGTTGTTTCACATAGCTAAAAAGATTCACATATAACAAGTTCTCAATGGTGCATTGCTCAGTGCATCCACAAACTTTCTCATTGTTTCACATACCTTACATACATGTACTTTCTCCACTTGAAGGGAGTACTTGGCCTGCTTGAACTCGGAGCAGACGAGTTCGCCCTGTTGGTGTCTGCTTACCAACCCACCTCCCCCCCCACCCCCCCCCCCCCCACCCCACCCCACCCACCCACACACACACACACACGATAACCATATAAAACCAACGAGCATGCTGGTGATAGGCTTGGTTAGTTTCAGACATAGTGGGAAAAATCAATATATTACATAGCAACTTGGATGCCACAAAAGAGTCCTTTTCTAGGAGCAAAAGTCTCCTAGTTTGATCTGGTATCAATGAGTACAACAGCGCACATAACTGGCTGAACCATAAGAAACATGAAACGAACTATTTAGATAAATAGTGGATAGTAGCCCATTCATCGGCTGCACAAAAAGAGCTTTGTTTTGTTGGTCGCATGTAGCAGACGCCTTTCACATAACAGCTTGATTTTGGTAGACTCCTGGATGAAAGAAACAAGGAACTTTTGATTGCCTCCCTATAAATTCGTGTCTTGTGCAAATGCTTGGCGTCCACCCCCATTGCCAAAACAACATGCTCATTGTTTCTTGCAGTGTTGGTGGTTGTGGCGCACGCTTCCTGCCATGGTTGATTGCTTTTTGTGATGGTGGCGTTTGTCGTGCATTTCGTCTCTCTAGGGAACCTCTCTTGCTGACACTGTTGTGAGTCGGAGAAGTGTCTTTGTTTCTTAAAGTTAGAAAAAGGGACTGATTCTGTTGATATTCTGGTATTTGCATTAGGTTTCACAACACAAAGTATGTTAAAATTTAGAGGCCGCAAACAAGTGACCTGAACCAGATGCAAAATGGTACATCTTTAAAAAAGGTATAGGGAAATAAGACAATCATGGCCATGCTCATCTAATAGAATGCTAATCCCAAATTAATGCATAACATATATATTTTTCCTTGTATTTTTGCACCTATATGAGATCTTGTACTTTTTTTTTCACTAAACTGAAACCTGCGAGTCTTTTTGTGTTTCCAGTTATCTCAGTAGATTAGTTCTACATGTACACCAACTTTTACCTAGTACAACTTTAAGACAAAGTTGTAATAGAGCTGTGTCATTTAATTTGGATCGGAGGGAGTAGCTCATTTTAGTCTTGTCTGAAGATGGTTGTGATGCATGATTTTGGATGTTGATTGCTGAGCCAATGGATTAATATGTGGCTTCCAAGTTGCATCATGCACTGTCAATTTGCTTCAATGAGTTGTCGGCGCCATTTACTTTCTGAACATAAGTAGTACAACAGTCATTGCTACCAAGTAGGAAAGTAAAAGACAAAGTGGAAAGGAGGAGACATTGAACAAGACAAGAAAACCACAGAAATGGTTCGATCTTGTGATAATAAGCGACATTGAACAAGACTATCAAGGAAATTAGCCAGCACAGACGTCAGCGAGCTGTGTCACTGATACATGGGCCAGTTGTTCCTCACAACATACTAACGATGGCTCATCTGGCCCGGCACACAACCCACCTCACTTGATCACCATTCACAGGTTCCCAAAGAACCCCCTGAAAAGAAAGAGGATCGCCTCAAAAGAAAATGAGCACATAGCGGATAGGGAAGGAAGGTTGCCACATTGCTAAAGTTCTTCTCCTACGCCATGTGTTCACAGGCACACATGACGCTCAGAGCGCACGGCGTTGACAGCTTGCGCATCCGTCGTGCTTACATCATGATCCTCACAACATATGGTCAGTCTGTATGGTCAGTCTGGTCAGTCTGTATAGTTTCTTCACAATATCTTCCTTTTATAAAGGAGTGAAGGAGAGCAAGTTTGGTTTAATGCAACAACTACTATACTGTGAAAGATAACTTGCACGATTTTTTTTTTGCTTTGTTACAAAAGCGTAATATATATGATCAGATTGCTATTTTCTCCCTCTTCATGTGGCCCATACCACGGTGTAGTACATGTTTACCAATGCTTGTCTGCAACCTTCCATAAATTCATTTATTATGGTTCCTTGTGATGGTTGCTTGGGGCGGTCGATCTATGTAGTATGCAAATTAAGTGCAGCCAGAAGTGAACAATCAGATATTCGTAAACTCCCTTGAAATTTTAACGATAATTTTGCTTACGTCCCTGTTGGTTAGGCTGATTGGGCAAGTAGATAAATGTGTCACAATAATATATTAAGCCTATATATAGGAGAGTATTAAATCATTTAGAATTTCCCAATAAAAGGCCTAAACAGGAAACCTTATCATAGGAACATGCCCATCAATGTATTATGAAAAAAGTCGTTGTAATAAGATGAAGTTGCTGATGATAAGCTTAGTAATATTTTATTACTGTAAGTTATATAGTTGTGTTTATCTGTACGGTGTAGCACAAGAATATAGTTGCTAGCTTAGTGTTTCCGAACAAATAATCTGAATCCTAATTGAGCATGTTTGCTCGATGGATTGTAAAAAGTGACAGGCATAATTATCTTCTAGTTGCAACAAAACAATAGCCCGGTCATCTAATATGTTCTAACACTAGGCTATAGTTAGAAGCATGGAAATTGCACACCACAAGAGTAGTGAAGCTTGAAACCGAAGCAAAAAAAAAAAAGGTATAAAGCTAAGAAAAGAATTACTACAACAGTCATTGCTACCAAGTTGGAAAGGAGAAAATAGGAAAGGAGAAGACGTGAACAAAACAAGAGAACCACGGAAATAAAAGAAACAAATGCTACTTCGAAATGGGACTATCAAGGAAAATAGCCAGCACGAACATCAGCGAGCTCAGTCACTGATACACGGGCCAGATGTCCCTCACAACATATTACGATGGCTCATCTGGCTTTACACACTACCCAGGCTTGATCACCATTCACGTGCTCCCAAAGAATCCCCTCAAAAGAAATAGGGTCGCCTCAAACGATAATGAGCACACAGAGGGTCGAAGATTTCTATGCCGCTGAAGTACACCCACTGGTTAGAAAAAACATGATTGCTCGAAGTCTAAGGTCTAAAATCAACAGCTGAAAAAAAATCAATGTGTGGCCTTGTAGCGCTTTCTGTGCTGATTATGAGGCCTTATCTAGCAGCGTGAAGGCCTTTCACTGAAAATAAATCTAAGTAGGGTGATCGCTATGTTCCCCATGCCTCATGCTTACAGTTTCTTTGTGGCTACTATGTGCTACCGTATCGACTACTCGCATTAGGTTTTTGTATAGGATCCCGCATGGTCAGTTTGTATAACTTCTTCACAACATCTTTCTTTTATAAAGGAAGTAACGGAGAGCAAGTTTGGTTTAATGCAGCAAGTACTATGTTGTCAGGAAAAACTTGCATGATTTTTTCGTAAAGGTACAAAATCATAACATACATGATCTAAGAGCATCTCCAGCCGTTGGCTCCCCAGGGGGCGCCTAAAATCGCCGCCTGGGGATGACCCGACGCAAAAAATGGGCCTGGGGGCGAGTTGGTCCCCAGCCGCCGCCCCCGGGCCGCCCCCAGGCGCGTTCATAAAATAAAAATATATAGCAAATTTAGGCAAAGTTCGGTGAAGTTCGGCTAAACACGACAAATTTCGGCAAACTTGGGCATATATTAGACATGTTCGCGGATTTTCATTACATACATAGCAAATATATAAACTAATCTAAAAAACACTGGTTGAACGCTGAGTAGTCGCTGTCGTTGCCGCCATCGTCGGCCTTCTCCTCCTTGACGCAGGCGCCCCTGCTGGGCCCCTTCCCGGCGTCGCCATGGCGGACTGGTGGCGGCGGCGCGTCGTCGTCCCTGTCGTCGATGACGACGACTCCTCCTTCGTCGCGGCCTCGGCGGCGCAGCGCGAAGCGCCGCAGGGCGGCGCACTGGCGCTCCCTCGCCATCTTCAGGGAGTCCTGGCGTGCCCATTCAAGGGCCGTGTCATCGTCGAGCTCGACCTCGCCGTGCTCCGTCTTCACGGCGGGGAGACCCGGCTCCGTCTTCACCGGCGCGAGCCCCGGCTCCGTATTTGGCTTGACGAAGCGCGGAGGAGGAGCCGACGAGGAGGCGCGGAGGAGGAGCCGACGAGGAGGCGCGGAGGAGGAGCCGACGAGGAGGCGTGGAGGAGGAGCCGACGAGGAGGCGCGCAGGCCGCCCTCGTTGATGACGATGCTGGCGCTGCGAGTGCGCCGGTCGAGCGGCGTCTCCGCCGCGGGCTCGGCCTTGACGCCGAGCAGCGTCGGAGTGCCGCAGGAGTGGGAGGAAGAGCGCGAGGAGGAAGAAAAAGAGGAGGAGCCGAACCACCTTGGCGCCCATTGCCCGTCGCATCGGCGGTGCGCCGGGGCGGCCGCCCTCGCCCGGGGAGAAGTGCATGTGGCGGGTTGTTGCCGCCCTCGAGGTGCGTCAACACGTCCTCAAGTGTCTTGGCGGCGCGCCCCTGAGTGGCGCCCTCGCTGTTCTTCAGGCCGCCGACCACCGCCGCGCCGTTGGTGGACGCCAGCCGCTGCTGCTGACGGCGCTCGAAGTACGCCGCCCAAGCCGCGTGGTTGTCGGCGGCGTACTGGGGGAGGGAGAGCTGGGCGTCGGTGAGGGAGGCGCGCACGACCTCGACCTCGTCGGCGAAGTAGGAGGGTTTAGCCACGGCGTCGGGCAACGGGGGAATGGGCACTCCCCCGTTGCTGAGCCTCCAGCCCGTCGGCCCGGCGCGCATGTCCGGCGGCGCCGGGATGTTCGCCTGAAACAGGAGCCACGACTCCTTTTCGCGGAGCATGCGGCGGCCGAAGCCGTTGGCCGCCGCCTCGTCTCCGGGAAACGCTCGGCCATCGAGAAAGGAAAGGGAGATGGAGGGGCTGGGCGGCGGCTCACGGGAGAGGGAGAAGGAGGGTTGGGAGAGGGCTCGACGGCGGCGCTCGGGAGAGGTAGCGCTCATCAGAGGCGAGCGAGGCCATATATAGCCGCGCCGCGCCCGTGTGTCTGGCGTCAGGAGGGTGGCGTCGGTAGCGCCGTCCGTGACGCCGCCCGTGAGAATCAATGGCAAAGCTGACGGCGGCAGCCTTGCCATTGATTCCCCGCGAAACCGAGGCGTGGGGAAGACGATGCGGTGTCGCCGACGCTGCTGGCTGCTGCTTTTTCGCCAAAACCGCTCGCCGGGCGCCCAATACGCCGGTTCGCTCGGTCATTGGCGCTGTGTTCGGCCCAGGCCGGCGAAAATCAGGCTCCTGGGGGCATGACTGGACCGTTTTTTCGGCGCCGGCGCGGAAAAATCGCCTGGAAAGGCCTCCCTGGCGACGCGGCTGAAGATGCTTTAATTGATTTTTTTCTCTGTCTTCATGTGCCTAACCAGAGTCTAGTACATGTTTATCAATGATCGTATGCACTCTTCCATAAATTCATTTATTATGCTTCCTTGCGATGTTTGCTATACAACTATGTAAACTAAGGGCATCTCCAACGCCGGACCAAAACAAACATAGTATTTGTCCATGGATGCGTCCAGACATGTCAGTGGATAGTGACACAGGAGCTGACCATCCAACGTTTGCTGTAAACATTCGTTCGCAATACAAATAAATTCGGACGTAACTTATGCAAACATAACAGAATTCATTCAAGTGGATATAAGTTTGATATATCTTACATACGAACAATTTCGTCCGCTCAACTAAAAGATAAAAATACCTAAACTAGCTTGTAGCAGATGGTGGCCTTGTATGGGTGCCCGAGCTGGCCGGGAGCACCTCCGTCGCTGTTCGTGCCGTCGTCACAGTGGTCCTTCCAGCGACGGAAGGGCGCGGGGGCGCGTCAACCCTACCCGGCCGCCGCCTGGCGCTCATGGAGGAGTCGCTCCGCTTTCTCATGTGTCGTGCGGTGGGCACGCCTAGCTAACGCCGACAATGGCTGAGAGCCTGGCCTTTCCCCTAACTGTGTGTGTGTGTGTGGGGGCTCTTGCTAAGCGATCACTCCTTGCCGATCTTGGCGAGCTCCCCGCCGAGGCGGCATTGTCGTTGCATAAACGCCTCCTTGGTGGTCTGCAATTGGTCGCGAGCCCAGGCCTCCGCAAGGACTGAGTGACGCGACGCATTGTGCTGCCTCCCTAGCTGCCCTCTCCCCGACCACCATGATGCTCCGCGACGACGAGGAGGCTCCACCACCGTTACAAAGGAGGTAGTGGAGGAGGCGCCCGCGCGCCTTCACGATCACCGGGTGAACCTCCTCATGTCATTGTTGCGCCAAATGTCGGCTAGTTGATGTGGCGGCAACGACGACTCCTCCACGCCGCAGTTCGCAGGGGGGGAGGGGAAGGATACCTGCTCTGCCTTCACACAACGTCTGAATTGGTCGTTGACATGTCGTCTACTGTAAGCAGCGCATGACTTTGTGGGTGATCTCTTCATCTCTACGGGAGAGTCCTGGTCCGTCCTCCCATAGCAGTCTTGATTTCTTCTTTATAGCAGTGGCGTGGTGGCTACGCTCTAGCCTAGGCGTGCGGCGTGCTGTCTCGGTGGACCTTTGTAACATGGTCCTTGTTGCAAAGCCCCCCAAGCGCATCAAGATAGCAGTTGCGAAGGTTCTCAACGGGCCGAGGCGGTAGATCAGACGGCTATTTCGTACGGCATCTGACGGTTATTGTACCAGCCTATCTAATTGATTTATCATCCGGTGGACGCGTAGCACTGCCCTTTAGTTTTTATTTTTTAATTAGTGAATATTTTTTAAAAAATGCGAACACTTTTTGAATTTTTTTTTTTTTTCAAATTCACATTTATTTTAATTCAGGATTTTTCAATCTGTGAACATTGTTTTGATTCATGAATAATTTTTAATTTAATGAAAAGTTTTCTATTTTGTGATTTTTTTTCCAAATTCAGTAATATTTTATAATTCATGGATATTTTAAATTTAAGAACTTTTATTTTATTTTTTTGTTGCAAATTGACGAACATTTTTTGCATTCATGAACGTTGTTTTGAATTCATGAACACTTTACTTTTAAAATTCACTATCAATTTTCAAATCCATGACACCTTTTAAATTCACAATCAATTTTCAAATTCATGAACAATTTCAAACTCATGGACGTCTATAAACGGTTTTAATATTAAAATATAATTGGGAAATAGATAAAACAAAAGTGAAAAAACAAAAAAGGGAAATAGGACGTAAGTCTCCCGTGCATGCGCTAGTTTTTTTTCGGCGTGACTCGCTGGAACAGATCTAGAGGATAATTGCTTTGACGCCAACATTTGGCATTGCCAATAATTGGCATTGCCAATAATTGGCAATATCAAAAGTTGCTAACAGTTGACAACTTTTTGTGAGGTTGGCAAGTAAACATGGTAGCCGATGAAGCACTAGCCAATATTTGGCATTTGCCAAATGTTGGCACACCAATTTTTGGCATCAAACCAATTGTTGGCACGAGCCCGTTGAGCCGAATCTGAAGGCCCAACTAATTTACCAAGGCCTAGAAAGCCCATGGTGAAACAAGCACCCTTGTACACCGGCGCTTAGTTTCTCAAAAAAAAGTACACCGGCGCTTCCTCCCGTCCCGTCTCCAGCCGGCGGCCACGAGACAACGAAAGGGGGCAGCGATGGCGACGGCGGAGAACAAGAGGCCTCGGAGCGGCGGCGGCGGCGTGGAGAGGCCGCTCAGTAGGAAGGAGGTACTCATATTTCTCCCCTCCCCCACCGCTTCCTCTTGCATCCCCCAGCCCCCATTCCCCTGCCCGTGGCCAATTTCATTGCGACAATTTGTTTTAGTTTAGTCACGGCATCTGAGATTGGCGAATGGTCGAATAGATTGGAACTGACAGTGGCAGCGGCCGTAGCGCCAAGTTTCATACACCCACGATCCATGTGTTATTCCGCGGAAACATGTTGAAAGTTGGTTGCATCACGTAAGGGCATGTACAATGGTGGCATATGGATACGTATGCCTCATGACAAAAAGTAATTTGAGGTATATGTGTTGATTTTTTCTCTCCAATGGAAGCTATCATTAGTGGACCTCATTAAAGAATAGAAAGTGACTCTCACTACACATGCATCCCTCCTCTCCACTTCAACTTTTCCAACTTTATGCACCGGACCACACTTTTTCCCTCTAAGCACCCGCCTCCTGAAGAGGATCCCGCTTCCCCATCCGAACCTGCTTTTTCTGTTATCCGATCCTACATGGCATATGAGGCATCACCCTGGAGCTATGCATTGGCCATGCCCAACACAGGGAACACCTGCTGACTCTGGTCCCCTGAATCCAGCTGTTTTTAAGATGATAGCAACCATGCCATGAATCATCACTTGAAGAGAACTGATGGAGGTTATATGTATACTGGGAGCTCATGCAGATATCATGCTTTTGGATAGATACTGGGGAGGAAGAAGGCCATGAAAGAACTTATAAGGAAAGCTGTAGCTGTGAAGGATCATCTTGCGCAGTTCCCGGATTTTCATAAATACGAGAGAAGCGGTAACCTACATTTGTCTCTCTGGTGAAACTTTTTGTGCTGTAGGACAAGTAGCTACTAATGTGACGACACCTACTGTCTTTCCTGGATTCAGCTCTAGAAATTCAATGTGAGAAAATAGAATGCATTGTTAGGTCTTAGCAATTCTAATTTTGACAACACTTATTACTTTGAGCCTAGCATTGTCTTTTTTTGGAGGGGAACTACACTGTGGCAGGATGATCTCATAATTCTTACATTTAGGTTTTTCAATCTACTTGGAATCTGGGATGGCAATCAGCTTCCGGTACCAACGAGGAAGTACATCCAAAATCTTCTCAAGGTTGCATACCTTTAGGATGTTTGCATATGTACCTTTTTACAAGTTCCCCATGATTATTGAATGTAACACTGGTAAATAATAATTTAGGCTAACATGAAGGGAGCTTATGCATCAGAATGGCCTTCAGAAGAGAAAATTAAGCGCCGGGAAATGGTTGCCCCAGAAGCACGATATATCCTGATCTGCCAATATGGAGACAGTGATATTGCCAAATGTTTCATGAAGCAAGATTCAGGGGTGGAATGTGCACATGCGACATGCCGCGGAGGCTGCTTGATTGGTTTTGTACACTACAGATTTGTTGTTGAAGAGGATGTGCCTGTTCTTTATGTGTATGAGCTACAATTGGAGTCTTCTGCCCAAGGGAAGGGGCTGGGGACGTTCCTAATGCAGTTGATTGAACTTATTGCTTGCAAGGTGTCTGATTTTTTGAAGTTAATGATAGTTTATTGTTCTGTTCTTCTGAATATTATGTCAAGACATAGTGTCATGGTGTGGTCTGTGTCTTCTGATTTATGCATTTTTTTTCTTGCCTAATTACTATTCTGGTGACACTCAGCTGGAATGATGATCAAAATTTGACCCAGAACGCATGTATGCTTGCAGAGCCAAATGGGAGCCGTGATGCTGACAGTTCAAAAATCTAATACAGATGCTATGGTTTTCTACAACAATTTGGGGTAAAGTGGTAAATGTTCATTTCATGTGAACAACTTATCTGGGGACTGGGGTGCACTGAATTGTACCTTCTGGTTGTTGGTTACTTATGGTGTCTGCTTCACTTTGATTGCAATGTTTTAGTTCACTTATTCTGTCTTGGAGATATGTAATATCCAATACCTCGCCATCACGAGTGGATCCACTGGTATTACTTTACCAAGAAATAATCTCCACAAGAACAAGATATTCGTATGGTGACTCCTTCATTTCTCACAGATTGGAATTCATAGAAGCTATGAGATCTTGTGCAAGACATTTGAGTCTGAAGCCAAGTGCAAATTGGAGGTGTGTAGCATGTTCCATATTGTGTAGATCCACTGTTAACCTATTAAGGTTACTGATTCCAATCATCTACCTGTGACTATGTTATGAATTGGTTGTGTTGCTCCTCTTTTGCCTTGCACTAAAGCTCTAATTACTTAGTACTGTCCACTATAACCCTATGATGTATTGTGAAAAAAGGCCTATGATGTATGAACCTGTAGAGTAGGATTCTGCGTGATATGCTACTGATTAAATTCGTGATATATTCAGTAGATGCTCTTCTACTTCATATGTACTCTTTTATCCCAGCTAATAAATGTGCATCACGGTGAAATGCGCAGGAAGGCAACTAATGCACGGGGGAACACAATACGACTGTGGTTCTACCTCTATCTATGGTTGCACAACAAGCTCTGGCGGGATGCAGCAGCCCATGTTTGTGTGATTTATTTGGAGTAGTACAGGATGTTTGGTTTTATATCTTTCAGAGCCAAGGTTTGCCGTACCGAACTTGTGAATATTTGTTCCATTGTTAACTTTGACCATATTTGCCTACCATTAATTAGGTTTGATGGCAAAAATTTGGTTAGTGCCTTTGGTTCCCTGTTTAACTTCTAGAGCCAAATTTGGTTAGTGTGTCAATGAATTTGTCTGAAACTATTGTTGCTGATACACTTTAGGAAACAAGCACGATGGTCCACCATATCTGATATATATGGGGCAGACTTGGTCAAAGTTAAAGAAGTGTACATCGGACCAGTACACAAGTTGTTTCACATAGCTGAAGAGATTCACATATAACCACAAGTTCTCAATGGTGCATTGCTCGGTTCACGATGCATCCTAGGGCTTTCTCCTTGGGGCTCTCTTTCCCTTGGTGATCGTCGAGCCGGGGCTCCAGGTGATCTCCCCTTCCTCTAGCTCCCCCTCCTTGTTCTCCTTCTCCCTGGATGCAGCAACAGCAGCGGCGGCAAGGGCCCGTAACCGCTTGAACCTGAGAATGAGCCTCTTGCGTGGCGGCAGGAGCTCCTCCCTGATATTCTCCATGTCGTCGTACACTTTGGCCTTGGCCTTGCTGACACCGTGCTCGCTACGGTGCACCCCGCACCTGGCACACATGTACTTTCTCCACTTGAAGGGGTACTTGGCCTGCTTGAACTCGGTGCAGACACGCTCGCCCTTCTCTCTTGCGGAGATCTTACTCTTGTTGGCGCTGCGCTCACCCTCATCTTCTGCAGAGAGCTTGCACTTGTCAGTGCTGTGCTCGCACTTATCGCCTGCAAACAACTTGCTCTTGTCGGTGTCGTGCTCGCCCCCATCTCGTGCGGAGTGCTTGCTCTTGCAGGCTATCTGTTCGCCCTCATCTCCTGCGGAGAGCTTGCTCTTGCCAGCTATGTGCTCGCCCTCATCTCCTGCGGAGAGCTTGCTCTTACCTGTGATGTGGTCCCCCTCATCTCCTGCAGAGACCTTGCTCTTGGAGGCCCTGTGCTCATCACGGAGCAGCCCGCACCTTGCGCACATGTACCTTCTCCACTTGAAGGGGTACTTGGCCTGCTTGAACTCTGTGCAGATGCGGTGGCCCTCACCTCCTGCGGAGAGCTTGCTCCGGCGGATCACGACGAGGAGCGGCTTGCCACTGCTTGTCGACATCCTCTCACTCTGTACTCTCTAGATCTAGTCCACACTCTTACTAAATATCTTTCGAGTCTTACAGATCTGATGTTGATGATGATTGTGATCGATCTCCTGACCAAGGTACACGGATTTATAGGGGGCAATTTTTAGGATGCAAATTAATATCGCAGTACAGATTGGCATCGCCAAAGCAAGCGGAAAAGTAATTTCGGCGTGCATGGGGCAGCACGGTGCCATGAGAACCGTAACGCCTGCGTGTGCGCGAGTGTCTTGTGCAAGCGCTTGGCGTCCACTGCTAGTGCCAAAGCAGCACGCCCAGCCCATTGTTTCTTGTGGTGCTGGTGGTTGTTTCATATATGCATCCAACAACCAAAGGCACAGCTGATTGCTTTTGCGAGGCTGGCGGTTGTGGTGCATTTCGTCTCTCTAGCTAGAACCTCTCTTGCTGACGCTATGGTGAGTCGGAGAAGTGCCTTTATTTCTTAAAGCTAGATAGAAAAGGGAATGAGTCTATTTATCTCTGCATCAGGTTTTACAACACATAGCTCACCAGAATTCAGAGGCTGCAGCCCGACCACCCCCCCCACGACTCGGTGACTCCAATCAGCGTTGGCTCCCCCATCTACGATTTCGGATTCGGCGGCTATGGGATCGCTCAGCTTCAGGCCAGGGAGAGATCCCTGCTCGGCTCGCCGGTGCTGGCAGCGACGGCGCCCGCGGGTGTCGTTTTCCTCCATGGAGGCGCTGCCAAGGCCTTCTTCAGCTGCGCCCCTCTTCGAGCTCAGGGGAAACCCTTGGTCCGGGTCTCCCGAACCAGATAGTGACGGAGCCTTCTTGAAGGCACTATCTTGCTTGCTCGCGGTGTCCCCGGTCTTGGCTCGGATGATGTCGGAGTTCTCGTTGGTTTGGTAGTGCCGCTCTTGGCTCGGGTTTGGTTGGTTTAGCTGTGATGTTTTCTTGTGTTTGGGCTGAGCATCCCTTGTCTCTCTGCTCCGGGCACCATGTTCACGCCTGCATCCGTTTGTGTCATGTGTTGTACCCCCTGTACTCATTCTTCTTCTTCTATCAATGAAATGATACGCAAGCTTTGCCTATTCGCGAAAAGAATTCAGAGGCTGCAAACAAGAGACCTGAACCAGATTCAGAAGTGAAGAGCAGAATGTAAATTTGACGGCCAGTGACTAGCATAGTTATATATATTCATAAAAAGGTATAGGAAAAAGAAACAAGCATATGGCCATGCTTATATAATACTCCACACTATAGCTGGCGAACATTTAGAGTATGCCTAAAAGACCCATACCGTGGAAACATGTACCGTGTGAAAGTCGTAAGATTAAACTGTTGAGGACCACGGCAGTGATCTTTTTTCTAGTAATAATTAATGGCTGTGGTTATCTGATATGTTGTAACGCTAGCCTGTATATAGCAGGCTGGCATGTTGCTCAGTACGAACAATGTGCGTAGTAAATCGTTAAGGCTGCACAGAGGGTCAAGATTTGACTTTACTCATAGCAGTTTGGAAACTAATGCATAACATATATTTTTCTTGTATTTTCATACCTATATATATGATCTTGTAGTCTCTCTTCACTAAATTGAAACCTGCAAGTCTTTTGCGTTTCCCGTTATTTAAGTAGATTACCTCTACATGTCTACCAACTTTTAATAGCCATTGCATTTGTCTTGTCTGAAGATGGCCGTGATGCATGATTTTTTGATTCTGATTGCTGAGCCAATGAATGGATTAAAATGTGGCTTCCAAGTTGCATCATGCATTTGTCAGTTTGCTTCAATGTGTTGTAGGGGCCATTTACTTTCTGAACAGAAGTACTACAACAGTCATTGCTACCAAGTAGGAAAGTAAAAAGACAAAAAGGGAAGGTGAAGACATTGAACAAGACAAGAAAACCACATAAATAAAAGAAACAATGGCTACTTAGAAATGGGCTATCAAGGAAATTTTAGTTGGGTTGTGTTTTCTTTGCCCACCGTTCAACTTCTGGAGCCAAATTTCGAGCAGTGTGTCATCCGGGGATTGGTGACGTCAATTTTTTTGGGGTTTTTGGTGACCTGAAAACTTATGTTCAGTTTCCTATGCTATTTGGTGTAAAACGAATTTGTCTGAAACTGTTGTTGCTGATACACTTAAGGAAACAAGCACGATGGTCCACCCCATCTGATGTATGGGGTACACTTGGTCAAATTTAAAGAAGTGTACCCCCTGGGACCGTTCGAACTTGAGAATGAGTCTCTTACGCGGCAGCAGGTGCTCCCCCCTGATATTCTCCGTGCCATTGTCAGATTTGGTCTTGGCGTACACCGTGCTCACGGCGGAGCACCCCGCACCTGATGACACACATGTACTTTCTCCACTTTAAGGGGATACTTAGCCTGCATGAACTCGGCGCAGATGTGCTCGCCCTCAACTCATGTGGAGAGCTTGCTCTTGTTGGAGCCGTGCTCGCCCTCATTTCCCGTGGAGGGCTTGCTCTTATCGGTGTTTTCTTACCAATCCCCCCCTGATAGCTATAGGTCTTAGTTTCAGATATACTGGAAAAAAAGTTATATTACATAGCAACTTGGATGCTACAAAAGAGTCCTCTAGGAGCAAAAGATGGCAGTATCCTCTGTCACAGCCTTGATAAATTTTCTTAGTTTGGCCTGGCATCAATGGCTATAACAGCGCACTGGTAACTGGCTGAATCGTAAGCAACATGAAACGAACTATTTAGATAAATAACAGTGGATAGTAGCTCATCCATCGGCTGTAGAAAAAGAGTTTTTTTGTTGGTCACATGTAGCACATGCCTTCCACATAACAACTAAAATTGGTAGACTCCTGGATGAACAACCAACTTCTTGGAGACTGAACTCTGGTAGAGTGCTGGATGTGTAGCCCAGATATTTAATCCAGGAAATCGTCCTACAGAAAATACAACTATATAAGAACCTTGAGCTGATGACAAGGGCTACTTACTTTGCTAATCACATATGGAGTTAATGGTACTGGAACCATACCCTAAGTATGTCAGATTGAGTTTCTTACCTAGACTGATCACTCTATCAAGGAACTACATACAACATCATAGTTCAGTCCAAGTTTTTTTTCTTTAGTTTGGGCAGATTTGATGACATGCATGGCTGGACACCATAGGCCTGAAACCAATGGCATTAGCACGATTATAGCAACACTCTGGTGGTTGTCTGAACTGTGAACAACCAGCTGCTAGGATCATAGCTATATTTCTGATCGATCTCCTGGTCATGATACACGAACTTATAAGGGGCAATCAAAAGCTCTGTGTTATTTTTAGGATGCAAATAAATAAGAGAACGTAGTACAGATTGGCATAGCCAATGCAAGCAGAAAGTAATGAGAGCGCATGGGGCGGCATGGCGCCATGAGAACCGTAAACACCTGTGTGTCCGAGTGTCATGTGCAAATGCTTGGCGTCCACCCCCTCTGCTAGAGCAACACGCTCGTTGTTTCTTGCGGTGATGGTGATTGTTTCATATATGCACCCAACAACCGAAGGCACGCGCTTCCTGCCGCAGTTGATTGCATTTGTGAGTTGATGGTGGCGGTTGTGGTGCATTTCGTCTCTCTAGCTAGAACCTCTCTTGCTGACACTGGTGAGTCGGAGAAGTGTTTTTGTTTCTTAAAGTTATCAGAAAAGGGAATGATTATATTAATCTCTGCATCAGGTTTCACAACACAAAGAATGTTAGATTTCAGAGGCTGCAAACTGTTGGAACCGCCAGTCTCTCGCCGTGCTCCTCCTCGCTCTCTCTGTTGCCGTGGCTCAGACTGAGGAAGAAGAAGACCGGAGGAGGAAGAGAGACACGGGGACACGATGGTTTTTCCCGGCGCAACAACGCCAATTTTTCCCGAGCTCGTACTCGTCACCACAGGCTACAACACACGGGTGCGGAGGGGTTTATATCCACGTCCATCGGTGCACCACACCGCGCCCCCGACGCATCCCCCTTGTGCACTGCCCCACGTCCCCACGCTCCCGGCCCGCGCTCCCGCCGCACATGCATGCGATCCACGCGACCAGGTCCAGCGCCTCGACGCGGTCTACCCCGCGCCCGTTGCGCCAACAGACAACACACACACGCCACACCTGCATGGACACACCCATGCAGCTCCCGCACGCACGCACGCAACGCCTACCCCGCGGACCCGGCTCACCCGACGCGTCCAGCTCGCTCCCATACACGAGTTGGCCGAGTCCGGTGCGCCACCGTGGCTTATTCACCCTACATTTCACCTCCCTAAGCCGCGACTCAGAGCAGGCCGCCGTCCTCGACGTCACCGTCGACCACCAGCGCACGCTCCCTGGCCGGCTCCTTCCTGAGCTGCGGGCACTCCCGCTTAAAGTGGCCGCGCTCGCCGCACTTATAGCAGCGCCCGCGCCGGTTGCCGCCGAAGCCCGATGCGTTGCTGCGTACGTCGTCGTCTTTCCGCGCACCTCCCTGCTGCCGATCCCGAGCACGCCACTGCGCCGCCGTGTACAGCAGTTGCCCGTCCGTGCGCTCACCGCCCGCCTGCCCGCGCCGACACAGCCGTTCGTCAAACGCCTTCAGGCACCCCAGTGCGTCGTCGAACAGCAGCATCTCCAGGTTGCAGAACTGCTCCATCCCGGCGACCGCCACCTACAGGCGATCGGGGACACAGTCCAGCAGCTTTTTGACCATTGTTTCGTCGCTCCAAGCTCCGCAAAGCGCGCCGCCATGCTGCTGATCTTCCCCGCGAACGCGTCCAGCGACTCGTCGCTCGCCATGCGCAGGAGATCAAACTCCCCCCGAAGCGTGCCGAGCCGCGCCGCGCGCACGCGGTCCGCACCCACAAACCTGGCCTTCAAGCTCATCCACACCTCGGCCGCCGTCTTCTTCGTCGCCACCTGCAGTAGCAGGTCCTCGGTGAGTGCACCGAGCAGGTAGGCGCGCACGGGCTTGTCCTTCTTCGCGATGACGGCCGCCCCCGCGTCCTCCGGCACCACCACCGCCTCCCACAGCCCGGATGCATCAATATTCGCCTCCACCTTGATCGACCATGCCGTGTAGTTGTCGCCGGTGAGCAGCGGCACCGACTGCGGTAGCGATCCGCCCGCTCCGCCGGCGTACGGGACGATCGACATCGCCGGCGCGCCCTGAGCTTCACGTGGCTCTGATACCAAATGTTGGAACCGCCAGTCTCTTGCCGCGCTCCTCCTCGCTCTCTCTGTTGTCGTGGCTCAGACTGAGGAAGAAGAAGACCGGAGGAGGAAGAGAGACACGGGGACACGGTGGTTTTTCCCGGCGCAACAACGCCAATTTTTCCCGAGCTCGTACTCGTCACCACAGGCTACAACACACGGGTGCGGAGGGGTTTATATCCACGTCCATCGACGCACCACACCGCGCCCCCGACACGCCCCCTCGCGCACTCCCCCACGTCCCCGTGCTCCCGCCGCGCACGCACGCGATCCGTGCGACCAGGTCCAGCGCCTCGACGCGGTCTACCCCGCGCCTGTTGCGCCAACAGACAACACACACACACACACACCACACCTGCATGGACACGCCCATGCAGCTCCCGCACGCACGCACGCACGCAACGCCTACCCCGCGGACCTAGTGCACCCGACGTGTCCAGCTCGCGCCCATACACGAGCTGATCGAGTCCAGTGCACCACCGCGGCTTATTCACCCTACACAAACAAGAGACATGAACCAGATTCAGAAGGGAGGACAGAATGTAAGTTTGAGGCCAGTGACTAGTATAGTTATATATTCGGTAAAAAGTTAGGAAAATGAGACAATCATGGCCACGCTTATCTAACACACTGCTCTCGTAGTAAATGTTATGGCCGACCAGAGGGTCAAGATTTGACTCTACTCATAGCAGTTCATACTCCCTCCATTCCAATATAGTTGACGTATTGAGAAATTTAGGACAGACTAAGGAGGTGACTGGAATCTCCTTTCTACCCTTGGTTATGCTGCTAGTATAGCACATGATGCTAGAGTCGTGGAGGAGGGGCACTACAGGGAAAAAATAGGGAAAATGTGTGCCAGTGGCTCACAACATCAAGTATTTGGAGAAAAAGGCTAGCAGGCTAGGACGTCAATTAAATTGGAACGGAGCTAGTAGTAGTTTGCAAATTAATGCATAAAAAAATATTTCCTTGTATTTTTGTGCTATACGATCTTGTACTCTCTTTTCACTAAATTGAAACCTGTGAGGATTTTTGTGTTTCCAATTATCTCAGCAGATTAGTTCTACATGTGTTCCAACTTTTACTAGCCATGCATTGTATTTGTCTTGTCCAAAGATGGTCATGAGGCATGATTTTGGATGCTGCTTGCTGAGCTGATGAATGGATTAAAATGTGGCTTCCAAGTTGCATCATACATTTGTCAGTTTGCTTCGATTTGTTGTAGGAGCCATTTACTTTCTGAACGGAAGTACTACAACAGTCATTGCTACCAAGTAGGAAAGTAAAAGACCGAGAGGAACGGTATCTTCACTGTTCGGTCCGCCTACCGCCTAGCCATGGACGATCGCGAGTGCCCATTGGCTTCCGCCACGAGCAGGGCACGGGATGGTCGTCACGCCATCTGGAAGATCATATGGGGGTGCCCTGCTCCCCCAAAGGTACGCATCTTCGCCTGGAGAATCGTCACCAACTCACTTGCTACCTGGGCCAATAAATTTTCACGACATCTCGAGCTTACTGACATATGTCGCCTTTGTGCTATGGAACGTGAGGATGATTTCCATGCGCTCTGTAGGTGCCCCTTGGCAAGGGAGCTCTGGCACGTCATGGCTTTGGATTGGAACATTCCAAGGTGGAGTCCGTCCACAATACAGGCCCAGAGTGGGTCTTCTCATTGTTTGATCCCTTGGATGATACGATGAGACTGGTGGTGTAAGTGCATCTAGTGCCACCCCTAGTTGGTTTTAGAGTATTGATGACAAATTTGGTTGAGGGACTAATGCGTTTGTGAGAATTGCAGGATAACGCAGGTAGTGTCCCTCATTGATTCGGTTTACCTACCGGAGATGACCCCTAAAAATGTATGAAGACATTGACGACAATGATGGTATGTGAAGATATTCATATTGAAGACTATGACATGAGAAGACATTGAGTGAAGACTATGGAGCGCGAAGACTGTGTCGTTTCGTTGTTTCCTTTTTTCTTCTTTGTTGAGTCATAGGAACCACCGTACTGTTAAGTGGGGTCCAAGTGAACAAAGTCAGAATGACTGAAGTGATGCTCAACCCAAATCCTATGTCTTCGAGCGAAGACAATGAGAGCAAATCTTATCCAGAGCTGGATGAGTCAGCTTTGCTTGTAGCCCAAGTAAAGTTGCCGTGTGTGTTTGAAATCTGACCGTTGGAACACGTGTCAGTTCCTTAGTGACCTAGGGTCATTTCGGACATATCAGGTCGGGTTGCCTAGTGGCTATAAATAGCCCACCCCCTACACCATAAATTGGTGGCTGCTCAGAGTTAGTGCACGGCTTTTGTCGTTTGAGAGCAACCCACCTCGAAGCCTTTGAGAGAGAGAAATCCTTGCAAGGACAAAGCCCAAACACCCAGAGCCAAAGAGTGTTAGGCATCACTGAAGTCTTTCTGTCTGCGTGACTTGAAGACTTATTACACTTGTGGACTGTGAATCCTCCAGCCGGTTAGACGTCGCGTTCTGAGCATCCAAGAGTCATTGTGGATCGCCGGTGAACGAAGTCTGTGAAGGTTCGGAAGTCTACCTTGAAGACTTACCAGAGTGATTGGGCGAGGACTGTGTGTCCTTAGCTCAAGGGGAATAAGGTGAAGACGCGGTCTTCTGAGTTGAATCTCAGCCTCCGTAACCAGACGTACAGTTGTCACAGCAACTGGAACTGGTCCAACAAATCCTGTGTCTTCAACAAGTGACTGGTTCTATCCTCTCCCTTCCTTTACTTAGAGTTTGTCTTCGTGAAGTCATTGCCTATTTGTCGTACCTGTTTGACTTCATTGTTTGACTACTATCGTTGGTTGGTTTCATACTATCTTCCATCCTGATCCTTACTACTAAGTTGTTATTAGTCTTTGTACTTTCACATTACTGCATACTTGACTATGGTTTGCTTGTTGTAGTTTATCTTCCGCTGCATATCAATTAGGTCATTTCTATTGTTTGTCTTCGAAACTTCCACGTTTTGAAGACTTTCATAAAATCGCCTATTTACCCCCTCTAGTCGATAACTAGCACTTTCAATTGGTATCGAGAAAGGTACTCCCTTGTTACGTGTGATTCGGTTTAACCACCGGAGTTTTAGCTATGTCGACTGCAGGGATAATCAAAGTCTCCGCTGCTTGCCCCGTGTTCGATGGAACTGAATATCCCTACTGGAAGAATAAGATGCGCATGCATCTTGAAGCCATTGATGTCGACCTTTGGTATGTCGTCAAGAACGGCGTTCCCAAAACTGGTGAAGGTGTCACCCCTGTGATGTCAAGAAGTTCATTCAACTGGACTCTACTGCAAAGAACATCATCTGTGGTCATCTGACCAAAGGACAGTATGGCCGTGTGAGTGCTCTGGAAACGTTGAAGCTAGTCTGGGACTGGCTATCCAAGGTCAACGAAGGCGTCTCAACCCAGAGAGATCAAAGGATCAGTGTTCTTCGCAACCTCTTCAACCGCTTGAAGAGAAACGACAATGAAAATGTCCAGCTCACGTTTGATCGCCTCACCGACATCACAAATGAGCTTCGTGCTCTCGGCGCCACTGAGGTACCAAGCATGAAATCGTCAAGACACTACTGAGATCACTTGTCAGCTCCTTTGACACCCTTGCCCTCATGATACAAGAACGCCTACGACTTCAAGACACTCGATCCGTCTGATATACTTGAGAGGCTCAACACACATGAGTTCCAGCTTTATGAGAAAAGAGATATCTATGGTCCCAACTATGGCCGAACTCGCGCTTTGAAGGCAAAAGTTGTTTCCTCATCTGAAGAAGAATCTGACTACGATTCGATGATCCTGAAGACATTGGAAAGGAACTTGCTATGCTTGTGAAGAAGTTCCGAAGTTCACTAAGAAGAAGGGCTTGAGAAAGTCTTCACGATCTAGCTCAAGAAATGATGAAGCTTCCACTCATGACTACAAGAAGAGAACATGTCACAAGTGCAAGAAACCTGGACACTATATCTCTGAGTGTCCACAGTGGGACAATGAGAATAAGAAGAAGAGCAAGGAATATGATTCTGATGACAACAAGAAGAAGAAATCTTCAAAGTCTTCTTCCAAGTCCTCATCAAAGTCTTCATCTCATAAGAAGAGCTCATCTGGCAAGGCTCGTGCTTTTGTTGGCAAGGAAATGGATTCAGAGGAGGAGTCTGCTTCTGAGGAGGCGGAGGTGGAGTCTGAAGAGGAGTCCGACCCTGGCGTTGCAAGTCTGGCTCTAGCCACGACCTATGTTGCCAAGTCCATCTTCAACATCAAGAAAATGACTTCCACACCAACGCTGAAGGCGATGACAAGGACGACCCTGCTCCCACCTCTCGCTTCATGGCACGTGGTGCCAAGGTAAAATCACGTGATGCTTACTTTCAAAGATCAAGTGAAGATGACTCGATGGTGAATCCAAGCCCAGCTACAAAACACTTGCTAAAATTGCAATCGAACAACAAAAAGCGATGGAACATACTCAAAAACTGTTAGACAAAAGCGATGACCTGTTGGACGCGGAAATGACACGTTCACAGTCCTTAGTTGAAGACATAAAAACTTCATGCTAAGTACCAAGAACTTGAAGGTCGTCATGAAACGCTCTCAACCACTCATGAAAAGCTCTCCTATGATTATCTTCAAGGAAGCAAGAGCTTGAGAAATTGAGAGCGGCTCATGAAGATCTTCAAAAGAGAATGAGTCACTTCAGCTCAACAGATCAGTCCCGCTTTCGGGATGGATTTGAACCACCTTGTCTAAAATACCTTGAGCGTGATAACGCTACTTCTGTTGCTGAATGTTCTACTGCTGCTACTGTTGCAATATCTTCAACTGATGATGTGGTAACTAACCCCTCTGCGGAGGATACCACTACTATTGCTGATGAAAATGCTAGGTTGAAGACATTGCTTGAAACAGGGATGTACAAAAGTCTGAAAGGACATCAGACACTTTGCGATGTCCTCAAAAAGCAGATTCTGAACCAAAACCCAAGGAAAGAGGGTGTTGGGTTCGAGAGGAAAATGAATGTTGATGGTTCCTCGAAGCCCGAAAGCAGTATCCCAAAACCACATGGGTTGCTGCAAAGGGACCTTCAGTGGATCCATCCACCTTATCTGGCTTTACCTGTGCTAATCCTATTATCGTTGATGAATCCCTTGATGCAAACTATAAGCTGTTCAAGAATCAGAATGGTGAAGTGTTTGCCAGGTATATTGGTACTAACTGCAGGAATGGACCACCTATGAAGAAGATCTGGGTTCCCAAAAGTTGTCTTGAGAATCTTCTAGTGAATGTGATCATAACACCACAGGATGAAGACAAACCCCTGCACCTAAGGCGTCATATGGTCCAAAGGCTTCATACAGACAGAGGACTCACCTGAGTCACCCTAACGCCAATGTTTTGTAGGGAAACCGTACTCAAACTTATGAATATGAGCGTGTGTCTTCAAACCGCTATGTTCATAGAACAAAGAACTTTTCTGCTTATTCATATGAGTATCATTCATCTCCTGCAAGGCTATTTGCGAGGGCTCCAAAGCTGAAATTCTCAGATGCTGCACTTAGACTCATTGCTTCTAAGCCACCCCTGAAGATGTGGGTGGTTAAGAAGAATTAACTTTCTTTTGCAGGAAGGGTCTCCACCAAAATCAAAGGCGTCTGATGCTATTGCCGGGGACCTAAAACATCTTTTAGGGCGCAAGATCAAATGCCCAAATGGTCTCACTATGTATTTTGTTCCTGAATTGTTTGCCAATCATCCTATCAGTCCTAATCTTGATCTGAGCTTTGATAATCCTCTTGCCCGTCAAATGTTTATGCTTCACAATAATCTTGGTGAAGCCTATCCCCTAACTGCATCTTGTAGGGTATGACACCTCATGCTTGAGAATGGATTATGGACAGCGGATGCACTAATCATATGACTGGTGATCAAGTCTTCTCATGGACTCAACCTTACGTCCATCGCATAAGAGTCACATCACATTTCTTGACACTTTGGTAAAAGCAAGGTATTGGGTCTAGGTAGAGTTGCAATCTCAAAGGATCAACACATGGATAAAGTGATGCTTGTTGAATCCCTTGGTTTCAACTTAATGTACCTCTCGATGCTTTGTGACTTGAACATGATTGTGCTATTCGGAAAATATCTTGCCTTGTACTAATGGAATCTGACAAGTCTCTAGTCCTTGAAGGGTATCGGAAAGATGATCTATACATGGTAGATTTCTCAGCAGGTCCACAGCTTGCCGTATGTCTTCTTGCAAAAGCTTCAGAATGCTGGCTCTGGCATCGGAGGCTGGGGCATGCTGGCATGAGGAACTTACACACACTCGCCAAGAAGAAGCATGTCATAGGCATCGAGGGTGTCAAGTTCAAGAAGGATCATTTGTGTGGTGCCTGCGAAGCTGGAAAGATGTCTAGGGCAAAGCACCCCTCGAAGACAATCATGACGACATCTCAACCCTTCGAGCTGTTGCACATGGACTTATTTGGCCCTACTCACTACTCTACCCTCACAACAACTGCTTGTCTCTATGGCTTCGTCATTGTTGATGACTACTCAAGATATACATGGGTGCACATAATTCTCTACAAGACTGAAGTGCAAGATGTCTTCAGACGCTTCGCCAATCGAGCCATGAACAATTATGGCGTCAAGATCAAGCTTATGTCGAAGTGACAACGGCACCGAGTTCAAGAACACCGGACTTGATCTTTATCTGGATACAATGGGAATCAATCATGAGTTCTCTGCTCCATACACACCTCAGCAAAATGGCATCGTGAGAGCGCAAGAACGTAACCCTCATTGACATGGCTCGAACAATGCTCGACGAGTACAAGACACCAAGAAAGTTACGGCTGAAGCTATTGATACAACATGTCACGTCATCAATCGTGTTTACATCCATAAGCTTCGAACAAAACATCCTATGAGCTCCTTCTTGGCAAGAAGCCAAATGTCGGCTACTTCACGAGATTTGGAGCTAGGTGCTTTGGATCAAGGATCCCCATCACAAGTCAAAATTTGCACCTAAAGCTCACGAAGGCTTCATGCTCGGTTTCGGAAAGGACTCGCACTCTTACAGAGTCTTCAACCTCTATCTCTACAAAATCGTCGAAACTGTGGACGTGCGATTTGATGAAACCAATGGTTCACAAAGAGAGCTCCTACCAAGTACACTAGATGAAGCTCCGCCCAGCGAATCTATCAAGCTGATGGGAACTGGTGAAATCATGCCTTCTGAAGCACAGCCTGAAGAGGAACTTATCATTTCTGCACCTAACCAACCTGAAGACAATGCTCAAACTGAAGACAATCCTCCAAATGATGACAATGATCAGCAAGAGCAAGGTCTTCGTCCAGTTCATCCTCGAGTTGCAAATGAAGTACAAATTGAGAAGATAATTGATAACATCAATGCACCTGGTCCACTTACTCGCTCAAGAGCAACACAGTTAGCAAATTTTTGTGGGCACTTTTCTTTTGTGTCAATATCAGAACCCAAGAAAGTAGCTGAAGCCTTTATGGAACCTGAATGGATACAAGCTATGCAAGAAGAACTTCAACAGTTCAAGCTGAACAATGTTTGGGAACTTGTCAAGCGTCCTGACCCTCGCAAGCATAACATTATTGGCACAAAATGGATATATCGAAACAAGCAAGATGAGCATGGTCAAGTCGTCAGAAACAAATCACGTCTTGTGGCTCAAGGATATACTCAAGTTGAAGGAATTGACTTCGATGAAACATTTGCTCCTGTGGCTAGGCTTGAAGCTATTCGCATACTCCTAGCCTATGCTAACCACCACAACATCTTGCTATATCAATTGGATGTGAAGAGTGCATTTCTCAACGGCAGGATTGAAGAAGAAGTATACGTCGCTCAACCACCTGGCTTTGGAGATCCAAAACATCCAGATATGGTGTACAAGCTAAACAAAGCAATCAGATGGCCTCAAACAAGCTCCTCGCGCTTGGTATGATACGATCAAAGACTTCACGAAGAGCAAAGGCTTCAAACCTGGATCCCTCGATCCCACACTCTTCACGAAGACATATGATGGTGAACTGTTTGTGTGCCAAATATATGTGGATGGCATTATCTTCGGCTGCACCAACCAGAAGTATTGTGATGAGTTTGGATACATGATGCAAGTGCAATATCAGATGTCCATGATGGGTGAGCTGAAGTTCTTCCTTGGTCTTCAAATTCGTCAGCAAAGGAATGGCATCTTCATATCTCAAGAAAAATACCTCAAAGATTGTCTGAAGAAGTTTGGAATGCAAGATTGCAAAGGTTACACGACGCGAATGCCAGCCAAACACCATCTGAGTCCCGACGACAATGGTAAAGAATTTGATCAAAAGGTATACCGCTCCATGATTGGTTCCTTACTTTACCTATGTGCATCTAGGCCAGATATTATGCTTAGTGTTTGCATGTGTGCTTGATTCCAAGCGGCACCAAAGGTATCGCATCACTTAGCTGTGAAGCGAATTCTTCGATATTTGGCTCACACTCCAACACTCGGATTATGGTATCCAAAGGGCTTAGAATTTGATCTGGTTGGATTCTCGGATGCTGATTATGCTGGTGACAAGGTGGATCACAAGTCTACATCAGGCACATGTCACTTTCTGGCACGGTCGCTTGTCTGTTGGTCTTCAAAGAAGCAGAACTGTGTATCACTCTCAACTGCTGAATCTGAATACATTGCTGCTGGATCTTGCTGCGCTCAGCTTCTATGGATGAAGCAAACTTTCAAATACTATGGCATCAATCTGAAACAAGTACCTCTCTTCTGCGACAACGAAAGCGCCATCAAGATTGCCAACAATCCAGTCCAGCACTCGAAGACAAAGCACATTGAAATTCGTCATCACTTTCTCGTAGATCATGTCATGAAGAGAGATATTGACATCATTCACGTCAACACCGGAAGAGCAATGGCGGATATCTTCACAAAGCCCTTGGATGAGAAAAGGTTTTGCAAGTTACGGTGTGAGCTAAATTCTTGGAATCCTCAAATGTCCTGTGATCAGGCACACATCCTAACACTTATGCATGCTGATGACTTAGATGTGCAACACACGAAGTAAAGTATATCTTCAATCAATGAAGACTTACATTCTGAGTGTGAATACATTAACGTGGAATTTGACTTCGGAGCGCCACGATAATTGTGCGCCGTGTCTGGGTCTAATACTTCCTATACGGTGGGTAATGCCACCACCAAATTTCTCTGTTTGAAGTGTTTCACTCATGGCGTTATTTTTGCTATGTCTTCGCATTTGGTTTGTCTTCAAATTTCAACTTATCTTCATGATTTTCTTCACTATGATGATTTGATTGCTTTCTGATATATATACTAGTGTTACATCCTCTACAAAGCATTCACTTATAGCTATGTCTTCCTAGTTGAATCTTTTGAACTAAGTGAATGTGATCGGACCCTAATCTCTCTATGCTTTCTATCTCAAACTCTATTTGTCCAAATCATATGCATTCTATTGAAATCGTCGAATGTCTTCTCTGCGTCCTTGTCACCGAAGACACGAGACAAACAATAAGTCTGTTTTAAATGATTCATCCTTATTGTTTGAAATCCGGAGAAGCGGAACGACCATCCGACAAACTGGCGGCGTGGGAACGTGGGACAACTCTGAGTATGTTGCATGCTTGCCACGTGCCCCTCAGATGTGAACCGCCAAGGGCACCTGAGTAATTGCGCTGTGCCGCATACTTCCTTATAAATACATGTCCCCTGCGGTAAAGAAAACCTTCTTCCACCTCTCCACCTCATCAAAACCCTAGCGCCACCGCTAGCTCTCGACGACGCCGGCGACGAAGCGCTTAGCTGCCGCGACTTCTCCGACGCCGTCCTCACGCCGGCCACGGACATCATCCTCTCCGCCGCCGCCGTAGGTGTCCTCCGTCGCCAAGTTAGGGCACGGTGGATCGAACTTCTCGGTCTCCTACTCATCCCATCTAGTAGTTCTTCGTGTGGTAAATACAACTCTATTTTTACCATCTTTTTGATCCTCAAAGATTCATCCTATTTACCAAAATTGGTTTCTGCCTATACAATGTTAGATCTATTACAAGCATCTCATACTGCCTAGTATATTCACTTAAGCTTCATATCTAGTTAGATTCCTCACTTGTACTTATTCACGGATTCGTACAAATCTGGAACCAACTCTCAACATATAAGTGAATGTCTTCGCATCATGAGGTCAATGTCTTCAAACTGATTTATCTTCAAAATCTTCTGAGAATGCGTATGACCTCTTCCCCTTCCCTCGCATCTCTAATGTTGTCACAAGTACATGTCCGTGGGAGAATCCCTTTGTTCTCATAGTCTGCATTCGTTTGCAGAATTCTTACAACATCACATTAACTCTCCCGAAGCCAGTTCCTGTTTGTCCAGCAAGCGAAAGCCTTTGAAGCCTTTGAACGTGTTGAAGCCATTCAATTTGAAGTTCATGGCTGCAGAGAAATCAGTAAGGAAGGGTGGCAGACAACATCGTGGGGGAACATCAAGAGATTTGCCTGATGATCTCTCAGAGCTTTACAAGACAGATCCTGAAGAGAATTATAATCAGCGCAAGACATGAATCCAATGGATTCGACGATATTGGGCTGAACAATGGTTCAAATACAAGTTCGTGACCCAAGAATACGTTGAGAAGAATGCTATCAAAAGTCCTTGGGGTGATATTCTCTTTCGAGGCCTTCCACCCAAGAACAGAGCTGAAGCTATTGCATAGGGTTTCTATCCTTGTATGGTCCGTGGACCTCAGCCTGAAAATGTCGACCCATCGTCATTGCTCTGGTGTCGTGATGATAATCTCTTCAAGCGCAACTTCCAGTACGCCAAGGCATCGGCCAAGGAAAACAAGAAGTCATTGGGATTAGACTTCAATCCTGGTCCCTCTGCTCCCCGTGCTGGCGGCTCACGTGATGCAGAACCCAATGTCATCGGTCCTTTCTACAACCTTGATGGCCTCATCACTCACATCTCAGTCCAAGGTGCCAAAGTGGATCATACTGATGATGATATCGACATCGATGAAGCCCCAACTCCTACTCGAGCCGCAGAAGCCAAAGAAGGCTAAGGCTTCAAGATCATTGCTCCTCCAAAGCGCTTCACGCGTGCGAATCCACCGCCATCGCACCTCCACGAAGGCGATTAATGCGATGCGAAGATCTATCACGTATCTCCAAGAAGATGGAGAAGAAAAAGAAAATCGTCAAACATTCTGATCAGACATTGAATCCTGCTGCCATTCTGCGAGAAGAGCACATTGATCTATCCAGCGATGAAGATCTTGCAGATGATGCTCTTGAGCAACTGATCAAGAGCAAGGAAGAAGCAGAGATCTTCAATGATTTGCCTCTCTTTGATGTGGCAATCATCCATAACTTCATTAATGAGTGGTTTGACACCCCAAATCTCAGCTTTGAAGATCTGCAATGTCCCATTGGCCTCAGCGTCTCCTTCAATGGCGCCATTGCTTCTGAGCTAGCTCTTGCTCAGCGCCTCGTTGAACTGAAGCACAAGATCGACTATGAGAAAGCTCAGTTCAAGAAGCATGTGGTAGAGCTCAGCATGCAAGATGTCAAAAACTTCAAGATCATGTTGCACAAGCTCAAAGAAGCCTTTCTCAAGAAGCGCGAAGAAGCTAAAGGCTCTCGTGAGCGCATGAAGAGTCTGGCTGACAAGTGTGTGCAAGCCTACAATGAGGGTGAGAAGCGCAAGGCTCTTGGTCGTCCTGGCATTGACCCCAGAATGGCTGCAAAGAAGAAGAAGCAATCAACTGACCAATCTGCACCTTCAAGGCAGGAAGAACCTCGCATAGTCTTCCCAAAGCAGCATGGTGGCTCGAAGCCAAAGGTCAGTCAACCGCTTGGCCCAGAAGAAGACGAGGACTGCCGAGGCTGAAGCCAGAAAAAGGAAAAATCCTGAAGCCTCTGATGTTGCTCCCTCCAAGAAGAAGCGCAAAACCAAGAAGAATCGGGCTGCTCCCACAGAGCCCTTAGTTGTTGAACCTATCTCAATGGTTCGCCCTGCATCTGAACACCAAGAACGACGAATGATAGTTCATGAGCCTGCTTCCACAGAGGCTCATGAAGCTGAAGACATTCCAGCAGTTGATCCCACCGCTGCTGAAGACATTGGTCACAATGACAATGTTGAAGATGATGTAGTTCTTCCTCAGATCGAACACAACTTGGTATCATCACCTGTTCTCACGAACAACGAACTCATCAGCATTGGTCGTCCTCTGACGCCAATTGCTCAGGATGCATCATGGGCTGATCACCCACAACAACAAGACTCCCCGAGCACTCCCCAACAACAACAAGTCACACCACACATGCAAGAAGAAGAGGCTGACTTTGAGGCCCAGCCAACTCCATCTCCAAAGGCGTCGCCAGCATTTCGCAGGCTTCACAAAGGACCAAGGCCTCAAGTCCCTCTTTCGAGCGTTCCAGAAGGAGAAGTGCACTACCAATCTGTTGCACGTCAAGTGTTTCCAGAAGCCACTCCGACTGTGAATGACTCCGTGTCTGAAGCCAAAGCTGCTGAAGACAATCCGGCTGCATCAGCTGTTGACAACCAAGAAGAAGAACGTGTCCCTACTCCCCCCATTACTGAAGAAGCTGTTCCTGAAGTGAACGTGCCAGTGCCCGACCCTCTAGCTCATCAAGTGGAGGTTGAAAATCTTGAGGCTGCCACCACCAACACAAATGAAGCCAACGACGTAGTCATGGCTGAAGCCAATGATGCAACTGCTCCTGAAGCATCTGTTGTGCAGCCTGACGCCTCTGTTGTTGCCACTGCTCATGTTTCGCCACCAAGGCCCCATACAATTGAGCAAGCATACAACCATGGTCAGCTGATCACTGTCAAATGGCCCGTTCTGGTCCCTCCGCCTAATGCCTCTGGTCCTCCGTTTGATTATCATGTTGAGCATAGGCCTGGTCCGTAAACCAAAGCCAAGACTGCCAAGGTTCCAGTCTTGCCACCTCTCTGAGGTCCTTCAATGCAAATGGCTTCAAAGCCCACAACACCTTCTTTGTGAGCAAAGAACCCCTACTCACGGCCAAGAATATCATCAGATCGTTTCTGGAGCTATCAGCAGCGAAGCTATTACTCCTGCATTCTGTATGATCAAGGGCGCATTTTCCCTCATATGCGCCTCGACACTGAAGCCATTGCTGGACTGCCATGCTTAGAAGAAGCACTTGACTGCTTTCGTGATGCAGGTCTGCTCAGCTTTGTGACAGACAAAGAACATTGGAATGAGGAACTTTTGCTTCAATTCTATGCTACACTCCACATTCGCGGCTACTACAGGGATACAAAGACATGGGTTCTCGAGTGGATGACAGAAATGTTCATCATGAAGCCAAAGCTCTTGACGTCATTGAGCTTACAGGCCTACCCACTCCCGGAGAGCTGTTCGAACCTGATTGTAAAATCCACCGCAATGCACTTTAGAGCATCTTCCATAAGCCGAGCCCAACATGAGCGGATGTTGAGCATGATGAAGCCTTTGCCACCGACGCTGAATACCCAAAAGAGTTCTTTGTTGATGACCTTGAGTATCTGCCTCGCACAATATATCACATCATCAGGCGAACTCTATGGCCTATCAAAGGGCATTCATCAGCTGCAAAACTTGAAGGAGCCATGAAGCACTACTAGGGAAAAGCCTATACACAGAATCTTAGCAGCAGCGCGGGTCAAAAAGGAGCGCTGCTGCTAATTAGTAGTAGCGAGTGTGCGGGAAACTCGCTGCTGATAAGTTTTAGCGATGGCGCGCTCTGTGTAAACCGCTGCTACAAATATCCACCGGCGGTGTTCACCGAGCTCCATTTAGCGATGGCGCCGTTGCCCGAACAGCGCTCTTTCACGGATATAGTAGCAGCGGCGCTTTCTTTGGGATCGCTGCTGCTACATTTAAAATTGGCAATTTTTTTGTCATGTTAGCGATGGCGCTGTTGCCCAAAGCGCTGCTGCTAATTCTTTAGCAGCAGCGCGTTTCTTCCCCCGCGCTACTGCTAACCCGCACCAACCCACCACCTTTCCCCACCCGTGCCTCCCCTCCCCCTCCTCTCTTCCCTTCCCCCTACCTCCCCCACATGCTCCCACTCTCACTCTTCTTCTTCCTCAATACTTCTCCCCCATTACCCTTTCTCTTCTATCCACCGTTCTCTCTCTTCATTACTCCTACCTAAGTACACCACCTCCAATAATGCATCTCCTTTCTCTTTTCCTTTCCCTCCACTAGTTGAAGTTGTCTCCTCCCAAATTAGCTAGCTAGGTAGATGTAGCATTTAGTTAAGTGACCTATTTGCCCCTAACTAGATCTATCTTTGTCAACAAGAGCTTTGTGCACTTTTGATCACCCTACAACATCATCTCCACTGTGTTCTCGATCTCGATCGAGGTGATGAAAAATTTCATGCTTTTGCAAAATGAAAATATGTTTATGTGTGTGTGATATGTTTGTGGAAATTGTGTGTGTGGCACGCCAAATTGTGCTTTTGAGTTGCCTATGTTTTGCCGAAATGTCGATTTATTTCCGTTTCGGCGAATTCCGGGCAAACTCTAGATCCATATATGTCCTATTTTTAGGGAATGTCATGCCAAATTTTTGTATGACTTTGATGCATGCATGCATTTTTATAATCAATTTGTTTATTATTACCGTGCAGAGTTGACGATGGTAAGTGGAACGATGGTGGACAGGTGGTTGCGGTCGGCCGTGCAGGACATGAAAGAAAATAACCGGACAGGGGTTTTATGTCCGTGTCGAAAATGCAAAGGAATAGTTTGGCTCGACCCCCATGACGATGGTCGTGTCGGCGCACCTGCTCATGACTGGTTCCATGGATGGCTATCTGCGGTGGATAATTGAAGATGAGGATGACGATGTTGAGGATGCCGACGGGCGAGCAATGATGACACGGGCAAGACGAAGAGATGATCGATAATGGCAGCGGGGAAGAGGCCGGACATGGCGGCGGAGAAAGGGCCGGACATGGCGGAGGAGAAGGGGCCAGACATGGCGGCGGAGAGAACGACATGGACTCCACGCAGCAGAGTTAAATCGGTACTAAGTTCAATCGTCTGGGACCCTCATGTTCAAGCATTGCTTCGCAAGGAGGCAATCTTGAGAGAGCTGCTTCTAGAGAGGAGGCTAAGCTGGAGCAACCGGTGGTAGACTCGAACACTCCATTGTATGATGGTTGCAATCCTGAGGTGACCCTATTGAGTTTCACGCTCCAACTCCACGAAGGCGAAGGCTAAAAACAAATGGACCGACACTAGCCTCGATGAGCATCTCAAGTACCTAAAGGATGTTCTTCGCGCGGGTAATCTATGTCCTACTAGTGTTGATGAGGCCAAGAAGATCGTGTGCCCTCTTGATCTGCCACACGTTAGATACCATGCATGCATCAACGATTGCATAATTTATCAGAAGGAGCACGCTGAAAAAACAAGCTGTCCGGTGTGCAATGCTTCTCGATACAAGAAGGCTGGGAAGAAATGTCCCCAGAAAGTTGTATGGTACTTACCGATCACTCCCCATCTCCAGAGGTATTTTGTAGATCCCAAGGAAGCAAAGCTAATGCGCCGCACGCCGGAGAGGAAGAAACCCAACGATGGAGATGATCCGAAGCTGAGACACGTGAAGGATGGAAGCCAGTGGAGAGCGTTGAACAGCTTCTATCGGTATTTTGAATGTGATGCAAGGAACATCGTGCTCGGCGCGTGTACCGATGGCATGAATCCGTTTGGCAACTAGAACACCAACCATAGCACATGGCCCGTGTTTGTATGGATGTACAACCTCCCCCCTGGTTGTGCATGAAATCAAGTACATTCACATGAGCATGCTTATTCAAGGGCCAAAACAACCAGGAAATAATATTAATTTGTATCTGGGGCTACTTCAAGAGGAGTTAGACACGTTATGGAAAACACCGGCCAAGACATGGGATGCCAGCAAAGGTGAGTATTTCAACATGAGAGCCGCGCTGATCACGACAATGCAGGACTATCTCGATTCTGAGATATGTGGCGGGCCAGGTGTGCCATGGATATTATGCGGATGCACGCGGTGCATGGATGATATGACGTCTCAGCAGCTAATGTCAAGGAAAGATGGCGGGTCTGGGAAAATCGTGTACATGGGGCATCGAAGATGGCTTGAACAGGACGACCCGTGGAGAAACCGTGGAGATCTATTCAATGGTCACGCTGAGCATCGAGGACCTCCACGTAAGCGGAGTGGTGCCGAAATCGATGAGCTGTTGAAAAAGCTGGAAGGAGTGCCCAGCGCCAGAAAGACGATGAGAAAGGCGCCGAGCCACTGCCGAAGGTATGGAAGACGAGGTCTGTGTTCGGGACTTGGAGTACTTGGCACAAACTCGATACACCTCATTGCCTTGATCAAATGCATATCTGTAAGAATGTCCTTGAGAGCTTGCTCGCAACACTGATGAACATGCCGGATAAGACCAAGGATGGGCCGAAGGCAAGAAAAGACTTGCAAGATTTGAAAATTAGGGAAGATCTGCACATGCCGCCCCATAAAATGTCAGACGAGACAGAGACGGAGACAGAGGCACGGGAGAAGAAGGGCAAGAAAATAAAGAAAGAGGATTATTGCCCCCCTTCTTGCTTCACCTTAAGTCAGGCTGAGATCAATGCCTTCTTTAAGTGCCTTAACGGAGTCAAAGTTAGTTCCGATTCTTTGTGGCAAGATAAGCAGATATCTAGACACGGACAAGAAAAGGTTCGGCGGGATGAAGTCTCATGACTGTCATGTGATGATGACGCATATACTACCTGTTGCCCTTAGAGGGATAATGGACAAGCACGTCCGTGACACGCTTATTGGTCCCTGCAACTTTTTCGACGTCATCTCTCAAAAGTCGATCGGTGTGAAGCAGCTCCAAAGGCTACAGGAAGAGATCGTTGTGATCTTGAATGAGCTTGAGATGTACTTCCGCCCACGTTCTTTGACGTGATGGTGCATCCTGTGTCCATATTGTGGATGACATAATAGACACGGGGCCCATTCCTGCACAACATGATGCCATTTGAGAGGATGAATGGAATCATCAAAGGATTCGTTCAGAACATGTCCCGTCCGGATGGAAGCATCGTCTGAGCTATTTGGCACAAGAGTGCATCTCTTTCTGTGAGAATTTTCTATATGGCGCAGACCAGCCGCCTGGTGTTAGTGTTGGTTTGCCCGTTAACAAGCACGATGGGAGGCTCGAAGGAGATGGTCACCGCAACGGTCGCAAGGAACTGCACGTGGCATACTCAGATCGACGCAACGACTTTTACAGAGCAAACTTGGTAGTGCTACAACACCTAGACGAGGTAGATCCTTTCGTGGCACTACACAAAGAAATTATCGCAAAGAAGTATCGTGACCGGGGGGGTATGCAGGACGGACGCCAAAGTTACTAGAGAGCACAACTCCACTTTCCTGCATTGGTTCAAAGAGCATATTATTGCTAATCCTCCGGAAGAGGGCTCTAAGAACGGATTGCTCATATACGCCTTAGCACAAGCCCCTCGCCCAACCTTGTAACCTATCAGGCATATGATATCAACGGATACACGTTCTACACGGAGGCCAAAGATATGGACAGTGATGATCAGAACTCAGGGGTGACGATGGAATGCATGACCGACAGCGAAAACGGCGCAACTGAACGATTTTATGGAAGGGTCGAGGAGATCTGGGAGCTTGACTACTCTGGACTGCACAACACGACGATGTTCCGTGTCAGATGGGCTAAGAATGTCAAAAGAGAAAGCCGGATTTTCACTACCATGACTATACCCGACGCCAAGAGCGCTACCGTGAACGCTATCGCAAAAAATGAGCCATGGGTACACGCTAAGCACGTGACACAATGCTTCTTCATAACTGACCAGCAATCCCAGCCGTGTTGTCACGAGGAGAGGCAAAAGGAACATCATTGGAATGGATGGAGTCGCCAACGAGGAAGACTATGATCAAGACGGCAACCCAATGAGGGAAGATGACAATGATGATGAAGTATACGTCAAAGAAGAATCAATACTACATTACCTAAGAAAAATCATACTCCATGGAAAAGGCAAAGTCACAATGAGGGGCTCAATTATTCTTCGACGAACAAGAAGGGAAAGAAGCTGACTCAAAAACAAAAACGTCAGCAGTGAGGAAACTTATGTTATCGGTGAAATGATGTAATATATATATATATATATATATATATATATATATATATGTTCCTATTTTGTATACACACTTAGCCATTATTATGCATGGGTCCAATGATGTGTAATATATATGTTCCTATTTTGCGTACATATTTAACCGTCAAATGATGCAATATATATCGCCTCCCTTCGCTCACTGCCTCGAAATAAAAGTGGGATAAAATAAAGGAAAAGGAAAACTGGCAGTAGCGAAGGAAGTAGCAGCGCGTTTTTCCTAAACCGCTACAAATACTGAAGTTAGTAGCAGCGCGTTTTGTCCAAATGCGCTACTGCTACGTCCACTTAACCCAAAATTCTCACCCGCCCTGCTTCATCCCGCATCCCCCCCCCAAATCCCCACTCTCCCCGTCAGCCTTTGCCAGCATGCCCGGCCCCGTGTGCTGCCCGACTCGGCGCCGGCGCTAGCCTCGACCCGGTGCTCGCCCGACCCGGCCCTCGCCCCGACCCGACCCGGCGCTCGCCCGACCCGGCCCTCGCCCGACCCCAGGCGCCCGGCCGCCTCGACCCGCCAGCGCTTCTCGCCCCGACCCGTCGGCCCTCGCCTCCCTCCTCTCCCCTCCCGGCCGTCGTCGGACCAGCCACCTCGCCCCTGCACCCTCTGTAAAGCCCCCCTCTCTCTCTGCTAGGGTTCTTCGGTTAATTTAATTACTTAGGTTTTAGTTAGGGCAGTATGTTAATTAGGTTATCTATTTAGTTATGAATTTAGCTAGGTTTCAAAATTTGAACTGGACATGTGATATGTGCAAATTTGAACTGGATATGTGATATGTGCATATATATGTCATGTTTTGGACATGTCATGTTTGGAAAATGATCCGAGTGGCCTATGTTACGCCGGAATGTTGATTCATTTCCGTTCCGGTGAATTTCAGGCGCTCGATATGTCCATTTTTTTAGCAAAGGTCATGCGAAATTTCCCGTGAATAAAGGCATGATTTTGTGCTACATAGTTGGCATATCGAGTCTTTGGCACATATATTTCTTTTATGTCATTTATCATTTATTCATACTTTTAGAAATAAATGAGAACACTTAATCATAGGAAACATGTCGAACAACGAAGAACTGGGCCTTTCCACCAAGATGCGCATTTAGATGGATTATGAGGGTGAACAAGAGTACCTCGACTATTTGACTGCTAAGCAAGGTTTGCAGGTCGGCCTCGATGATGGTACTGACGCCGACATCGACACCGATAGCGCCGGCACCGATGGCGGCACCGAGACCGGTGGGGAAGGTACCGGCACCGATGGCGGCACCGAGACCGGCGGGGAAGGTACCGGCCCCGATGCCGATATCGAAAAGAGGAAGCATAAGAAGCAGAGGATACGAAACCCTAACAAACTAGGGATTGGACGACTTGTGATCACAAAGATGGCACTTGGCAAGTTTGAGCCGTTAGAGCCGGAAGAACCTCGCAAGTGCTATGGGAACCAAGTAGGATGCATCCTACGGGAATGCGCGAGCATCAACGACGATGACTTAAGGAATAAAGAACATTTGACGCAGTTGCTCCTAACAAAGTTGCACAAGAGATTCAAGTTCCCCGACCGGGATGATAACATAGAACAACCGTAGGATGATCCGAAGATGAAAAAGATTAACAATCACGCCATGGGCATGTTCAGCAATGATTTGGCCTCCTGGAAAACGAGGGTGAAACGAGCTATTGAGGCTGATGAACCCCTGTCCAAGATTCTGAGGAAAATCCGACACTTACGGAAGAGGAGTTCGAAAAGTTCAAGGACACTTGCGCTACCGAGGCAGCCAAGGCTAAGGCTGCGAAATTCAAGAGCCTTCAGCAAAGGAACACGGGGAAGCATCGCCTCGGAAGCCGTGGCTACCTCGGGAAAAGGCCATATGGGATAAGGAGGACGCAGAACGTGAAGCCGCGGGTCTCCCAGACCCCTTCGCGAAGTTCACCAACCCCTTGGAGCATGACTTCATCAGGGCCCGCTACAAGTGGGACAGGGAGAAAAAGGTTTTTTACACGGACAAGATCACGAGGAAATTGATTAGACTACTGGAGAAGCAACACCAGCTTGCAGCCGAAAACCCTACTTCTCCGATGAGGCCCAAGTGGGACACCCCTCTCAACCGGGCCTTGAACGAACTTAAGGGAGTCCCTTTGGATCAGCGGCCGCAATATGGTCGTGTGCACGGTGCTGGAGACGGCGCCACGTGGAAGGTGTTTTACAACAAGGGCCCGGAGGCCAAGAAGCTGAAAACGAAGTTTAGTCAGGCGGACATCGACGCGAAGGTGAAGCTTGCGGTCGAGAAAAAAGCAGCTGAGGACGCAAAAGAAGCAGCCGAGGACGAATATGAGTTGCTACAAGGCGATCAATGCAGCCAGAATCGCTATGCGTAAATGATTTCGCTACTAACTTGGTTCCAGTTATCATCAATCGAGAAGGAAAATCAGACAAGACGGTACATGATTTCCCGATGCCTAGTTTCGTCGGGAGCAACTCCATGAACAACAACACCATCGCACCATCACTTGCTCACGCAACCGGGCCTCCTCTCGCAGCCGCTCCCGCTCATAGCAGCCCGTCCTCAGTCTCAGGCGTGCTAGGTGGGCCTTCGTCTTTGGCTAAGCTCGGCGCCGTCACGGTAATTACATGTCGCACCAACATATATATATATATATATATATATATATATATATATATATATATATAATATCTCTATTTTTGTTGCCTTTCGGTTGTTTTACGCCACGTATATATGTGTTTGCGGCGAAAGAAACCCGTGCACCATACTCTACTTGATCAAAGGCCGGAAGGTGGACGTGGGAAAGGGGATGATAATGGACCCCTCTCAACGACGTTCCACAACCAGCCGATCTCCCTGGGCACTTGTGGTTAGCTTGACCAGTGTGAAATCGGGCACGAGGATTTGCCTCCTCCAAGATAAAGCATGTGGGAGCGGACGGCGAGACCCGCCATGGATTGGAAGCTGCAAGAATTGGGTGCTGCTATGGCGAAGAATCTTATTCGTCTGCAGACGGCCGAGAGCTCACCAATAACTACCACACATCAACAAGCATGTGCGAAGACCACCACCCCGCCCACGCAATTACCAGCTCTGTAGTGCCGGGTGAGAGCGGCGGACGACATGATGAAGGGGTGCAGTAATCTTGGCTGATGTAATTTCTCCTGTAGAGAATGTAGAATGGATGATGAGACGGAGGTCGACCCTATGGATTACCTCAATACAAACGCATATGACTGTGACATAGATATGATGAGTCAACCATATGACGAATCGGGCTATCGCCTTGCTAATGAGGATATGGATGATATGCCCGGGCAGGGTCGTAGCAGGGATTGCAAAAAGTCTCTCTTCATGAAATCCTCACAGGACACGCCTGAAGATGCCGCCTCAACACAGGCTCAACTAGCCAGGCGTGAGGGTCGTACAGTATTTAGCCCGGGAACACTGGGGCAGGGGTTAAGGAAGGGTCTGGAAGGTGTGCCCAAGAAAAAGGAGAGGAAGATATCGGGTAAGATAGCTGCCTCCAAACAAGACAGAGCACATAGCAGCCAGACGATGCATTCTGAAGAGCGTGTACCCGTGAAAAGTGCGGTCATGTTCCATCTCACGGGCGAGCCGATGCTACTGTCGAAACCGCTGGAGGCACTATCAGGGGATCTCAGGAGACTACACGACCATGTGCTGTCGTCTGAGAAAAGCCTACTAGCCTCAAAGGATCTAGGATATCCGACATACGCGGCTTGTGTGCCTGAGGGGAAGTGCTACGTCGACACACAGCCCGCGGAGGTGTTCTTCTTGCGGTTTGACCATATCTTTGAGATGTTTCTAATAAGGCGGCTTGATTTTACTATCGTCCGCCTTTTTGCGCTACATATGAGCTTCGTCATGAAGAGCGGAGAAGTCTCGCAAATCTGTGTGGCGGATCCGTACTACATGCACGAGTCTTTCTTGAGTCTCGGCGACTTTTGAGCGTGAAAATGCTAGGGAGTACCTCCAAAACTTCATGGTACAGAATAAGGACCGGGAAATTGTCCTCGTGCCTTATCATCCAAAGTAAGTGAGTTCCGGACAACCCTTTTGTACATTTCAATCATTCCTTCTCTCTCATATGGGGAATAATTTGAGTTGTCTTTTCCTCAAGAGCAACAAAGCGCCCGTCCTTATCGTTCTTTACCCGCAAGTCTCCTACGCCGTGTATTTTGACCCTTCCGGAGACTACGAGAAAAAGACTACACCCACATAATGAATATTCTAGATGATGCTCTCCAAGGCTTCAGCTTTAGAGGTGGCCACGTGCAGATCAAGAAACAAAGGAACAAGAAGATGGGTTTCAGCGCATAAAACTAACTTGTCCTGCATCCATGTCCCAAAACCAAGCAAGAAGGATGGATTCTACATCGTCCATCTCATGATTCAGTTCAACACGGATCACCAAAAGCTTCGCATTAACAATGTAATGATGATCGTATCCACAAGTGGCTAGAATCTCATGGAGAAGCGGATTATAAACTTAGAGATGACTTCTTTCGCATCCAAAGCGACATTGCGACGATCATCATGAAAGAAGTCGCCGATGAGAAGGGATGTTCCATACGGCCCTATATCGCGAAATGACGTCCGAACTTCGCATAGGCATGCAACGTCTAGACCTCACGCCGTTCAAGAAGCTAGGGTTCGTCCTCGATGATATGGAAGGATGGAACTTCTAGTGATTTATGATGCCGATGATGGTGATATGTGTCGGTTGAACTTGTATACTTCTTGTAGCGATGAAACTTTGTGATGTCCACAGTCCATGTGCCGAACTTGCGTAACACTACTTTGTTAGTTTGCGTATCTCTAGTTAATTAATTTGCGTACTGTATGTTGCATCTAGTTTCTAACCCTTTCTTTTTCGGTGTTGCTCTAGTATATTTTGTTGCATATATATGATTGTACATCCTCTTCATGAACATGCATCTCTAACAGGTACCTAGTTTCTTGATGGCGAGATGGAATTGCTATGTCGTGTACAAAGGGAAGGTTCGGGGTGTACAACGAGTGGCATGAGTGTCGTGCGCAAGTGAATGGGTTCACTAGGCGCCAGCCATAAAACTTCAAAGGCAGACAAGAAGGAGAAGCTAGTTACTTGAGGTTCACGCTAGCGCGAGAGAGGACTCGTAACATCGCCACCTCATGTCTTGCATAGTTCCGCTCTCACTCATAGTGATAGCACTTCTTGCGTATACCTTTGTTTAGATGGATGACGTTGTTGTAGTTGCAAGTATTCGAGACTTGCATGTATCACTATTTTCGAGATGATGACAAGATATCACTTTGTGTTGGATGATGATTATGATGAGACTATTTGTATGTACATGCTATGATTACATTTGTGGTCTCATGAGACATTTGTATGTGTATCATGATGACATTTCTATGTGCTAAAGATTCTTCAATAAAGCCTGTTCAAATACAAAACAAATATGCCAAAAATAACAAAAAACCTACTTAAATTAGCGATGGCGAGTGTACAAAAGTTAGCAGCAGCGCCGTGATAGCGATGGCGTCAAGGTAAAGCGCCGCTAGAGATACTAGCAATGGCGAGCTTCCGCAAACAGCGCTGACTACACTTGTGTAGCAAGATGGCGCCCGGTGAGCACGCTGCCATCGCTACATGTTAGTCAGAGCGCCTTATTAGTAGCGCCTATTCCCGCGTTACTGATACATCTAAAACTCGCGCTGCTGCTAGCCTTTTCCCTAGTAGTGAAGACATTGGTCTTGTACATCCTCAATGGCATCAGCTTCAATACACAAGAATTCTTCATCCGGCAATTGGCTGCGTCTGGTTCTGAACTTTTTGGCCTGAAATTCTATGCTCCATGGGTCAGGCGCCTCATCAAGCTACACTCTGCTATCAACTATCAGCCCTCTGCTCGCAATCATCTGATCTTTCTACCAGAGGTTGATATGTCAGTTGAAGCCATATACCCTGAGCCTGCCAAGAAGCCTCTTTGTCTTCAAAATGCTGATCACCAAAGCTTCACTCAACACATGGAAGGATTCCAATCAGTAACTCGTGTCTATCCAATGTCTGGGATCACTCGTCTGCCTCACCGTGCGCAAACTGAAGCTACTGAGAGCACAATTGCCCAAAGGCCTAAGAAGCGCTCTCGCGCCCTAAATGACCGAGAACTTCTTGTGGCAATCGCATCGTAAACAAGACAAGCATCACTTCGGCTCAAGCGACAGATGCAAAGCCTCTTGGTGGACGTCAATCGCATTCGAAATCTTGCCACCAAGAATGCTTTTGTCACTCACGAGACCTGTCGGCAATCATGGAAGAGTTTGACGCTGCTCAGTGCTGAAGCAGATCTTCAAGACGATGGCTTCACTGAAAGATTCAAGTTTGACTCCACTCCTCCACGGAATGCTGTCCTACGTCGAACTCCATCCCTTGAAGACTCTGACTATTCTTCCTCCGCGCCAACTGTGAATGCCGAAGTGATCGATGATGAAGACGATGCTACTTCACTGCCCCCCTACTTCTGCATGCATCGACACTGCACCAAGTTCGTGTGCACCGCCAAACAACAACGACAACCCTGCTGCTTCACCTACTCCTCATGAGAATGAGTAGATGCTCTATGTCTTCAAACCTTTTTGGTCCTTACTGACAAAAGGGGGAGAAGCATATGAGTTTGATAGTCTTCAAGCGGGTTCATATGGGCGGTTGCTTTATACTTTTCATAGTGTTTACAACTCTCGCTTTTGATACATTTGGTTCTTTGAGTTGTAACACTTAAACTCGATGGTCGTCTGCTACTTATTTGCTTTTCTGTGATGCGATGATAAATTCCGCATGTGCGATGATAACTTCCGCACTTAGATCATTCTGCAGACGTCTATTTTTCATTATGCATGTCATTCTCTTAGTTATATCATTTCATGCATGATGAATTATCTTCATAAGTTGAAGAGGATCTCCACAAGTACAACCTGCCATGTGCATTTGCATTCCAAAAGCAAATTACTTATATGCACATCTTCAGGGGGAGCCTTTGCCACTTATGAAGACAATACCCTATCCTTTACAAGTTCACATACTTTATCACCGTTGAAAACTTCAACCAGTTTGTCATCAATCACCAAAAAGGGGGAGATTGTAAGTGCATCTAGTGCCACCCCTAGTTGGTTTTGGAGTATTGACGACAAATTTGGTTGAGGGGCTAATGCGTTTGTGAGAATTGCAGGATAACGCAGGTAGTGTCCCTCATTGATTCAGTTTACCTAACGGAGATGACCCCTAAAAATGTATGGAGACATTGACGACAATGGTGGTATGTGAAGATATTCATATTGAAGACTATGACATGAGAAGACATTGAGTGAAGACTATGGAGCGCGAAGACTGTATCGTTTCGTTGTTTCCTTTTTCTTCTTTGTTGAGTCATAGGAACCACCGTACTGTTAAGTGGGGTCCAAGTGAACAAAGTCAGAATGACTGAAGTGATGCTCAACCCAAATCCTATGTCTTCGAGCGAAGACAATGAGAGCAAATCTTATCCAGAGCTGGATGAGTCAGCTTTGCTTGTAGCCCAAGTAAAGTTGCCGTGTGTGTTTGAAATCGACCGTTGGAACACGTGTCGGGCCTCCTTAGTGACCCAGGGTCATTTTCGACATATCAGGTCGGGTTGCCTAGTGGCTATAAATAGCCCACCCCCTACACCATAAATTGGTGGCTGCTCGAGTTAGTGCACGGCTTTTGTCGCTTGAGAGCAACCCACCTCGAAGCCTTTGAGAGAGAGAAATCCTTGCGAGGACAAAGCCCAAACACCCGAGCCAAAGAGTGTTAGGCATCATCAAGTCTTTTCTGCTGCGTGACCTGAAGACTTATTACACTTGAGGACTGTGAATCCTCCACCCGGTTAGGCGTCGCGTTCTCGAGCATCCAAGAGTCATTGTGGATCGCCGGTGAATGAAGTCTCTGTGAAGGTTCGGAAGTCTACCTTGAAGACTTACCAGAGTGATTGGGCGAGGACCTGTGTGTCCTTAGCTCAAGGGGAATAAGGTGAAGACGCGGTATTCTCGAGTTGAATCTCAGCCTCCCTAACTGCACGCATACTTGTAACAAAGAATCGAACTAGTCCAACAAATCTGTGTCTTCAACAAGTGACTGGTTCTATCCTCTCCCTTCCTTTACTTAGAGTTTGTCTTCGTGAAGTCATTGCCTCTTTTGTCGCACTGTTTGACTTCATTGTTTGACTACTATCGTTGGTTGGTTTCATACTATCTTCCATCCTGATCCTTACTACTAAGTTGCTATTAGTCTTTGTACTTTCACATTACTGCATACTTGACTATGGTTTGCTTGTTGTAGTTTATCTTCCGCTGCGTATCAATTAGGTCATTTGTATTGTTTGTCTTCGAAACTTCCATGTTTTGAAGACTTTCATAAAAATCGCCTATTCACCCCCTCTAGTCGATAACTAGCACTTTCAGGTGGTGCTCATGACCATGTGGCGAATATAGCATGTCCGCAACGAGATCACACATGCCAAGCCGCCGCCCCCTGCCGAAGCTTCCAGGCGTTTTTTGCATGGGTACATCAACTCACTTTTGGGCATACAACAACAAGCCAAGGGCGATATAGAGAAGGGAAAGATGGTGGTTTTTACCTCACCATAATGCGCCCAAGTGCGCACGGAGGTCAAGGCGAGCGTGAGCTGGGCCCCCCTGTGCCGAGCTGGGCAAAGTTGAACAGACGGAGTTATATTGCGGCCACGCGAAGCGCGGCGGGCGGTGGTATGATCCTCCGAGATGATAGAGGCGAGATCATCTATAGCGCATGCAGGGAGCTCCGCACATGTGATAATGCCCTCGAGGCAGAGCTAGCGGCGTGTAGAGAAGGCCTAGAGTTGGCCTTATATCGGACGAACCTACCGATCATGGTCGAAATGGATAGTACGGAGGCGGTGACCATGCTTACAGGACGTCAGCAGGACAGATCAGCTCATCGTGCTCTAGTAGAGGAAATCCGCAGGATGGCAAGTCTCGCTACTAGGGAGATTTCTTTTATTCACTGTAGCCGCTCTCAACATTGTTAGTCATGAGTTGGCCGTCTATGGCCGTAGTACACCGCGTACGGCGGTATGGCTTGCTGCTGGTATGGACTTGGCTGCGGCTGAAAAGCCCCCGTGAGCTAAATGGAGATTTCTTTGGGCCAATAGCTCCTGTGCGACGTTTTTCATGTGAATTGGAAGGAGTGCGATGTAGTTCGAATGAATGGCTGTGATGCGACGTCTTCGAAGCCAACAATAGCTCCAATGCGACATGGCTCTTTTTAACCGTGAAATGAAAAACACGAGGGGTTAGCGATTTGAGTTATGACACGCGGGACCCACCAGTTACTCGCATGCGGGTGGGACCCACAACTTATCCACACAAGCATGCCCGTGCTCATCAGCATGCCCGACCTGAGCCACCCACGAGCCCGAGCCAGCCCGCCCCCTCCATTGCTTGCCCTGCCCCTTTCCTTTCTCACCTTCTTATTCCTCTGCTCCGGCAATGAAGCGCGCCGCCGGCGAGTGATGTCTAGCTAGACTTCGGCCACCCGCCAATCATGGACGCAGTACGGTCCACTGCCGTTGACAAGATGCCCCGATTGCCCACGCATGGAGCCTCTGAAGCGTTTGACTTGTGTGAGGGAAGAAAATGGCAACCGTGGGCGCGAGTTTGTGAAATGTTTGAGCAAGCCACAGCCGGGGCAGGTTAGATCTGTGTTCTTGACCAATCCTATGGTCTAGTTTCTCCCGATTTCTTTCTTTTTTCCTCGAATTAGGGCGGTGGATCTGGGTGGTGGATCTAGGATTCATGCGCCGCCGGCCCTTGTTTTCAGGATCTGAAGAAATGTGGGCATTTTGAGTGGCTCGATGACTATGTTGAAAGGTTGAAATTGGCAGGATCAACCCCAACCCAAGAGCTCAATTTTGGGGGGCGGCTTGCCGTGGAACAAGCCCCCAATTTGGCGGATAGAGCCGATCCGATGATGCACAATGCAGAACTGAAGTGTGAATTGAAGAAAATCGGCAAGCAACTAAAGCATCTGATCGATTTGAAGCAGTAAGCAAATATGATGGCTGGAGCATTTTATGGTTGTGTCATTGCTATGGGTTTATTTTACTTGATGTTCATCAATCGCTAGAATTTGTTAGAGTTTCAGTTAGTTAGTCAGCTAGTTTCGTGGGTGCCCAGATGGTTTGAGTTAGCCAGGGATCATTTGTTAGATGAATTTGAATTTATGTGAAGCAAAACTTGCTTGAATTATTGTAATGATATTCTCAGGGGCCCTATTCAGTGTTCATGCTCTGTTTCCTCTGTTTTTGTTCTTGAGTTAACAGAGTACACACCCAAATTCAGTTTCTAGTAAAGAAAAAACAAAACTGGGCTGCCGAATAGATGTTGGGCCATGAGAAAATGGGCCCTGAGAAAATAACCATGCCCAAATAGAGACCAGCCCACCCGCGTAAGGGCACCAACCCACCTCTAACTTCGGCAAATAAAATGTTACTTGTTTTTACTTTGGTCTTTTTCTTGCACTAAGTTTTGTCTATGGTTCATTTTTTGATGCACTAAAACTAATGCATGTCTACGGTTCCATGAACTAAATGAGTTGCATGCGGGCCCGTTGCATGCTTGCATGAAGTGCCCGAAGTAAATTAGTTTGCATTTCCTAGTTGCACCCATGTCCATAGTGTGTTTGCATGGGGCTCCTAGTTGCATGTCCATGGTTTGGCCAATATTTTGAAGATGGTGTGTGTGTGGTGAGGGCGCCCGTGTGGTGATTGGGGTGTAGAAACCCGGGCCCGTGGCAATCCATAGCAATACACGAATAACAAGCAAAAACAACCCATAGCAATCCACAAATAATAGCACGAAACACACACAATATATAGTAGCATAACGATTATATAGAAGCATAAAGATTGCAACCCATAGTTTCATCATAGCCTTACAACTCCATGATAGCCTTACAACTTAAAGTACTAATAAAACTTAATAATAGTAGCATAACGATTACAACTTAAAAAAACTAATACGATATATCTCGCTAGATAGATAGGGGGGCACCAAACGCGGGTTCTTCGGGTTCTTCTTCTCCTCCTCCTCCGGGGCCACCTCGCTCCTCCGGGCGCCGCCCTTCACTCCTCCCCTGTTGTTGATGGGGTATGGGAGCGTGTGCATAACGCCGTTGTTGGGGAAGATGCCGTTGAAGTCGGTGTAGATATTGTAGGTTGTGAAAGCTATGAACTCACAACCAACCCAATACGCTCGCCCGAGGAGATGGAAAGCATCGAAAGGGTTAGTGAACGTGGCGAGGAGCCCAACCACAATGCCGTTGTGGTTGACCTACTCAAGATGGTACATCCGAGGAGAGCCGCGGAGGAGGTGGCGGAAGCCGACCCCAAGGAAGAACTCCGTTAACTCCCTTGCGCCCCTCCACCTCGAGATCGCCCAAACCCTAAGGGTTCTCTCTACATACACTCCGTCCGGGTAGAGCCTTTCCGGCACGGTTGGGGGGAAGCGGTAGGTGGGGCCGGTGTACTGCATGGTGGCGGGGTGGCTCGAGGGCTTGATCGGGTTTGATGGAGAAGAAGGAAGAAGGAGGGCAGAGGAGGCGGATGGGGTGTGGATGAGGAGGGAGAGAAAGACGATAGTGCCCGACTTAAATAGCCCAAGTGCGACGTGGTTTCACCCCGTAGAATTAATGGGCGGGCGGCGTTTGGTGGCACCCCATGAAAGTGTGTAGACGAGCGTGGGAAACGGGCTGCGATCCTTCTGTGCCACCGATCGCGGGTCAAGGGGGACGGGCTCACGCACGCGTCTGTGCCGTCGTGGGTCAAGGGGACACACCTGCCCCGGGTTCTCTGCGTGTGCCGCCCGTGCATTCATGCCCTAGCCCATTAATTTGCACATCTTGCTAGGGCTTGGCTAGAGGGCAACGTTTGGTCGATGGGAGACGTGACAATAATGGATGCCTTCATTTTCCCATCTTGTAACGGGCAGCACACCGTTTGATCTGCATCGATACCCACATCGATACCCCATGCCAGTATTGCGTCCTCAAAGAGGAGCACGCCATGTATGTAAAGACGCCATGCAGCGTTAGATTTTTGGTTGTCTTCATCGGGCTGCTGCATTGTGGCCGGGTGCATGCTTTGATGCGACGATGCATTGGTTCTAATGGTAGGCATGCGACAGCTTACTGCGTCGATAGGGGTGGCGGAGCAGGGCTACGTCGAGGGCATGCATGCAACGCACGGGCGCTGTTCTACGGGTGGGCGTGCATGCTGCGGGTAGGCTCAGGCACACATGCAATGATGGAAAGGGCACTGCGTAGGCTTGGTCCATGCACCGCGTCAACTCTTGCCGTTGGATTCAAATGAATGGTCCTTGTCGGTGTACAAAAAGAGGGGTACACTTTTTGTACCCCTATAACTATGCACGGGCAGTCTGAGCCGTGGGCACCACCGCACTAAGCAAGGCAAGGGAGGTGAACCAAGGTAAGGCCAAAGCTCGAAAGGAGCGGAACGACGCCAAGACCAAGACCACAAGGAGCAAAGGGGACGAAGCGGACTCCCCCGGCAAGACCCTAGCCGGGAGGCGGTTTTAGCGAACCCGGCAAGATCTTTGCCATGGCAGCTCGTCCCACACCTACGGAGCGAATCACCCTTGAGTCCATTGCCCCCATGGGGCAAGGATTCGGGAGACATCCCCGTGGTGGCATGTAGATCTTTGTGAAGACATTCAAGATCAGATACACACTATAGAAGATTACGACCCTTGGCGGGATCCCAACCAAGGAGGACCACAAGGCCCCCAGCAAGAGCCTTGCCGGGGATGGCAGCAGGCGCCACGGGAAGACCCTTGCCGGGGCCCCGGCAAGACCCTTGCCGGGGCTACGGTGAGGCCCTCGCCAAGAACACCCGTAGGGCCATCATCAGGCCCACGCCAATTAAACCTCCACCACCGTTCGCATGCAGCTGCCGACCCAACCAGTTGGGCAGGAACCTGCGTGGCGGCAAGCGGATCTTCGTGGAGACCCACCATTGCGCCACCTCGATTTGCTGCACCTACATGGCACCGCTGGCACCGCTGGCCGTGGCACGCGTGTCGACACGAAAGGGAGCAGCGACGGACGAGACAGGGCCCTCCCCCGTCCCCGATAAAGCAAGGACACCTAAGCAAGGCGCATTAAAAGCGCCTTGTCATGTAATGCGAGGGATAAACTCGCATCACTGTACCCTTTCCACCTCCTGGGTGCCACTGTGGCGACCCCTTTCCCTATAAAAGGAGGCCCAAGGCGACCAGGAGGAGGATTCGCCTTTTTGGAGCTCCTCACACCCCATTACTTGTTCAAGAACACAGATAAACAAACCACCAAAGCAGGAGTAGGGTTTTACGCATCCTCGCGGCCCGAACCTGGATAAAGAAACCGTGTGCTATCTGTTTGATCCACTCTTCTCACGACCCCGCGCCCCGCAACCGTAGTAGGGATTCTTGTGATCCCATAGGTGTCGTTCCCACGCCGACATCTTTGGCGCGCCAGGTAGGGGGCGCAGTTGTGAGAATCGGCTCTAGCAGTTAGTTCGGCGCTTCTTCATCCTCATGGCGCCCAAGAAGAAGATGACGGTGGCGGTTGGCCCATCGGAAGTCGGACATCCCGTCCGGCAGCGAGCGGCAGCCAGTCGCAGAAAGGACCCGGGGCGCCGTTCACGAACACCAATACCGTCCCAGCAGCCGAAGCTTGGGAGGCGGCGATGTTCGTGCGCCTGGTAACGGGCCGCACGCCGCCAAATCCAAAGACGGAGCCAGGCCCTCCGCGGGTGGCGTGGGGCCTTCCAAGATCGCTGCCACCCCGCCCGAAGGCGACGCGAGGGCTTCCAAGACTCCCACGCCGGCGTCGACGGCGCGCTCCTCTCGAGTGGCGCGCGAGGAACGGCGTAATCACACCGAGGACCCCGGGCGTCGCCGCGGAAAGAGCCCCGAGCGCCACTCCCGGGATTTAGAAGACCTGCCCGCTCGCCGAGGCGCTGGTGAAGATAGCATGCAACCGCGGGGTCATGATAGAGCTCCTTCTGACATGGTCAGAAGTCGGCGCTGCCGCGATCCGTGCAGGTTTCGCTGCCACCAACGCCAGCAGAAGCCCTGGCGCGCGCGTAGTTGCTCCTCGATTTTCCTCCCACTACGGGGAAACTCGACGAATGGAGAGCCACTATACGAAGCCTTGTTGCGGTGGCCAACAAAGACGAACCGAGTCCAGTGGAGCCCCCGGGTCGATGCTCCAATGGAGTCCCACACACCAGTGGCGGGGGAGCCGGCGGCGCCACGACCACGGTGCACTCGCCTCCTCCTCGCCCTTTACCGCGGACGCCAGCCCGTCGCGATGTTACGGGCGACGAAATCTCCGTAGCATCGTCCGACCCGCGGGCCCACTGTGACCAGCGCCAAGTTCTTCGGGAACGAGAACATGAAGACGCTCGAACCACTATCGAGCATCGGCGCGGAGCACGCCACCAATCAGACAGGCGAGCAGGGCCTGCTGTGAGCCACCCGACACTGGGGAGCCCTGGAGGCCTACCTTACGAGATAGGCTGTCCGGCTTTTACCCATGAGCTGCGGCAGTTCCAGTGGCCCACTCACCGCACCTTCAAACCCGACGTGGGTGAAAAGTACAGCGGCAAGACCCACCCGTCCGAGTTCCTAAGCATCTACACCATCGCGATGCAAGCTGCCGGAGCCCGCGACGATAAGGTGCTTGCGAATTACTTTCCGTTGGCTCTTAAACCCAACGCCATGTCATGGTTGATGCATTTGCCGGTAGACTCTATTTCCTCCTGGTCGGATTTGTGCCATGAGTTCGTGGCGCCTTCTTTGGAGGCCACCAAGCCCATGGCCAAGCAAGTGACCTGCACGTCATTCTCCGTATGGGAGGCGAGAGTCTCCGCAAGTATATCTGAGGTTCAGCCGGTACAGTACAATATCCCTGATGTTCACCCTGCCGCCATCATCGCCGCTGCGTTCCATCGAACGCGTGCGTAACCGCAAGATGCGCGAAGAGCTGGCAATGAACAAGGTGAAAGATGTAGCAGAACTCTATGTTCTTGCTGACAGATGTGCCCGGGCTGAAGAGGGAAGGAAGTACCCCGGCGAAGATGCCGGCGTGGAAACCGACTCCTCAGATGAGGATATTGCCGCCCCGGTGAAGAAAGGCCAGCGCCACAACAGGAAGCGCAAAGGAAAAGCCGTGCTTGCCGTCGAGGGATCTGATGACGCCGACTCCACCAAGAAAACCAAGGCAGATGACCCCGGCAAGGAAGTTGCCGGATGTGTCGCCTGCCGGGCCTTGGCGGCTGCCGAGAAGCCAGGAAACTCCGACAAGCGATACTGCAAGATCCATCGCACCAAAGGCCATGCTCTCCAAGACTGCCAACAGGTTGAGCTCCTCGCTGAGAAGCAGAGGGCTGAGTATGAGAGGTGGGACAAGGAGAAGGGCCCAGACGGTGTTGTGGGGTCCGGCAAGAAGCGTGACGGCCAGGCGGGCCGTCGCGGCAAGGATAAGCAACAGGAGAGGCCCGACCGGGGCCGTGACAGTAAAGCCGTAAGACGCATTTATCACGAAGAGGATGAAGAATCCGGCGACCAAGAGTTTCAGAAAGCTACAGAGGCCATGTGCGTCGACGGTGGCGCCTCGCTGCATACTTCTCACCGCCGGCCTAAGCGATTGGTAGCGAGAGATTACAGCGGCGAGCCGTCGTTTGATGCCCAAAGGTCATTGAAGTGGTCCAGCACTCCTATCATTTTTGACACTGAGGATCACCCTGATAGCACTACTGCGGTCGGGTGCTTGCCATTGTTGGTTTCACCAACAATACGCAACCTCAAGGTGACGAAGATGCTAGTCGATGGCGGGGACGATCTGAACTTGATCTCGCCTGCCGTGATCGAGAAACTGCAGATTCCTGATGGAGACCTCGAAGAGATGGGCACGTTTCAGGGGGTCAACCCGGGAAGAAGCCAACCCAAGGGAAAGGTCACGCTGCCCGTGACTTTTGGAAGCGACCTGAACTACAGGACGAAGAGGATCGTGTTTGATGTTGCCAAGATCCCCTTGCCCTACAACGGAATCCTTGGCCGCCCAGCACTGGCCAAGTTCATGGCGGCGTCACACTACGCCTACAACAACCTGAAGATGCCAGGACCTGTGACGATCATCACCATCCCCTCCGATAAGAAAGATGCGCTGATTTGCGCTGACCAACTATACCGAAGCAGTTCGCAGCTGCCGCCACTAGAGCACTTGCTCCGCCACCGGGACCCCGGGAGGGAAGAAGAAGAAGAAGAAGACCGGTGAGACCTCGGACACCCACTCCGCAAGCGCACCTCTTGAGTGTAGCACCGCTGCCGAGGGCGTGCGGAGAGCTCCACCGGCGGAAACAAGAAGCCCAGGCCATACCGCCGGAAGCAAAAGGTTTCATCAATGAGGGCGGCACGGGAGGAGCTTTTACCATAAGCTCCACCCTTGACGACAAATAGGAAGACGCGCTCGTCACATTCCTGTGGGCGAATGTCGATGTGTTTGCATGGCAAGATTCCGACAACCCGGTGTTCCAACGGAGGTGATTGAGCACCAACTTCCTGACTGCCCTCATGCGCGGCCCGTCAAGCGAAAGGTCGAGAAAGCAAGCTTTGGAACGACAAGAGTTCATCACGTAAGAGATCCGGAACCGGAAGTAGCGGGTTTGGTAAGAGGAGTGCTCCATCCAACGTGGTTGGCCAATCCGATGCGTGGTGCGCAAGGCAAATGGGAAGTGGAGGCTGTGTATTGATTACACAGATATCAATAAGGCGTGCCCTAAAGACCCCTTCCCGTTGCGGCGCATCGACTGCATTGTTGACTCTACGGCCGGGTGTGATCTGTTGTCATTCCTCGACGCCTACTCCGGCTACCACCAGATCTTCATGAAAAGAGAAGACGAAGAAAACAACATTCATCACCCCATGTGGTACGTATTGTTTCATGCGGATGCCTTTCGGGTTGAAGAGTGCTGGTTCGATGTTTGCAAGGCGGTCCAGATTGGTTTTGAACCCCAGCTCCATAGAAATATGGAAGCTTATATGGATGACATAGTGGTCAAAACCAAGGACAGAGCAACCCTCATACCAGATTTGCAAGAAACATTTGCAAACCTGCGCAAGATCAATCTCAAGTGAACCACGAGAAGTGCCTCTTTGGCGTCCCCGGCCCAAGCTTCTCGGGTTCTTGGTGTCATAGCGTGGGATAGAGGTCAATCCGGACAAAATCAAAGCTATAGAGCAGATTGAAGCACCCAAGCGAATCAAGGATGTGCGTCGGCCTGCTGGTTGCGTCGCCGCCATGGGCAGGTTCATTTCAAATGCCTGAAGCGCCCTTCCCTTTTTCAAGATCTTGAAAAAGGCGGGCCCGATGGAGTGGACGCCAGAAGCCAAAGCAGCATTTTAAGGTTTGAAGAAGTATCTCTCCTCCGCGCCAATACTAGTTGCGCCTAGGCCACAGGAGCCGTTGCTACTATACCTGGCAGCAACGGACCAGGTGGTCAGCGCCGCACTAGTGGCGCAGAGAGAGGTTGATGACGAGGTTATGGCAGCGGCAGAGCCCGACACCACCAATGCAGAGACGACACAACCAGTTGAAGTGCCGCCGAAGAAGAAAACGATGCAGCACCCGGTCTACTTTGTTAGTTCCCTCCTGCAGGGGGCTAGATCAAGGTACTCCGGCGTGCAGAAACCGCTCTTCGGCCTTCTTATGGCCTCGAGGAAGCTGCGTCACTACTTCCAGGCACACGAGATCACTGTCGTCACTCGCTTCCCTCTGCAATGGATATTGCACAATCCAAATGCAACGGGAAGAATTGTGGAATGGGCACTGGAGCTGTCCAGCTTTGGCCTCAAGTTTGAAAGTACTTCGACGATTCAGAGCCGAGTCCTAGCGGAGTTCATTGCAGAATGGACCGCAACGCTGACGAAGAAGCCCAAGAGACTGCTCTCCCGGCAAGGAGGCAAGTTGTGATTGGATCATGTACTTTGAAGGAGCTTTCTCCTTACAAAGGCGCCGGGGCTGGCGTACTACTTGTCGCGCCCATCAAGAGCACCTCAAGTACGTGATCCGGATGCACTTCCCTGTGGAGGTGTCCACAAACAATACGGCCAGTACGAAGGGCTGCTTGCCGGTCTTAGGATCGCGGCGGACCTCGGAATCAAGAAACTCATCGTCAGGGGGGACTCGCAGCTCGTCATCAAGCAAGTCAACAAGGATTACCAGAGCCCGTTGATGAAGGCCTACGTCGATGAAGTGAGAAAGCAGGAAGAGCGTTTCGACGGTATACAGGCTGAACACGTTCCCCGAGCGAAGAATGATATCGCCGATTACCTGTCAAAACGCGCTGCCCTCAAGATACCTGTGGAACCAGGTACCTTTGTGCTTCAGCTAACTCAGCCATCCGTTGATCCATCAACAGAGCAGAATAAGAGGAGGAAATTAGGGCCCGACAAGTATTTCCCCGCCGAAGCTCCCGGAGCCGCCGCAAGGATGTTGCCGGGATCTTGAGCCCGCCACGGAGACGGCCCAGCTCCGGCGGAGCGTCAAGCTCTTGCCGTCGAGACAGCCGCTCCTATAGCGGAGGAAATGCCTTTAGTCCTCGTTGTCGAGCCCCAGGCTCCAGCGTGGGCACAACATACCGTCCGATTCCTCCAAACAGGGGAACTTCCTGAGGAGCAGGAAGAAGCGGAAAAAGTAGCCCGTCGCTCTACCATGTACCAGTTCATCGATGACGTCCTGTACAGAAAGAGGCCAAACGGTGTGAAATTGAAGTGTATCCCTCGAGAGGAAGGACTGGAGCTGTTGGCGGAGATACACGGAGGCATATGTGGATCCCACATTGGGTCAAGGGCCCTTGCCGGCAAGGCATTTCGGCAAGGCTTCTTCTGGCCCACCGCCCTCCAGGATGCGACGACACTAGTCACCAGGTGTGAAGCATGTCAGTTCCATTCAAAGAAGCTTCATCAGCCAGCTCAAGCCCTTCAAACCATTCCTCTCTCCTGGCCCTTCTCGGTCTGGGGGCTCGACATACTGGGCCCCTTCCCCCGCGCTGTCGGGGGCTTTGAGTACTTGTGCATTGAAATCGACAAGTTCACAAAGTGGCCGGAGGTGGAGGCAGTGAGGAAGGTCACAACTCAGTCAGCCGTCAAGTTCTTCAAGGAACTAGTGTGCCGCTTTTGGTGTACCCAACAGGTTATCACCAACAACGGCACACGCTTCACAAGCCGCACCTTCATGCAATATACTCAAGACCTCGGCAGAAAGTCTGCTTTCGCCTGCTGCTCACCCACGAAGCAATGGTCAAGCTGAGAGGGCAAATGCTGAAGTATCATGAGGCTTAAGGTCCAAGACCTTTGACGGGCTGCACAAGAGTGGAAGGCGCTGGATTGATGAGTTGCCGACGGTTCTTTGGTCGATCGGGGCGACGCCAAATCGAGCCACCGGCCGGACACCTTTGCCCTAGTATACGGGCGTAAGCAGTTCTCCCCACTGAACTCATATACGGGTCACCTCGAGTGCTCGCTTATGACGAGCTTGAGCAAGAGCAACAGCGGCAAGATGACGCAATGCTCCTTGAGGAAGACCGTCTTCGGGCGGCTGTGAGAGCAGCACGCTACCAACAAGCCTTGCGCTGCTACCATAGCCGCAAGGTTCATGCCCGAAGCCTTGAGGAAGGCGACCTTGTCCTTCGGCGCGTTCAATCGGCCAAGAATTCCAACAAGTTGTCGCCAAAGTGGGAAGGCCCTTATCGGGTAATACGAGTCACCGAACTGGCGCGATCCGCTGGAGACCGAAGATGCTGCCCGGTGAGTAACTCCTGGAACATTGAGCATCTTCGCAAGTTTTACTAGGAGGCGGCTTTCCGGGCCCCCCGGCAAGCCACCTTTTGTACAAGCATTGCCGATGATGCATGTAACCCTTTCTACAAAGCCAGGCGCATACCCTGAGCATAAATAAATGAAGCGCTAGCGCCCTAAGTTATAGCATGCATGCTAGGTCGAGTCTCATCCTTGGTTAGGGTTGATAGTGCTTAGCGGTGACTAACCCCTAGCTTAGAGGTCGAGTGTGCGTCTCTTTGCCGTCCTTTTGTCTTCTTTGATCTGCAGGACTCACAGATATCCTTGCCGGATCACTTGAGGACGAAAAAGAAAAGAGGGACAGACCGACATCTAGACCCCGGCAAGCCAGTATTGCCGGGGGCTGCAAGTGCAAAGATTCACCCACGGCAAACCAGAGTTGCCGGGGGCTACAACTTCAGATAAGTTCTTCATCCCTTATCATGCATTCCCTTATGGACTGAGGTATGTGAAACCTCATTTTTTCCCAAAGCTACCGTGCTCCCCTAAAACTCTAGGCCCTAGGGCTCGTTCACAGGGGCCACGTTTGAGTCGTAGTCGCGGCAGCAAAAGGATGAAACGAGGAGCCTGAACCCACCTCATCCCCTGCCTCCGCCAAAAGCGTGAGAAAGGTCGGCGAGGTGGGAAGGCGGCAGGGCCTGTTGCCGGGCAAGGAAATGTTTATCTTAGGGATATCAAGGATTTACTCCTTGTCGTGGGTTCTACCCACAAACAAATGACCCGGCAAGCATCCCTTTTTCACTAAAAACATTCCACTCGGGTACAGCCCATGGGGAATGAAAAACATGAATGATGGGATTACAAGTTTTAAATTCAACCAAGGCCCAGAGGCTTGCAAGCTAAAAAGAGATAAGGTGCCCGTAACCCCTTTCTTGTTCCTCTCCTCAGGAGGCAGGTCAAGGAGGCGAAAAGGGAAAAAGGGGCGCCTAGGCGAGCTACGAGTGGCAGGAGACACCAAGAGAACATCTCGGTGGCCGTCCGAAGGCTGGATGGTGATGGCGGCGCCGGAAGCAGAGCTCGAAGACGAGGCGGCAGGACGTCAGCACGCGTCGAAGGCATCGGTGCCCGCGTACTCCGATTTGACGGCCTTGCCGCCCACCCTCTTCCTCTTCCGCAGCCTCCCAACGCCAGCCGCCCAAGGAGACGACCCCGAGAAGTTCAGGAAGCCGGCGACACGGATGATGGGGTCGCCGGTGCCGCATGGAGCGGCGCCCGACACCAAGTCGGACCCGTCATCCTGCCGCCTGCTACCCTCGTCGTCGCTGCCGCTGTCCTCCTCGGCACTCCCGCCCGAGGAGGAGTCTTCGCTATTAGAAGAGCTCTCCACGCAGCACCTTGCCCGAGTCCCGAAGCACCCGAAGACCTTGACGGAGAGGAGGCCGCTGTCGTGGTTCTAAGTCTGACAGTAGAATGGGGGGTAGGTATGGAGAGGCAAGATCCTAGCTATGGAGTAGTTGTATACGCAAGGGATTTACGAGTTTAGGCCCTTCTCGGAGGAAGTAACAGCCCTACGTCTCGGAGCCCAGAGGCAGTCGACTGGATTATATGCGTATGTGTTCTGAGGGTGCGAACCCTTCTACCTATGGAGGTGGGTGGCTTATATAGAGTGCCAGACCCCAGCCAGCCCATGTAGTAGAGGGTTTAAGGTGCGTTAAAGCTAGGCGTTCTTGGTAACGCCTTACATAAAGTGTCATTAAGGTCATAAAGACTATTTAACTACTGCACCGTTTGGACACCGAGTGGCTCTTGGATTCTTGGTGGTCGAGTGGGTCTTCATAGTCGAAAGTGTCTTTGAATCTGTCGAGTGGAAACCTACCAGGTCGACTGGAAGGCTGCTTCTCTTGTGAATGTCCTTGTGGAGGGTACCTTTGGGCAGGTCTATGACCCTACCCCAGGTACATGACTTCATCATTAGCCCCCGAATGGATCGAGGTTTGAGTGAGGAAGGAGTTGATAATCTTTCCGACCCGTTCTTCGTGTTGTGAGTGCGTCTTACTCTGGATCAACGACCTTTTAGTGACGGCATCAACTTCTCTTTCAGTCGCCTTGATCCATTCTTCACGATTATCGAGTGAACTTTGTGAACCTGAGGATTTCCGAGCGACGGATCTGAGGAAATCTGTTATCTGACGAGTTGCTCTGCGGTTAGCAGATTTCTCGGGATCCGAATTTTGGGGAGCGCGAAGCGAGAAAACCGCGGCTTTTCGGATGGGATAAGACGATGGCGCCTCGATCCTCGCGCCGCCTTTTTCGCCACGTATCGTGCAGCGCTGTTGCGGGATCGTGGACGGATTGCACAGGCCTACCGTCAGCCACTCGGAGCGACCCCATATAAGGCGTTGGACCGGCATTTTGAGCAGTGCATCCTCGCACTTCTCCACTCTCCGCCTCCAAAACTTTCTCGCCACGCTCTCCGCCTGTCCAGCCCAAGCTTCGGTACTTTTCGCTTGGCGACCATGGTGAAGGACAAGATGCCGCCACAGAACGGGTGAAGAAGACGGCGAAGGCCAAGGGAGAGCGCCCAGTCGGGCGGTTCCTCTTCATGTCCAAGCTGCCGCAGGCTGGGTCCAAGGAGGCTGGATCCGTTGACCATCACCGAGAAAGATCTCACCGATCTGGCCAACGAAGGACTGATCCCCATGGGCAGCGAGGCTTCCGGCACGCAGTGGCAACCGCAGCTGAAGAGGGTGAGTGCGTCCTCCTGGCCACCCACGTAGATAGGGGGTTTTCTTTGCCGCCAAATCCTTTTTTCCGGGGGTTTCTGAACTTTTTTGGAGCGCAACTCCACCATTTCACTCCAAACTCCATTGTGTATCTTGCTGCTTTCGTTTCGCTCTGCGAGAATTTCTTGGGTTGTCGACCGCATTGGGGTCTTTTCAAGCACATATTCACCTGTCGCTCCCAGACGGTGAAGAAAACGAGCCCGAATGACGAGAGGACCCAAGTAATCCAAATGTGTGGGGGACTCGGGGTCCAGATGAGGGGGAAGAGGGCCTTTCCAGCTATGACTCTCCCCGACTCGGTTAGAGGGTGGCAGTCGACCTGGTTTTATCGCCAAGACCAGCCGACGCCGGGCAGTCGACCGGCTCCCTCCTTTCTCCATGAGTCGAGTGAACAAGCCATCTTCCTGAAGGTGTTACCAGAGGAGAAGGCCCAAGTAAAGCTGGCGATGGAGCGTGTAGTCCAGCTTATTCGCGATGGGGTGACCGGCATGGATCTCCTGGAGGTTTTTCTCCGACGGCGTATTCAGCCACTCCAATACCGAGGTCATCCTATGTGGATGTACTCTTGTCATGCCCAATATGCGACCCTATCCAAAAGGAACTCGACGGTCCCACCAAGGATAGACCCGCATATTGAAACGCTTTTGCAAGGTGGATATCATTACATCAACATTACATAATACATAGGGATACAACCAAGACATATAATGTCGCATGAATACAACAATACAACATACAAGATCAACATCCGACTACGGATGAAACATAAAATGTAAACTCAAACGACATCCACCACCTGCTAGCCCAGGCCGACACGGAACCTATCCCCTGATCAAGAAGAAGCGTAAGAAGAACTCCAAAACAAGCAAACATCGCTCTCATGTCATGATCATCGCAAACCTTTACACTGGCAATCGGTGGTGTAGTAATCAGAGCCACGAGGACTCAGAATCCCATTACCATGGGTATCAAGACTAGCAAAGCTTAAAGGGAAAGGAAGGGGTAAAGTGGTGAGGTTGCAGCAGCGACTAAGCATATATGGTGGCTAACATACACAAATGAGAGCGAGAAGAGAAACAAAGGAACGATCGTCAACTAGTAATGATCAAGAAGTGATCCTGAACTCCTACTTACGTCAGACATAACCCGAAAACCGTGTTCTCCTCTCGATCAACCCCGAAAAGAGACACTCACGGTTACGCACACGGTTGGTGTATTTTAGAAGAGTTTACTTCATGTTTACTACAACCGAATATTAACAAATTCCCATCCGCCACATAACCGCTGGCACGGCTTTCGAAGTTCAAACCCTGCGAGGGTGTCCCAACTTAGCCCATGATAAGCTCTCTCGATCAACGAAGGATATTCCTTCTCCCGGAAGACCCCATCGGTCTCGGAATCCGGCTACAAGACATTTCGACAAAAATAAAACAAGACCAGCAAAGCCGCCCGGATGAGCCGACAAATCCCCATAGGAGCAGCACAGAAATCGTTCTCAGGGCACACCGCATGAGCCAGACGTAGGGTTCGAATAGACCCTGATTGCCCGAGGCGCCGGACATCGCTCGGTTTGGACCAACACTCGAAGGAGAACTGGCCCGGGGGGTAAAATAAAGATGACCCTTGAGAGCGCGACTCCCAAGGGAAAAAGGGCTAGGTGAGGCAAATGTAAAACCAAGGTTGGGCCTTGCTTTGGAGGAGTCTTATTCAAAGCGAACTGTCAAGGGGGTCCCATAAATCACCCAACCGCGTTAGGGACGCAAAATCCGGGAACATAATACCGATATGACGGAAACTAGAGGCGGCAAGAGTGGAACAAAACACCAGGCATAAGGCCGAGCCTTCCACCCTTTACCAAGTATATAGATGCATTAATAATATAAGAGATATTGTGATATCCCAACATAAACATAAACCAACATGGAGCAATCTTCATCTTCACCTGCAACTAGCAACGCTATAAGAGGGGCTGAGCAAAGCGGTAACATAGCCAAACAACGGTTTGCTAGGAAAGGTGTCAAAGGTTAGAGGCTGACATGGCAATTTGGGATGGCTTGATAAACAGGTAATAGGTAGCGCAACATAGCGATAGAACGAAGCAACTAGTATAGCAATGATAGTACTGATCCAATGTGACGATCATCTTTCCTGAAATCCCGCTAGAAAGAAGAACGAGTCCATGAAGAAGATGAAGCCACGAAGACGAACCAAGCGTAGACGAACGAATCCTCACGATCGCAACGAAACAGGAACTAACAAGAAGAAGCACACAACATGGTAAACACACCACACATGAACAAGACATGATGCACAACAAGCATGATGCATGACAAAGGCTACATGGAGCTACTCATGGCAAAATATGATGCAAACAAGAACAACACCTCAAAGCAAGTTTAAATGAGGCCGGAAACAACATATAGCAATACCGGGAAGTCCTCATATGCAAATTTCGAAATTGGTCCAGATCTGAATAAACCTTATGTTCAAATTGTTAAACAGCAAGTTAAAGAGCACCACGAAGATCTACACGAAATTCTAGTCAAGTTACATATAAAGTTCATTTAATTCGAAGCTACGGCCTAGAAGATATGAGCAAAACAAGTTAAACATGGCATTGATGCAAAATGCATACAAACATCAAGCAAACACCTCAAAACAAGGATGCAACATGATAATATGAAACTACATGCAATTCTAAGCAAGTTTCATATAGAGCACAATCAAAACGGAGCAACGGTGCAACACACACTATACAAGTCATGACAACAATCTGTCCAAAACAGCAACTAGGCATATTGCAACCACCTAAACATCAAGCTATAACATCTCAACGTAAAAACAAAAGGCATGGGCATGATTTACAGGTAAAGCATGACAAAACATGAACAGTGAGCTATCTCCAGAAATCACTAGAACATGCTCAAAATGACATGGAAAATTGCAAATAATAACAGTTTCAGACTTATCGGGAAATAACATCAGGTTGCAATGTTTAGAGCTATCAAACAACATGGTACATGAACTTATCATGGCAAACAAAGGCATGGCATGAATCTAATAATTTCATATAACAAAAGTCCCTTACTGACCATAAGCCAAAAAGGATCAGAAAATATGATGGCACCTATGTAAACATGGCAAATGATATGACAGCTTCATACATGGCAGAAACAACAATAAGTAGGCATGTTGGTGAGCTTGAACCACTCACCACAGAGCAATACATGGCATGGCAAGGCAACTCACAGTAATAAGACATGTTTATGAAGCTAAGAATGACAATAGCAAGTTCATAGGGTGCATGGATCACTAACAACAATCATGGCAACATTGAACTTAATGTTAACAGGCTGACAACAACATTATTTAGCAATTTGAGAGCAAGATTACAACAAGTTACAGCAGACTATAATGCAACCAGGGGTATGAATGGATATAGTATGACATGTGTAACAAAACATGTTTAGTGAACATCTCCAGATTATGCATAGAATGACTTGTAGCAGTAGGTTTACAAAGCAACATGATATAGCAGATTCAGACATGCAAAACAGCAACAGCAAGTACCCTACTTAACAAGCTCGAAGCACTCACTACAAGACCCACAAAAATACATGGATGGCACCACTGTGAAGATGGCATGACATAGATCAAAACTCATGTAGACATCAACCTCATAGGATGCACACATCAAATGCAAAAAAAAATGACAAATCATCAAGTTATAACAGTTTCAACAGGTTAACATCATATAGCACTCTTGCAACGATGATTCGGGCATCAAGATGAACTCAAATGAATATGATGCAATGGAATGAAATGAAGTACTCGTCGAGGCGAACAATTTGGCAGATTATACGCACGAAACGGAGCAGTATGCAACAAGTTATGATGCGATGAACATGGCATGATAATGACAAAATTTAGGGACGCGGGAGGACGCGGCAGGGCGGAGGAGGCGCGGGAGGCGGACGGCGACGGCGGCTGGCGGCGCTCCTGCGAGGGGCCGACGCACTCGAGGCCGGGACGACGGAGGCGAGGAGGTGGCGGCATGGAGATGGCCGCTGGGCGCGGATGAGGCCCGGGCGAGGCGCGATGGCGGGTTTCACGGTGTTCGCGACGGCGAGGCGACGGCCGGGGCGGCGGAGGAGGTAAGCGCCGCCGGGCGCGGCGGCGACGGGTAAGCGGCAACGGCGGGCGGCGCCGGCTCGACGAAGCGGCGGCGAGACCGGGCCCATGGGGTTTTGGGCGGCTGCGGCGATGTGTGCGCGGGGGCGCCACGTGGCGCGACACCAGTGGCTGCGGGGCGGCGGCGATTTGTCCGGCGCGGAGGCAGACATGTCCGGTGGCGGCGGGGGAAGAAGCTAGGGTTAGGGTAGAATTAGACCGCGAATTTCGGGGGATGTCTAGTTTTATAGGTAGAGGGAGCTAGGAGAGTCCAAATGAGGTGCGGTTTTCGCCCACACGATCATGATCGAACGACCGAGAGCATGGAGGTGACTTAGATGGGTTTTGGGTCACTTTGAAAGGGGTGTTGGGCTGCAAAGAGAAGGGGGCTTTGCGGTTACCCGGTTAACTGTTGGAGTATCAAACGACCTCCAAATGGCACGAAACTTGACAGGCGGTCTACCGGTGCTATACCAAGGCCGCTTGGCAAACCTCGGTCCATACCGAGAAAGTTTAACACCCGCTCACAAGGAGGGACAAAAGGGGGACGCCGGGGGACATATGAGTGCCGGATTGCAAAACGGACAACGGGGAAAATGCTCGGATGCATGAGATGAACACATATGCAAATGAAATTCACATGACGACATGATATGAAATGTAGATGATGACATGGCAAAGTGCAACACACAAGCACATGACATGGCAACGACGGCGAATAACTGGCAAACACCTGGCGCATCGAATCCGGGGCGTTACAACACTCCTCCACTAACAAGAGATCTCTTCCCGAGATCTTAGGACCGAGACGGAAGGGAAAAAAAGATGAGGTGAAACAAGAGCTGAAGAGGAGAAGCAAAGAATCGAGAGCAGTCGAGAAGAAGAGAGGAACGACGAGAATGACGAGAATCAAAAGCTCACGGAATAAGATCGACTATGAAACCACTCCGGTTAGAACGAGATAAGAAACGAATAAGGCTGAAAGGATTTAGGCAGCAATCCGACTGAAACATGGAGGAATAGAACAGGAGCTTGAGAGGATGGAACGATACTTTTTGAAGACATGACACAAAACCTCCGGAAAGAATTGAAATAATGGAATGAAAAGAATTTAGAAGGAATGATTGAACGAAGTTGTTGAGAAAATCAACAACGAAAGAATAAGCTTGTTGTGGATTTATGGAAAACATCTCAAAATTATGAGCTGATCGCCGACCACAAGTGGAAAAGATTAAATAGCTGAGAATGACGAAAATGCAAAACTTCACTTCAGAAGAAAATGAAGAATTATTTGCTCTTCAAGACGCGAGAAGAAAAGATACTTGACTCCACTGACAAGAATCTTGATGAACACTTGAAGAATGATTTAAATCATGACGAACCACCGTGAAGAACTCCGGTAACAAAAGGATGATGAGATATAATTGAAGGATGGAAAGAATAAGGATTAAGTCTTGCGGTGATTTAGATGGAGCTTCGCGACGATAATGCGGAAAACTTGGAACTCCGGAATAGAAAAGATGAAAACACTTGGAAGTAGAATTTATTCCTCAAGAACAAACTCCGAAGAAAAAGATTAATCACTTTGATGAAATAAGAATAAGATTTATTGTATGCTTATCCTTCATCAAATTAAATTGATGACAAGCAATGGATTTGGCATGCAACTTATTCTTCTTGAAAAAGGATTGAGAAGTGACATAGCGCCACCTTGAGAAGGTCTTCATGAACCACCGGTAGGATTCTAAAGAACGAATGGATTAAAATGATAATCAAGGAAAAAGAATCTTGAATGAGCCACCGTAAGAATTTGAAAATGACTGATGAAAGAGAAAGAATCACCGGGAAGAATTAGAAGAACAAATAAGCTAGAGGGAATTTAGATGTAAAAGAACAAAGAGATCATGAGCTGATTAAAGAATACTTGACGAAGCACCGGGATAATTGGATAACGGTAGCTGAAATGTGAGGATGGAGAATTCTTCTGGAATGATGGCCTCCGAAAAACAACTGCTGACAAACTCCGGATGGTTGAGAACAACAATATCTGACAAATGGAATAATTCGAGAGGATGATATGAAGCTAGAACCACGAATTTTCGGGAGAACGGGCAAGATTTAGAGGAAAAACTCTTCTTCGGTCTTCAAAAGTTAAGAATGACGACGAAACAACACCAAAATTATTGAGGTACTCGGTGAAACGAAAGGCGAAGAGGTTGAGCCAACAATGAAAAGAATTTGAAAGAGATCTTGGAGAAGGCATGTGACTGATGGGATCCATTCTTACGTCACAAATGAAACGAATTGAGAAAAACTCCGGGGGAATTAGAAGAGTCAGGTAAGATCCTGGGAAAAGACTTGTGGGTTAGGGCCCACTAAAAGAAAACACCGTTGGAAAGGGTTGTTGAAGAGTTTGATGATGCACCAGAATGATTGAAATATTTGAATGAGGTGACAACCTCGAATTAATTGGAATACAGACGAATCTCCTGAGATGTCTTCCGAATTCCGTAATGATTGAATGGCGAGAGGCAAACGAGCAAGGAGAACACTTGATCGAAGGAAAAGATTGTGATCAACCCGAAAACTTGAATTGAGTGCACCGGAAAAAGGAAGGGATGAAGAATGACGAACGAGACGAGAACTCCCCGGTTGAAATAATTGAGGAAACACTGAAGAGGCTCCATACGGATGAAATTGATTGTCGAGAGAGACTCAGACTCCAGGAAGAAAAGGGTGGGAGGGAGGGAAAAACAAAGGCAACTCGGGAGGGGAAACGACGAATATCTTGAAGAAACAACAACGGTTGAAATCATTGAGGAGAGAGAGCAAAAACTTCGCACGAGTAGGATGGATACTCGATTACGGACTCCGGTTCCGAGAAGAAAAAGGGTGGGCGGGTGGGAAAAGAAGACAACTGAGGATTAAACTTGGCAAAGATGAAGAGGCTCGAGTCGACTTGACGAGAAATGCACCGGATGAAAAGAGCTGAGAGCCAACGATCGAAAAACCAACTGCGTGATCCTAAAGAAGAATTTGAAGGGGAAGAGAAATAATTCAAAACACCTAAATCAAGGTTCCTTACCAGAGCGACGAAGGGGCTGAGGAGTAAAAATAATTCCTACTCTCCGATATAACTAGACTCCGAAAAATAGTTTTCTTCTAGACTCAACAACGGCCAAACTACACGATCAATCAAGGGGGCTCCTAGGGTCGGTCGAGGCTCTGATACCAACTTGTCACGCCCAATATGCGACCCTATCCAAAAGGAACTCGACGGTCCCACCAAGGATAGACCCGCATATTGAAACACTTTTGCAAGGTGGATATCATTACATCAACATTACATGATACATAGGGATACAACCAAGACATACAATGTCGCATGAATACAACAATACAACATACAAGATCAACATCCGACTACGGATGAAACATAAACAGAAACTCAAACGACATCCACCCTGCTAGCCCAGGCTGCCGACCTGGAACCTATCCCCTGATCAAGAAGAAGCGTAAGAAGAACTCCAAAACAAGCAAACATCGCTCTCACGCCATGATCATCGCAAACCTTTACCTGCAACTGGTGGTGTAGTAATCAGGAGCCACGAGGACTCAAAGCAATCCCATTACCATGGGTATCAAGACTAGCAAAGCTTAAAGGGAAAGGAAGGGGTAAAGTGGTGAGGTTGCAGCAGCGACTAAGCATATATGGTGGCTAACATACACAAATGAGAGCGAGAAGAGAAACAAAGGAACGGTCGTCAACTAGTAATGATCAAGAAGTGATCCTAAACTCCTACTTACGCCGACATAACCCGTAAACCGTGTTCTCCTCTCGATCAACCCGAAAAGAGACACTCACGGTTACGCACACGGTTGGTGTACTTTAGAAGAGTTTACTTCAAGTTTACTACAACCGGATATTAACAAATTCCCATCCGCCACATAACCGCGGGCACGGCTTTCGAAAGTTCAAACCCTGCAGGGGTGTCCCAACTTAGCCCATGATAAGCTCTCTCGATCAACGAAGGATATTCCTTCTCCCCGGGAAGACCCCATCGGTCCTGGAATCCGACTACAAGACGTTTCGACAACAACAAAACAAGACCAGCAAAGCCGCCCGGATGTGCCGACAAATCCCGATAGGAGCTGCACATATCTCGTTCTCAGGGCACACCGGATGAGCTAGACGTCGGGTTGGCATAGACCCTGATTACAGGGGCGCCGGACATCGCTCGGTTTGGACCAGCACTCGAAGGAGAACTGGCCCGGGGGGTAAAATAAAGATGACCCTTGAGAGCGCGACTCCCAAGGGAAAAAGGGCTAGGTGAGGCAAATGTAAAACCAAGGTTGGGCCTTGCTGGAGGAGTCTTATTCAAAGCGAACTGTCAAGGGGGGTCCCATAAATCACCCAACCGCGTTAGGGACGCAAAATCCGGGAACATAATACCGATATGACGGAAACTAGGGCGGCAAGAGTGGAACAAAACACCAGGCATAAGGCCGAGCCTTCCACCCTTTACCAAGTATATAGATGCATTAATAGTATAAGAGATATTGTGATATCCCAACATAAACATAAACCAACATGGAGCAATCTTCATCTTCACCTGCAACTAGCAACGCTATAAGAGGGGCTGAGCAAAGCGGTAACATAGCCAAACAACGGTTTGCTAGGAAAGGTGTCAAAGGTTAGAGGCTGGCATGGCAATTTGGGATGGCTTGATAAACATGTAATAGGTAGCGCAGCATAGCGATAGAACGAAGCAACTAGTATTGCAATGATAGTACTGATCCAATGTGAAGATCATCTTGCCTGAAATCCCGCTAGGAAGGAGAACGAGTCCATGAAGAAGATGAAGCCACGAAGACGAACCAAGCGTAGACGAATGAATCCTCACGATCGCAACGAAACAGGAACTAACAAGAAGAAGCACACAACATGGTAAACACACCACACATGAACAAGACATGATGCACAACAAGCATGATGCATGACAATGGCTACATGGAGCTACTCATGGCAAAATATGATGCAAACAAGAACAACACCTCAAAGCAAGTTTAAATGAGGCCGGAAACAACATATAGCAATACCGGGAAGTCCTCATATGCAAATTTCGAAATTGGTCCAGATCTGAATAAACCTTATGTTCAAGTTTTTAAACAGCAAGTTAAATAGCACCACGAAGATCTACACGAAATTCTAGTCAAGTTACATATAAAGTTCATTTAATTCGGAGCTACGGCCTAGAAGATATGAGCAAAACAAGTTAAACATGGCATTGATGCAAAATGCATACAAACATCAAGCAAACACCTCAAAATAAGGATGCAACATGATAATATGAAACTACATGCAATTCTAAGCAAGTTTCATATAGAGCACAATCAAAACGGAGCAACGGTACAACACATACACTCTACAAGTCATGACAACAATCTGTCCAAAACAACAACTAGGCATATTGCAACCACCTAAACATCAAGCTACAGCATCTCAACGTTAAAACAAAAGGCATGGGTATGATGTACAGGTAAATCATGACAAAACATGAACACTGAGATATCTCCAGAAATCACTAGAACATCCTCAAAATGACATGGAAAGATTGCAAATAATAACAGTTTCAGACTTATCAGGAAATAACATCAGGTTGCAAAGTTTAGAGCTATCAAACAACATGCTACAGGAACTTATCATGTCAAACAAAGGCATGGCATTAATATACTAATTGCATAGACCAAAAGTCCCTTACTGACCATAAGACAAAAAGGATTAGAAAATATGATGGCACCCATGTAAACATGGCAAACGATATGACAGCTTCATACATGGCAGAAACAACAATAAGTAGGCATGTTGGTGAGCTTGAACCACTCACCACAGAGCAATACATGGCATGGCAAGGCAACTTACAGTAAGAAGACATGTTTATGAAGCTAAGCATGGCAATAGCAAGTTCATAGGGTGCATGGATCACTAACAACAATCATGGAAACATTGAACTTAATGTTAACAGGCTGACAACAACATTATTTAGCAATTTGAGAGCAAGATTACAACAAGTTACAGCAGACTATAATGCAACCAGGGGTATGAATGGATATAGCATGACATGTGTAACAAAACATGTTTAGTGAACATCTCCATATTATGCATAGAATGACTTGTAGCAGCAGGTTTACAAAGCAACATGATATAGCAGATTCAGACATGCAAAACAAAGCAGCAAGTACCCTACTTAACAAGCTCGAAGCACTCACTACAAGACCCACAAAAATACATGGATGGCACCACTGTGAAGATGGCATGACATAGATCAAAACTCATGTAGACATCAACCTCATAGGATGCACACATCAAATGCAAAAAAAATGACATCATCAAGTTATAACAGTTTCAACAGGTTAACATCATATAGCACTCTTGCAACGATGATTCAGGTATCAAGATGAACTCAAATGAACATGATGCAATGGAATGAAATGAAGTACTCGTCGAGGCGAACAATTTGACAGATTATACGCACGAAACGGAGCAGTATGCAGCAAGTTATGATGCGATGAACATGGCATGATAATGACAAAATTTAGGGACGCGGACGACGCGACAGGCGGAGGAGGCGCGGGAGGCGGACGGCGACGGCTGGCGGCGCCTGGCGAGGGGCCGGCGACTAGGGGCCGGACGACGGAGGCGAGGAGGTGGCGGCGCTGGGGAGATGGTCATGGGCGCGGATGAGGCCGGGCGAGGCGAGGCGCGATGGCGGGGTCGCCGGTGCTCAAGGGCGGCGGAGGCGACGGCCGGCCGGGCGCGGGCGGCGACGGGGTCGGCGGCTGACGGCGCGGGCGGCGCCTGCTCGGGCCGAAGCGGCGGCGGAGACCGGCCCCTGGCGGGTTTCGGGCGGTTGCCGCTTGTGGTTCGGGCGGGCTGCGCGATGGCGGGCGCCACGTGGCGCGACGCCAGCGGCTGCGGGGCGGCGGCGATTTGTCCGGCACGGAGGCGGACATGTCCGGTGGTGGCGGGGGAAGTGGCTAGGGTTAGGGTAGAATTAGACCGCGAATTTCGGGGGAGGTCTAGTTTTATAGGTAGAGGGAGCTAGGAGAGTCCAAATGAGGTGCGGTTTTCGCCCACACGATCGTGATCGAACGACCGAGAGCATGGAGGTGACTTAGATGGGTTTTGTGCCACTTTGAAAGGGGTGTTGGGCTGCAAAGAGAAGGGGGCTTTGCGGTTACCCGGTTAACCGTTGGAGTATCAAACGGCCTCCAAATGACACGAAACTTGACAGGCGGTCTACCGGTGCTATACCAAGGCCGCTTGGCAAACCTCGGTCCATCCCGACAAAGTTTAACACCCGCTCACAAGGAGAGACAAAAGGGGGACACCGGGAGACATAGGAGTGCCGGATTGCAAAACGGACAACGGGGAAAATGCTCGGATGCATGAGACGAACACATATGCAAATGAAATGCACATGACGACATGATATGAAATGCAGATGATGACATTGCAAAGTGCAACACACAAGCACATGACATGGCAACGACGGCGAATAACTGGCAAACACCTGGCGCATCGAATCCGGGGCGTTACAACTCTGGTACGGATGATACCACTCGGGTCAATCCGGAGGAGGTTGATGACGCCATACTGGAGAAGTGGATGACTGCCATCACAGGAAATAAAGACAACCCTCGAGGAGCTAGGAGGATTCCACGACTCGACCAGAGTTATCAACCGCATAAGGTATCACCGCTTATCTCCGATCGTGATTCTCGCTGTATTCATTACTGTTTTGATGTCAATTTCGTCGATTGACTTTCACCTTGTTTTGTTGTCTTCTAGGTCACCATTGAGATGTACTCGATGCCCAACGGGCGCAGGAAACAGCCAAGAAGAAGAAGGAAGTGGAGGTGAGAGTCCGGAGGAATGGGAGTCCAACGGCGAGGAGGATGAGGACGAGGATGACTCGATGATGAGGAGGAGGAGGAAGAAGAGGAGGAAGACGTCGACCCTCCTCGCCGGAGGGAAGGTCCAAGTTGACGCGACGACCCGTGCCGACACGGTAAAGCTGTTGTGCCCACCGGTCAGTCGACGAAGCAACCTAGGACAACTTCTCCCGCGCCGACTGAGAAGCCGCCGAAGCAACCTCGAGCGACGTTGTCAAAGCCGGCGAAGGCCTTGCCAAAGATGCGAATGGTCATCCCCACCATCTCCGGGTAACCAATCAGAACCTTGTATTTCTTTTTTCAACATGAGTGAACTTTTGGTCGACTTGATGACTGATCAGCCGACTCTTGAAATCTTCAGCGCCGCTACCTCCGAGACTTCAGCCAAGCACGATGATCAGGAAATGGAGGATGCGGCCACTTCCAATCTTGGTAAGATCTATGAGGTTTTACTTTTAGCCGACTGGAGCTTTTTAGTCGATTGGGCTTCCATGTTAACTTCCGGATCTCTCTTGTAGTTCCACCTCACGTCATTGATCTCCCCGATGATGATGAGGAAGCGCCATTGAGGAAGAGGAGGAATAAGAAAGTGCCTGCTGGCAAGGCTGCTCAAGTCGCGGCGACTCCTGAGACGCTGATTTTCGAGGGAGGCAATCCTACTCGGACTTCTGTATCTTTTGCTGCATCACGACGAGTGCCGACCCACCTCGTCGACCGCTGATCCACCGTCTCTTTGCTACACACCACGTCCCGGAGGACCAAGCAAGTGCTGCTAAGGAGGCCATACGCCAGGCAGGGATCATGATGGAGCGGGTGAAAGCGGCTCGAGAGGCAAGTCAGGCGGCCTATGATGCTAGTTCAGCTCTCCAGAGCAATGTCCAAGTAAGTCAGTCGTCGCTTGCTTTGTTAGGATATACTATCTGAAACTGCTTTCTTTTGGAGATTTCCATATCTGTACACCCACTGGGTGTGTGTGTCGTTTGAACTTTTGTGGGGGCACGCTGAGTGCACCCACTGGGTGTAGTCCCCGAGACTATGGTCGATCGCGCGATCGGCTATGGTCTTTATGCTGTGATCTTCTTCACTCGACCAGGACGGACCAAGTCGAATGGAATCAGAAACCGGTGGGGGCACACTAAGTGCACCCACCGGTGTAGTCCCCGAGACTATGGTCGATCATGCCGATTGACTATAGTCTAAAGAACTTCTTTTTTTTATCAAGGGTGACCACGACAATTAGCCATGTTTTTAGAATCATAGCCTTTTGCCTCTTTTGGTCGATCGATCGAACCAAATTGGTAAACCAGTGGGGCACGCTGAGTGCACCCATTTGGAGTGTAATCCCAAGACTACCGTCGAATGTTTTTATTCGACCGTAGTCTTAGAAATGCTACTATTTTTCCTTAGTCACTTTCGGAGTGATCTGTCTTTGATGCCTTTCGTTGGTTGACTCTTTGTAGAAATCTTGCGAGCTTGTGGCTCGCTATACTGAAGTTAGAAAAAGCAGATTCAGCTCAACCTCGATTTGAAGCTTGCTCAGGAGAATTTGCAGAAGGCAAAGGATGAAGCAGAAGTTATGGCTGGTGAGAATTTTTGACGACTGCCTCTGCTTTTTTGCTCATTCTCAACTCTGTTCTCATTGTTGCTTTGCAGATAAACTGGAAGAGACTTTGAAGAAGAAGGACCTTGAACTTGCAGAGGCACAGAAGGCGGCTTTGGAGAAAACAAAGCTCATTGAAGAAAAAGCTTGCCTCGATTGACAAACTTGAAGATGAAAATGCCAAGCTGAAAGCCTCTTGACACGGCTAACAAGGAAGTCAACGACCGAAGAACGACAAGAATGTTCTCATTCGACAAGGTTGGCCACCGGCGGGAAGCAAAACGACACGGAGACTTATCTTGGAGGGTTCGCCAAGAAGTCGCTTCTCATGCTTGAAGGTAATCTCTTTTATCCAACTGTCTTGCTCTCACCGCTCATCACATGATCTTCATTTTGAGTCTGAGTTGTGTTTTCAGAATTCTGCCAAAACTTTGAAGAAGAAACCGGTCGAGTGGAAACCAGCTTGGACCCCATCAACTCTCCCGTGAAGGACGGCTGCTATGAATGTGTTCCGACTGGAGTCTCGTGTTGCTAGCGTATTGGATTATCTTGCTCGACTGAAAGTTGCAGTGTCGCGGATCGACTCAACTCTCTGGCCAGAACAGACTCTCCAGAATGATCTTGAATCCCTGATGACTTGTCTGAATGAGATTCCAAGTCGAGTGCAAGAATGGAAAAAGTCATCTGCCAGGTGTGGTGCTGATGTTGCTCTATCTCTGGTTCGTGTCCAATGCAAAGAAGTGCAAGAGGACAAGCTGGTGTCCCTCAAGGTTGCCAATACCAGGAAGCATGACTTCAGATCTTTCATGGAGACTTTCATCGCTGCTGCTACCCGTATTGCTGACGGAATCGACCTCGATCAGTTTGTTGCACCTTCTAGTCCTCCGCCGGAGGAGTAAAAAACTTCTAAGTCCCACTTTAAATTTGCCTCGGAATGCCGAGTGGTTTCTGTAACCGATAAACTTTAACAGGCTTAACGCCTGAGCGCCTTTAGATCCGTAGGACATTTATCCGAACTTGGTTTTTCCTTTAACATGCTTTGCTTGCATTCGAGAGAACTTTATTCCTCATTCGGAAGATATTCCGTTGAAATTCCAATCGACTTGTGCTTTATCTATCCTGCAGGTAGAGGTGAAACACGGACTGTGGATCGACCTTGTCGCCCCTTACGGATCGGGACGAACCGCACGTTGTGCCTGTGGCGAAGCTCGAAGGAGGAGGTAGCGATCGACCTGCACCTCGTCGTCCTTGGATTGGGATGAACCGCACGTTGTACTTGTGGCGAAGCTCGAAGGAGGAGGTAGCAATCGACCTGCACCTCGTCAGCCCTTAGGATTGGGATGAATTCCTTACTTAGGCGAGCACTGGCTGCAGCTAAGCCTTCGAGTGGGAGGTTTGCTCTCCACTCGGTAGGATTTTTGTTACTTAGGCGAGCACTGGCTGCAGCTAAGCCCCGAGTGGGAGGTTTCTCGCCACTCGGTAGGATTTCTATTACTTAGGCGAGCACTGGGTTGCAGCTAAGCCCCCGAGTGGGAGGTTTGCTCTCCACTCGGTAGGATTTCTATTACTTAGGCGAGCACTGGGCTGCAGCTAAGCCGCCGAGTGGGAGGTTTGCTCTCCACTCGGTAGGATTTCTATTACTTAGGCGAGCACTGGGCTGCAGCTAAGCCCCGAGTGGGAGGTTTGCTCTCCACTCGGTAGGATTTCTATTACTTAGGCGAGCACTGGGCTGCAGCTAAGCCTCCGAGTGGGAGGTTTGCTCTCCACTCGGTAGGATTTTTATCACTTTGGATGTTTTAAGGCGAATCTTTGGGCAATTATAAGCCCCCGAGTGGGAGACTGGCTCACCACTCGGCAGGGTTTGAATACTTAGGCGAGTACTTGGACTGCAGCTAAGCCTCCGAGTGGGAGGCTGGCTCGCCACTCGGTAGGATTTTGGATACTTAGGCGAGTACTTGGACTGCAGCTAAGCCTCCGAGTGGGAGGCTGGCTCGCCACTCGATCGGATTTTGGATACTTAGGCGAGTACTTGGACTGCAGCTAAGCCCCCGAGTGGGAGGCTGGCTCGCCACTCGGTAGGATTTTGGATACTTAGGCGAGTACTTGGACTGCAGCTAAGCCTCCGAGTGGGAGGCTGGCTCGCCACTCGGTAGGATTTTGGATACTTAGGCGAAGAGGATTCACAGCTAAGCCTCCGAGTGGGAGGCTGGCTCGCCACTCGGTAGGATTTTGGATACTTAGGCGAAGCGGATTCGCAGCTAAGCCCCCGAGTGAGAGACTGGTTCGCACTCGGAAAGGATTTTTTTTTACAAACTTAGGCGAATCGGATTCGCGACTAAGCCACCCACTAGGGGTAATTTCAACAAAAAGTAATAACAATCACTGGGAAAATTATAACATTCTTGTCTTGGATAAACAAACTACAAAAGTACTTTTATTACATCTCAACCGAGTGAGTTTTTAAGTGTAAAAGGGGCGGAGCAGCTCCGCGTTCCAAGCTCGAGGCTCGTCGATTTGGCGATCAACATTGTAGAGATGATATGCCCCGTTGTGGAGGACTCTCGTGACGATGAAGGGACCTTCCCAAGTGGGAGCAAGCTTGTGGGGTTTCTGTTGATCCACTCGGAGGACCAAATCTCCCTCTTGGAAGGCTCGACTCTTCACATTTCTGGCATGGAATCGACGCAAGTCTTGATAGATAGTCGAGCGGATCAAGGCCATCTCTCTCTCCTCTTCCAAGAGGTCGATTGCATCTTGCCGGGCTTGTTCCGCTTCTTCTTGAGTATAGCTCGACTCGAGGCGCATTGTGAAGTAGGTCACTCGGCAGAACTGCTTCAGCTCCATAAACCAGGAAGAATGGAGTTCTCCCAGTCGACCGATTAGGAGTGGTCCTCAATCCCCAGAGAACTGATGGAAGTTCGTCGACCCAAGCTCCTGCTGCGTGTTTGAGATCACGCATCAACCGAGGTTTTAGCCCTTTGAGAATGAGGCCGTTTGCACGTTCTGCTTGTCCATTCGACTGAGGATGAGCCACTAATGCATAGTCGACCCGCGTGCCTTGAGAGGCGCAGAAGGTTTTGAACTTGTCATTATCAAAGTTTGACCCATTGTCGGTGATGATGCTATGCGGAACTCCATATCTGAATATCAACTCTCTAATGAAACTGATAGCAGTGCATGCATCGAGGTTCTTGATGGGCTTGGCTTCGATCCACTTGGTTAACTTGTCGACTGCTACTAGCAAATGGGTGAAACCGCTTCTGCCATTTCTCAACGGTCCAATCATGTCCAATCCCCAAACAGCAAAGGGCCAAACGAGTGGAATGGTCTTCAAGGCTGAGGCTGGCTTGTGCGACATGTTGGAATAGAACTGACATCCTTCACACTTGTCGACTATTTCTTTTGCCATTTCATTTTCTTTCGGCCAGTAAAATCCCGCTCGGTATGCTTTAGCCACAATGGTCCGAGAGGACGCATGATGGCCACAGATCCCCGAGTGGATATCCTCAAGAATTATCTGACCTTCTTCTGGCGTGATACACTTCTGGCCGACTCCAGTCACGCTTTCTCTGTACAATTGTCCCTTGATCACTGTAAAGGCCTTGGATCGACGGACGATCTGTCGAGCCTCTTCTTCATTCTCTGGGAGCTCTTTCCTTAGGATATATGCGATGTACGGCACTGTCGATCGGGGAGTGATGACTACAACTTCCATAATCAGGTCGACCACGGCCGGGACCTCAAGTTCACCGGATCATTGGCACTCTTTTGCTGCGGGGCTTCTTCTGTGAAAGGATCCTCCTGCACTGATGGAGCATGAATGTGTTCCAAAAATACATTACTGGGAATGGCTTCCCTCTTGGACCCTATCTTTGCCAAATCATCCGCAGCTTGATTTTTCAGTCGGGGTATATGATGAAGCTCTAACCCCTCGAATTTCTTCTCCAACTTTCTTACTACATTACAATAACCTGTCATAGCTGGGCTTCTGACATCCCACTCCTTCATCACTTGATTAACAACCAGATCCGAGTCACCATAGACCATAAGGCGACAGACGCCGAGTGAAATGGCCATGCGCAACCCATACAGGAGTGCTTCATATTCTGCTTCGTTGTTGGAAGAATCAAAGTGAATCTGGAGAACATACTTGAGCCTATCTCCTCGGCGCGTAACCAATACAACCCCTGCACCAGAACCGTTCAGCATCTTGGAACCATCGAAAAACATAGTCCAATGCTCCGAGTGAACTTGGGTCGGAAGTTGCTGTTCAGTCCACTCGGCGAGGAAATCTGCTATTGCTTGGGACTTGATAGCTTTCTTTGCTTCGAATTTGATATCAAGGGAAGGAGTTCAATCGCCCATTTTGCCACTCGACCAGTTGCATCTCTGTTATGAAGAATTTTCGACAAAGGCGTCACGACGATCGTAATGGAATGATCGGAGAAATAATGAGCAACCTTCTTCGTGGTCATATAGATCCCATAAACAAGCTTCGATAGTGAGGGTATCTTTGCTCGATGGGGTCAGATTACTTAAAGATAATAAACTGGCGTTGAACTTTGAAGGTTTTTCCTTCTTCTTCCCGCCGACCGTAAGTACGGTAATCGACGACTTGTCCAAAGGGCTGCAATGTAAAGCAGCAAAGGCTCCTTGCTGATTGGCGCAGCAAGCACCGGCTGGGTGGAGAGCAGAGCTTTGAGCTCTACAAACGCTGCATCAGCTTCTAAAGTCCACTCGAACTTGTCTGACTTCTTCATCAGTTGGTAAAGAGGCAATGCCTTTTCACCGAGGCGAGAGATGAATCGACTTAAAGCGGCCAAGCATCCAGTAAGTTTTCGGACATCGTGCACACGCCAGGCGCTTCATTCGGAGTATGGTGCCAACCTTTTCAGGTTAGCATCGATTCCTCGCTCAAAAACGAAAACCGAGTAACTTTCCACCAGAACTCCAAATGTACACTTTGATGGATTAAGCTTGATATCATACCTCCCGAGATTGGCAAATGTTTCAGCAAGGTCACCAACAGGTCGGAACCCTTTCGTGACTTGACCACTATATCATCCATGTATGCTTCCACATTCCGACTGATTTGAGTTAGCAAACACTTGAATCATCCTCATGAATGTGGCTCCGCATTCTTGAGACCGAATGGCATGGTGACATAACGTAAGCATCCGAATGGAGTGATGAATGCTGTTTTAATCTCATCGGGTCCATACAGACGGATCTGATGGTACCCGAATAAGCGCCTAAAAGACAACCTCTCGCATCCCGTAGTTGAGTCGACTATTTGGTCGATGCGAGGAAGAGGGAAATGAGCGTTCGGGCAGGCCCGAGTGATATGCTTGAAATCAATGCACATGCGCAACGACTTGTCCTTCTTGGGGACCATGACAACGTTGGCGAGCCACTCGGAGTGGTAGATCTCTCGGATGAAATCTGCAGCTAAGAGTCGAGCCACCTCCTCGCCAATGGCCTTTCTCTTCTGGACGGCGGACCGCCGAAGATACTCTTTAACTGGTTTGAATTTTGGGTCGACTCGTAGGCGATGCTCAGCCAGCCCACAGGAACACCGGCATGTCGCCAGGCTTCCATGCAAAGATGTCCCAGTTCTCACGGAGGAACCGGATGAGCGCTTCTTCCTATTTTGAGTCCGGTGTTGTTGAGATGTTGGTCGGAGCAAGCCGGGATCGGTCGGGTGAATGTGAACCTGTTTCGTCTCGCCAATGATCGATCGAATGTTGACTCAGAAGCGGGCTTCTTAGCTCGCAACAAATCACTTGGATCCGCAGTTTTTCGATACTCTTGTAGCTCTACCATCGCCAACCGAGCATCGGCGATCTTAGAGCCTTTTCCGAAGCACTCTTCTGCCTTCTTCCGATTGCCCGTGATGGTGATCACGCCCTTGGGACCAGGCATCTTCAGTTTAAGATACACGTAACATGGTCGGGCCATGAAAGCGTGCATAAGCTGGTCTCCCTAGAATAGCGTGATAAGCGCTCTGAAATCCACGACCTCAAAGGTCAACTTTTCTTTCCGGAAATGCTTTGAATCACCAAAAACTACATCAAGAGCAATTTGGCCGAGTGACTCAGCCTTCTTTCCGTGAATGACCCGTGGAAGCTCATGTTATCTATCGAGTCCGGACATCGGAATGCCCATCCCTTTCAACGTCTCACAGATAATATATTCAAACCACTACCACCATCCATCGGGACTTTGGTCACCGAGTGCCTTCGACAACTGGGTCGACCACCAATGCTGGCCTCCCAGGGGTGGCAATGTGCGTCGGGTGATCAGACTGATCGAATGTGATGGCGGTCTGGGACCATTTCAAATAATTGGGAGTCGCCGGAGCAACCAAGTTTACTTCCCGATTGATAACCTTCAATCGACTTTTGCTTTCGACATCAGCAAAAATCATCAGGGTGGAATTGACCTGGGGATATCCACCATCACTGTCATCTCTATCCTCAGCTTTGTCTGTCTCCTTATCCTTATCCTTGGGATGTTTTCCTTGGAACTGCTGAATCAAGAGCCGACACTGTCGAGTGGTATGTTTTGGGTAAACGAGTTTACCCTCTTCATCTTTCTTTGTATGAATATGACATGGTAAATCCAACACGTCGTTCCCATCCTGGTCTTTCACCTTCTTAGGGTTCCAAGGACCCTTGGGTTTCCCCTTGACCTTTCCTGGGGTCACTGCCAAGGCCTCTCCGGGAGCCGCTGGCTCGGCTTTGCGCTTCTGCTTCCGACTGGAATTTCTTCTGCCGGTCTCATTGGCGGCCGATTTATATTTATCACTCCGGAGCCGATCCTCTTCTTCACCATTTGCATATTTGGTGGCAATCTCCATCATCCGACTCAGGGTCATATCTCCGGTTCGACCAAATTTCAAACTCAATTCTCTGTTCTTGACACCTTCCTTGAGGGCACAGATCGCTCGATGATCGATACATTCTCGACTGTGTGGTGCAAAGTGATCCACCTCTGGATATAATCTCTCAAGGTTTCACTCGACTTTTTCACGCACGACTGCAACTCTGTCAAACCTGCTGGTCATTTGCAGGTTCCTTCAAATGTCCTGACAAACACTCGGGCAAGATCTTCCGAAGTATAAATACTGTTGGGTGCTAACTGATTCAACCATGCCCTGGCTGAACCCTCCAACATAAGAGGTAAATGCTTCATGGCTACCTCATCATTGCCACCGCCGATCTGAACTGCCACTCGGTAATCTTCAAGCCAAGTGTCAGGCTTGGATTCTCCAGTGAACTTGTCGACTCGATCGGCAACCTGAGATTGAGGAATCACAGTGCCCTGATGGCCCTGCTGAAACACTCTGGTCTCGAGACATAAACTCTACTACTGGAAGGAACATCTCTATCGTGGCCGTCTCGGTGAGCTCTGTTCCTGTCGACCAAACCTTGAACGATAATGGATCTCGCATAAAAGCCTGGTTCTTTGGGGTCGACTGGAACTCTTCGCCCATCACTGTTTTGGCGTCTGTCGTCCTGCTACCGAGGAGCGTATGATCCACCCCTTGGGGGAGGAGTGGGCACTCGACGTTGATCGTTGCGATCGAATCGGTGCTCATACTGCTTTCATGACCCTTGTATTGATCATCACGCCGGCCTCCACGTTCCTCACGCCTTGGGGGCGATCTTGGACTATGGGCCGACTGGAATGAATTCGCAGCGATGGATCGGCTGTGAACCCTGTTCCGCGACTGGGATACAACTGAGTTTTGATCTCCTGCCGCCCTGAGCAAATCTTTTGATTTTCGCAAACCTCTACCGCCTCCGATCGGGAAGGCTGAATTGATTCTGCTATACGGACGGCAGCTGCTAAATTATGAATCGGAGTTCGATATACCTGGGTTGGCGGTTGAAAGAGCTGGCGTCGACTGGATTCTGGAACCCTCGGTCGCGTACGCTCGTCCAGCACTCGCTGAAGATTCTGCAGTCGAGTGCGCTCAGCCAGGTTGGCCAAGCGCGCATCCTCCAAGGCGCGAGCCTCGGGGGTTTCTCCAACGATAGGAGTGTGAAGTGCATCCATGTTCCGACGACGAAGCTCCTCCCTCTGGAGCGAAGTGAGGGGCTTGGGCAAGTACTCTTCATGGGCTTGCACCGAATCGCCTCCACCGCCACCTTCGTTGGTGCGGGTGAATCCAGGGGGACTGCGTGGTCCATCGACCATCGTAACCTCTCGCCGCTGGTCATCGCTATCGCATTCGGACGCGGTCTCTATGGAGCCACCGAGGTCTAACAGGTCAGAGAGATTCGTCGGGCTCGATCGCCGCGACTTGGGGATGGCCGATCAAGGGCCACCGCATGTCTCACCCACCGCTGAAGCCTCGACCGACCGGAACGCTTGCGCCAGTGGGAGACTGGGAGTGAAGACAGCGTAGGAGCCGACCCATACTGGGTCGACGGTTGCCACAGGAGGACGCCGCGGACACACGCGCGAAAGTGCGTCGCCCCGCGGATGGGGAGCGCGTCCACGTCGAGTGGAGCCTCCTGAAGCCAAGCGGAGTCGTCGGCGATGAACGTGAGCGCACCGAGACGGATCTCGTGGCCGTCGACCAGAACTCCACCTGAAACCATGATGCCGGAGATCGAGAGAATCCCAACTTCTCCAACAATTCGCTAGAACGCCTGCCCCATGCCGCGTCTGTGGGCGTGGTCTGTGGGCGCCGCGTCTCCCCTCGCCGGCCGTTGTCGTGGTTCTAAGTCTGACAGTAGAATGGGGGGTAGGTATGGAGAGGCAAGATCCTAGCTATGGAGTAGTTGTATACGCAAGGGATTTACGAGTTCAGGCCCTTCTCGGAGGAAATAACAGCCCTACGTCTCGGAGCCCGGAGGCAGTCGACTGGATTATATGCGTATGTGTTACAGGGGTGCGAACCCTTCAACCTGTGGAGGGGGGTGGCTTATATAGAGTGCGCCAGGACCCCAGCCAGCCCACGTAGTAGAGGGTTTATGGTGCGTTAAAGCTAGGAGTTACTGGTAACGCCTTACATAAAGTGTCATTAAGGTCATAAAGACTATTTAACTACAGACCGTTTGGACACCGAGTGGCTCTTGGACTCTTGGTGGTCGAGTGGGTCTTCATAGTCGAGTGTCTTTGAATCTGTCGAGTGGAAGCCTACCAGGTCGACTAGAAGGCTGCTTCTCTTGTGAATGTCCTTGTGGAGGGTACCTTTGGGTAGGTCTATGACCCTACCCCAGGTACATGACTTCATCAGCCGCCCTCCATCAGCTTGAAATGGAGAGTGAGCCCCTCCGTCAAGCGGTGGATGTGAGCGAACGTCTTCCATCCTCGACGAAGATCCATCACGTGAGGGGCTGGGAAGTCGACGCGAACTCGCGTACTGCTGATCCAACAACCCCTCATGTGCAGCCGCAATGACTCTGGTGGATCCAGCTCCATCTCCCGCGCGAATGGAGTCGGGAGACGAAGGCGACGGCGAGGCGGCCGATGCAGCCTGACGAAGAACTCGCAAGGGTCATCCCCAACATGGCCCTCCATGGGGGAAGGAACTACTGGCGGAGGCGAGACCGGCGCGCCGCCCCGCTCTCCTCTTCCCTGAGCGCCTCGGCCTCGCCCACGGCCTCACCCACGGCCTCGCCCCCTCCCCCTTCCCCTCGCGGCTGGCTCTGCCACCGCAGGTGCAGGAGAAGGAAGGACGCGTTGTCGAGCGGCGACCCTCGCCGCCACCGTTGAAGGGCCAGGATTCCCTCTCTCCATGGCGGATGGAGGGGGAGCAGCTGAAGGAAGGAGAAGATGGAAGAATGCGGACGCCATCCCCCGCTCTTTATAAAGGAACGGGTGGGGCTCGGCCGCCCACTCAGCCAATCAAGACGCTGAAGGCGCAGGGAACTCGACCAACCCGCTGCCCCAGCTCGCGACGGCCCGGTTTCCCGCCTCCACCGTTCGCCACCCCAAGCGCATGAGAACCACGTGGCAGGCGTGCGGGACCAAGGCGACGGGTGAGGCGACCTCTCCCCACCCCGTGATCATGGGGAGTGGACGCGTTGAAGACCACGCCTCGGGCCCGTTCAGTAAATAGGCCGCGCCTCCACGCCTCCCTCCGTTTATGGGGAAGGCGTGAACCGCCCCCTTTACTACGACGTGACGCGTGCGCGCAGAGCTCAGCCCCACGCATGCCGCCCACGTCACGCACGCCTCCCCACGCCGAGCCACGCGCGGGAAGCATGGGAAGCGCAGTGCGCGAAAAGACTTACCAGGGTAAAAACCTCCCCGCCTGCCCCCGCACCGTTTTTGGGCCTAGCCCAATGACGTGATTGCGCTTATGTGTGGCCCAGGCCCGGGGGCTCCTGTCGGTGTACAAAAAGAGGGGTACACTTTTTGTACCCCTATAATCAGCATCTGCAGTCTGAGCCGCGGGCACCACTGCACTGAGCAAGGCAAGGGAGGTGAACCAAGGTAAGGCCAAAGCTCGAAAGGAGCAGAACGACGCCAAGACCAAGACCACAAAGAGTAAAGGGGACGAAGCGGACTCCCCCAGCAAGACCCTTGCCGGGAGGCAGTTTTAGCAAACCCGGCAAGACCGTTGCCGTGGCAGCTCGTCCCACACCTACGGAGCGAATCACCCTTGAGTCCATTGCCCCCATTGGGCAAGGATTCGGGAGACATCCCCGTGGTGGCATGCAGACCTTTGTGAAGACATTCAAGATCAGATACACACTATAGAAGATGACGACCCTTGGCGGGATCCCAGCCAAGGAGGACCACAAGGCCCTCGGCAAGAGCCTTGCCGGGGATAGCAGCAGGCGCCACGGCAAGACCCTTGCCGGGGCTACGGCGAGGCCCTCGCCAAGAACACCCGTAGGGCCACCATCAGGCCCACGCCAATCAAACCTCCACCACCGTTCGCATGTAGCTACCGACCCAACCAGTTGGGCAGGCACTGCGTGGCGGCAAGCGGATCTTCGTGGAGACCCACCATTGCGCCACCTCACCGCCTGCCTACATGGCACCGCTGGCACCACCGGCTGCGTGTCGACACAAAAGGGAGCGGCGCGACGACGAGACAGGCCCTCCCCGTCCCCGATAAAGCAAGGAAACCTAAGCAAGACACATTAAAGCGCCTTGTCATGTAATGCGAGGGATAAACTTCGCATCATCAGTATTTTTCCACCTCCTGTGCCATTGTGGCAACCCCTTTCCCTATAAAAGGAGGCCCAAGGCGACCAGGAGGAGGATTCGGCCTTTTGGAGCTCCTCACGCCCCATTACTAGTTCAAGAACACAGATAAACAAACCACCAAAGCAGGAGTAGGGTTTTACGCATCCTCGCGGCCCGAACCTGGATAAAGAAACCGTGTGCTATCTGTTTGATCCGCTCTTCTCACGACCCCGCGCCCCGCAACCGTAGTAGGGATTCTTCTGATCCCATAGGTGTCATTCCCACACCGACAGTCCTGATGCTCCAACGACAGATGCTGATCCAAACCCCACTGATTCAACCAATCAGCGCGTCTCATGCGGATCGATGCACACTGATTCAACCAATCAGCGCGTCTCATGCGGATCGATGCACACTGTAGCTGACCCTAGCGCCTGATCTCAACCGTCCACGCACAACGATCGACGACCCGGTAGTGTGCGGGGTTTTGAGGGGTTTTGAGGGGTTTTGGCTGATTAGGGTTGAGCATAACTAATTCAAAAAAAATCAAAAAAATATAAAACTTGCGCACATAGTCTTATTATGTCGTGTAGTAACGAGAAAAAAATATAAATATGGTTTACATACATTTTTACGAAAAATCCTTCACAAAATTGTCATTCCTCGAACAATGTAGTATGGAGTTCAAGGGAGAGAGTAGTGGGCACCCAAGAGAGTAGGTGGGGTTTTGAAAATGAAAAGTGTGAAAACCTCACCAAAAATTCATTTTGGATTGACTAAGAAAGATCTTAACTTACTTTTCTCATTTTCACGTTTTAAACTTGTTTTATATATAATTTTCTATTAAACCTTGTTTTCTCAAAAATAATAATAGAAAATTAATTCAATAAATAGTGAGACTTTAGATTTACACTATATAGGTAGAATAGATGTGTAGAAAAATTATTTGGCTGGTTTAGACAAGGTGCCAAAAAAACTTGCTTAAATATGAGGCCGTTTACCCTACCTTTGAAGGTCATTTGAGACACACTTTTCATGACTATGAGTTCAACTTACCAAAACGGCTCGGAATAATCAGCAAGCAAACATAATTTCAGTTGAGGTACTTTAGATAGCATTAAAACATCAATACCCCATCCCTAATTCAAATTTGAGCCCAAATTTGAATTTAAATTTGAATTTTATTTGGCTGGTTTAGACAAGGTACCAACAAACAAGTTCGAATAGAAATACGTGGATACATGGTGACTACCAGTACGCATCAAGTTACAAATATTATTACATGCCCCAAATTTTCAAACTGTTCTCTGTTCTACCTCTTCCTACCACGTCGCGTGCCCTTCTTCGCCTTAGCACTTCTTGTTTTTGGTTCTACTACACACACAAGTTCACTGATCATCTTGGTTTTCTTCATCGGTCTTTTCAACACCTCGCCAACACCCTCATGATCGGTGTCTTCAGTCTCAATGTTGACAGCAGTTTCAGTTTCTTCTTGGTGTACCTCAACATGGGTTTCTTGGTCTTAACCTCGACACGCTCAGGTTTAGTTTCAACCTCGAGAGCAGTTTCTTGGTGTGTACCTCAACATGGGTTTCTTCATCCCGAACCTCGACACGCTCAGGTTCAGTTTCAACCTCGAGAGTAGTTTCTTGATCTGAATGTTGATCGCAGCAGGATTTTCTTCACCGCTCAAAGCTCGTGCACACTTCTCTTCTTTCTACCGCCATTGACTCTTGCTTTTTTTGTTGGCCAACACTGTTCAACAACAAGGGGTTGACTTGCTCGCTTCGTCCTGGCCATTGGGAAAATGTTATACATATAGTAATTAGAAAAAAGCACCAAATCAAAACACAGACAAGGAAACAAGAACATACGTTGGCTTATCAGGAGCGTAACGGCATTTGACATACCCCACTCTGTGCCCAAGTTCCTGGCACAACTTGCATCTGTTTTTGTTACCTTTTTGGGCCCTTTTTGGCTTTCCATCTTTCTTTCCCTTCTTACTACTCCCACCTTTCTCAAACCATGCCTTGAATCTACTCTGTTTAGGCCTGCCAGCCTTTCTTTTCGTCAAGGGCGGACACATGGAAAATTCAATGTCCACTTGTGCCACCGAGACTGATCTGTAAGTGCTGGAATTGGAGTAGCATATACAGCTTTGAATCTTGATACCGAATAATATTCATGCAAATATGGGTGCATGTTTATCTTCGGTTGGGATGCTAAGAAGAGAATGGCATGCTCACATGATTTACCAGTGTAATGCCACTCGAGGCAAGTGCAATCATGCAATTCAGTGTTAACAACATGTCTCCTTCCAGTTTTGTTATCTCTAACTTCAGCACCCCAAGGTGAAGATTTTTCAACAAACAAATGTGAAAGATTTCTGCTCCTATTGACCACCTGTTGTACCATTCTTTGTCGGAAGCTTATCACCTTGCGCATAATCACCTATCCTTCTTCTCAATTCCCACAACCGCATGAGCATGATCCTGATTTGGTCAACCATGTCATGCACAGGCAAATCTTTTAACTCCTTCACCTTGTTGTTGAAACTCTCTGCCAAATTGTTGTTGATGTGGTCACACTTCATGGCAGTGTTGAATGCTGACCTGTACCATAACAAAGAATGGTAGGTGTTCAGCCATGGACCAAAGTCATCACATGCTGCCATTATCTTATCAAGATGATATTTGTGTGTCTGTCTAGTGTAAGATCTTGCTGCTGGCCACATGCGCCCAAATTTTTCTCCTCTAAATTTTTTGATCAAATTCATCCACAAATGACCGAAGCACTCCCTTTGCTCAGCATGTGGGAAAACATTTTTCACTGAATTTTCAAGCCCCTTACATGCATCTGTGTGTATAGCCAAAGGTGACACCGGCCCGGCATCTTTTCAATCGGATCATGAACCATGTCCATGAAGCCTCTGCTTCGATCGAAACAAGCCAACAGCAATAGGAAACATCCAGTTGTGTCCATCTAGAGCATTGCATGCTGCCAACTGACCATTCCACTTGCCTGTCAAAAATGATGAGTCTATGCTCAAATATGGACGGCACCCTGCTTTGAACCCATCGATGCAAGGCTTCAAAGCCATAAAATACTTGAAGAACTTGACTTCACCTGAGGGTGATACCTTTGTATCTATCTCCACAACACTGCCAGGTGACCTCTTTTCCACCTCTGCTTTGAAGTTGTAAAGCATCCTAAATGTATTTGCCCAATCACCATATAAATTTTTCATTGCCCTTTGTTTTGCCTTCCACACTGTGGTATATTTCAGTTTAATGGGGTACATCTTTTCCAAGTCTACTTTGAGTTTCTTGGCAGTAGTTTTTGGTGTTTTGGCTAAAATTGAGGTGATCTTTTCTGCAACCCAAAGTTGTGATGTCATGGTTGATACTGTCTGTGAACTTGTAATACAAGTATGTTGATTGGGGATTTGGTTAACTCGACAGTACTTCCATCAGGTTGCAGTCTAGCAGATATAGTACCACTTGCAAGGCTTCACACTACCATCAAATCCTCTGCACCTTGCATAAAACTTCTTTCTATCAGTCCAAACAGTCTTGGCATCAAACTCATGTTTCCCTGCATAAGTCTTGAAACACATCCTAAACTCCTTCATGCTTGGGAACAACTTGCCTACTTCAATGACAGGGTTTTCTTTGCCATACACATGCACCAGCTCATCATCATGTGCATCATCTACTTCATCTGCAGCTTGTTCCATTAACTGCCCATCTACTTCTTCATCAGCATTAGCAGGCAAACTAGATTGACCCCTCTCCTCAGATCAACGAGCTCAGCAAAAAAATTAGCCCGTTTGCTTGTCCAGCCGTTTTGCCGATCGATTTCTTCAACAATCTGTTCACCATCTTCTATTCTAACATACTCTCTTTTCCAATCATCAAACCGCAACAGTGATACTTCTTGCTCTGGACCCCAAACAATATTCTCCCCAATTTTTTCCACCCATTTCTTCACTACCGTCTCTCCCATGTTCTGTAGAACTTGTGGATCAATCTTTGTAAACTCAACATCTCATTTAACAATTGTGTCTCTCTCAATGTTATGTATGCTACATCAACTAATTTTGCCTTTGATGGAAAGAAATTGACTGTCAATTCAAAGGTCCGAGCGGCAGCATCCCCTCTGTCAGTGGCGGACAGTGTGAGCCCGTGAGAAAGAGCAAACGAGGCCACCCCCTAATTGCATGCAAAATTGGATCGGAGAGAGGTGCATTACCTATTCGAAGTTGAATCTGGCGGCTACATCTCAGTATGCCCACGGGCTCCCCTCACAACCTATCGATTCCGCAAGCGAAAACAGAGGAAACGAGCTGAGATCTACGGGCCCGAGAGAGGAACGGGAAGGCGACTAGGGTTTGAATTCACTCACCATTTTTTGAGGACGAAGGCTCCGCCACTGGTGAGGACGAGGGCTCCGCCGCCGCCACCGAGAACGCAAGATCCGCCGCCACCGGAGAAGAAGGGGGGCAGAGTGGCGGGCCCGGCACGGTCGTGCGGCAGGGCAAGGTCAGCTGCTTTGAGGAACAATTAAGTTGGACCCACATGTCCTAAGATAAACGGGCGGGCTTGGTTGACGATCAATTTCACCACATTTAACAGCCATGTCGTGCGTGGGCTATTTACCTGCTCAAATGTGTCGCACCACAACCATTCACTCGAACAACGTCGCCCTCTTGCCAATTCACCTCAAAAACGTCGCACACGAGCTATTGGCCCAGATTTCTTTCACCCCCCCCCCCCAAAAAAGACCGAGAGGGAATGAGAAGACATTGAACAAGACAAAAAAACCACAGAAATGAAAGAAACAAAGGCTACTCCAAAATGGACTATCAAATAAAATAGCCGGCACAAATGTTAGCGAGCTGAGTCACCGATACATGGGCCAGTTGTTCCTCACAACACACTATGGTTCATCGGGCCCAATGCACAACTCAACCCCTTAATCACCATCACGGCCTCCCAAATAATCCAGACCACCTCAAACAATAACGAGCACACTGAGGATAGAAGGTTTCCATGTCGCTAGAGCACACACACTGGTTAGAAAATCTATGATGGCACGATGACCAAAGTCTAAGCTTAACATCAGAGAAATGACGTTATGTGCTTTTGCAGTGCTTTGTATCCCGATTAAGAAGCGTTTTCTAGTGGCACTGAGATCTTCCACTGAAAATAAATCGAAGTATGGTGATTGCTATGTTTCCTATGCCTCTCAAGTCTACAAATTCTATGCGCTACCAGTATCGGCTTAAAACTCACATGAGGTCTTTGTATGATCCCCACTTGGCCAGTTTGTATACACTAGTGCAGAACCGGCCTTTAGTGCCGGTTCGTGACGGCCTTTAGTGCCGGTTCGCAAACCAGCACTAAAGAGTGGGGACTAAAGGCCCCCCCCTTTAGTACCGGTTCGTCATGAACCGGCGCTAAAGGGCCACCACGTGGCACGAGCCAGGCCCGGGTGCGTGTAGGACATTAGTACCGGTTGGTAACACCAACCTGTACTAAATGTTTGCGTGTTTTTTTTATTTTTGCTTTAATTTTGTGTTTTCAATTTGGCTTTATTTTCAATTTAAATCTTTTTTGTTTGCTGGTATTTCACGATACTACAAATTGTACACGTTATGCACACACACACACACACACACACACATATATATATATATATATATATATATATATATATATATATATATATATATAATATCATCGAATGTATCATAGCCAACACCATTAACTATTCACACATACACATGTATATACATATACAATTTCTCCTACATGTTGCCTTGGTGCCTTCGGAGCATGCACGATGACAAGTGGTTCATGGGGGCGGTAGCGGGTAATAGTATTCTCCTTTGGGATCTATGACCTGGTCGAGCAAAAATCCGGCTATTTCCTCTTGAAGTGCTAGTATGCGCTCCGTTGGTAGGAGCTGCTCCCGCACCTCTCTGAACTGTTAAGAAGGAGATCAATATGCATGTGTATTAGTTGTGTTACAAGATATTGATAATGGTGTGAATAGTGTTCTGACAACGTACCCAGTCGTGTCTTTGAGATCTGCTCCTTTCGGACGCTATCATGCGAATGTTCTCGCAAACGTAGTATGCACACAGATCATTCGGCTACCGCTTCGTGGCCTTTACGAGAATGGAATTGAATCAGATAATGATTAATCAAGCATGATAATTAATTAATGGTATTGAAACAAGAATTAAAGAGATGGCTAGCTAGCTAGTACTACTTAATTACTTACCTTTGGTCGATGCCATAACAACTTTTTTGGCCATTTTGTCCGAGTCACCTTGATGAACTTTGCCCAAGCCCTGCCCTTGACAAAGAAAATCAATAAAGGGGTTATTAAATAGTTCATATCAGGAAATGACGAACTAATAATAGGCCGAGATATAGTTAATAATGATTGAAATTACCTGTTGACTATCCCCTTCATGATGGTGTAGTTTTTATGTTCTTTAAGTAGCGAGTCGAGTACTTCAACTGTTGCGTTGTCAACTTTAATGATTAACAAGATCCAGTGGAAACTGCACACGTTTGCATGTCTTAATTAAGCGGGCATGCATGTGCATAAAATTAATCAACTATATATCGTAAACCGTATACACTTAGTTATTAACATCTAGCTAGCTAGTAAGCAAAACCAGAATTTGTATTAACTCACCTGAAGTTGTAAGGAAGTAGTATATCTTCATTCGTATTGAGGCACTTCAAGAACTCTAGCATGCTTTCCTCTACACCTGCTTGATAAGTTGCAAGATTCCATGTGTACTCATTAATGGTATTTGGGTCAATGAACCCAATGCCATAGCGTCCAGATTTTTTCATTTCATACATCTTCATCCTGCATATAATACCACAGAAAAGAATATATAGTGAGGATAATTACATGTAATGACTGATCAAAAATTACAGAAAGAAATCACTTACAAACAATGGCAACGGACGAGAGATTTGTCGAAAAGTCGCGTCTTGATTGTATAACTGAAATAGTTCTGAATACTCAACGCACAGAGCTTTCTCATGGTAGTAATGCTCCTTCTTGACATTCACCATGAGGGACTGTCGATTGGAAATCTTGGTAATATTCATATACCATTGATGCAATTCATACATTCTCGTTGGGAGGTTCTTGACCTTGTCTGGCTCGACCAAAGGTTGGCCCCGGACATATTTCTGTTTTATTTCCTCCTCTCTAAGCGGAGACATGGGCTCAATTTCGAGGAGTTGTCCAACAGAGATCTTGAGCATTTCAGCCTGCATTATATGCTCCTCCGTTATTACCACATTGCCTAGCTGGGGAACTTTAACGGTTTGCCCACAATAATATTGGGCGCGCGGCATCCTCTCATGTGTTGTTGGCACAACAAGCGGGGGGATCGATTGCGCCACCTGTTCTCCCAGCCGGGGAACGGTTTCCCGCATTTTTTGCCCGCTGCTTGTTGGCTCGAGCTCGAGCTCGCTTCCTTCTTTAGCCGTTCTCGATGTAGTTTCCTGATTTGGCGCTCATAGTCCGAGTCAACAGGCTTGGGAGCTGGTTCTCTAGCCAGATGAACGAAGTGGTCAATTACTTTCTCAGGCACTTTCTCCTTTGGCGGCGGTGCCGGTTTCGGTCCAAAATGGGCGTCCACTTGGGCCTGCACTATGGCTGCGTTTTGCTCCTTAGTCATGTCGTAAGGCCTCTGAGGAAGAGGAGCGAGGCTTGGACCATATCCCCGCCTGTACTTCCTGAACTACCTCGACTTGTACCGCTACGCACCATAGCTGCGGCGTGTCTCTTCTACGATTGCTGAGACGGCAGAGACGGCTGGCGTGGCTGAGGTGTGGCCTGACACGGGGCCGGACTTGAAACCGGAGAAGTGGCATGACACTGTGCCGGACTTGAAACCGGAGGAGTCAGCTCACGCGTTCGGGGACTTGGAGGAGGTGGCGGACTTCGAGGAGGAGTCGGCTCACACGTTCGTGGACTTGGAGGAGCGGGAGCCTGCTGACTCGGTGGGAGACTTCGAGGAGGAGTCAGCAGACGACGCGGTGTCGGTGGACTTCGAAAGATGATGCAATCCTTTCTCCATAGGATGATATGATGTATGGCCTCTCCCAGTGTGCGCTCGTCTTCACCTCCAGGAATGTCAAGCTGTAGCCCCGAATATGGGTCCACCACTTCATCAACCATGACACGAGCATAGCCCTCTGGAATCAGGATGCAATGGAAGGTTGCTTTGGGGGTAACTGGAAAAGCAACATCGTCTGCCACCTTCATGGATATGTTCTTCATTTTGGAGTGTAGCTCACAGTTAGTGTTCTCTATGATGTCATCCACAGGGTATGTATCCAGCAGTGTATGCCTGAGGCAGAACCAACGCTGCTTCTCGGCATGGATGGGATGGTGCTATCCAATCTTTGGGCGATCATCCGCTTCTTTGTTGCCGCTCTTTGAGACCCCTTTCCTGGCTAAGTGAGTCGATCTGCTGCTGCTGGAATTTGAGTGCCAGGTACGCGTGCCATGCTTCTAGGCCTTGAAGGCGTTCTACGTCCTGCTTCCTCTGCTCCTCCTCCAGCTTCCTTTTCTTCTCCTCCTCCATCTCCCTTCTTGCACGGGTCCTGTAGTCCTCGTTCCATTCTGAAAAGCCCTCATACCAGGGAATAACGCCCTTGCCTCGTGTTCTTCCCAGGTGTTCAGGATTTCCCAGGGCGCGCGTAAGCTCGTCGTTCTCTCTGTTGGGCGTGAACACCCCCCTTCGAGCTTCTTCTATTCGCCAATTATCTTTTGTTCGACTCCTTTTAGACTTGCCTTCTTTGACACAAGACACATCTTGGGTCCAACGCCCCCATGCGCATAGAACCAAGTTACGCACTGGGGCCAGCTCTTAGTAACCGGAGTGACCCTGCATCCTCCATCTCTTGCTCGGACTTATCCCACTTAGGCATTCCCACCAGCGTAGCCACTGGACCCAGCCTATGGAATCAAGGCTTTTTTGCGGCATTTGCCTTGTTTTTTATCGACCGTTCCATAGATAATTCTGAATCCTTGAAGGTCACGAAATTGTCCCAGTGTTCTCTTTGCTTCTCCAGTGTTTCCGTGAATTCTGGAGTCTTCCTTTCTGCAGCGAGGTAGTTGGCCCATACAGTTTTCTTGTGGGTGTTGAATGCAATTGCCATCTTCTTAAGAGCAGCGCCCTTGACTTTCTCCACATCTGCTTCAGTGAAATGATCTGGTAGGGTGAAATGTTCCATCAGAGATTCCCAAAGGACTTTTTTGGCTCTGTCGTCGACCCAAGTAACACCTGGACGTTTAGTCTTTGACTCTTTCCATTCATGAATGGAGATCGGGAGTTTGTCCTTCACAAGAACTCCGCACTGACGAGTACGAGTCCACTTGTTCGCAATGTTCTTAGGCGTGAGGGGTTCGCCACTAGGTTTGATGGATTCGATGTTGTACTTTACACCATCCTTCAACAATCTGCCCGGGCCTCGCTTTGTCCTGCTGTCTGTAGAAGCAGATTTGCTCGATCCAGAGGGCTGAAAGAAGAATGATCAATTCGTTAATATATCTTCAATAAAAAAACATGTGATAATCACCATGATGCCTGCTTATATAAATATACCTCGCCGGTAGTCTTTGTTATTTGAAGATCAACATTGTCTGTGTCATCACAAACATTGTCTGTGTCATCATAATCATAATCATAGTTCATGACTTCATCAGCTCGTTCATCGGGATCGAATATCTTTTCATCACCCTCTCCGGTATTGTTCAGATATTGGGAGCCGTCATCTGCTTCATTCAGATCATCTAGCCTGTGAGGGCTGCGTATGATGTCGAACAATTCCTCTTCTCTCTCTCTGCCGGTATTGTCCGCCATAGCTTTTACTTTACTAATACAGAAGAAATATAAAACAATTTAGTATTTAAATTACAATGCATAGATGCAATCAATAAGGAAAAACTGAATCTCGAATACATCCTCTTGAATATATAATCTCGAATACATCATCATCTTAATATATATAATCTCGAATACATCGTCTCGAATACTATATATCGAATACATCACTAGCTAGGTACCTAATAAAGATCGAGTACTACAGAAGAATCTAGGCCGCTCATGATCCACAGGGCACCTGGTGGTGGACACCCAAAGAGAAGGAACCGTCACAGGATCATATCTCCGGTCATCTGCCCAAAGAACCTGCCAAGTATTGGAGAACCTGACGTCCATAGCAGCCATGTAGCGATGGACGTGCTCATGCTCCTCCCTGACACGGGGACGCACCACCTCCGGCGGCGCCGGCTCCCTCTGCACCGAATGTGGCCCACGCGAACGCCACCAAAGGACATCAGGGTCGACGACCGGACCCGAGGTCGGGTTCCTCACCAAGCGGCGCGCCCCTCCAGGTAGCACCTCCAAGTGCCAGCCCGACGGAGCCCAGTCCCGGACATGGGTCCTCTAAAGGAGGACGTCGTCGCGAACGGGTCGACGGCGAGGATGTGGGTCGGGCATATCGTCGAGAACAAATACTATATGCCCGCAAAAAGTAACATTTTTTAAATGATTGGATTGTGATAACTAAAATTCTATATATATGCAAATTCTAATAATTTGACATTAATCTAATTCATCTAACTAAAACTAATTCTAAAATTTCCTGATTATATAACTAACATTTCTATAACAATTCTAATATTTATATAACTAAAAAATAGAAAAATTGCTAACATTTCTATAAATATTTCTATAACTAAAAAACAGAAAACATTTATAACATTTATAACATTTCTATATAACTAACATTTCTAATATTTATATTACTAAAAAACAGAAAAATTGCTAACCTACTGACATTTCTAACATTTCTAATATGTGTGTGTGTAGTGTGTGTGTGTGGACATGGCGTGGCGAGCTCACCGTGCGAGGCGGTGGCGGGCGACGCCGACGTCGGCGACGAGGCGGGACGGCTGGGGTCGGTGACGAGGCGGCGAGGGCGGGCGTGACGACGGGCGTCGATCGGGCAGGCGGCGCGACGGAGGGAGGAAACAGAGGAAAGTGAAAAATTTTCAACTGTTGTATATATAGGATGGGCCTTTAGTACCGGTTGGAGCCACCAACCGGTACTAAAATCTGTTTAACCCAAGCGGCGGGAAGCGCACCCCTTTAGTACGGGTGGTGGCTCCAACCGGTACTAAAGACCTTTAGTACCGGTTGGAGCCACCACCCGGTACTGAAGGGGGTGCGCTCCACGTGCGCAAGTTTAGTCCCACCTCGCTAGCCGACGGGCTACCGCACTGGTGTATAAGCCCCAGTGCAGTAGCTCTCTCGAGCTCCTCTCCTAAGCAGCCCTCTGGGCCTACCTGTTCTCTTCGCCCGGTGGGCCCATCAAGCCTTACGGGCTGCAGCATCCTGGCCCAACAAAATGTTGGGTTCCTAGTCGTATGCAGGCCGCTTTGGCCCATTAGGCGGGCTTTTTTATTTTCTTAATTTTTTCGCTTTATTTATTTTTGTTTTCTTTATTTTTGAGTTGTATTTTGCTGTATTTAGAGTTTCTTTGTGAATATTTTTTCTTTAGGTACAAAAAATTATAAACTTTCTGTTAGTGCCGGTAGTTTTCAAATTTGAATAGTTTAAATTTTGAATTATTTGAAATTTGTGTGAATCACTAGTTTGTGAATAACTTAACTTTGAAAAAAGATTTTTCAGTGATTCTTTTTTCTTATGTTTAATATTAGTGTGTTTTATCATTATATTCAATTTGGTAATGCTTAGGTTGTTTAAAAAATGAAATGCCTTGTTAACAGTTGAGTTTTCGTCGGAAACCCTGATACTTCGGAAGAGATTGTCCATTTTGTACACGAAGTGCATCCAGTTTTTGCCGTAACCCTCTCTAGTTTTTTGCACATGCTATTTGGATGAAATTATGATACCATGCTAACTTTCAACCTTTTCTGAGTTCATTTGAAATGCTTTTCAATTTCAGGGTCATTTAGCTGGAAAAAATCAGTAAACGCATGAAAAGAATTTGTTTGCACATAAAATTTCTTCGCGTTTCAAATGCCAAAACACATAACTACCCTAACTATTACAGAGATTCCCTCCTGGGTGTGAAACATAGAAGAAAGTGATGATAGTGAAGCCGATCACATCCCGGATCTTTGGGTGTGAAACTTTTTCTTCGCGTGTGTCCCTTTCTTGCCGTAGCCATGGAAAATCTTCATCATTTAACTGGATGCTCGGGTCAATATTCACTTTGTGAATGGAGCAATTTCATCAAACTTTTCATAATCTTCTGACATGTCTGTCTTGTCATCCACTCCCACGATGTTTCTTTTTCCTGAAAGAAGTATGTGGCGCTTTGGCTCGTCGTATGATCCATTCGCTTCCTTATCTTTTCTTTTTCTCGGCCTGGTAGACATGTCTTTCACAAAAAAAACCTGCGCCACATCATTGGCTAGGACGAATGGTTCATCTGCATACGCAAGATTGTTAAGATCCACTTTTGTCATTCCGTACTGCGGGTCTTCCGTTACCCCGCGTCGTGTCATATTGACCCATTTGCACCGAAACAAAGGGACCTTCAAATTACCTGATCCATAGTTAAGTTCCCATATGTCCTCTATGTAACCATAATATGTTTCCTTTCCCGTGTTGCTTGTTGCATCAAAGCGGACACCACTGTTTTGGTTGGTGCTCTTCTTATCTTGGGCGATCGTGTAAAATGTATTCCCATTTATCTGGTACCCTTTGAAAGTCATTATATTCGAAGATGGAAACTGGGACATCGAGTACAGGTCATTCTGAATATCGCCATCATTCAGGGCACGTTTCTGCAACCAACCAGCAAAAGTCCTTGTTTGTTCGCGTGTAATCCAGTCGTCAGACTTCTCCGGGTGTTTGGAGTGTAGAAAATTCTTGTGTTCCTCCATATACGGAGCCACCATGGTGGAATTCTGTAGAACTGTGTAGTGTGCTTCAGTGAGAGAATGCCCGTCCATACATATTATTTGATGCCCTCCTAGTGTGCCTTTTCCTTCCAGTCTGCCCTTATGCCGCGATTCAGGAACACCAATCGGCTTAAGGTCAGCAATAAAGTCAATGCAAAACTCAATGACCTCCTCATTTTCATGGCCCTTCGAGATGCTTCCTTCTGGCCTAGCACGATTATGAACATATTTCTTCAAGACTCCCATGAACCTCTCAAAGGGGAACATATTGTGTAGAAATACATGACCCAAAACGTTAATCTCTTCGCAAAGGTGAAGTAGGACGTGCGTCATGATGTTGAAGAAGGATGGTGGGAACACCAACTCGAAACTGACAAGACATTGCACCAAATCATTCTGTAACCTTGGTCTGATTTCTGGATCGATTACCTTCTGAGAGATTGCATTGAGGAATGCACATAGCTTCACAATGGCTAATCGAGCGTTTTCGGTAGAAGCCCCTCAATGCAACCGGAAGGAGTTGCGTCATAATCACGTGGCAGTCATGAGACTTTAGGTTCTGGAACTTTTTCTGCCATATTTATTATTCCCTTTATATTCGACGAAGCCAGCGGTACCTTCATGCTTTGAGTACATTCAAGAAGATTTCCTTCTCTTCTTTGGTAAGAGCGTAGCTGGCCTGACCCTGATGTATGCCGTCTTTTCCGTGCATATGTTGCTGGTCCTCCTGTGCCTCTGGTGTATCTTTTGTCTTCCCATACACGCCCAAAAAGCCAAGCAGGGTCACGCAAAGATTCTTCGTCACGTGCATCACGTCGATTGCGGAGTGGACCTCTAGGTATTTCCAATATGGCAGGTCCCAAAATATAGATTTCTTCTTCCACATGGGTGCGCGTCCGTCAGCGTCCTTCGAAACAGGTTGTCCGCCAGGACCCTTTCCAAAGATTACCTTCAAATCCTTGACCATATCATGTACATCAGCGATCAAGACAAAGGCGAGGCTTAGTCCGGTGATCCGCCTCACCTTTGAAATGCTTGCCTTTCTTTCTTACGGGATGCCTTGTCGGAAGAAATCGGCGATGTCCTGTACACATTCTTCCTACAACTATCCAAATATATACTGTCGGTATCATCCAAACAGTGCGTGCATCCACGGTATCCCTTGTTTGTCTGTCCTGAAAGGTTACTGAGAGCAGGCCAATCATTGATGGTCACGAACAACAACGCCTTTAGGTCAAATTCTTCCTGTCCGTGCTCATCCCACGCACGTACACCTGTTCCATTCCATAGTTGTAATAGTTCTTCAACTAATGGCCTTAGGTACACATCAATGTCGTTGCCGGGTTGCTTAGGGCCTTAGATGAGCACTGGCATCATAATGAACTTCTGCTTCATGCACAAAAAAGGAGGAAGGTTATACAAACATAGAGTCACAGGCCACGTGCTATGGTTGCTGCTCTGCTCCCCAAAAGGATTAATTCCATCTGCGCTTAGACCAAACCATACGTTCCTTGGGTCACCTGCAAACTCCTCCTAGTACTTTCTCTCGATTTTTCTCCACTGCGAACCGTCGTGGTGCTCTCAACTTTCCGTCTTTCTTACGGTCTTCTGCATGCCACCGCATCGCCTTCGCATGCCCTTTGTTTTGGAACAAACGTTTCAACCGTGGTATTATGGGAGCATACCACATCACCTTGGCAGGAATCTTCTTCCTGGGGCGCTTGCCCTCGACATCACCAGGATCATCGCCACTGATCTTATAACGCAATGCACCACATACTGGGCAAGCGTTCAAATCCTCGTACTCACCGCGGTAGAGGCTGCAGTCATTAGGGCATGCATGTATCTTCTGCACCTCTAACCCTAGAGGGCAGACAGCCTTCTTTTCTTCATACGTACTCTCGGGCAATTCGTTGTCCTTTGGAAGCATATTCTTTATCATTACCAGCAACTTTCCAAATCCCTTGTCAGATACACCATTCTCTGCCTTCCATTGCAGCAATTCAAGTGTGGTGCCCAACTTTTTTGTCGACTTCAATTCGGGTACAACAGTTTCTTGTGATCCTCTAACATGCACTGCAACTTCTTCCTCTCCAGATCACTTGCGCAGTTTCTCTTTGCATCGGCAATGGCCCGACCTAGATCATCAGCGGGCTCATTTGATGCCTCTTCTTCAGCTTCTTCCCGCATTGTCGGCTCAGCTTCTTCCCCCACTGTTGTATCATCGTATTCAGGGAACCCATGGCCAGGATAGCTGTCGTCCTCCTCTTCTTCTTCATTGTCTTCCATCATAACCCCTATTTCTCCGTGCTTGGTCCAAACATTATAGTGGGGCATGAAACCGGACTCAAATAGGTGGACGTGAATGGTTCTTGACGTAGAGTAATTGAGACCATTCTTCCAGCCAGCACATGGACAAGGCATAAAACCATCCGCCCGCTTGTTTGCCTCAGCGGCAAGCAAAAAAGTATGCACGCCATTAATGAACTCGGGAGAGCATCGGTCATCATACATCCATTGTCGGCTCATCTTCATTACACAACACCGAATAGACCAAATTAATACAAGTTCATACATAAAGTTCATACATAAATTTCATATACAACACTTAATTAAATGCAACATACAAATAACTCTCTAGCTAAAGAATTTAAATGCAACAACAAACGCGATCAAGATCGCAACTAAGGTAACAATTGATCCAACAACATAATGATACCAAGCCACACTATCAATGGCATATTTTCTAATCTTTCTAATCTTCAACCTCATTTTCTCCATCTTGATCTTGTGATCATCGCATTTACATCGGCAACATGCAACTCCAATTCCATCTTCTCCCCCTCTATTCTTTTCAATTTTTCTTTCAAATACTCATTTTCTCTTACAACTAAATTTAACCTCTCGACAATAGGATCGGTTGGAATTTCCGGTTCACATACCTCCTAGATAAAAATATCTATGTCAACTTGATGGGCATAATTTGTCATAAACACGAAATGCAACAACTAGTTTTAAAAGACAATATACCACATCCGAATCATAACAAGGACAAGGGCCGACGGGAACGGATATCAAAACCATGGCACTATGTATAACAAACAACGTACGGGTAAGATAATTATACGAGTAACTATATATCCAAATCACACAAACATCAATTTGGTAATGTAAAACATTCATGAACAAGAGCCTCACCACAAGGTGGAGCCGACGACGGGACGGTGCGGGCGATCGACGGTGGTTACGACGGAGATTTAGAGGGCACTAAGTAAACCACACCTACATATGCAAACTAAGTGTTATTTTTGACCTCAAATTGCATGTATATCAAATACTAGCAAATATAATTCCTCCCAAATTAATCACTATACAAAGCATTGCAAGAGCTAATCTAGCAATGAGAGTTGAAAGGACAAAGTTACTAACCTTTGTGATCATTTGAATGGATGGGGGCCTTCATATCTTGACAAATTTTGGGCAAAATTTGTGAGGAGCTCGGGGAAGAGAGGGGAAGAACAGAGGAAGTGAGGGGAAAGGGGAAGAACAGAGTGGCTCGGGTGGATGAAGGGTTTATGTACGCCGACCTTTACTACCGGTTCGTGCCACGAACCGGTACTAAAGGTGCTGGACGGGCCCCAGACTGACAAAACCCTTCTACCACTCTCTTTAGTACCAGTTCGTGGCACGAACCGATGCTAAAGGTTCGCCATGAACCGGTACTAATGATAATTGCCGGCTAGCCGTTGGAACCGGCACTAATGGACTCATTAGTGCCGGCTCAAAATCAAACCGGCACTAATGTGTCTCAGATTTGCCCCTTTTTCTACTAGTGATAACTTGTTCCCTGTATCTTCTTTTATAAGTAGTAAAGGAGAGCAAGTATGGTTTAATGCAACAACTACTATATTGTGAAAATAATCTGCATGATTTTTCACAAAGTTACCAAATCACAATATATATGACCAGGTTGCTATTTTTCTCTGTCTTCATGTGGCCGAACCACAGTCTAGTACATGCTTATCAATGCTCTTATGCACCCTTCTAGAAATTCATTTGTTATTATGCTTCCTTGCGATGGTTTCTCAGGACAGACGGTCTATGAAGCTATGCAAATTAAGCGTTGCCACAAGGGGGCAATCAGCTCTTCGTAGACTCCTTTGAAACTTTGACAATCATCTCGATTACATCCCTAGACTAGACTCTCCATTTCCATGTGAATATTTTGGAGACATGCTAAGATGATTGACCAAGTAGACAATGTGTCACAATAATAGTGCAGCCTATATATAGGAGTGTTAAATCATTCCAAGTTTCCCCACAAAAGGCCTAAACGAGCAAACATATCATAGGAGCATGTCCATCAATGGGATATGAAAAAAGTTAATGTAAGAAGACGGCATTGTTGATGACCAGCTTGTTCATGGTGTAATTTGGCTAATAGTTTGTATGATCGGCCAAATTAATTTAAATGAATGTGGTCGGATTATTCGTTCATACATATATCTACCCTTGCTGTTTAATTCAAAATGCAGGCGTGGTCATAGTCCAGTGCAGATGATACATCAGAAGATCAGGTGCACTAAAGCTATTTACTCAGGACAAATATATGTGATTTTGCAAGGATTAGCGGCTACTTGGACAAATTCTCGTACGCTGGGATAAACTGTGGTTGCTAAGATGAAGGGTTCTTGCATGAGCTATGGAGTCACGTATGAGAAGATCCAACAATACATGATGAATGATCAATCATTATTAGTTGGTGTGATTAGCGACCTTGCCGGAGTATTTTATTATTTTCCTTGTAGGCTCAAAGGTATTTATACGTATGTGTATAACTTGGCCTGTGATTGCGACGTGGCCGGAATATTTTATGTATTCATATAAGGCAAAGAGTAGTATACATGGTAACCGAGTCAGATCCTGATCTGTTTAGTTTTGGAGTTCTATACTTGTACGACAAGTACTTCTGTATACGCCAAGTCCCGCGTGCCTTAATAAATAGGCCATGGCCGATTGAGAAAAACAGCAATCGATCTATCAATACAAACATTACTTTTTCACGTAAGTCTATTTTCTATCGCTACTTCTTGCCGAGCCCTACCAGCCCTAGGGTTTGGTTGATCTTTGCCGTTTTGCGCTATAAAACGGTCGTCTCTCCTCCACGAAAGCGAGGAAACCTTTGTTGCTTTGCCCGTAAAGCAATCGTTCGTCCTCATGAAAGCACGACAATTATCTTGGTGTTGCGCGGCGATTTTCCGTGCCAACACAATTGGCGACTCCGCTGGGGAAGGAAAGAAGAAGAAGCACACGATGAGTACTGAGTCCAGGAACGGGAGCGACATCGACCCGGAGAACGTCATCACCGTCACACTCGATGATCTGTCGGAAGATGATCGGCGTGAGCTTGAACAAGAGCTTAAGAAAGAGATGGCTGAGCGACTAAAATTGAAGTTGACTGGATACTGCAAGACAAGGATCGGCGTCGTCAAAAAGTTACATGTGTCGAACCCTTCAGATTCTTTCAATACCGAGGTAAAAAAGTCAACCAAAGAAATTTCTCATCTAATCGACGTGTGCGTAGCTGCCAAGTACGATTCTGATGTGAAAACTACGACACACACAATTACTCAATCAGTAGCTAATAGAATTGAAGAATTTAAGGAGCAGCTTCACAAAGATCTTGAAAATAGTTTACCTAGTCATGTTCGGTAGTTAATGCTACAAATCAATGATGGATATTCTGAGAAAAAAGCTGATGCCGCTGCAAAATACAGGATTCATTAACTTTCCTAGTACTATTAATACACATGGTGCATCGGTTAATAACGTTGTGCAGCCCAATGTTCCTTTAAATAGTGATCAAGGTGGCCGGAATTATGTGAACAGTTCGGCTAATAATTTTATGCCTAGCATAGCTGCTCCTACTGTCTCAACTTCGGTTCCACAAAATCACAACATCAATAACCAAAGTGCTATTTCTAATTCTAGTTTGCAACAACTTTTTTATCCAACTGTAGAATATAGTACACCACCGCTGTTGACTGTCAGTACCGGGATTCCGTGCGGGCTGGTACCCGATTCATATGTTAATGGGTCTCCGCTGCAAGCATCACAAAGTCAAATTTCTTTGCCGGAGTTTCCATCACGTGCTAGCGTTCCATCTGCTCCACAAACTAGTTCTCAACAGCCGAAGGATAGTTTTAAGGATAAGCTTGCTAGTATACTAAGAGAATTCGGCTTAGAACCTAAGAGTAAAGCACACGCATATCAGAAACCATACCCTGATTACTTTGACTCGACACCATATCCTCGTGGTTTTAGAATTCCAGATTTTGTTAAATTTTCGAGGGAAGATGGTAGATCTACTTTCGAGCATATCGGACAACTTTTAGCCCAATGTTGTGATATTGGCACATCGGATGTTTATAGGATTAAATTTTTTCCGTTGTCTTTGTCCGGTATTGCATTCACTTGGTTTACATCGCTTGCTCCTAATTCTATTTCAACATGGGTACAATTGGAGCAAAAATTTCATGAGTACTTTTATAGCGGTGAAACAGAACTTCGGCTTTCAGATTTAACTATGGTTAGGCAGAAACATAATGAGCATGTTCATGATTATATTAGGAGGTTTAGGGATGTCAAAAACCGATGTTTCAGCTTGACCATAGCTGAAAAGGATTTAGCCGATCTTGCCTTTTCGGGTCTTATTGCTCATATTAAGGATAAACTAGAAGGGCAAGAATTTTTAGATGTTAATCAAGTTTTGCAGAAGGCTTTGGCGCAAGAAAACCGGACTAAGGAGATTAAACAACATAGCCGGTTTGAAGATAATATTGATAATGAGAAGGATAATCATGTAGGTAATGCCTTTGATTATGATAATAATTCGTCTAGTGAAGTTGACATTAATATATGTGTAGCCGAATGGATTCGTCAAAGTCAAAACCCTTTGCATGTTCTGCTTTGAAGCCCACGCCTGCTAGAAGAGATGAAACAAAATACACTTTTGATGTTAGCAAGTGCGATAGAATTTTTGATATGTTACTGCAAAATAAAATAATTAGAGTGAGAGAGGGCCATGTAATTCCACCTCCATAAGAGTTGGGTAGACGAGCATATTGTAAGTGGCACAATTCTTTCTCTCATGCTACTAATGATTGTAACATGTTTCATCGACAGGTGCAATCGGCCATTAATGAAGGACGATTGACATTTACAGGAAGTTCTAAGATAAAGCTTGATAGTGACCCTTTTTCCATCAATATGGTCGAGCTTAAGAGTAAGAAAATGCTTATTCGGTCGGATCAGACCGAATCTGCAAGAGAAAAGAATGTTGTTGACGATAGTGCTCCTCCAAGGACAATCAAACCAAAAAATCCAGAAGTAGGAATGCGGAAAGTCAATGGAAGAAGGAAACAAGCTCCAAGACCAAAGCTGACAGTTAGCCTGTTGTTGGAAAAGTACACCTCACGCAAGGCAAGCAATGTGTTTAATCGACGTGGAGGTAATAAGTGTCCTAGATCTCCTTCTAGAACTACCAGTCATCAGCGACGGCAAGGAAATTCATATGACCAGCAGATGTATTTTAAAATGGATCTGACATATGGAGGATGTGCACCTCCTATTTATCCACGGTTTCCTCCGTGGGGTTTTAATCCTTGGGCGCCATATCCTACAAGGCCAGTGTGTTATTCTCGACTGAGTGGATTCAGCAGGCCAATGTACAGGAAATCGTTGCATGAAAAAAGGGTTCGGTTTAATCAGGAAGTGAGTCCACGTGATGGCAATGTAATCCGTGGTAATGATGACATGGTGGTCTTGGGAACTTCAAACTCACCTAGGAGGCACAATACAAATGGCACAATTCATAGAGGTGATAAGAAGTTTGTGTGGGTGCAGGTGAGGCATGCTGAATCTAAGTCTATACAAAGTTCAAATGATTTGGATGCTTTTAATGTTATGAAACTTGGTGAACACCAATCGGCTACAAGTGTAGAGAATAGTCCAGAAACAAGAGACATTGATGCATCTAAGTTAGAGGCTAAGGTGCACATACGATCAAGAGAAGGAACTTGTACATGCTAGTACTAATGAGTCGGCTGATGCATGCGTGTAAGTGCATCTAGTGCCACCCCTAGTTGGTTTTGGAGTATTGACGACAAATGTGCTTGAGGGACTAATGCGTTTGTGAGAATTGCAGGATAACGCAGGTAGTGTCCCTCATTGATTCGGTTTACATACCGGAGACGACCCCTAAAAATATATGAAGACACTAACGACAATGGTGGTATGTGAAGATATTCACATTGAAGACTATGACATGAGAAGACATTGAGTGAAGACTATGGAGCGCGAAGACTGTGTCATTTCGTTGTTCCTTTTCTTCTTTGTTGAGTCGTAGGAACCACCGTCTTTGTTAAGTGGGGTCCAAGTGATCACAATCGGAATGGTGAAGTGATGCTCAACCCAAATCCTATGTCTTGAGGGAAGACAATGAGAGCAAAACTTGTCCAGAGCTGGATGAGTCGACTTTGCTTGTAGCCCAAGTAAAGTTGCCGTGTGGGTTTGAAATCGACCGTTGGAACATGTGTCAGTTCCTTAGTGACCGAGGTCATTTTGGACATAACAGGTCGGGTTGCCTAGTGGCTATAAATAGCCCACCCCCTACACCATAAATTGGTGGCTGCTCAGAGTTAGTGCACGGCTTTTGTCATTTGAGAGCAACCCACCTCAAAGCCTTTGAGAGAGAGCAATCCTTGCGAGGACAAAGCCCAAACACCCAGAGCCAAAGAGTGTTAGGCATCACTGAAGTTTTCCTGCTCATGTGACTGAAGACTTATTACACTTGAGGACTGTGAATCCTCCGGCCGGTTAGGCGTCGCGTTGAGCATGCAAGAGTCATTGTGGATTGCCGGTGAACGCCGACCGTGAAGGTTCGGAAGTCTACCTTGAAGACTTACCAGAGTGATTGGGCGAGGACTGTGTGTCCTTAGCTCAAGGGAATAAGGTGAAGACGTGGTCTTCGAGTTGAATCTCAGCCTCCCTAACGGATGTCACAGTTGTCACAAAGAATCGAACTGGTCCAACAAATCTGTGTCTTCAACAAGTGACTGGTTCTATCCCATCCCTCCTTTACCCTGAGTTTGTCTTCATGAAGTCATTGCTTATATGTCTTATCTGTTTGACTTCATTGCTTGACTACTATCGTTGTTTGGCTTCATACTATCTTCCATCCTGATCCTTACTACATAGCTGCTATTACTCTTGTCCGATCACATTATTGCATACTTGACTATGGCTTGCTTGTTGTAGTTTATCTTCCGTTGCATATCAATTAGGTCATTTCTATTGTTTGTCTTTGAAACATTCATGTTTTGAAGACTTTCCTAAAAATCGCCTATTCACCCCCCCTCTAGTCGATAACTAGCACTTTCAATTGGTATCAGAGCAAGGTACTCCCTTGTTCTGTGATTGATTTAACCACACGAGTTTTAGCTATGTCGACTACGGGGATAATCAAAGTCTCTGCTGCTTGCCCGTGTTCGATGGAACCGACTATCCCTCTTGGAAGAATAAGATGTGCATGCATCTTGAAGCCATTGATGTCGACCTCTGGTATGTCGTTAAGAATGGCGTTCTTAAATCTGGTGAAGGTGTCACCCCTGCTGATGTCAAGAAGTTCATTCAACTGGACTCCACTGCAAAGAACATCATCTGTGGTCATCTGACCAAAGGATATGGCCGTGTGCGTGCTCTGGAAACGTCGAAGCTAGTCTGGGACTGGCTATCCAAGGTCAACGGCGCGTCTCAACCCAGAGAGATCAAAGGATCAGTGTTCTTCACAACCTCTTCAACCGCTTCAAGAGAAACGACAATGAAAATGTCCAGCTCACGTTTGATCGCCTCACTGACATCACAAATGATCTTCATGCTCTCGGCGCCACTGAGGTCACCAAGTATGAAATTGTCAAGACACTACTGAGATCACTTGACAGCTCTTTTGACACCCTTGCCCTCATGATACAAGAACGTCCTGACTTCAAGACACTCGATCCGTCTGACATACTTGACAGGCTCAACACACATGAGTTCCAAATTTTCTCGAGAAAAGAGATATCTATGGTCCCAAGCGTGGCCGAACTCGCGCTTTGAAGGCAAAAGTTGTTTCCTCATCCGAAGAAGAATCATTGCGGTTACGATGATCCACGAAGACATTGGAAAGGAACTTGCTATGCTTGTGAAGAAGTTCCAAGTTCACTAGGAAGAAAGGCTTTAGAAAGTCTTCACGATCCAGCTCAAGAAATGATGAAGCTTCCACTCATGACTACAAGAAGAGAACCTGTCACAAGTGCAAGAAAACTGGACACTATATCTCTGAGTGTCCACAGTGGGACAATGAGAAGAAGAAGAAGAAGAGGAAAGAATATGATTCTGATGACAAGAAGAAGAAGAAATCTTCAAAGTCTTCTTCCAAGTCCTCATCAAAGTCTTCATCTCATAAGAAGAGCTCATCTGGCAAGGCTCGTGCTTTTGTTGGCAAGGAAATGGATTCAGAGGAGGAGTCTGCTTCTGAGGAGGTGGAGGTGGAGTCTCAAGAGGAGTCCGACCAGGCGTTGCAAGTCCGGCTTTAGCCACAGCCTATGTTGCCAAGTCCATCTTCAACATCAAGACAATGACTTCTACACCAACGCAGGTTGATGACAAGAACGACCCTGCTCCCACCCTATCGCTTCATGGCACGCGGTGCCAAGGTAAAATCACGTGATGCTTACTTTCAAACATCAATCAAGATGACTCTGATTGTGAATCCAAACCCAGCTACAAAACACTTGCTAAAATTGCAACCGAACAACAAAGAGCTATGGAACATACTCAAAAACTGTTAGACAAAAGCGATGACCATTGGGCCGCGGAAATGACACGTTCACAGTCCTTAGTTGAAGACATTAAAAATCTTCATGCTAAGTACCAAGAACCTGAAAGTCGTCATGAAACGCTCTCAACTACTCATGAAAAGCCCTCCTATGATTATCTTCAAAGGAAGCAAGAGCTTGAAAAATTGAGAGCGCTCATGAAGATCTTCAAAAAGAGAATGAGTCACTTCGCGCTCAACAGATCAGTTCCGCTCAGGATGGATTTGAACCACCATGTCTAAAATGCCTTGAGCGTGATATAGCTACCTCTGCTTTGAATGTTCAACTGCTGCCATCGTTGCATTGTCTTCAACTACTAATGTGGTAACTAACCCCTCTGCGGAGGATACCACTGCTATTGCTGATGAAAATGCTAGGTTGAAGACATTTCTTGAAACAGGGATGTATAAAAGTCTGAAAGGGCATCAGACACTTTGCGATGTCCTCAAAAAGCAGATTCTGAACCGAAACCCTAGGAAAGAGGGTGTTGGGTTCAAGAGGAAAATGAATGTTGATGGTTCCCTCTTTGGAAGCCCTGAGCGGTATCCCAAAACCACGTGGGTTGTCGCAAAGGGACCTTCAAAGGATCCATCCACTTTATCCGGCTTTACCTGCTAACCCTATTATCATTGATGAATCCTTTGATGCAAACTATAAGCTGTTCAAGAATCGAATGGTGAAGTGTTTGCCAGGTATATTGGTACTAACTGCAGGAATGGACCCCCTATGAAGAAGATCTGGGTTCCCAAAAGCTGTCTTGAGAATCTTCCAGTGAATGTCATCATGACACCACCTGGGAAGAAGACAAACCCCAGACCTAAGGCGTCATATGGTCCAAAGGCTTCATACAGACATAGGACTCACCTGAGTCACCCTAACGCCAATGTTTTGTAGGGAAACCGTACTCAAACTTATGAATATGAGCGTGTGTCTTCAAACCGCTATGTTCATAGAACTAAGAACTTTTCTGCCTATTCATATGAGTATCATTCATCTCCTGCAAGGCTATTTGCTAGGGCTCCAAAGCCGAAATTCTCAGATGCTGCACTTAGACTCATTGCTTCTAAGCCACCCCTGAAGATGTGGGTGGTTAAGAAGAATTAACTCTCTTTTGCAGGAAAGGGTCTCCACCAAAATCAAAGGCGTTTGATGCTATTGTCGGGACCTAAAACATCTTGTAGGGCACAAGATCAAATGCCCAAATGGTCTCACTATGTATTTTGTTCCTGAATCGTTTGCCATTCATCCTATCAGTCCTAATCTTGATTTAAGCTTCAATAATCCACTAGCCTGTCAAATGTTTATGCTTCACAATGCTCTTGGTGAAGCCTATCCCCCTAACTGTACTGTAGGGTATGACACCTCATGCTTCAGAATGGATTATGGACAGTGGATGCACTAATCATATGACTGGTGATCGAAGTCTTCTCATGGACTCAACCTTACGTCCATCAGACAAGAGTCACATCACATTTGTTGACCTTTGGTAAAAGCAAGGTATTGGGTCTAGGTAGAGTTGCAATCTCAAAGGATCAACACATGGATAAAGTGATGCTTGTTGAATCCCTTGGTTTCAACTTGATGTCTGTCTCAATGCTTTGTGACTTGAACATGATTGTGATATTCGGAAAATATCGTTGCCTTGTACTAATGGAATTTGACAAGTCTCTAGTCTTTGAAGGGTACAGGAAAGATGATCTATACATGGTAGATTTCTCAACAGGTCCACAGCTTGCCGTATGTCTTCTTGCAAAAGCTTGAATCTTTGGCTCGCATCGAAGGGGGCATCTTTGGCATGAGGAACTTACACACACTCGTCAAGAAGAAGCATGTCATAGGCATCGAAGGTGTCAAGTTCAAGAAGGATCATCTGTGTGGTGCCTATGAAGTGGAAAGATGACTAGGCAAAGCACCCTCGAAGACAATCATGACGACATCTCAACCCTTCGAAATGTTACACATGGATTTGTTTGGCCCTACTCATTACTCTACCCTCACAACAATTGCTTGTCTCTATGGCTTCGTCATTGTTGATGACTACTCAAGATACACATGGGTGCACATAATTCTCTACAAGACTGAAGTGCAAGATGTCTTCATACGCTTCGCCTATCGAGCAATGAACAATTATGGCGTGAAGATCAAGCATATCAGAAGTGATAACGGCACTGAATTCAAGAACACCGGTCTTGATCTTTATCTGGATACCATGGCAATCACTCATGAGTTCTCAGCTCCATACACACCTCAGCAAAATGGCATCATGGAGCGCAAGAACAGAACCCTCATTGAGATGGCTCGAACAATGCTCGACGAGTACAAGACACCAAGAAAGTTACGGCCTGAAGCCATTGATACAAATTTTGTCACGTCATCAACCGTGTTTATATCCATAAGCTTCGAACAAAACATCCTATGAGCTCCTTCTTGGCAAGAAGCCAAATGTCGCCTACTTGAGTATTTGGGGCTAAGTCTGGATCAAGGATCCCCATCACAAGTCAAAATTTGAACCCAAAGCTCACGAAGGCTTCATGCTCGGTTACGGAAAGGACTCACACTCTTACAGAGTCTTCAATCTCTATCCCTACAAAATCGTCGAAACTGTAGATGTGCGATTTGATGAAACCAATGGTCCACAAAGAGAGTTCCTGCCAAGTACACTAGACGAAGCTCCGCCCAGCGAATCTATCAAGCTGATGGGAACTGGTGAAATCATGCCAAATGAAGCACAACCTGAAGAGGAACTTATCATTTCTGCACCTAACCAACTCGAAGACAATGCTCACCAAGACAATCCTCCCAATGATGACAATGATCAAGATGAGCAAAGTCTTCGTCCGATTCATCCTCGAATTGCAAATGAAGTACAGATTGAGAAGATAATCGATAGCATCAATGCACCTGGTCCGCTTACTCGCTCAAGAGCAACACAGCTAGCAAATTTCTGTGGGCATTTTTCATTTGTGTCAATATCAGAACCCAAGAAAGTTGCTGAAGCTTTTATGGAACCAGAATGGATTCAAGCTATGCAAGAAGAACTTCAACAGTTCAAGCTGAATAATGTTTGGGAACTTGTCAAGCGTCCTGACCTCGCAAGCATAACATTATTGGCACCAAATGGATATATCAAAACAAGCAAGATGAACATGGTCAAGTCGTCAGAAACAAAGCACGGCTTGTGGCTCAAGGATATACTCAAGTTGAAGGAATTGACTTCGATGAAACATTTGCTCCTGTTGCTAGGCTTGTAGCCATTCGCATACTACTAGCCTATGCTAACCACCACAACATCTTGCTCTATCAAATGGATGTGAAGAGTGCATTTCTCAACGGCAAGATTGAAGAAGAAGTATATGTCACTCAACCACCTAGCTTTGAAGATCCAAAACATCCTAATATGGTGTACAAGCTAAATAAAGCACTGTATGGCCTCAAACAAGCTCCTCGCGCCTGGTATGATACAATCAAAGACTTCCTGAAGAGCAAAGGCTTCACACCTGGATCCCTTGATCTCACACTCTTCACGAAGACATATGATGGTGAACTGTTTGTATGCCAAATATATGTGGATGACATTATCTTCGGCTGCACCAACCAGAAGTATAGTGATGAATTTGGATACATGATGCAAGAACAATATCGATGTCCCTGATGGGAGAGCTCAAGTTCTTCCTTGGTCTTCAAATTCACAAGAAAGAAATGGCATCTTTATATCTCAAGAAAAATACCTCCAAGATTGTCTCAAGAAGTTTGGAAGGCAAGAGTGCAAAGGATACACGACGCCAATGCCGCATAAACACCACTTGGGTCCCGGCGACAATGGTAAAGAGTTCGATCAAAAGGTATACCGCTCCATGATTGGTTCCTTACTTTACCTATGTGCATCTAGGCCAGATATTATGCTTAGTGTTTGCATGTGTGCTCGATTCCAAGCGGCACCAAAGGAATCGCATCACTTAGGCGTGAAGCGAATTCTTCGATATTTGGCTCACACCCCAACACTCGGATTATGGTATCCAAAGGGATCAAAATTTGATTTAGTTGGATTTTTGGATGCTGATTATGCTGGTGACAAGGTGGATCGCAAGTCTACATCAGGCACATGTCACTTTCTCGACGATCACTCGTCTGTTGGTCTTCAAAGAAGCGTAACTGTATCACTCTCAACTGTTGAATCTGAATACATTCTTCTGCTGGATCTTGCTGTGCTCAGCTTCTATGGATGAAGCAAACTGTCAAGGACTATGGCATCAATCTGACACAAGTACCTCTCTTCTGCGACAACGAAAGCGCCATCAAGATTGCCAACAATCCAGTCCAGCACTCAAAGACAAAGCACATTGAAATTCATCATCATTTTCTCAGGGATCATGTCATGAAGAAAGATATTGACATCATTCACGTCAACACCGGAAGAGCAATGGCAGATATCTTCACAAATCCCTTGGATGAGAAAAGGTTTTGCAAGTTACGGTGTGAGCTAAATATCTTGGAATCCTCAAATGTCCTGTGATCAAGCACACATCCTAACACTTATGCATGTTGATGACTTAGATGTGCAACACAAAGTAAAGTATATCTTCAATCAATGAAGACTTACATTCTGAGTGTGAATACATTAACGTGGAATTTGACTTCGGAGCGCCACGATAATTGTGCGCCGTGTCTGGGTCTAATACTTCCTATACGGTGGGTAACGCCACCACCAAATTTCTTTGTTTGAAGTGTTTCACTCATGGCGTTATTTCTCAATATCTTAGCATTTGATTTGTCTTCAACTTCAACTTATCTTCATGATTTTCTTCACTATGTTGATTTGGTTGTCAGTCGATATATATATATATATATATATATATATATATATATATATATATATATATATATATTGTTCTGTCCTCTACGTCATTCACTTATAGCTATGTCTTCAAGTTGAATCTTTTGAACTAAGTGAATGTGATCGGACCCTAATATCTCTATGCTTTCTATCTCAAACTCTATCTGTCCAAATCATATGCATTCTATTGAAACTGTCGAATGTCTTCTCTGCGTCCTTGTCAGCAGAAGACACAGAGACAAACTTTAAGTTTGTTTTAAATGATTCATCCTTCATCGTTGAATTACGGAGAAGCCGGAACGACCATCCGACAAACTGGCGGCGTGGGGAACGTGGGACAACTCAGAGCATGTTGCATGCTTGCGACGTGCCCCTCAGATGTGAACCGCCAGGGGCACCTGCGTAATTGCGCTACGCCGCAAACCTCGTTATAAATACCTGTCCCCTGCGGTAAAGAAAATCTTCTTCCACCTCTCCACCTCGTCAAAACCCTAGTGCCACCGCTAGCTCTCGACGTCGCCGGCGACGAAGCGCTAAGCTGTCACGACCTCTCCGACGCCGTCTTCACGCCGGCCGCGAACATCTTCATCTCCGCCGCCGCCTTAGGTGTCCTCCGTCGCCAAGTTAGGGCACGGTGGATTGAACTGCTCAGCCTCCTTTCCTCCCGTCTAGCAGTTCTTCGAAGCGGTAAATATAACTCTATTTTTACCATCTTTTTGATCTTCAAGATTCATCCTACTTGCCAAAATTGGTTTCTGCCCATACTATGTTAGATCTATTCTCATGCATCTCGTCTTTGCCTAGTATATTCACTTAAGCTTCACAACTAGTTAGATTCCTCACTTGTACTTATTCACAGATTCGTACACATCTGGAACCAACTCTCAGCGTATAAGTGAATGTCTTCTCATCATGAGGTCAATGTCTTCAAACCGATTTATCTTCAAAATCTTCTGAGAATGCATATGACCTCTTCCCTTCCTCGCATCTCTAATGTCATCACGGTACATGTCCGTGGGAGAATCCCTTGGTTCTCATAGTCTGCATTCGTTCAGAATTCTTACAACATCAAACTAACTCTCCCGAAGCCAGTTCATGTCTATCCAGCAAACGCAAGCCCTTGAAGCCTTTGAACGTGAAGCCATTCAGTTTGAAACTCATGGCTGCTGATAAATCAGTCAGGAAGGGCGGCAGACAGCGACGTGAGGGAACCTCAAAAGATCTGCCTGATGACCTCGCAGAGCTGTACAAGACAGATCCCGAAGAGAATTACAATCAGCGCAAGACGCGAATCCAATGGATTCGTCGATATTGGGCTGAACAGTGGTTCAAGTACAATTTCGTCACACAGGAATATGCCGAGAAGAATGCTATCAGAAGCCCTTGGGGTGATATTCTTTTTCGAAGCCTTCCACCCAAGACCATGGCTGAAGCTATTGCACAAGGTTTTTATCCTTGTATGGTCCGTGGACCTCAGCCAGAGAATGCCGACCCAATGTCTTTGCTCTGGTGTCGTGACGATAATCTCTTCAAGCGCAACTTTCAGCACGCAAAGGCCTCTGCAAAGGAAAACAAGAAGTCATTGGGATTAGACTTCAACCCTGGTCCCTCTGCTCCCCGTGCTGACAGCTCACGTGATGTTGAACCCAATGTCATCGTCCCTTTTCAAACCTTGATGGCCTCATCACCTACATCCTGGTCCAAGGTGCCAAAGTGGATCACTCTGATGACGATGCCGAGTCTGATGAAGCCCCAGCTCCAGCTCCTGCTCCTGCTCCAAAGCCGCAGAAGCTTAAGAAAGTCAAGGCTCCAAAGTCAGTTGCTCCTCCAAAAGCTTCACGTGTGAAGCCACTGGCCACTGCACCTCCTGAAGCCAGTGTGCAGTCTGAAGATCAATCCCGTATCTCCAAGAAGACGGAGAAGAGAAAGAAAATTGTCAAGAACACTGAACTGACACTGACCCCTGCTGCCATTCTGCGTGAAGAGCACATTGATCTGTCAAGTGATGACGATCTTGCAGATGATTCTCTTGAGCAACTTATCAAGAGCAAAGAAGAAGCAGAAATCTTCAACAACTTGCCTCTCTTTGATGTGGCAATCATCCATCACTTCATTGATGAGTGGTTTGACACACCAAACATCAGCTTTGAAGATCTGCAACTTCCTATTGGCCTCAGCGTCTCCTTCAATGGAGCCATTGCTTCTGAGCTAGCTCTTGCTCAGCGGATTGTTGAACTGAAGCACAAGATTGACTATGAGAAGGCTCAGTTCAAGAAGCATATGGCTGCACTCAGCGTGCAAGACGTCAAAAACTTCAAGGTCATGCTGCACGACCTCAAGGAAGCCTTTGTCAAGAAGCGTGAAGAAGCCAGAGGCTCTTGTGAGCGCATGAAGGCTCTGGCTGACAAGTGCGTGCTTGCCTACAATGAAGCTGAGAAGCGCAAGGCTCTTGGCTGTCCTGGCATCGACCCCAGGATGGCTGCAAAGAAAAAGAAGTCTTCAACTGACCAAGCTGCACCTTCAAGGCAGGAAGAACCCCGCATAGTCTTCCCAAGCAGCATGACTGGCTCAAAGCCAAAGGTCCGCCAACCGCTTCAATGTAAGAAGACGAGGGCTGCCGAGGTCTGAAGCCGTAAAAGGAAAAATCCTGACGCCTCTGATGCTGCTCCCTCCAAGAAGAAGCTTAAGACCAAGAAGAATCGGGCTGCTCCCACAGAGCCCTTGGTTTTTGAACCCATTTCCGTGGTTCGTCCCACATCTGCAACCCAAGAACTTCGCATGACTGTTCATGAGCCTGCTTCCACAGAGGCTCCTGAAGCTGAAGAGATTCCAAGAATGATCCCATCATCTGCCAAGACATTGGTCACCATGACAATGTTGAAGATGATGAAGTTCTTCCTCAAATTGAGTACAATGTGGTATCATCGCATGTTCGTACGAACAACGAACTCATCAGCATTGGTCGTCCTCTGACGTCAATTGCTCAGGATGCTTCATGGGCTGATCGCCCGCAACAGCAAGACTCCCCTAGTACTCCCCAACAACAAGTCACTCCCCAACAACAAGTCACTCCACAACAACAATAGCAAGAAGAAGAGGAAGACTTTGAGGCCCAGGCAACCCCATCTCCAAAGGCGTCGCCAAGATTTCGCAGCTTCGCAAAGGTCAAAGGCCTCAAGTACCTCTTCGAGCGTTCGAGAAGGAGAAGTGCACCACCAACCTGTTGCACGACAAGTGTTTTCAGAAGCCACTCCAACTGTGAATGTCTCTAAGTCTGAAGCTAAAGCTGCTGAAGACAATCCGGCTGCATCAGCCGCAGACACCCAAGAAGAAGAAGAACGTGTCCCTAGACCCCAGAATGGTGAAGAAGTTATCCCGATATCAACGCGTGCGGTGCCGACCCTCCAGCTCCTCAAGTGGAGGTTGAAAACATTGAGGCTGCCACCTCCAACACCAATGAAGCCAATGACGTGTTCATGGTCAAGCCAATGTGGAGCCTGTACCAACCGCCTCACAGCCACTTGAAGGAAATGTGCTGAAGCCAATGAGGCCACTTGCTCCCGAAGCATCTGGCGAGCAGCTGAAGCCTCGATTCTTGCCATCGCCCAGATTCCGCCACCAAGGCCCTACACAATCGAGCAAGCATACAACAATGGCGAGCTAGTCACAGTAAGATGGCCCGTTCTGGTCCCTCCGCGTCATGCCTCTGGTCCTCAGTTCGACTATCATATTGCGCATAGGCCTCAAGTCCAGAAGCCGAAGCCAAGACTGCCAAGGTTTCCGAGCACCGCCACCTCAACAAAGTTCTTTCAATGCAAATGGCTTCAAAGCCCACAATACTTTCTTTGACAAAGGCAAAGAACCCCTACACAAGGCCAAGGATATCATCTGACCGTTTCTGGAGCTATCCGCAACGAAGCTATTACTCCTGTGTTCTGTATGATCAAGGCCGCATTTTCCCTCATATGCGCCTCGACACTGAAGCCATTGCCGGACTGCCGTGCTTAGAAGAAGCACTTGATTGCTTTCATGATGCAGGTCTGCTTGGTTTCGTTACAGACAAAGAGCACTGGAATGAAGAACTTGTGCTTCAATTCTATGCTACCCTCCACATCCGCGGCTACAACAGAGATACGAAGACATGGGTTCTCGAGTGGATGACAGGAAATGTTCATCATGAAGCCAAAGCTCTTGATATCATTGAGCTCACAGGCCTACCCACTCCCGGAGAGCTGTTTGAACCTGGATGTCAACTCCACCGCGATGCCTTGGAGAGCATATTTCATAAGGCAGAACCCGACATGAGTCGATGTCGAGCATGATGAAGCCATCGCCACATGACGCTGAATACCCTCAAGACTTCTTTGTTGATGACCTTGAGTATCTGCCTCGCACAATATATCACATCATCAGGCAAACTCTATGGCCTATCAAAGGGCATTCATCGTCTGCAAAGCTTGAAGGAGCAATGAAGACATTGGTCTTCTACATCCTCAATGGCATCAGCTTCAACACGCAAGAATTCTTCATTCGACAACTGGCTGCGTCTGGATCTTATCTGTTTGGTCTGAAGTTTTATGCTCCATGGGTCATGCGCCTCATCAAGATGCACTCTGCTATCAACTATCAACCCTCTGCTCGCAATCATCTGATCTTTCTACCAGAGGTTGATATGTCTATTGAAGCCATATACCCTGAGCCTGCCAAAACGCCACTAAGTCTTCAGAATGCAGATCACCATAGCTTCTCTCAACCCATGGAAGGCATCCCAGCAATATCTCGTGTCTATCCTCTGGCTGGGAACACACGTCTGCCTCATCGTGCACGGACTGAAGCCACTGAGAGCACAATTGGCCAAAGGCCTCGGAAGCGCTCTCGAGTCCTCAATGATCGAGAACTTCTTGTGGCGCTGCATCAAAAGCAAGATAAGCATCACTCCTGGCTCAATCGTCAAATGCAAAGCCTCTTGGTGGACGTCAATCGCATTCGAAACCTTGCCACCAAGAATGCTTTTGTCACTCACAAGACCTGTCGGCGATCATGGAAGAGTTTGACCACCTTTCGATCTTTGAAGCGAGATCTTCAAGACGATGGCTTCACTGAACGCTTCAACTTTGACTCCACTCCTCCACGGAATGCAGTCCTACGACGAACTATGTCACTTGAAGACTCTGACTATTCTTCCTCCACGGCAACTGTCAATGCCAGAGTGATCGATGATGAAGATGATGCTACTTCACCGCCCCCTACTTCTGCACGAATCAACACTGCACCAAGCTCGTCTGCACCACCAACCAACAACGACAACCCTGCTGCATCATCTACTTCTGAAGAGGACGAGTAGATGCTCTATGTCTTCAAACCTTTTTGGTCCTTCTTGACAAAGGGGAGAAGCATATGAGTTTGATAGTCTTCAAGCGGGTTCATAAGGGCGGTTGCACTATATTTTGCCTAGTGTTTACAACTCTCACTTTTGATACATTTGGTTCTTTGAGTTGTAACACTTAAACTTGATGGTCGTCTGCTACTTATTTGCTTTACTGCAGTGCGATGATAAATTCCGCATGTGCGGCGATAACTTCCGCACCTAGATCATTCTGAGACGTCCATTTTTCATTATGCATGTCATTCTCTTAGCTATATCATTTCATGCATGATGAATTATCTTCATAAGTTGAAGAGGATCTCCACAAGTACAACCTGCCATGTGCATTTGCATTCCAAAAGCAAACTACTTATATGCACATCTTCGGGGAGCCTATGCCACTTATGAAGACAATTCTATCCTTTACAATTTCACATATTTTATCCCGTTGAAAACTTCAACCAGTTTGTCATCAATCACCAAAAGGGGAGATTGTAAATGCATCTAGTGCCACCCTAGTTGGTTTTGGAGTATTGACGACAAATGTGGTTGAGGGACTAATGCGTTTGTGAGAATTGCAGGATAACGCAGGTAGTGTCCCTCATTGATTCGGTTTACCTACCGGAGATGACCCCTAAAAATATATGAAGACATTAACGACAATGGTGGTATGTGAAGATATTCACATTGAAGACTATGACATGATAAGACATTGAGTGAAGACTATGGAGCCTTGAAGACGTAATGTCGTTTCGTTGTTTCCTTTTCTTCTTTGTTGAGTCGTAGGAACCACCGTCTTTGTTAAGTGGGGTCCAAGTGATCATAGTCGTAATGGTGAAGTGATGCTCAACCCAAGTCCTATGTCTTCGAGGGAAGACAATGAGAGCAAAACTTGTCCAGAGCTGGATGAGTCAGCTTTGCTTGTAGCCCAAGTAAAGTTGTCGTGTGTGTTTAAAATCTGACCGTTGGAACACGTGTTAGTTCCTTAGTGACCCAGGGTCATTTCGGACATAACAGGCCGGGTTGCCTAGTGGCTATAAATAGCCCACCCCCTACACCATAAATTGGTGGCTGCTCAGAGTTAGTGCATGGCTTTTGTCGTTTGAGAGCAACCCACCTCGAAGCCTTTGAGAGAGTGAAATCCTTGCGAGGACAAATCCCAAACACCCAGAGCCAAAGAGTGTTAGGCATCATCAAGTCTTCCTGTCTGTGTGACCTGAAGACTTATTACACTTGAGGACTGTGAATCCTCCAGCCGGTTAGGCGTCGCGTTCTGAGCATCCAAGAGTCATTGTGGATTGCCGGTGAACGCTGTCTGTGAAGGTTCGGAAGTCTACCTTGAAGACTTACCAGAGTGATTGGGCGAGGACTGTGTGTCCTTAGCTCAAGGGGAATAAGGTGAAGACGCGGTCTTCTGAGTTGAATCTCAGCCTCCCTAACCAGACGTACAGTTGTCACAAAGAATCGAACTGGTCCAACAAATCCTGTGTCTTCAACAAGTGACTGGTTCTATCCCTTCCCTCCTTTACCCTGAGTTTGTCTTCGTGAAGTCATTGCTTATATGTCTTATCTGTTTGACTTCATTGCTTGACTACTATTGTTGTTTGGCTTCATACTGTCTCCCATCATGATCCTTACTACATAGCTGCTATTAGTCTTGTCCGTTCACATTATTGCATACTTGACTATGCCTTGCTTGTTGTAGTTTATCTTCCGCTGCATATCAATTAGGTCATTTCTATTGTTTGTCTTTAAAACATTCGTGTTTTGAAGACTTTCTTAAAAATCGCCTATTCACCACCCCTCTAGTCGATAACTAGCACTTTCAATGCGCCGATATATTCACTGTAGGCAGTGGGCAATATGGAACTACGAGTACATATGATCAGTGGATGATTTCTTCGGCCAACAACAAAATATTTGCTCCCAGAACAACAGTACGACAGTATAGGCCGAGAGACTCGGGGGGCAGCAAAATTATTTCAGCTGCAATAGGGACTAAACCAGGAACTCGGTGTTGTCCCATGGGACTCACACATACTAAGAAACAGCGTGTCCAGCGACTACGAGCATTTAGAATGAAAGAAGAGATAGCCGAGAAGAATCGCTTGTTCGATCGACAAAAACCAATGGTGCCGAAGATGACATGGATGTAGAAGCGTGTTGTGGAGAAGTTGCCAAAATCTCCCAATGGAAAATATTCAAAAAGTTACTATCCTAGCATGTCAAAGGAGGCTTGAGATAATGTGGCCGATATATTATTCTAAATATCGCCCTAAGAAAATTTGGCTGACATATTATTTAAATATATCTCCAAAGAGGAAATTGGCCGATGTGCTATTTGGACATCACCCTTAAACAAATTATATGGCGGGTGAAGTTATCGAAGCCTTCCTATGGAAATGTGATAGTGTTTTTCGTGAATACAATTATACCAAAAACAGGGGGCATGTGTTCATGGTGTAATTTGGTTAATAGTTTGTATGATCGGCCAAATTAATTTAAATGAATGTGGTCGGATTATTCGTTCATACATATATCTACCGTTGCTGTTTAATTCAAAATGCAGGCGTGGTCATAGTCCAGTGCAGATGATACATCAGAAGATCAGGTGCACTAAAGCTATTTACTCAGGACAAATATATGTGATTTTGCAAGGATCAGTGGCTACTTGGACAAATTCTCGTACGCTGGGCTAAACTGTGGTTGCTAAGATGAAGGGTTCTTGCATGAGCTATGGAGTCACGTATGAGAAGATGCAACAATACATGATGAATGATCAATCATTATTAGCCGGTGTGATTAGCGACCTTGCCGGAGTATTTTATTATTTTCCTTGTAGGCTCAAAGGTATTTATATGTATGTGTATAACTTGGGTTGTGATTGTGACGTGGCCGGAATATTTTATGTATTCATATAAGGCAAAGAGTAGTATACATGGTAACCGAGTCAGATCCTGATCGGTTTAATTTTGGAGTTCTATACTTGTACGACAAGTACTTCTGTATACGCCAAGTCCCGCGTGCCTTAATAAATAGGCCATGGCCGATTGAGAAAAACAGCAATCGATCTATCAATACAAACATTACTTTTTCACGTACGTCTATTTTCTATCGCTACTTCTTGCCGAGCCCTACCAGCCTTAGGCTTTGGTTGATCTTTGCCGTTTTGCGCTGTAAAACGGTCGTCTCTCCTCCACGAAAGCGAGGAAACCTTTGTTGCTTTGCTCGTAAAGCAATCATTCGTCGTCACGAAAGCACGACAATTATCTTTGCGTTGCGCGGCGATTTTTCGTGCCAACACAGCTTAGTTATCTTTTAGTACAATACAACAGATAGGTGTGCTTATCTCATATGGTGTAACAGAGGAGTACAGTATCGGATTAGTGTGTTCAAACAAAAGAAACAAATTGAATCCAAATTGAACATGTTTGCTTGATGGATTGTAGAAAGTGACGAGCATAATAATCTTCGAGTTGTAACGAAATAATAACCCAGTCATCTAATATGTTGCAAAACTAGGCTATATCATGACAATTGCATACGACAAGAGTACCGAAGGTTGAAACTCCAGTACGCGAAAGATATAAAGCCTAAGAAAACATGTTTATCAAATGGTGATATATTAACTGTGCGGTAATTTTTTATGGTTGGTGGTGAGCATATTATATTATCTTCTAGTAAAAACTAATGATAACAATAGTCATGGTTATCTATTGTGTTGTAACACTATAGTATAAAAATGTCCATGACTATTGTTATCATTAATTTAGTCTTTTTGTGACACTATTCATATTGAATTTGTCTTTTGTGTTTCTCAATCTATATATTGAATTTTGATTCAAACTTTTTACAGATTCTAGATGCATGTCTTGTGAGCATTCAAAAAAGGAAAAAAATTGAAACATTAGTTATTATTTTTTTAAAGTGCTACTCCATTGCTTATTTGGCCCACCTCCGTTGAACCAGTGGCAGAGAAGGTTCCAATCTCGTTGGACGTTGATCTCACCCTGTCCCCCTCCAATGAAGTGAGTCGTTTTGGCGCCTGTCAATTGGGATGCAAGCGGATGTAAATAAATGAAAATGAAAATAACTCGTAAAAAATAAATAGATAAAAATAAGCTAATCAATGTTGCTTTAGTAAGAAAAGGTGCGGGGTTTCCAACTTCTTTATTTTTCGGGGTGTTGCTTTAGTAATAAATGTGCTAATGCAAGAACATCGCATCCCTATATGTAAACAACGACATGCTCCTTGGCCGGTGGGTGTTCGTGCATACAACGACGACGTTCTAGTTGATTTTTACTGCAAATTGCAGGAGCCTTTTATAGGCAAATGGCATCATGCGGTCTTTCATAATGCATCAATTCAGGCCAAGCTTTTTCGAGAAAGCGTGGTACTCCCGAAGTCCTGATGCAACATCTTACAAATCCAGAAGCAGAATACTGGCGCTACAGACACTACATAAACTGCTTGAACCGCACATATGTACTATATGTATTTACGTAGTACTTCCACGACTAATCTTGCATTTTCTTTAGTCCGTAGATGAGCAGAAGTTTTGGTAACTCGTCGTTCGCGATTGTCCTCGTCCATCTAGTCATACAAGAGTAGATTATATAGCCATATATCATCACGCCAACCAAACATCCTCAACAAAAATAATAATAACATGGAGCTACTCCCTCCGTCGTATAATATAAGATAGTGGGCTCAAGAACAAAAACAAGGGCGGCTCAATAATAGCTAGAATGCATACACGTGCGTGGATATACCACACTACAGCCGTCTGATCTCCAGCTCTGAAGCTGCCCCTTGTAGTCCGTCCCCAGATGTCCAACGGTGTGTCCAGGCGTGCTCGTGGGCCAGAGCGAGAGGATGAGAGGGAGCCAGGAAAATGAGCTGGTGGTCCTCCGCAGAATCTGAATTGTGTGATCAGGGTAGTCCGCAGTCCCTCTTGGAAAATAAATAAAGGCATAGCCGGTAAAGTCTCCAGACTTAACCGCAGGAAATTACTACGGGTCAATAGCTCCTGTGCGACGTTTTTGAGGTGAATTGGCAAGAGTGCAACGTTGTTCGAGTGAATGGCTGTGGTGCGACACATTTAAGCAGGTAAATAGCCCACGCACGACATGGCTGTTAAATGTGGCTAAATTGGTCGTCAACCAAGCCCGCCCGTTTATGTTAGGACATGTGGGTCCAACTTAATTGTTCCTCAAAACAGCTGACCTTGCCCTGCCGCCCGACCGTGCTGGGCCCGCCACTCTGCCCCCCTTCTTCTCTGGTGGCGGCGGATCTTGCATTCTCGGTGGCGGCGGCGGAGCCCTCGTCCTCAACAGCGGCGGAGCCTTCGTCCTCAGAAAATGGTGAGTGAATTCAAACCCTAGTCGCCTTCCCGTTCCTCTCTCAGGCCCGTAGATCTCAGCTCGTTTCCTCTGTTTCCGCTTGCGGAATCGATAGGTTGTGAGGGGAGCCCATGGGCATCCTGAGATGGAGCCGCCAGATTGAACTTCGCATAGGTAATGCGCCTCTCTCCGATCCAATTTTGCATGCAATTAGGGGGTGGCCTCGTCTGCTCTTTCTCACGGGCTCACACTGTCCGCCACTAACAGAGGGGATGCTGCCGCTCGGACCTTTGAATTGACAGTCAATTTCTTTCCATCAAAGGCAAAATTAGTTGATGGTATCATACAGAACATTGAGAGAGACACAATTGTTAAATGGGATGTTGAGTTTACAGAGATTGATCCGTAAGTTCTACAGAACATGGGAGAGGCGGCAGTGAAGAAATGGGTGGAAAAAATTGGGGAGAATATTGTTTGTGGTCCAGAGCAAGAAGTATCACTGTTGCGGTTTGATGATTGGAAAGGAGAGTATGTTGGAATAGAAGATGGTGAACAGATTGTTGAAGAAATTGATCGGCAAAACGGCTGGACAAGCAAACGGGCTAATTTTTTTGCTGAGCTCGTTGATCTGAACATTTTTTCGAATGTTGGATATGTGCCATCACAATTGGCTGCGCAGATGGTAGACGATGATTGGGCTACACACAGACCACTGATTCCCATGTGTACTGAACTTACAGTAATAGCCGAAGAGGGACAGGTGACTGGAACTGAAACTGCAACAACTGTTGATTGGAATGTAGTTGAATTAGATGAGCCTACTGATTTGGTCATTGCACCAATGCCTGACATTGAGATGGCCAAACTTTTTGGCATTCCAGTCGATGACAGAGATAAGCAGGAGAGGGGTGAATCTAGTTTGCCTGCTAATGCTGATGAAGAAGTAGATGGACAGTTGATGGAACAAGCTGCAGATGAAGTAGATGATGCACATGATGATGAGCTGGTGCATGTGTATGACAAATAAAACCCTGTCATTGAAGTAGGCAAGTTGTTCCCAAGCATGAAGGAGTTTAGGATGTGTTTCAAGACTTATGCAGTGAAACATGAGTTTGATGCCAAGACTGTTTGGACTGATAGAAAGAAGTTTTAGGCGAGGTGCAGAGGATTTGATGGTAGTGTGAAGCCGTGCAAGTGGTACATATCTGCTAGACTGCAACCTGATGGAAGTACCTTGTGGTTAATCAAATCCCCAATCAACATACTTGTATTACAAGTTCACAGACAAGTATCAACCATGACATCACAACTTTGGGTTGCGTAAAAGATCACCCCAATTTTAGCCAAAACACCAAACACTACTACCAAGAAACTCAAAGTAGACTTGGAAAAGATGTACCCCATTAAACTGAAATATACCCACGGTGTGGAAGGCAAAACAAAGGACAATGAAAAATTTATATGGTGATTGGGCAAATACATTTAGGATGCTTTACAACTTCAAAGCAGAGGTGGAAAAGAGGTCACTGGCGGTGTTGTGGAGATAGATACAGAGGTATCACCCTCGGTGAAGTCAAGTTCTCCAAGTTTTTTATGGCTTTGAAGCCTTGCATCGATGGGTTCAAAGCAGGGTGCCGTCCATATTTGAGCATAGACTCATCATTTTTTACAGGCAAGTGGAATGGTCAGTTGGCAGCATGAAATGCTCTAGATGGACACAACTAGATGTTTCCTATTGCTGTTGGCTTGTTTCAGTCAGAAACAGAGGCTTCATGGACATGGTTCATGATCCAGTTGAAAAGATGCCAGGGGCTAGTGTCACCTTTGGCTATACACATAGATGCATGTAAGGGGCTTGAAAATTCAGTGAAAAATGTTTTCCCACATGCTGAGCAAAGGGAGTGCTTCGGTCATTTGTGGAAAAATTTGATCAAAAAATTAGAGGAGAAGAATTTGGGTGCATGTGGCCAGCAGCAAGATCTTACACTAGACATACACACAAATATCATCTTGATAAGATAATGGCAGCATGTGATGAGTTTGGTCCATGGCTGAACACCTACCATTCTTTGTTATGGTGCAGGTCAAGATTCAACACTGCCATCAAGTGTGACCTCATCAACAACAATTTGGCAGAGAGTTTCAACAACAAGGTGAAGGAGTTAAAAGATTTGCATGTGCATGACATGGTTGACCAAATCAGGATCATGCTCATGCGGTTGTGGGAATTGAGAAGAAGGATAGGTGATTGTCTGCAAGGTGATAAGCTTCCAAAGAAGTGGTACAACAGGTGGTCAATAGGAGCAGAAATCTTTCACATTTGTTTGTTGAAAAATCTTCACCTTGGGGTGCTGAAGTTAGAGATAACAAACTGGAAGGAGGCATGTTGTTAACACTGAATTGCATGATTGCACTTGCCTCGAGTGGCAACACACTGGTAAACCATGTGAGCATGCCATTCTCTTCTTAGCATCCCAACCGAAGATAAACATGCACCCATATTTGCATGAATATTATTCGGTAGCAAGATTCAAAGCTGCATATGCTACTCCAATTCCAGCACTTATAGATCAGTCTCAGTGGCCTGAAGTGGACATTGAATTTTCCATGTGTCCTCCCTTGACGAAAAGAAAGGCTGGCAGACCTAAACAGAGTAGATTCAAGGCATGGTTTGAGAAAGGTGGGAGTAGTAAGAAGGGAAAGAAAGATGGAAAGCCAAAAAGGGCCCAAAAAGGTAACAAAAAACAGATGCAAGTTGTGCCAGGAACTTGGGCACAGAGTGGGATCTGTCAAATGCCGTTACACTCCTGATAAGCCAAAGTATGTTCTTGTTTACTTGTCTGTGTTTTTATTTGGTGCTTTCTTCTAATTACTTCTAATTACTATATGTATAACATTTTCCCAATGGCCAGGAGGAAGCGAGCAAGTCAACCCCTTGTTGTTGAACATTGTTGGCCAACAAAAAAAGCAAGAGTCAATGGCGGTAGAAAGAAGAGAAGTGTGCCTGAGCCTGAGCAGACTAAAGAAAATCCTGCTGCAGTCAACATTCAGACTGAAGAAACTGCTCTCGAGGTTGAAACTGAACCTGAGAGTGTCGAGGTTCAGACTTAAGAAACCCATGTTGAGGTACACACCGAAGAAACTGCCCTCGAGGTTGAAACTGAACCTGAGCGTGTCGAGGTTCAGACTGAAGAAACCCATGTTGAGGTACACACCGAAGAAACTGAAACTGTCATCAACATTGAGACTCAAGACACTGATCATGAGGGTGTTGGAGAGGTGTTGAAAAGACCAGTGAAGAAAACCAAGATGATCAGTGAACTTGTGAGTAGTAGAACCAAAAACAAGAAGTGCTAAAGTGAAGAAGGGCACGCGACGTGGTAGGAAGAGGTAGAACAGAGAACAGTTTGAAAATTTGGGGCATGTAATAATATTTGTAACTTGATGCGTCTTTGGTAGTCACTATGTATCCCCGTATTTCTATTCGAACTTGTTTGTTGGTACCTTGTCTAAACCAACCAAATAAAATTCAAATTTAAATTCAAATTTGGGCTCAAATTTGAATTAGAGATGGGGTATTGATGTTTTTATGCTATCTAAAGTACCTCAACTGAAATTATGTTTGCTTGCTGATCATTCCGAGCCCTTTTGGTAAGTTGAACTCATAGTCATGAAAAGTGTGTCTCAAATGACCTCCAAAGGTAGGGTAAACGGCCTCATATTTAAGCAAGTTTTTGGCACCTTGTCTAAACCAGCCAAATAATTTTTCTACACATCTATTCTACCTATATAGTGTAAATCTAAAATCTCACTATTTATTGAATTAATTTTATATTATTTTCTTTTTTTTTGAGAAAACAAGGTTTAATAGAAAATTATATATAAAACAAGTTTAAAACGTGAAAATGAGAAAAGTAAGTTAAGATCTTTCTTAGTCAATCCAAAATGAAGTTTTGGTGAGGTTTTCACACTTTTCATTTTCAAAACCCCACCTACTCTCTCGGGTGCTCACTACTCCCTCCCTTGAACTCCATACTACATTGTTCAAGGAATGACAATTTTGTGAAGGATTTTTCGTAAAAATGTATGTAAACCATATTTATATTTTTTTCTCATTACTACACGACATAATAAGACTATGTGCGCAAGTTTTATATATTTTTGATTTTTTTAAATTAGTTATGCTCAACCCTAATCAGCCAAAACCCCTCAAAACCCCTCAAAACCCCGCACACTACCGGGTCGTTGATCGTTGTGCGTGGACGGTTGAGATCAGGCGCTAGGGTTAGCTACAGTGTGCATCGATCCGCATGAGACACGCTGATTGGTTGAATCAATGTGCATCGATCCGCATGAGACGCGCTGATTGGTTGAATCGGTGGGGTTTGGATCAGCCTCTCTCGTTGGGGCATCAGGACCGTTCATTTGAATCCAATGGCAAGAGTTGACGCGGTGCATGGACCAAGCCTACGCAATGCCCTTTCCATCATTGCATGCGTGCCTGAGCCTTCCCGCAACATGCATGCCCACCCGCAGAACTGCGCCCGTGCATTGCATGCATGCCCTCGACGTAGCCCTGTTCTGCCACCTCTATCGTCGCAGTAAGCTGTCGCATGACTACCATTAGAACCAATGCATCGTCGCATCAAAACATGCACCCGGCCACAATGCAGCAGCCCGATGAAGACAACCAAAAAGCCAACGCTGCATGGTGTGCTGTACATGGCGTGCTCCTCTTTGAGGACGCTGTACTGGCATGGGGTATCGATGTGGGTATCGATGCAGTTCAAACGGCGTGCTGCCCGTTACAAGATGGGCAAATGAAGGCGTCCATTATTGTCACGTCTCCCATCGACCGAACGTTGCCCTCTAGCCAGGCCCTAGCAAGATGTGCAAATTAATGGGCTACGACATGAATGCACGGGCGGCACACGCAGAGAACCCGGGGCAGGCGTGTCCCTTTGACCCACGACGACACAGACGCGTGCGTGAGCCCGTCCACCTTGACCCGCGACCGGTGGCACAGAAGGATCGCAGCCCGTTTCGCACGCTCGTGTACACACTTTCATGGGGCGCCACCAAACGCCACCCGCCCATTAATTCTACGGGGTGAAACCACGTCGCACTTGGGCTATTTAGGCCGGGCACTATCGTCTTCCTCTCCCTCCTCATCCACACCCCATCTGCCTCCTCTGCCCTCCTTCTTCCTTCTTCTCCATCAAACCCGATCGAGCCCTCGAGCCACCCCGCCACCATGCAGTACACCGACCCCACCTACCGCTTCCCCCCAACCGTGCCGGAAAGGCTCTACCCGGATGGAGTGTATGTAGAGAGAACCCTTAGGGTTTGGGCGATCTCGAGGTGGAGGGGCGCAAGGGAGTTAACGGAGTTCTTCCTTGGGGCCGGCTTCCGCCACCTCCCTCGGGGCTCTCCTCGGATGTACCATCTTGAGGAGGTCAACCACAACGGCATTGTGGTTGGGCTCCTCGCCACGTTCACTAACCCTTTCGATGCTTTCCATCTCCTCGGGCAAGCGTATTGGGTTGGTTGTGAGTTCATAGCTTTCACAACCTACAATATCAACACCGACTTCAACGGCATCTTCCCCAACAACGGCGTTATGCACACGCTCCCGTACCCCATCAACAACGGGGGGGGGGGAGGAGTGAAGGGCAGCGCCCGGAGGAGCGAGGTGGCCCCGAAGGAGGAGGAGAAGAAGAACCCGAAGAACCCGCGTTTGGTGCCCCCTATCTATCTAGCGAGATCTATCGTATTAGTTTTTCTTAAGTTGTAATCGTTATGCTACTATTATTAAATTTTATTAGTACTTTAAGTTGTAAGGCTATCATGGAGTTGTAAGGCTATCGTGGAACTATGGGTTGCAATCTTTATGATTCTATATAATCGTTATGCTACTATATATTGTGTGTGTTTCGTGCTATTATTTGTGGATTGCTATGGATTGTTTTTGCTTATTATTCGTATATTGCTATGGGTTGCCACGGGCCCGGGTTTCTACACCCCAATCACCACACGGGCGCCCTCACCACACACACCATCTTCAAAATATTGGCCAAACCATGGACATGCAACTAGGAGCTCCATGCAAACCCACTATGGACATGGGTGCAACTAGGAAATGCAAACTAATTTACTTCGGGCACTTCATGCAAGCATGCAACGGGCCCGCATGCACCTCATTTAGTTCATGGAACCGTAGACATGCATTAGTTTTAGTGCATCAAAAAATGAACCATAGACAAAACTTAGTGCAAGAAAAAGGCCAAAGTAAAAACAAGTAACATTTTATTTGCCGAAGTTAGAGGTGGGCTGGTGCCCTTACGCGGGTGGGCTGGTCTCTATTTGGGCATGGTTATTTTCTCAGGGCCCATTTTCTCATGGCCCAACATCTATTCGGCAGCCCAGTTTTGTTTTTTATTTACTAGAAACTGAATTTGGATGTGTACTCTGTTAACTTAAGAACAAAAACAGAGGAAACAGAGCATGAACACTGAATAGGCCCCCTGAGAATATCATTACAATAATTCAAGCAAGTTTTGCTTCACACAAATTCAAATTCATCTAACAAATGATGCCTGGCTAACTCAAACTACTGGGCACCCCTGAAACTAGCTGACTAACTAACTGAAACTCTAACAAATTCTAGCGATTGATGAACATCAAGTAAAATAAACCCATAGCAATGACACAACCATAAAATGCTCCAGCCATCATATTTGCTTGCTGCTTCAAATCGATCAGATGCTTTAGTTGCTTGCCGATTTTCTTCAATTCACACTTTAGTTCTGCGTTGTGCATCATCGGATCGGCTCTATCCGCCAAATTGGGGGCTTGTTCCTGACAGCGCCCCCAAAATTGAGCTCTTGGGTTGGGGTTGATCTCTCCAATTTCAACCTTTCAACATAGTCATCGAGCCACTCAAAATGCCCACATTTCTTCGTAACCTGAAAAAAGGGGGCGGCGCATGAATCCTAGATCCACCACCCGGATCCACCGCCTAATTCGAGGAAAAAGAAAGAAATAGGGAGAAATTAGACAATAGGATTGGTCAAGAACACAGATCTAACCTGCCCCTGTGGCTTGCTCAACCATTTCACAAACTCATACCACAGTTGCCATTTTCTTCCCTCACACAAGTCAAACGCTTCAGAGGCTCCATGCGCGGGCAATCGGGGCATCTTGTCAATGGCAGTGGACCGTACTGCGTCCATGATTGGCGGGTGGCCGAAGTCGAGCTAGACATCACTCGCCGGCGGCGCGCTTCGTTGCCGGAGCAGAGGAAGAAGAAGGTGGGAAAGGAAAGGGGCAGGGCAAGCAATGGAGGGGGGCGGGCTGGCTCGGGCTCGTGGGTGGCTCGGGTCGGGGCACGCTGATGAGCACGGGCATGCTTGTGTGGATAAGTTGTGGGTCCCACCCGCATGCGAGTAACTGGTGGGTCCTGCGTGTCATAACTCAGATCGCTAACCCCTCGTGTTTTTCATTTCACGGTTAAACAGAGCCATGTCGCATTGGAGCTATTGTTGGCTTCGAAGACGTCGCATCGCAACCATTCATTCGAACTACATCGCACTCCTTCCAATTCGCATGAAAAACGTCGCACAGGAGCTATTGGCCCAATTACTACCTTGTACTTTTTCAGTGCAAGTAGGCCGGCTCAAAACAGATCCAATAGTCTGGAACATTCCTCACAGAAAATGCAGTGGAGCCTGGTGATCATCACTATGTCCCTATGCCTCTCAAGCCTACCAATTATGTATAGTCATGCTAACATTGTCACATGAAGGTTAAAACTCTCACTAGGTATTTGTCCAGTATCCACATGATCAGTTTGTATAAACTCTTCGAATATCTACCTTTTATAAAGGAGGGAACAAGGGTAGGAGGGGCAGGTTTGGTTTAATGCAGTAACTCATCGTGAGCACATGTGGTCAAGTATCCATTGTAATGACTATGTTCTTATTGGAAGTGACGTGAATAACATCGACACGACATGTGTTCCTCTTTTTTTGGCACAAAAAAAGATATAATCATTTGTGAGATGGGAGAAAGTTATTGCTTATTGTACTACAATAAGTTACACAATTTAATAAAAATATGTAAGTGTTGTAGCAACTTAGTGTAATGGAAGTATGTAGGTCACACTAAATTAAAGACCACAAATAATTTTATCCTCCCTCAAATTTCACATGTACGTGGTTCTGACTCTACATAACTCATATTTTAAAATTTTAAAGATGCAACCATATGATTTTGCTAAGCTAGTGCATTACATGAATATATTTCCTTCTATTTTCATACATATGCATATCATTTTGTACTCTATTTTCACCGAGTTGAAACTTGCAAGTCTTCTTACAATTTGTTCTTATCTAATTAAATTTATAAAGGACGAAGGGGGGAGGTTGGTTCAACGTAACAATTCACATGTTTTTTAAAGCCAGGGCCAGTTTAATCACTCTGCTGCTATAGGGAGGAACATGACAATATGAACACAAGTCGTCGTGCTAGTTTGGGAAATAATGTAATCATTTTTTGATTGGCAGAATTTACTACACTAGAAGCTGCAATAAGCTTACAGCTATGGCACGCACGCAAGAGAAGTCACAAGAGAAATAAGTGTACCATTAACATGTTTTCTCCTTTGGAGCAAAGCACACATCTTGGATCATCAACATACTTCCCCCCTTACCATAGAATCTCTAGTGTTCAGGCTAGGCAACATGTGTTTCCAAATCTACTTAAATGGAGTAGGGACATTTCGTAGCTCCAAGATAGCCTCATAAACCTTTTAGTTGTATATTTGGTACCTCCCCATGGAAAGGTCTAGTGAACTATGTTTCCCTCTTCATTTTTTATATTGACTCAATTCATTGCATTGTTGGGTTTCCATAATAGATAGTAGTAGATGGAAGGGATGTCATGAATATTAAGCATGTTTTGCTCCTAGCTTTGATCACTAATATCCTTTTGTTGTTAGAAAAGGATTGTAGCTAGGGAAACCTAAGATTTAAGCATTGTTCATTCCATGTTTCATCCTAGAGAAGAACATCTAGCCTACTTTAGTTGTGCATAGAGCTATCTCCTTTAATATAGTAATAAGAGCGGTACAATCCTTCCACCAGAATGAAGCCTTGTTAGAATTGCCATTTGGTATAGAACCATAAAAATACATTCCAGGTGACCATGCCCAATGCCTATCTTGTCGCTTGAAGAACTTGGAAAGATATTTAATATAAAGGGATTTGTTATTAATGCTAAGATCCAACACTCCTATACCAAGCATCATTGATTAGATGGGGTATTGAGCTCAAGAATACTACCCAAGCATCATTGATTAGAATTTGGGGAATTCTACTATTAGCACAAACATAAGTGGTGACAATGGGTCACCTTACCGAACCCCTCTTCAGATTTTACATTCTTTCTTGGCACCCCATTAAGGTCAGATTGTCAACACTCCCATTTATTCCAGACACTTTCCTTGCTTAGTAATGTCCCTTCCATTCCGTAGAAAAGATCTACTTGAATTCTCAAAATGGCCAACAATCGTGTAGGGGAGTTGGACATAGCAGATCGCAAAGGCGGGTATGTGTAGCTGATATAACTGAATTAGAACAACCAATCTTCCACCATATAATAACATAAATATACCATGTTGTTTCATGCCCACTCTTTCTGCAATGGACATAAAATCCTCAGTCATAGGACTAGCTATACCCATTGCTAGTCCCAAGGAATTGAACGGCATACTTTTAGTTTATATTTGTGTACTTGATCAATCTCATTACATATTTCTTCAGAGATATTAACAAACACAATTTATTTTTTATTAAAGTTGACTCTTAGGTCAATGGAATAAGATAACCTCTGCAAAATATCTTTGAGATTGACCAACTGATCCGTGTTAGCTAACATGATGGTTAAGTAATTATCATCATATTGCAAAATAGGATAGCCAAGATTAGATGGTTGCTGAATATTAAGCTGAAGAAGACTACTATACCAAGCATCATTAATTAGTATTTGGAGAAATTCTATGGTTTGCACAAACATAAGTGGTGAAAATGGGTCACCTTACCGAACCCCTCTTCAGATTTATATTCTTTCTTAGCACCCCATTAAGGATGACAAAGGTAGGTGCACTTTAGAGAAGTGAGACAGTACACCTTATACATTTTGTCCAAACCCAAGGTGACGAATATGTATATGATGGCATTGTATTCTACCTTTTGAAAGACCTTTTCAAAATCAAATTAGTATGACAATTTATCTTTTGTATTAACGACATATAGTGATATTGTCAAATGCCCAAATAGAAGGTCATATTGATCCTTCTCAAAATGGGAATCTTTTTTTTTTTGCTCAAGGATTGTTCCAACGAATCAAACTATGTGTTATATTTTAGATGGATGGATTAATGGGTTGCATGGCTATATTATGTTAATGTTATCTACATCTTCTATTCTAGTTTCATTTATTGAAGAACTTCTAGGTCTTTAGCCATCTTGTAACTCACTTATCTAGTTTGGCTTTTTTTACATGTAAATGAACTTAATTATATTTCTATGAAGATGATCATGATGCAAGCTCTTCTTGATGAGCCATCAAATTAAAGTGTGGCTTATAAGTTTCATATGTGTTATCGTATTGCAACAATATATGCACTGTCCCAGGCACCATTTACTTTATGGACAAATTGTATGTAGAAATATTGAAACAACATAATAGAACGATACCTAAATAACCCCGGGAAAAAGGAATATGATAATAACAAATATAGAGAAGGCAGGGGAAGGGAAAATATAGAAGAAATGATATAATTATATGCAACAGAAAGTATATTTTGCTGGAACTTGAAAAGGAAAATCACATGAAGACAGAAAAAGAAAGGACCAGTTTGAGTTTTTAGGCGAAATCACTAGTTAAGGGGTACCCTGCAAAGGTTATCCTCAAAATTCTTCTGGTGAAGATTAGTGGGGCAATGCATGTCCATTAGTTGTCTAAAGCGTCGACAATTCACCACTATCCGAAGCGTCGACAATTCTAGCGGTGAGCATCACATAGGATTTGCGACGCAGCAATTATTGTGTTAATCATATAAAGCGTCCACACGCTTCTAGACTAGCGGTTTATAATTGACTGGTCCATTAGTTTTCATAGATTCCTGTTGTTTTCGAAAGCTTCTGAAAGCTTTTCATCGAGTTTTCTTCTTTCTATTTTTTGTTTTCTCGGTCGGGTAATCTTCATTTTTTTCCTTTCGTTTTACTTCTACCTATTTTTTCTGCTTTCATTGTTTAACCCATGAATCTTTTTCAAATTTATGAATTTTTTTGAACATTTTTTTAATATGATTTTTACCTATAGAAAAACTGGAAAACATTTTTTTCTTAACCAGTAGCTGCTAGTTTTTTTAGAGCAACCAAGTCAAGCGACCGAGCCACCATCGAGGCAACGGCTATTGGACATTAGCACGTGCGACTCATGGGAGCAACTTGTTGGAGGATACCCACTGTGAGGGCACTCTTCCTAGCGTGGGGTGCCCCAGCGTTGCCATATGTCTCGCACTGGCGCTTCACCATCAGAACAATACTTTATTGCATTTTAAGGGTTTTAATTTTTTTCTATTTATTTCTATTTTTTCATTATTCTCTTTTTCTGTTTCTTCCTTTTTTTTGTTTATCAAAAGTGTAGAGAACAGTTGTGATTTCGTGTGAGATCACTATGTGAAGCATAACTGTGCTTCTCGTGTGACATGATTATGCTTCCAAAAACGTAAAGCATGGTTGTGCTTTCGCGTGTAAGCATAGTTTGCTTTTGTGCTTCCAGAAAAGGTGAAGCACAATTGTACTTCTTTAATGAAGCTCATGTGTGCTTCCGCGTAACACACAACTGTGCTTATCGTGTGAAAACAGCCGCGATTCATAAAAGTGAAAGCACATGTTAGTATATTTTTGAAGCATGGGAGTACAATCTTGAAGTGTAGATTTCCTACAAAAAAAGTTGGCCGAAATATATCAATATAGGATATAGTTTTGAAAATCTCGACGCGAGAAACACAATGATGAAAATTGTTCGTGATTTAGATGCACGGTTCAAGATTATTTATTTTTTGTAAAATCCAATCGACAATTCTTTTAATAAATCCACCCATTTCTCGCATGTGAGAAAAAAAATCCCACCCTGTCTTTCTAATTATGGCAAGTGATGCACCACTTGTCACCACTAAAGAATATGTGACTGACATGTGCATATTAAGCTACTTGCCAGCTCGTCACAAGTAGGGCACATGGTGGTGACATCTTAAGGCTGCTTGTAGCAGGAGTATCATAGGTAGTATCATGCATGTCAACTAGAAAATTCTGATGAGGTGATGTAGAATTAAATGAAGAAAGAGAAGGTTGAGCATCATATCATGATAGCGTATCATAATAATTACTGCACTACTATATGTCTTGCATGACAATAAACATGGTCATCTAAAATACTAATCTAGATACTATGCATTGCGGAGGTAGTATCATACACTAGTATCATTTGCATGATACTAACTTATGATACTACCCGGAAAGTCTAAGGGCCGGCAACAGGTCCCACCATACATGGCCTAAGGCCTCTCCCAATGTGTTGGTGCTTATGTGAGGTCCTAAGTGTATTAAAAACCTTAGCAACTAATCTGCCCAATGCATAGATACTTAGCTTTTGTAGCTAAGCTTTTCTCATTTAATTGTTTAAGAACTATACTCCTTCATGCATTGATTGGTAGGCATTTTGCATAGATCCATGCGCTTAGCTAGGTATTTGTCATGAAAGGGTGTTGCTTGGGCCATATGTCAATCGAAACATCCAGGGTTGGGTGTCCTTCTTTTGCTACTCGACTTGAAGTTCGATTGAAGATTTTGATATGAAACACTAGGACATATGAAGAGAGTAGCATCGTTCTCATTCTTACATTTGCTTGTTTGTATTTTCCCGTTGAGTGGGTTGTAAAGTAACTAAACCAGTCCAGGTTTTCACGAGGGAGGAATTGATTTACCAATGGTACATCATTTCTTCCTAGGGTCACCATAATGCTCTCACTCCTTTTTAATTGCTTCGCCACATGAACTTTTTGCCAATCTGAAACCCTTAGGATCTGTGCATCATGGAGCACCAGGAAGGGCCTAATTTTGTTGGGCACGAGCACCCATAGGTGGAGAGGCCCGATAGTTAGTTTCCACCTCGTTGACGCTGCCCATCTACAGTCGAGCTCTTCAAATTCCTTCTACACATATGGGCGGATAGCTCGGTCAGTGATTGGTTAGAAAATTGAAACCCAGCAGGGCTTCCCAAACCTGGCCTATAAGCTTGGGGTGACCGGCACCCCTAATCCAGCCTATATCTAGGGTGGATATGGGGAGACTCGGACTCGCTGGAGCATACCCGTCACATTGGATCCAATATACATGACCCACCATAAATTTCATCAACCCCCTCGATCTAGCCGAATGATTTGTCCTTTTCCTCTCCTCTCTCCCCCCTCGTCTACATCGGCCCTCCCCTAGCTCCGCCGCTGTCCCGACCCCTCGGCGCCGCCACCACCACCATAAAACTCCTCCCCGCTAGTCTCACCGCCGGGAAACTATCGCCGCACCGGACGCCGCCGTGGTACGTCTAACTCTTCTTGGATTACACCTTGCCCTCTGTGTGGTCGACAAATTTTCCAAGCAATTTTTTTATTCTTTTGTAGGCAAAATGATGGATTCGGAGGGTTCTTCGGACGAGGAGTATCAAGACAAGGAGCTTGATGAATTAATTCAAAGGAGTTCTTCGATCCGTCGGATTCAAACAATGAAGATGCTGAGATGATGATGGTCAGCATCCAGAAGGAAATGAAGAGGGAGTGGAGCACATTTTGCACTTTTATGGTTCAATCAAAGGGAGGAGAGTTTTCGACCTGGGTAGGTTCGATTGTGCACGGCTGCTCTACAAGGACTACTTTCACCCCGGACTAACTTTGCGTGAAACATGCAAGTTAATCCATGCATGGATTTGCATGTATTTCTAATTTTGTACAACAGAACATTTGCAGGGCCATCCGACACTGTCTAAGATTGTGTCGCGTCCGTGGATGTTTAGCGGTTGATTTGCTAAGTCCGGCTGTAGAGCAAAGGCATTCCGCCGCTCATGCGTTCGATCCGCCGATGGCTTTCTGGTTGTTTCAATGTAGACTAAGTCGAGATTTTCATCAGCGAATGGTACGGTCCGATCCTTCTTTCAGTAATACATTAATTAGTGGGTGCTCCATGCCAAGTTCTCCATGAAGGCGCATGTTCCATGTTGCATGTAACATTCTCGCAAATGGAGTGTACTAATGGTGCGGCACGCTCAGCCGTGCCTGGCTAAAGGTGTGTGCTTTGTAAGCGATTTCAGGTGGGCCTAGGGTACCCGGTGCTACTGCTGGGTTGAGTTGCACTTATCTTTTTTTAGAGAAGTCACACATACGTGTGTAACATTTTTTTCTCTCAGAGTAACTATTTGTAAGTTAGTTGAAAGACCAATTTGTGTCAGTTGATTTTGGGCGAAGCCCCAAGGCGAGTGTGGGGGGTGGGGGGGAGGGGCGGCAAGTGCGAGCAAGCTATAAGGACGCTGGTGAAGCTGAGCCAGAACCGACAATGCGGCTAGCCCCGGCATCACAGGAGGATGCAAGTCCGTGGATTGACAGGTGCAAGTAGAAGGCATTTTTCATGTTGTTTTTTTTTTGCCCTGGTTGGATTATAAGGAGTCAGAGATGACGTTGATCAGCAGAGCAGGAGATACCCGAGGAGGAAGATAAACGGTTATCTGATCTAAGGATTAAGACTCAAATCAGATTGTTCGTGTACAATCCAACGGCTCTCACAAAATCAACAAACTCAAATCATTTTTTTAGGTATCTTGTAAACAGTTGGTCCGTTTTTCCTATTTCTCTCGCCGATTGGTTGAAGATCAAACCAACCCCGGTGTAGGGCAAACTGTGGGTGTTTATTTAGCGCAAAAAATGTCAGTGATTAAGAAAAATTGTCATCCACAAGATCTGGATCCAATGGCTGTGGGCGTTCGCTGTGACCTCCTCAAGAAACTTTTGCCAGTTAACATTTCACATAAAAAAGATAAAGAAAGAGTACACATGCACCAATATCCATCGTCCCATCGGGGTCAAAAATAGAAAATAGTCATCAAGCCCAGTGAACAGTCCATGCACCACTTACACATAAGAATAGGGTTTAGTTTAAAAGAAAAATGACAGGCCATGACTCTAGAAAGAAACACAAACACAGCCGTGTCCACAAGACAAAAACTGCAACGCTTAGGCAATTTATTTTAGCTAATTGCTTAGGCAAATAAGATGACCCTACAAACAAACCAATCAAAAGAAGGGCGCACCCTCCGCTGCGGCTGCTCCACAGAGCATCAGGCATCACACCCCAGCCATGGAGAGTACGCCCTCACGCAGTCGCCTAACTACAACTAGATCAGCAGCGCGCCTTGGCGCGAGCAGCGCGCCTTGGCGCAAGGGTGCCGGTTTCAACAATATGCTCATGCATGTAATGGTGAAGTTAATAAAAAGTCAGGCTTATCATATGTATTCAATCAGGATAAAAAAATAAAAAAGAAATATTCAAGTGTAATCGGAGCAAGACATCATCAATAGATACCAAAACTACAGATTCAAGTTCGGAGCAAGACATCATCAATGGATACCAAAACTACAGTACAACACATCTCCATAGCCACCAGAATGATAGTACAACACATTTGAAGAATGGAATGTTCATATACAGTGGTAAATTAAAGGATGCAATGTTCATACACGGTAATGGGCATGCGCGGTGGACAGGTCCGGTTGTCTTGAACAGCAGTGTCGAGAGAATGATGACTCTCATTGTGTTCTCATTGAGCCCGAGTCTCGAGATGGCCTTGTGAAGCCCAAGATGCTCTACCAGGAGATCAAGCATCATTCTAACTGGGATCCTTACAATGCTTGTCTCAGCCTGTGCCATAGGAAATTTCAGAATGGTTATATAATTTTCCAGAGTACTAAAGTTGACAACAGTTGGTTTTATACCATGAAAACAAAGGTCTGGGTAACTAAAGGACAACAATCTTTGTTGTGCAAGAGTTTTATTAGATTCTTACTGTCCTGTTCGACAATTGAGACATGGTAATTGAAAAAAAAATCAAATGCTACCATGAATCATAAGATAAACCAGCAGAAAATCTAAAGCCTAATGTGAGTGTTAGACATTTAATCTGAGAAGCACTTGGTGAGAATGACCTCTATTCATGTTGTCAAGCACACAGATGTGAGTGTTAGCCATTTAATCTGGGGAAAAGAGAGCATTTTATAAATGCATTTATCTCTAACATCATAAATCTTTGCAAGTTTGAGTTTTTTCCTTTTAAAATTACCATGAATAAATTACATAACCCTCATGCTTTATTATCTTAGTATCATGTTAATGGAAAAAGAGCACCATTGCTTTGCCAATGAGCGCCCCTTGAAAGGCGTCGGGCACCACGAGCACCACCACGGCGGCCCTAGAGTCAATCACTTGGTCACCCTGCAAGCAATGAAGATCAGCGGATCAATCCATCAATCAACCAAAGAAGATGAAACTGGTCTGAACCAAAGGAACCAAATCAATCAACCAAGTGTAACTCTGAAGAAAGGCCCTTGTTTTTACTGAGAGGCAGAGGGAGAGGGAGAGGGCTTGAATCTGAATGTTTGTTTACGACTTAATCTGGTGGATAAATCTATTTATAAGAAGCCTAAACAATTTGATTTCTTTTCTTTTCTACTAACATTATAAGAAAGAAACCCATCAGAACTGAACATTAAAGCATAGAGTTAGGAATAAAACATAATTAGCACCTCTTAAGGGTTGAGACTAAACGCTATATGAACCACGTACATACGCAATAAACCTCCAAGGTGAAGATCCAATTAGCATATCATGTCAAGACAGAATGATGCTTAAGCAATATAGCATGGAAAAACTATACTAAAAACGTGCAAAGCTTGCAAAGGAGCAAAAAGGTCACAATCTAATACACAGGTCCAGATCCATCATCATTATACTTACTCCACATAGAAAAGGAAATAGGAGATCAAAAAGACCATGAAATCTTACTCTCTCCATGGCCTGCCGCGGCAGGGGAAAGTCCTCTTGCAGACCAAGCCGGCGGTCAGCAACGTCCGAGCCCAACTCGATCATCTCCTGCAGTTCAAAGATGATAGAGAAGCAATTAGCTAGGATTAAGCATGTGAAGAGTGCACAACATCATCGAATATAATCTCGCCATAGGCGTGTTTCGCCATCATAATAAATTAATCCACAACCCAAATGGACCCAATGTTCACAATATCGATTCCTGTATGCATCAAGCAGAATTCAACTCTAACAGAGGTTTTGTACCATTTTCCTTTACCCACTCGATTAAATCTGTCACTAACCAAAACTATGGCATTAACAAAACTATACAACAGTTTAGTACCCAAAATACAGCTACCTATACACAATCCACAGAGAAGCTAAAAGGACCACCTCATGTGCATGCTAGTGACAAAGGGATAAACAGAAGTAAAACTGATATACATGAAGCCAACTATAAGTCTTGTGGAGCTACAAAAGTTAAGGATCATCCTAAATCCAAGAAACTTCGATGCAGAGCAGTAAGGCAAAAAAAAAGAAACTTCGATGCAGAGCAGTAAAGGCGAATAAGGCACGGCTTGCCACACATTGCCTGCCAAACAGTAAGCCACAATAAATGATAAAGCGGTTGGAAAAACATATGACTTGATGTGTTGAGATTTTGTCCAGTTATATGCAAGACGGATCACCACACTGTTTAAATCTCATCTATTTGCAAATTTGGTTTTTCATTGTGCACAGCAAGTGCAATTTACAGGATAAGAAAAAACAAGCACAGTAACCTCCAGCAGAAAATTAAGCAGAGTAAATTATATTGACAGGAACATATATTATCGGGACAACTAAATTAGAAGGCAAAATCACAACAAAAAATGATTTCATGCGTGCTAATCTATTGACTAAATAATTAGAATCTTCTGCTGTGAGCTCCTTGATATTGCCAACCTGACGTACTTCCTGCGAAACCAAAACATCATGGGTAAGGTTTTAGAGAACAACAATTAATTTAAACATAACTATCAAGATTAAAGGAAGAAAACCGAGCAATAAATGCTTTTAGCTTGTGTCTGCAAATGCCACATGGTACAAGAATAATCACGATTATTTATGTAAAATGGAGGTCGGTGTATCTCCTGATTTGAAAGCAATGTATATGATAATAAAATTACAAAAGCTGAAGGTGACCTAACAATACTTTGAATGGGTTATATTTATGCAAGCAGCAGTATGCTTAAAAATACATATCAGCCAAACCACACCCAGAAACTATGCACAAATGGAAGTTCTTTTCCAAGTAGGAAAGCGCGACTTATGACAGCGTTGCGGTAGAAGCGATGGGCAAACCAAAATGAATAACAATCTTAAAAGGAATGAATATATAGATAAGTAAGTATGCATGCGTGTAGGTTCCTTTCCTAACATCTGTTGACAATAACCTGAAAGAACACGAGGTGCATGAACCTTACATGTATGCACACAACATGAGCATGCAACAATTTTTCAGGATAAAGGATGAAAACAAATGTGCATCAGTTACCAGGCCATTTAACTTAAAATAATCATTAGCCAAACACTAAACTTAACTATATGGAAACCATTTAACTTTAGACATTGCTACCTTTCAATTGGAAAATATCGCATCTGTTTTGCATGTCACTAACAAAACTTCCAGTACTATAAGAAAAGAAACAACACCTGGTGATTTTAATTACCTATGATTCTATCTATCATTGATTTATGATTTTCAATATTTTACTTTCTAGCTCTTATATACCATCATAGATAAACGTTAAGCTTTCTTGTTAATTGTGTATAACTGCTGATAGTATTCAGATATCTCGCTCCAGCACAATATAAGTTCCATCGGTTAATTTAGATAGTGGTAAAAGTCATATTTATAACCATTCAGTACAGCTGATGTACTCTTAATTTTTTTGATATGGAATAATCATATAGAGACACATGATGTATCTTCTTAGTTCAACATTTATTAATCCCAGATCATCCCAAAAAAGTGTAGCTGAAGCAAATAAATAATCTATGCATACATAAGGAAAAAGCAAGTATATGTCACAAAGTACCTCATGAACCTGCATCAGAGCACCTGATAGTTACAGGAAACCAGAATTTTCAGTAACCTGAAACCAGAAACCAGAATTTGCATGAAACCATAAGAGTTATAAATTGAAAGGGAAACATCAAACCTAGACAGATGGATTAACTCAGCCAAGCAGCATGACAGGTGAATATGTTTCTAACCATGTGCTGAGCAAGTCGGAGCAGGGGAGCATCCTCTTGCAGGCCAAGATGGCGGTCAGCAAGGTCCGAGCCCAACACGACATCATCGTCTCCTGCAGTTCCAAGATGATGATGATGATGATGAGAGAGAGAGAGAGAGCTGCAGCCAAGCCCCTCCTGACGATGGAGGAGAAGGACGGGCGACGGGAGCACCTGCAATGGACATAGACTGAGGAGCCGCATCAAGCACCTCCAAATGAGTGCTCCTTGCCCAACGCCTCTGTCGAGCCGCTCACTGGGTCAAGCCCGGCACGTCTGTGATGGCCAGTGGATTCCTCAGCCTCTGCTACCCTAGGCAGGTCAACTTCAAGCACAAATTCTTCATGCACTTACAAAACGTAAAATCATAACTTTAACCTGTCTATATTTAGAAAATACATAGGTGCAAAAATCCAAAAAAATGAGTGATGACCATGTCGTAAAATACCTGCAAAAGAAGGTGACAACGCCCTCTGATTTGTTAAAAGTTCTGCGTTAGCCCATCCATAGAATCAAGTGTGTTACTCCCATTGGTAATTACAGAATGACTGTTAAGCATAGCCACCTTGATAATATCAGTAGCAGGACCCTGCATATAATAATATGTCAATACACTGAAGCTAGCAACTAAAGAAAGGGAAATGTTTGCTAACCTGGCAAATAGAATTAACTGCTCGTTTCCGTGCTTGAGCTTTCTCTCTACTATTTCTAGCGGTAATTTTTGAAAGGAAACGTCTCCATCCCATCAAGGTCTCAACACATCTGGAAGTATTACAATTCTTAAGTTGCCTTCATAAGCTTTGATGCTCAGGTCACAAAACAATATTCCATAATAAGCAAATGAACGGGAATGCAAAAATATGTTGGAAAGGCTCATTTATCATTGATATTGGATAGAACCAGGGGTTCAAAAACCAACAGCCAACACCGCTAGTTTTCTCTTAAACCAACATGCCCTTCTTTCAAAATGTTTAACAATATCGTCATTTGTGCTTTTGTCTTACAGTAATCTCTAGTACATCGTATTAACTTGGAAAAGAGAGGAACTAAATCAAGCTAGGCAATAGAAGAGCAAGAGGAGCTTACCCATCTTCTTCTTCCCGCGCTTCTCCGGACGAACGGCGGTGGCTCGTGTCGGGGCAGCATTTTGGGGCAGGCACGCGGGCAGCGCCGTCGTGGCTAACACAGGCGGTGGCATGGCCGTTTCGTGGCACCAACAAACATGGCCCTACAGATCAACAATTACTACAATTAAGAATATGAACAACCATGATCAAATGCAGTTCAACAATAAGATAGGATGAGAATAACGAACTTGCTATACACAATAATGATAATAAAAGAATAAAATTTGAGGCCTCATCCTTAACTTGTAAAAGAAAATTAAGTCTGCACTTGATCTTGTTTTTTGCTAGTAATTAGTGAGTCCCTATTATTAGCAAAAAAGGGACCAACATTTATCTTTGTTCTTGCAAATTGTGATTAATATCACTGAACATCAATACTATAGGATATAATGCAGTGCACAAATCATGTAAATTTATGTTCTTATTAGCCAACTAAGCAAGCAGAAAAACTAAAAACAACGCATCATTGTGCAGATAAGCGACAAGCAAGCAAACTGAAAAATCAACACCCTGTATATAGTATCTCTGCAACAATCTAATGACCAACATAACACTTATATATGTAATTCATAGCAAAAAAATTAGCTTTCACATAATAAATAAAACAACTCTTGCATAATACCTGCAAAGCACAATCTGGTTGGAACTCACAAAGGCAATCAAGCCCACAACATCATCAGCCCCTCCGTTCCAGTGAATGTATCCCTTCAGTATATTGACCAATTCTCAATCCCTATTCTGCAAAGAACAGACAGTAACATCACTCAAAAGCTTGCTTGGATTTTCATCGAACAACTTGTAGACATACATCTTGTACACATGTACAAAAAAGATTATGCACAAACAAAGATGAGAAAATGAGTGCATTAGATAAGATAAGATATCAGGCTAATCGGGAGGAAGAGAGAAGTGTGGGTACCTGCAAAAAAGGGATAGAGAAATTGGAGGGGCATGGAGGTGGAATGGTTGGGGTGCAGAGCCGCACGAAGCTTGGGACGGGCATGGAGGTGGTAGGGTTTCTTCTTCCTCTTCTCCTCCTGCTCCCTCCCTTCTCTAAATCCCTCTTTCATCTCATGCTAGGTACATGAGGCTGGCAGGGCTGACCGACCTAGAGGAGAAGGGAACGCATTCAGGAGCTGGTACCAAGAGGGGATCAAAGAAGAGGAACATGAAGAAAGAGAGACAGAAATGAACCTGCAGATAATCGCATCCGGCGTTCCCAGCAGCGGCTCCACGCCTCCCCCGCTCCTCCTGCCGTGTGCACGCGAGGATGACGGTGGCGTTCCTAGCGGCGGCTCCACGTCTCCCTTGCTCCTCCCGCCAAGGCACGCGATGGCGACGAGGCGGACGCCGGAGAAGTGGATGGTGGGGATCCAGCAGGTTGGGCAACGGAGACGGCGACGGCGCGAGGGTGAGCGGTGGCGGTGTGCGAGGCAGAGGAGGGCGAACGGAGGCGGCGGCGCGAGGGCGAGCAGTGGCGGCGTGCGAGGCAGAGGACATCAAGAGAGGGAGAGGAGGAGGTGGGACGAGCTGGTTCGAGGCGGTCGGTGGCGGCAGCGGTGATGTGGCCGGGAGGAGAGGAGGCGCGCGGCAGGGGAAGGGAACGAGAGAGAGGGAGGGAGAGGAGGCGCGCGGGAGGAGAGAGGAGGAGGCCGTCGCGCTCCTCGTCCTCCCTCTGCTGCTACTCCTCGTCATTGCTGGGGGGGCTCTGTTGCAATCCCATGGGGAGGAGGTCGGAGACGCAGAGGAGGGCGGCGGCTCGGGTCGGAGAGAGGGAGAGGAGAGCAGTGACGGCGTCGCGAGAGCGGCAGCGGCTGTAGGGCACGATGGGTAGCGGCGGCGGCTGTAGGGCGCGATGGGTAACAGCGGCTAGGGTTTCGAGGGAGGGGGCGGGGAGGAGAGCTGAGCGAGCGAGCGGGAGGGGGAGGGGAACGACCCGGTGCTCGCTGTCCACGGACTCACCTCAGCGCTATTGGGCATTTCTCCCACCAGGTGAAATACCTAAAATGCCCTCGGCGGGGCAGGCTAATTACAGGCGGTGGCACGGCCGGGCGGGACAGGCTCATAGGGAAAAATATCGGACGGTTGGAGAGGATCGGGTAAATATCCGACGGCCCACAGCGACCGAGCCCGAGATCCAACGGCCAGAAACGCATCAAGGAAACGATCGGACGGCCGAGAGTCGCTAATCGTTGAGGAGCCTCCGGTATCCATCCTTCTCTTATTTCTGGATGATGCATGCAAGCTCACATGCAGGCACGAAGGGCCATACGACAACCACTGCGAAATTTGTGGCACGCTGAGCATCGGCCTAGCAAGCCACGCATAAACTTGAAGAAGATTATAGTAGTACTTGCTGATTCTACCTGAACTAGTTGAGCCGAACGGACTCCCACTCTCACAAGGCCACAATAAACGATCCTGCATTCTCGGTAATTTCTCACAGATCTCTACTCTTATAAAGAACCGAGTTGATGATGATGGTGTGCCTATTATCGTGTAATATAGACCGTCCGATTTATATCTGACGGATCGAAAGCAAACTATGACAATTATACAAAAAGATACCTGCACCTCTCTTCACACTTGCAGATAAAAATTTTCCTCGTTCATCATTTTCTCTCACAAAATAAACTACTCATACAAATGCATCTTAATGTTTTGTGTAACGCGCGGGCATTTTGCTAGTAACATATATATACTCATGTCCATTCACCATTCGTACGTACACGAAAGCTAATTAATTTGTCGGTCAACAGCTGAAGTTGATGGTTGATGCAATCTCACAGTTGAGGCACCGCAAGTCTCCCATCAGACGTACTCCCAGTCCCAGGTCACCGTAGCCCGATAGAGACGTAAGCTAATCCGACGAGAGAGAATCCTTGAACAAACATCGTGCCAAGTTCTTTTGAGGAAACATGCCAAAGCTAGATACCTAACTAGGGCCCGACTCCTCCCGTCTCCTCCCGTATTGCCCCTGCACGGTGACCGGGGAACCCTAGTGCCGCCGCGTCCTCGTCCCTCCCTCGACCTCTCCTCCTCGCCGCCGCCGGGACGCGCCGTCGGGCAAAGCCTGGTCGGCGTCGGCGGCGGCGGGATCTCTTCTCCCACGGCTCGCTGGATCTGGCGCGGGCGGATCACGGCGGTTGTTGGCGGCAGCTGGGCCAGGCGCGCAGTCTTGAGTTTAGAGGCGGCAGCTAGGCCGCTTCGCGGTTTCCCACAGTGTCGTCGAGTCCGCTTTCGAAGCGAGGTGGCGGCCCTCGGCAACCCGTGGCGGGCGTTGGGATCTCGGCGGCGCTTCGGCGTGTGCAGGCGGTGATGGTCCCTGTGCGCAGTCGGCGGCTACGTCTCTGACTTGGATGGCGCGGGGGATGGCGGCGGCCCGGCGTGGCTGGCGATCTAGATGCGGTGGTGTCGGCGGCTCGCTGATCTACTGGTGCTCCAGGGTTCGGCCTGGTGGTGCTGGTGGTGACGGCGGCCCGTGCACGAGAGTTGGATCCCTTCGAACTGATCTGGGCAAAAACTTGCCTCCGGCGTCTGATAAGGCTGACGGTGGCGGCGCTATCTGCGTCGTTCCCTTCTTGAAGGCATCGCCGTGGAGAAGTTCAAGGCCACTCTCTGCTACCTCCGGGGAAAACCTTAGATAGGATAATCGGATGACGGCGACGCTCTGGTGTCGTTCCTCCCTTGGGGGCGTCATTCTTGGAGGTACACACGTGAACGAGGGACCAGAGGACGGATTCTTTGGTGGAGCGGTGATTCATCCTACACACTGATGGCGACGGATCTTGACGGCGTGGCGCAGTGCAGATTCGGAGTTCGCTGTGAGAGGATGGACTCGCACAGGAGGACGACGCTATCGGGCGTCGTGGTGGCATCGATGGCAGAGAGATCTGGCACGGTACATGCAACAGTACAGCTCTGAAGATGGATTGGTGACAGGTGGCTGCGGCGGCCTCATACCCGGCAAGAATCATGGTTGACGAGTGCGCTGGACTGGTAGGTGCGCCATACCCGGCAGGCGTCCTGGCTGAGACCTCAGGTCTTAGATGTTTAGGTTTGGCTGCGATGTCTGTTTGGTATTAGGCCCAGACTATCTGCGTCCCTTCATCAATTGAATAGGTGTAGCGACAGTTGTTGCTTAGACGGTGGTTTTAGTCTTGCCGTTGTATAGCTTTGTAAGGTCTTGTGAGAATAATTAATAAAGTGGCTGTATGCATCGCCCAGATGCAGAGGCCGGGGGTCATCTTCCTTTTCTAAAAAAAATACCCAACTATATATGTTCTTCCAAATTTGCAACCCGGGTTTGAAAGAAGACGCCATCGCTCAAGAATATAACGTTTCGGTTTCACATAATTTTTTAGGGGGTCTTTCACATAAGGCCAACTCCACCGCGCGACCCTATCCTGTCCGCCCCCGTTCGTTTGAGATAAAAGGGACAAATGAGACGGACCAGCATGCGGGCGCAAACGAACTTTTGTCCGTGTTGTGTCTGTTTTCGACCCATCCGCGGCCCAAGTTTGCGCCGCTTTTAGGGTGAAACGGACACCACGCGGACGCGCGGGTCGTCTGCGCGTGTCCTCCCCTGGCCCGCCCGTCCGTGGCACAGGACGGGCCTTTTTCTATCCGCACCCCTCCCTTCCTCCGGCCGCATCCACTCCACTCTTCCCCACTCTTCCCCTCCCTCCCCCTCGCCGCCGCCGGCCGCCCGCTGCCATTGCAGTGCAACCTTCGGCCAGCGCTTGCCCAGCCCTTCCTCTCGTCGCCGCCGAGCTACCCAAGCACGGCCACCTTGTTTGCGCACCCGCCGGCCGGATTTGGGGCGGATCCGGTCGGTCTTGAGCTCGCCCGGCTGTGGGAGGCCGGGCCGCGCCATGGACTGGCCGGGCACCTTGCCGGAAGGCCCTGGCAGGGCCGCAAGGCCACATGCAGGCAGTGGCTCGTCCTCTAGCCGCTCGGATCTGCACCGTTGGTGGTCCACCGGCAGATACGCGAATGGCGGCCGGCCGGGCTCGGTGCTTGCCCAAAAGCTCGTCGGCGCACCGTTGCCCCTCATAAGTGCGACCACTGCCCAAGGGTGGTCGTGCGCCGCGTGTCTACAACGCCGGAGCATCCCGGATGGGTGTTCATCAAGTGCTTAAACGATGGGGTATGTGCTCTTTTAGCTTCGGTTTGTGCTCTTGGATTAGACTAGTGGTGCTAACTTTAAGTTTTATTGTGTAGACCGGATGCAAGTTTTGGTATTGGGAAGGAGAGTACATCGATATGTTGATAGAACGAAATGTAGTGCATGTTCGTGCACTTTTAGCTAGCCTAGAGGCTTTAAATGAGACAAGTGCACTTGTTGCTAGATTAGAGTCTAGACACGATACTACGTGCGAAGAAGCAACAAGGCACGATACTACGTGTGAGGAAGCAACGTCGACTTCTGGCTTGAAGAAGAAAGGAGGGGGCAACGTCGTGCCTCCTCCACAGATCAACAATGAGTGCATCGAGAAGACGCTAACCCAACTCAAGGGAGCAGTTATGGAAGTTGGGTATCTTCTCAAATGTATTCTTGTGGTTCTTGTTTTCTTTGGCCTTGCTTTATTAGTCAAAATGTGATGATATATTGTCATGTACCAAAAATGAATGATAAAAAAAAATTAAGGAATTGCAAAGAAATATACGCGGACAGGATGGGGCAAATGGATGCGGCCGCGTGCTGGGCACACGGCCACCGCATCCCAGGACAAGCCCGAACACGATCCCAAACGGACAGAATCTGAACAAAACGAACGTCCGTTTGGGGTCGCGCGGTGGAGTTTAGCCTAAGTTGTTCGAGGCTCATATCACAATACAGGTTCCCGCATTTTCAGTTTTGACGTATTAGAAGATGTCACGTACTTGCGTTTCTCCGCTGTCTCGTCAAAGCTGCAAGAGCCAAGCAGGGACACCCAATACAGTTCACTGTCACCGTGGTACGTCTCCCCTCCATGCGATGGAAGCAGGAACACGACATACGAGCTAGTCCGTCGTGCAGCTCCACACGCGCATCCCAGTCAAACACAACAACAGTGCACTGTTGGAGGAAAAAAAAACCCGGCCTCTGATTCCTCACCGCGGCTAGACGACATGACAGTCGTTCTATCTCCTATTCAAATGCTTACACCCTGAGCTCTATCCCAGTCGCCATGCCCGGCGGCTCTTCCTGGGAGGATCGCTCGCCGGAGCGACGTGATGCAGCGCGGTAGCCTAGGCGGCACTCTGTCTGTTCATCCACTGAATCATGACTCCGATGACGAAATGATGGACTTTGTTTGCAATGCTGTGAATACTGACTCCGGCGACAGATCTAGCGAGTTCTGAGGATCCGGTAGAAAATGGATCTGGGTCTGCTCATAATTATGTTCCTCATACCTCTCACCCCTACTAATTCTTTTTGGATACTATATCTTGACATCATCCTGATATAAAGCTTATAACTCACTCTAGGTCTTTGATCAACCCCCCACACGATCAGTTTGTACAAGTTCTTCACACTGTCTTCCTTCTATAATGGAGGAAATGACGAGCATGTTCGGTTTCATGCATGCACCAACCCAAGGGGGGCACATCTCTTTCGATCATAAAGATGTATAGTACTTTATGGCTCTTGTGGTTTGCCCCATATATAAAGCGGGGCGAAATCCTTTTTTGATAAAGATGTATAGTAACTTCGCCCTAAGCTAACATATCTTTTTTTTTGCCAAACAAAAAGTGGAACGACACATGCCGTACTTATCTTGTTGTTATACTGCTTCTAGAAACAACAAAGTAATGTCGCCATGTTGGAACAGCTAGCGAAATTACTACTATGTCGTTATCAGAAGCAACATATGAACATTAGAACATAGCATGATCAGCACAGCCTGTTTTAACTTGTTCCGCTTAATTTTTGATAACAAAAATGTTAGATGGTTGAACAATGTTATTACACCGTAGATCCAGCTACAATCCTAACTATTCAATAGCTAATTGCCCGTGCGTTACAACTGGGCATACATATTCTAGTGGTTCGACATCAGTATTGCCCGACATATATCTTACATCCACTATATTCTAGATTTTGGTAAGGTTTAATTTGATTTGAGTATAGGGGAAGGCAAGAAAAGCTATGATTAGTTGAGGTTTTGGTAAGATTTTATTTGATTTGTGTATGGAGAGGGGCAGGCAATGAAATTTTGATATAGCTGAGGTTTTGATAATATTTAATTTGATTTGATTGAGTTAATGCATGAAATGGTTTTGGGAAAGTATTGATTTGGTTTAGATTATTCCAAGTTACTCTATTTGCATTGGTTTTTATTTTGTGCATCACTTGAGATTACCAAAAATCAACAAGAAACCAAATGGGAGGAGCGGGTGTGGGGAGAAAAATATTGAGGGAGGATGTGAGGCAAACCTATCAACTCTCCTTCAATGGTACATACCCCCTCCGTCCTGAATTACTTGTCACAAAAATAGATAAAAATGGATGTATGTAGAACTAAAATACGTCTAGATACATCCGTTTTCACGACAAGTAGTTCCGTACTGAGGGAGTAATATGGAACATACCGAAGTCATAACTTAATTGCCTATTCGAATTCAGATCGTTTTTGGATTTTTATTTTTTACCTATTGTCATTATCTAATCACCTAGAACATCATAGCTCAATTTCTTCATTCCAAATATGAAGTTGCTTACCGTACATACCATGTGGTATGAACTATTGGAATTGGCAATTCCGCTGAGTTCCAAGGGCACTCGGCAAACGCCCAAAAAGACTCGCCAATGTGTTTCCCAAGATCCACACTCGGAAAAAAAAACTTGGCTAGAATCATGTTGGCCATGATTTACTTTTGCCGAGTTATGATCGGGAGCTCGGCAAAGATCGTGATGAATCTTTGCCAAGTCCAACATAATGGGAACTCGGCGAAGTATGTGTGCAACTAGAACATAGCGAACGACGGCAGTGCCATGTGGCATAGGTGCTCTGCCGAGTGCTTGCACTCAGCAAAGGGGGCACAATTTTCCTACTATTAAACTCGGCAAACTTGTTTGGAAGAAATAAAAAAAATGTCGCCGACGCTGCTGGTTGTTGTGTGCTTGCCGAGCTTGTTGTTCCTGACAACATACTAGTGATGGCTCATCTAGCCTGGCACACAACCCACCTCACTTGATCACCATTCACAGGTTCCCAAAGAATCCCTTGTAAAGAAAGAGGATCACCTCAAAGGAAAGCGAGCACACATCAGATAGCGAAGTTTGCCGCGTTGCTAAAATTGTTCTCCTATGCACTCAACACAGTTAATCATTAGCAAAAGGGTCGAGGTACAGCGTGATGCCTAGAGCGCACGATGTTCACTATGTGTTGCACATCCCCACCATGAGAGGGTCCAAGGACCGTCGTACGGTTTCACGCCCGTCACTGCAAGTGATGGTACCCAACTTGTGCTCCATAAAATTACGCTAGCGAATACATGATCACTGGACGTCTAAAGTCTAAATAGAACAGAAGAAACATGGTGTGATGTGCTCTTGCAGCACTTTGTGTGCCAGTTAAGAAGCCGTCATCTAGTTGGACACGTACCTGACGCTGAAATTATGCCTAGGTGTGGCGGTCGCTATGTTCCTCATGCTCTCAAGCCTACAATTGTTTTGTCTACTGTGTGCTCCCAATATTGATATGAAGCTTGAAACTCACATTAGGTCTTTGTATGATCCCCACATGGTCAGTTTGTATAACCTCTTCACAGTATGTTCCTTTTATAAAGGAAGTAAAGGAGAGAAAGTTTGATTTAATGCAACAACTACTATATTATTAAAATTAACTTGCATGATTTTTTGCTAAGTTACAAAAGCATAGTATATATGATCAGATTGCTATTTATCACCCTCTTCATGTGGCCCATACCATAGTCTAGTACATTTTTACCAATGCACATATGCACCCTTTCATAAGTTCATTTATCATGCTTCCGTGTGATGGTTGCTCGGGAGGGCCGAGCTATGGATGCAAATTAAGTGTGGCCACAAGTGGACAACCGGCTATTTGTAGACTCCCTTAAAACTTTGGCAATCATCTTGATTGTGTTCCTAGACTAGAATTTCCATTCCCATGAGAAGTATGTCCAAGGATACAGGCTAAGCTAATTGACCAAGTAGATAATGTATAACAATAATAGTGTGACCAATATATAGGAGGGTGTTTAATCATTTTGAGTTTGTCAACAAAAGGCCTAAAAGGGCAATCCATGTCATAGGATCATGATCATCAAAATGGATTATAAAAAAACATCATGATAAGACAAAATTGTTGATGATTACCTTAGTAATCTTTTATTACAACAAGTCAGATAGTTGCACTTATCGTGTATGGTGTAACACGTGACCGTAGTTACCAGCTTAGTATTTCCAAACCAAAAAATCTGAATCCAAATGCTTTTTCTAGTTGGGTTGTAAAAACTGACTAGCATAATTATCTTCTAGTTTTGACGAAACACTAGCCCGGTCATCAAATATGTTGCAACACTAAGCCATAGTCAGAACCATGGCATTGCACACCAGAAGAGTAGAAGGTTGAAACCCAAGTAATGAGATATCTAAAGCTAAGAAAACATGTTTATCAAATTGTGATACTATAATTGTGCATCAATTTTTATGGTTGGTGATGAGCATATTATATCTATTTAACGACAAAATGGTCATGGTTATCTAATAAGTTGTAGTATGTTGAATAGTATGAATAATACCGTCTTATTGCTTGCATGCACAGGGAACATGAAAACCACAAAGAAGAACGGGAGTATGAATTACTTATAACACTGCATAATTGGTACGAAATTAGATCCATAATGTTTTAATGTTTTTTACTTTCACAACAACATCCAGTACTATTTTTCCTCTAGTTGAGATTCGCGAGCGTTCTACCATTTGTAAGTTAGTTGTTCTCTTGTACACAAGAATAAACCTTCACTTGTGTAGCCATTGCATATGTCCAAATATATGCATGGTTTTGATGTCAAACCAACGACTAAAACGTACTTCCTCGATCCAAATATATAAGGCTTCCTCAAATTTCTAGTTTGTTTGACCAAATAAGACTAACAAAATATAGCTGCATGACATAAAATAGTACCATTAGAAACTGTTTCAAATATGAAAGAGTTGACATACCTTATCTGTCATGGAACTCATTTTTACTAGTTAAATCCATGGTGATGGCTAGGCTCAAAATTCGCAAAGGCCTTGTATATTTGGATAGAGGCCGCTTTCACGATTACTATTTGTTAGTTGTTTTTTTTTTGCTTTCCGAACGCCAAAAAAACAAGTTTGTTATAGAAAGTAGTTCCTTTTGTTTTAGGCTTGAAATCATGTCTTCTTCCACCCAAAATGCGCAAGCTAAAGGATTATCTAACATAGATCTTAATGGTTATGATAGGGATAACATTCCCCTCCTTTTGAAGATGAATGATACTTTTCATAGTAGGCCTTTAACTTGGAGAACAAAAACTTATGTTGTGGATGTGATACTATTATTAAAAAAGATGTCATACAAGATTCTTTAATTGCATTGGAGTTATACCTTTACCAGGGGGCACTATCCTTGAAAGAACTGGAAGCTATAAAGACACTTTTTATTGGTTAGGGTACTTGGGATACAGTTTATCCATTTGCATCCCTCTTTACAAAGAATCTTCCTAGAATTACCTCGTATAGATGATCCTAGAATTGTGAAATTGGTGGTTATGACGTTGATGAGCAAATTTGAGCCACAAATAAAAGAAGCTAGAGGTATTCTCTTATTATATGATGAATCTTGAGTGACCACTAGTAAAAAAATCTAGAGTGATAAGAATACCATGAGTATGAAATCTTTGAACTATGAAGAGTGTGAAAAGAATGCTAGAAGAAAAGTTCCCTAGTGGTATTAATTAAGAATTTGTACATGTTTATGGTAAATTTGATTTGGTTATAAGAGGTATAGAATCTGCATTCACTGAGGTGGCATATGGACAAATTACATGGCAAAGGAAAGTCAAAGACAACCCAACTAACTAATGCAATACGCCCCACAAAAAATGCAATATGCGGCCATTCACCTTTGCATTGCCAACGTGCAAGTGCACTCAGGAGAAGATGTAGACCAACATTAATTGGTTTTTCTAGGGACTGGCCATCAATCGTGCAAATACACTGCATGTGTAACAAGGTTGGTCATATAACGAATTGCCAGCTTGATGGGCTTCATTCCCATGGTCATCTCGGGCAACTTATACCGATTGGGCTTCTGGGGTGTAAAATTGCGGAACCTGCTTTGTAGGGTTCCATCGAGTCCCCCTAATCGGGATTCAACCGCCGGTTCACAAACCTGCTTGGGCCAGCCCAACAAACGTGATGGTCGCTCGCTCATTGCTTCGCTCGATCATAACACCGCTTGGTTCACTCGGCCAGCCGTTGACCTGTCAGCCATTAACCATTTAACCATTGACTTTTAAGAAACAAATGTCTGGTTTTTCTTATATAAATTTGAAACAGTTAACGAATTTGAAAAAATACACAATTTTGAAAAAGGTTCACTAATTGAGAAGAATTCAAAATTTTTAAGAAGTTGGCAAGTTTGAAAAAAGTTCAGGGCCTTGAAATAGTTTTGGAAATTTAAAAAAGTCCGCGAGTTTGAAAAAAGTCTGTGGAACTGAAAAGGTTCACTAATTTAAGAACAATTTGTGAATTTGAAGAAAAACATATCAATTTGAATTTTTTTTCATGAAACTGATTTTTAATGAATTTGAAAAAAGTTTGCATATTTGAAAAACGCTCATGAATTTTGAAAGGTTGAAAATTTTGAAAAAATGTTCAAAAAAAGAAGAAATAAAACCAGTATAAAAGCCAGAAGAAAAACGTAAAAAAGAATACCAAACCCAAAGCTTCTACTTTCTTTTAGAACATCCAAAGCTTCTACTGACTTCCCAAAACTAGAGCTAGCGGTAACATTACATGGGCCGGCCCAATACAAGAGATGCATGAACGCCGCTACCAATAACGAACTAAACGGCGTGTTAAGCGCCGAATACGAATCGGCGGTTCCACGGGTGGTTTTCTCCTGTATTTTTGTTGTGCTATGCCCGAACAACGAACAAGTCTTTTTTCCTTGCTATGTGGGAACACAAGAAGGTAAAAAAACTGACGAAGATGAAAGGGAGGCGGGATGAAGTGGCCAGCAGAATAGGGAATGCTATGCTTTTTCTAGATACTACTAGGAAATATGCTCGAGCATTGCAAACAGAGAAAAAAACTTAACATGTTATCTATATGTGACACCATAGAATTTGAGTCCAACTCATTATGTGTTAATGATGGGCGCTAGCAGGTCGAGCAAAGCGGGCTTCTGCCCGGCGGCCCCCAGGAGAGATTTGCATCGGCAACGGGCGCTAACTGGTCGACATGGTTGTCGATGCAGACCTGAGGCTACACTGCGAATCACATGTACCTTGTACACATTATTCTATCAATATTACTTTTGTTGATGTCATTGTATAGGTCTTCGACAAGAGTGCATTCACTGGATCTCGAAGACTTTATGTGCAAGGAAAAATATATGACCTCTCAACCAATTTTGTCCATTGATGCATGAAAACAAAGTCAACTGGGTTTTCCGTTAAATAATACTATGACGGAGATGTCAAAGTACGTTGTTTTGATTTTACTCTAACTGGAGAGTTAGCCAATCAAAGAATCATGCATGAGCTAATATTGGGTGGCAAAAAACTGCAATATACAAGCTTAACCGCTAGGTTTTCCATGTATATACTGTGTTTTGAGTTTTTTCGATAAAGGGTGACTTTTGCTAACTCAAAATGAAGCATCAACTGTGTTTTGAGTTAACTCTAAATAGCATAATATAAAGATTAATTTATGGACCCCTATATCTGCCGCACATCAGGTATGAAGCAACCTCGACCGAGCGATTCATTACATGCGAGGGAGCAGTCTTCCCGAAGGAAAACGTTCGGCAGAACTGACTGCCACGACCGTACGGATCGCAAGCATGGGCTTGTTGAGTGGCCCCTGCACGCCTTTTCTCATGGGCTTCTTTAGCAACACTTGTTGGCCCTTAAAAATAAAAAAGAACTACATAATATTGGCATGATAAACTAGAGAAGAAAGGCAGAGAAAGCCCAAATGCCCAATGTTGCACCGTAAAATCCCAAAACCCAAAATATTCTGAAATAAAAATAAAAACAACAGGATAACCCTTCAAAAACAAAACAAGTGATTTGCCAACATGTATAAAATGAATTTGCCAACGTCTGGCATGATATTTTAATTAAAATTCACATGCTTTGCCTACGAAATTGGCATTTATGTAAAATAACAGTAATTATGACCGAAGTTACCATGGCGATGTATATTAAATGTTGCCATGGTTATTTTAACAGAAAAATGCCATGCTTTTATATAAGATATTTGCCATGTATGTGAAAATAACACCAAAAAGGATCAAGATATTGCCATGGCAAATGCATATTCAAAAGTGTCGTGGTATTTTTTTATAGAAAATGCTAAAAAAATTTGTAATAAAATTGCCATCTATGTGAAACAAAAAAAGATCAATATTTCCATGGCACATGCAAATTCAAAATTGCCGTGGAAATTTGATCAAATTTGCCATGCTCATATAAAAAAATTGACATGTATGTGAAATAATAAAAAGATGATAAAAAATTGCCATGGAAAATGCATGTTCAAATTGTCCATGATATCTTGTTAAAAGTTGCCATCTTTTGTGTAATAAAATTGTCGTCTATGTTAAACATTACAGAAAAATGATCCAAATTGACAAGGAAAACGCATATTCATATTTCCCGTGGAAAATCTATCTAATTTGCCATGCTTATACAAAAAAAATCCTATGAATGTGAAAAGAATACAAAAAATGATCAAAAATTGCCATGGCCAAATGCATGTTCAAATTTGCCATGGCATTTTACCATAAGTTGACATCTCTTGCGTAATAAAATTGTTGTGTATGTGAAACAACACAAAAAATGATCAAGATTGCCATGGCAAACTCATATTCAAATTTGCCGCCATGCTTATACAAAAAAATCCCATGAATGTGAAAGAGTACAAAAAATGATCAAAAATTGCCATGGCCAAATGCATGTTCAAATTTGCCATGGCATTTTACCATATGTTGAGATCTCTTGCGTAATAAAATTGTTGTGTATGTGAAACAACACTAAAAATGATCAAAATTGCCATGGAAAATTCATATTCAAATTTGCCGCAATGCTTATACAAAAAAATCCCATGAATGTGAAAGAGTACAAAAAATGATCAAAAATTGCCATGGCAAATACATGTTCAAATTTTCATGGTATTTTATGAAACGTTGCCATCTTTTGCATAATAAAATTGTCGTGTATGTGAAACAATACAAAATAATGATCAAAATTGCCGTGGCAAGTGCATATTCAAATTTGCGGTGGATCTTTTTTTATCAATTTTGCAACGCTTATATAAATAAATTCCATGAATGTGAAATAATACAAAAAATGATAAAAAAATTACCATGGCAAATTCATGTTCAGTTTTGCCATGGCTTTCTACTATAAGTTGCCATCTTTTGCGTAATAAAACTACCATGTATGTGAATCAACACAAAAAATGACCAAATTGCCATGGAAAATGCACATTCAAATTTGCCGCGGATTTGTAATCAAAATTTCCATGCTTATATAAAAAAATATCATGAATGTGAAATAATACAAAAAATGATCAAAAATTTCCATGACAAATGCATGTTCAATTTTGCCATGGCATTTTACCATAAGTTGCCATCTTTTGCGTAATAAAATTTCTGTTTATGTGAAATAACACAAACAATGATGAAAATTGCCATGGCAAAAATGCAGATTCGGTTATTTTATCAAATTTGCCATGTATGTGAAAAAGATTGTAATGGATTTACCATGTGACGATTAATAAATTGTCAAAAGTTGTCAACACATCTTAAGTTGTAAAATATGTCAAGCATTGAGAATTTGCCGTGGTCAAACAAATCATGTTTTAAAATGGCGTGTAGGAAAACATCTAAACTTGTAAAAGTTGTCATGGCAAGAAATCATTTGTTAAATGGCATGTGAAAAAACACTCAAAACTTTCCATGGCAAACACATCTTAATTTGCCATCGCAGAAACATGTATTAAGTTGCCATGGCAAAGTATTTTCCATGGCAAAAACATGTTATAGTGTAAACACATGTTTAGTTTGCCATGTCAACACAACTAAAAGTTGTCATGTCAAACATGAACTAATACTAAAAATGACGACAACATGCATATTGGATGAATCAAAATTCGTGTGCACATAAGTTGCCATGAATATCGAAAAAGAAAAATTGCTGCCTATGCACATACAAAGTTTCCATGTCCATTATATTTATCATGAAACCGCAGAAGATCTAATACCTACAATTGTCACTGTGCAGAGTTGTTGAAGTTGCTATTAAGCTTGCCATGGCAGAACTAACATGGAAGAAAAATGTTCTAAGCATTTGACATGGAAAACAATCCATACCACGCAGCCGCCGACGGCAGCTGAGGAGCCTACGACTGCTCGTCCTCACCTCCAAGCCTTCCTAAAGAAGGTCACGAGCGCGAAGGTTGCCATGCTCACAGGGGTTGGTCGGTTCGTCGGCCGCCGCCACACCTGAAGAACCAGCCATCGGCCACCACAGTCGTCCGCCTATCGACGTCCACGACGTGCGCGGCGTGGTGCTTGCCCTCGGGGTCGAACAGCTCCATCCCGTGTCGACGTCCACCGTGGAGGCCAAGCCGCGCCAGGGATCCCAGCTACGCGCGCCCCCTTTGTTCCCATGGTAGCACGAATGGACGCGGCGGAGCTCGAAGCCCAGCAGCAGTCGAGTCTTCCCTCACCGTCGGCCGGATGCAACTGCTCTTCACCGCTGTCGCATCCCCCGCCCCGCCTCACCAGCCATCTACCTCCATCACGTGCCCCCACTTCGCATCTAGTGGATGCCTCGCCAGGAGTCGCCGGGATCCGTAGGCCTCGTCGGATTAGAGGCAGTCTGTCACGCCCCCAAGTGGGTCTTAGCCGTGACAATCGCCACATGCTTATAAATCTCAAGTTTATAAGCATGTTAGGCTAGTAAACAAATTATTTTTCCAGTATGTACAAGAGCCAACTTTATTCATTACTAGCTATTACAAAGGTCATGATACATGCAACTTCTTTATTTATTCCCAACCCGTAGAGCTACTCCTATTGTTCATCATTCTCATCAGCACATCCATCATTTGCTACTTCTCCAAATCAACAACAATAGCAAGAATGAGTATGATCTCATACTCAGCGAGCACACGGGTACAAAAGGAACTTCTCATGGCAAAAGTGACAAAAAACACAAGAGTTAGTTGTATAGAAAGAGTTTGATGGCAGAGGAAGATAATGGAGATTTATTTGAAGAAAAGAAAGGGAATAACTGGCATCACATATGACCGCAAGCTTACCGACCCAGGAGTCACAGGGGTGAAATTTCACACTTTTACACTCTTAAGAGGGGTACTCCGACATCGACAGTCTAGACTAGAACCACGCAGGCGCTAGTAGAGCAGAGCTCTTTATTCCCCCAAGAATCGACCACTCGACTTACTAGTGTCGATCGCTCCTACGGATCCATCATCGACACGCTTCCGAACGAGTGTCATTCTTAGTGGAGAACTCAGACAGTCCCATACCTGAACTGTGACCGGTACAATATGTTTGCCGTCGTGATACCAGATTTTATAAAATTTATTAGACAAGGATTAACAAGAGGAAATACATGCAAAACCAAGATAAATATCTCTAGGCTTTTCACAGAACCAAACATCCATGCATGAGCCATTAATCCATGTGCTCACATGCATGTACCAAGGATTTCTCCACCGTGATCATAAACCAAAAGGTAGTACTGTGGTATGCATGCTAGCTTCAAGAGATGTACAGGAATCAAATCACACGAATAGTGCATATTATAGAGCTTCAGAAGTACTACTAGCTATAGAGCATGGCATGAACAGTAAGACAAATAAAGAATAGTAAGACAAACAAAGAATAGGACCGCTAGAAAGGCTAGATGGAACGCATGCTTGCCTCACTCGCTGACTCGCTGCTTCCTCCGGGCGCTCTTGCCGATCAGTGTGATTCTACTCCATGCAAAGCTAGCTAGTGAACCGGTTTGTATGCTGGGATGAGTACTACAGCGTGGTATTGCTCCTCTATTTATAGGCATGGCAGGGAAGGGATGGAGCTGGATAAGTGTAACTCAGAAATATCTATAGCCTCGGTGTCCCTAGATTTTACAGCTGCTTGTACTTTTACATAACACGTGCCTAGTTGACTCAATAGAATAGTAAATGCTATAGATAAAGTGGTATCAGAGCTCTAGGTTTTAGGTTGTGCTGGGATAAATGGGTAGATCAATAAATGAATTTATGGCTTTTATCACGCCTTGCGTGACTATAGGCCTCTGGTCTATAGGCGCGCGGCGACAGTCTCGCCTAGGCCCGGTCTCGGGACGTGACACAGTCGGGGGAGGACAACGGAAGATTCGACTGGATCCAACTGCTGTTCACCGCCGTCGTGGCCTCCGCCCGCCACCGCCCGCCTCTCCAGCCATCTACCTCCATCTCGTGACCTCCCACAGCGGTGCTAGCACGGACCTCGTCGGCAGTCACCGGGATCCGCGACCTCGTCGGGTTAGAGGCAATCGGCAAGGATAGGGGAAGAGAATTGTGGATGAGTGGGAAAAGAAAGTGAGATAAAGGAGTGGGCGCTGTTCGGGACGGTTGGTCTCAACCCGAATGACTTCATTGGCTGACGTGGCGACTTTTTGTGCTTCAACATTTGTGCGAAAATCCAACGAATAAATGAGGCATTTGGACTGAATGTCTTCGGCGCACATGTGTGGCACTTGTTGTTTAGGTAATTTAATTTGAATGAAAGTACGCTAATTTTTTTAGCTAGCTAATAAACACTAAATAAAGTCTAAATTTCATCTAGTTTGCATGTAATATCGGTAAAAGAAAAAGAAATCAAACGATTGCACCCGGCCAGATGATTGTTGCATGGATGCTCGTGATTTCCTAGTAGCTACCTAGAGATGCTCGTTGATGACGATGCCGGCGTTGCGAGTGCGCCGGCCGTGCGGCGTCTCCGCCGCGGGCTCGGCCTTGACAACGAGCAGCGTCGGAGTGCCGGAGGAGTGGGAGGAAGAGCGCGAGGAGGAAGAAGAAGAGGAGGAGCCGAACCTCCTTGGCGCCCATTGCTCGTCGCGTCGGCGGTGCGCCGGGGCGGCCGCCCTCGCCGGGGGTACGCCAACGGCGGGTTGTTGCCGCCCTCGAGGTGCGTCAACACGTCCTCAAGTGTGCGGCCGGGGGCGCCCCATCACAGGCGGCGCCCCTCGCTGTTCTTCAGGCCGCCGACCACCACTGCGCCGTTGGTGGATGCCAGCCGCTGCTGCTGACGGTGCTCTAAGTACGCCGCCCAAGCCGCGTGGTTGTCGGCGGCGTACTGTGGGAGGGAGAGCTCGGCGTCGGTGAGGGAGGCGCGCACGACCTCGACCTCGTCGGTGAAGTAGGAGGGTTTAGCCACGGTGTCGGGCAACGGGGGAATGGGCACTCCCCCATTGCTGAGCCTCCAGCCCGTCGGCCCGGCGCGCATGTCCGGCGGCGCCGGGATGTTCGCCTGGAACAGGAGCCACGACTCCTGTTCGCGGAGCGTGCGGCGGCCGAAGCCGTTGGCCGCCGCCTCGTCTCCGGGGAAACGCTCGGCCATCGGGAAAGGGGAGGGAGATGGAGGGGCTGGGCGGCGGCTCACGGGAGAGGGAGAAGGAGGGCTGGGAGAGGGCTCGGCGGCAGCGCTCGGGAGAGGTAGCTCTCATCAAAGGCGAGCGAGGCCATATATAGCCGCGCCGCGCCCGTGTGTACGCGTTCGAGGGAGGGGAGGCGTCGGCGCGCCGTCCCGTGACGCGCCGCCTGTGAGGAACCAATGGCAAAGCTGACCGGCGGCAGCCTTGCCATTGATTCCCCGCGGGAAACCGAGGCGTTGGGGGAAGACGAGGCGGTGTCGCTGACGCGGCTAGCCCGCGGCTTTTTCGCGCCAAAACCGCTCGCCCGGCGCCCCCGGCGCCCCCAGCGCGCCGGGTTCGGCCTGGGTCCGCTGGCGCTGTTTTCGGCCCAGGCCGGCGAAAATCAGGCTCCTTGGGGCACGACTGGGCCGTTTTTCGGTGCCGGCGCAGAAAAATCGCCTGGGAAGGCCTCCCTGGGGCGCGGCTGGAGATGCTCTAATTGCTTTTTTTCTGTCTTCATGTGCCTAACCAGAGTCTAGTACATGTTTATCAATGATCGTATGCACTCTTCCATAAATTCATTTATTATGCTTCCTTGCGATGTTTGCTATACAACTATGTAAACTAAGGGCATCTCCAACGCCGGACCAAAACAGACATAGTATTTGTCCGTGGATGCGTCCAGACATGTCAGTGGATAGTGACACGGGAGCTGGTCATCCAACGCTTGCTATAAACATTCGTTGGCAATACAAATAAATTCGGACGTAACTTACGCAAACACAACGGAATTCATTCAAGTGGATATAAGTTTGATATATCTTACATACGAATAATTTCGTCCGCTCAACTAAAAGATAAAAATACCTAAACTAGCTTGTAGCGGACGGCGGCCTTGTATGGGTGCCCGAGCTGGCCGGGAGCACCTCCGTCGCCGTTCGTGCCGTCGTCAGAGTGGTCCTTCCAGCGGCGGAAGGGGGCGGGGGCGCGTCAACCCTACCCGGCCGCCGCCTGGCGCTCATGGAGGAGTCGCTCCGCTTTCTCATGTGTCGTGCGGTGGGCCGCCTTAGCCAACGCCGACAATGGCTGGGGAGCCCTGGCCTTTCCCCTAACTGTGTGTGTGTGTGGGGGGGGGGGGGGTCTTGCTAAGCGATCACTCCTTGCCGATCTTGGCGAGCTCCCCGCCGAGGCAGCACTGTCGTTGCATAGACACCTCCTTGGTGGTCTGCGACTGGTCGCGAGCCCAGGCCTCCGCAAGGACTGAGTGACGCGATGCATTGTGCTGCCTCCCTAGCTGCCCTCTCCCCGACCATCATGATGCTCCGCGACGATGAGGAGGCTCCTCCACCGTTACAAAGGAGGTAGTGGAGGAGGCGCCCGCGCGCCTTCACGATCACCGGGTGAACCTCCTCATGTCATTGTTGCGCCAAATGTCGGCTAGTCGATGTGGCGGCAACGCCGACTCCTCCACGCCGCGGTTGCGTAGGGGGGAGGGGAAGGATACCTGCTCTGCCTTCACACAACGTCTGAATTGGTCGTTGACATGTCGTCTATTGTAAGCAGCGCATGACTTTGTGGGTGATTATCTCTTCACCTCTACGGGAGAGTCCTGGTCCGTCCTCCCATAGCAGTCTCGATTTCTTGGATGCTACAAAAGAGTCCTCTAGGAGCAAAAGATGGCAGTATCCTCTGTCACAGCCTTGATAAATTTTCTTAGTTTGGCCTGGCATCAATGGCTATAACTGCGCACTGGTAACTGGCTCAACTGTAAGCAACATGAAACGAACTATTTAGATAAATAACAGTGGATAGTAGCTCATCCATCGGCTGTAGAAAAAGAGTTTTTTTGTTGGTCACATGTAGCACATGCCTTCCACATAACAACTAAATTTGGTAGACTCCTGGATGAACAACCAGCTTCTTGGAGACTGAACTCTGGTAGAGTGCTGGATGTGTAGCCCAGATATTTAATCCAGGAAATCGTCCTACGGAAAATACAACTATATAAGAACCTTGAGCTGATGACAAGGGCTACTTACTTTGCTAATCACATATGGAGTTAATGGTACTGGAACCATACCCCTAAGTATGTCAGATTGAGTTTCTTACCTAGACTGATCACTCTATCAAGGAACTACATACAACATCATAGTTCAGTCCAAGTTTTTTTTTCTTTAGTTTGGGCAGATTTGATGACATGCATGGGTGGACACCATAGGCCTGAAACCAATGGCATTAGCATGATTATAGCAACACTCTGGTGGTTGTCTGAACTGTGAACAACCAGCTGCTAGGATCATAGCTATATTTCTGATCGATCTCCTGGTCATGATACACGAACTTATAGGGGGCAATCAAAAGCTCTGTGTTATTTTTAGGATGCAAATTAATAAGAGAACGTAGTCCAGATTGGCATGGCCAATGCAAGCAGAAAGTAATGAGAGCTCATGGGGCGGCATGGCGGCATGGCGCCATGAGAACCGTAAACGTCTGTGTGTCCGAGTGTCATGTGCAAATGCTTGGCGTCCACCCCCCTCTGCTAGAGCAACATGCTCGTTGTTTCTTGCGGTGATGGTGATTGTTTCATATATGCACCCAACAACCGAAGGCACGCGCTTCCTGCCGCAGTTGATTGCATTTGTGAGTTGTGACGGTGGCGGTTGTGGTGCATTTCGTCTCTCTAGCTAGAACCTCTCTTGCTGACACTGGTGAGTCGGAGAAGTGTTTTTGTTTCTTAAAGTTATCAGAAAAGGGAATGATCATATTAATCTCTGCATCAGGTTTCACAGCACAAAGAATGTTAGATTTCAGAGGCTGCAAACTGTTGGAACCGCCAGTCTCTCGCCGCGCTCCTCCTTGCTCTCTCTGTTGCCGTGGCTCAGACTGAGGTAGAAGAAGACCCGAGGAGGAAGGGAGACACGGGGACACGGTGGTTTTTCCCGGCGCAACAACGCCAATTTTTCCCGAGCTCGTACTCGTCACCACAGGCTACAACACACGGGTGCGGAGGGGTTCATATCCACGTCCATCGGCGCACCACACCGCTCCCCCGACGCGCCCCCCTCGCGCACTCCCTCACGTCCCCGCGCTCCCGGCCCGCGCTCCCGTCGCGCACGCATGCGATCCACGCGACCAGGTCCAGCGCCTCGACGCGGTCTACCCGCGCCCGTTGCGCCAACAGACAACACACACACGCCACACCTGCATGGACACGCCCATGCAGCTCCCGCACGCACGCACGCAATGCCTACCCCGCGGACCCGGCGCACCCGATGCGTCCAGCTCGCGCCCATACACGAGTTGGTCGAGTCCGGTGCGCCACTGCGGCTTATTCACCCTACATTTCACCTCCCTAAGCCGCGGCTCAGAGCAGGCCGCCGTCCTCGACGTCACCGTCGACCACCAGCGCACGCTCCCTGGACGACTCCTTCCTGAGCTGCGGGCACTCCCGATTAAAATGGCCGCGCTCGCCGCACTTATAGCAGCGCCCGCGTCGGTTGCCGCCGAAGCCCGATGCGTTGCTGCGTACGTCGCCGTCTTCCCGCGCACCTCCCTGCTGCCGATCCCGAGCACGCCACTGGGCCGCCGTGTACAATAGTTGCCCGTCCGTGCGCTCGCCACCCGCCTGCCCGCGCCGACACAGCCATTCGTCGAACGCCTTCAGGCGCCCCGGCGCGTCGTCGAACAGCAGCATCTCCAGGTTACAGAACTGCTCCATCCCGGTGACCGCCGCGTACAGGTGATCGGGGACACAGTCCAGCAGCTTCTTCACCATTGTTGCGTCCTCCAGCGTCGCTCCAAGCCCTGCAAAGCGCGCCGCCATGCTGCTGATCTTCCCCGCGAACGCGTCCAGCGACTCGTCGCTCGCCATGCGCAGGAGCTCAAACTCCCCCCGGAGCGTGCCGAGCCGCGCCGCGCGCACGCGATCCGCAGCCACAAACCTGGCCTTCAAGCTCGCCCACACCTCGGCCGCCGTCTTCTTCGACGCCACCTGCAGCAGCAGGTCCTGGGTGAGTGCACCGAGCAGGTAGGCGCGCACGGGCTTGTCCTTCTTCACGATGACGGTCGCCCCTGCGTCCTCCGGCACCACCACCGCCTCCCACAGCCCGGCTGCATCAAGATTCGCCTCCACCTTGATCGACCATGCCGTGTAGTTGTCACCGGTGAGCAGCAGCACCGACTGCGGTAGCGGTCCGCCCGCTCCGCCGGCATCCGGGACGATCAACGTCGCCGGCGCGCCCTGAGCTTCACGTGGCTCTGATACCAAATGTTGGAACCGCCAGTCTCTCACCGCGCTCCTCCTCGCTCTCTCTGTTGCGGTGGCTCAGACTGAGGAAGAAGAAGACCGGAGGAGGAAGAGAGACACGGGGACACGGTGGTTTTTCCCGGCGCAACAACGCCAATTTTTCCCGAGCTCATACTCGTCACCACAGGCTACAAACACGGGTGCGGAGGGGTTTATATCCACGTCCATCGGCGCACCACACGGCGCCCCCGACGCGCCCCCCTCGCGCACTCCCCCACGTCACCGCGCTCCCGCCGCGCACGCACGCGATCCGTGCGACCAGGTCCAGCGCCTCGACGCAGTCTACCCTGCGCCCGTTGCGCCAACAGACACAACACACACGCCACACCTGCATGGACACTCCCATGCAGCTCCCTCACGCACGCGCGCACGCAACGCCTACCCCGCGGACCCGGTGCACCCGACGCGTCCAGCTCGCACCCATACACGAGCTGGTCGAGTCCAGTGCGCCACCGCGGCTTATTCACCCTACACAAACAAGAGACATGAACCAGATTCAGAAGGGAGGACAGAATGTAAGTTTGAGGCCAGTGACTAGTATAGTTATATATTCGTAAAGAAGTTATAGGAAAATGAGACAATCATGGCCACGCTTATCTAACACACTGCTCTCGTAGTAAATGTTATGGCCGACCAGAGGGTCAAGATTTGACTCTACTCATAGCTGTTCATACTCCCTCCATTCCAATATAGTTGACGTATTGAGAAATTTAGGACAGATTAAGGAGGTGACTGGAATCTCCTTTCTACCCTTGGTTATGCTGCTAGTATAGCACAGGATGCTAGAGTCGTGGAGGAGGGGCACTATAGGGGAAAAAATAGGGAAAATGTGTGCCAGTGGCTCACAGCATCAAGTATTTGGAGAAAAAGGCTAGCAGGCTAGGACGTCAATTAAATTGGAACGGAGCTAGTAGTAGTTTGCAAATTAATGCATAAAAAAATATTTCCTTGTATTTTTGTGCTATACGATCTTGTACTCTCTTTTCACTAAATTGAAACCTGTGAGGATTTTTGTGTTTCCAATTATCTCAGCAGATTAGTTCTACATGTGTTCCAACTTTTACTAGCCATGCATTGTATTTGTCTTGTCCAAAGATGGTCATGAGGCATGATTTTGGATGCTGCTTGCTGAGCTGATGAATGGATTAAAATGTGGCTTCCAAGTTGCATCATGCATTTGTCAGTTTGCTTCGATGTGTTGTAGGCGCCATTTACTTTCTGAATACAACAGTCATTGCTACCAAGTAGGAAAGTAAAAGACCGAGAGGAACTGTATCTTCACCGTTCGGTCCGCCTACCGCCTAGCCATGGACGAGCGCGAGTGCCCATTGGCTTCCACCATGAGCAGGGCACCGGATGGTCGTCACGCCATTTGGAAGATCATATGGGGGTGCCCTGCTCCCCCAAAGGTACGCATCTTTGCCTGGAGAATCGTCACCAACTCACTTGCTACCTGGGCCAATAAATTTTCACGACACCTCGAGCTTACTGACATATGTTCCCTTTGTGCTATGGAACGTGAGGACGATTTCCATGCGCTCTACAGGTGCCCCTTGGCAAGGGAGCTCTGGCGCGTCATGGCTTTGGATTGGAACATTCCAAGGTGGAGTCCGTCCACAATACAGGCCCAGAGTGGGTCTTCTCATTGTTGGATCCCTTGGATGATACGGTGAGACTGGTGGTGCTCATGACCATGTGGCGAATATAGCATGTCCGCAACGAGATCACACATGCCAAGCCGCCGCCCCCTGCCGAAGCTTCCAGGCGTTTTTTGCATGGGTACATCAACTCACTTTTGGGCATACAGCAACATCCCAAGGGCGATCTAGAGAAGGGAAAGATGGTGGTTTTTACCTCACCATAATGCGCCCAAGTGCGCACGGAGGTCAAGGCGAGCGTGAGCTGGGCCCCCCTGTGCCGAGCTGGGCAAAGTTGAACACAGACGGGAGTTATATTGCGGCCACGGGCGCGGCGGGCGGTGGTATGATCCTCCGAGATGATAGAGGCGAGATCATCTATAGCGCATGCAGGGAGCTCCACACATGTGATAATGCCCTCGAGGCGGAGCTAGCGGCGTGTAGAGAAGGCCTAGAGTTGGCCTTATATCGGACGAACCTACCGATCGTGGTCGAAATGGATAGTACGGAGGCGGTGACCATGCTTACAGGACGTCAGCAGGACAGATCGGCTCATCGTGCTCTAGTAGAGGAAATCCGCAGGATGGCAAGTCTCGCTACCAGGGAGATTTCTTTTATTCACTGTAGCCGCTCTCAACATTGTTAGTCATGAGTTGGCCGCCTATGGCCGTAGTACACCGCGTACGGCGGTATGGCTTGCTGCTGGTATGAACTTGGCTGCGGCTGAAAAGCCCCTGTAAGCTTAATGGAGATTTCTTTCACCCCCCCCCCCCCCCCTCCCCCCCAAAAAAAAGACCGAGAGGGAATGAGAAGACATTGAACAAGACAAAAAAAACCACAGAAATGAAAGAAACAAAGGCTACTTCAAAATGGACTATCAAGTAAAATAGCCGGCACAAATGTTAGTGAGCTGAGTCACCGATACATGGGCCAGTTGTTCCTCACAACACACTATGGTTCATCTGGCCCAATGCACAACTCAACCCCTTAATCACCATCACGGGCTCCCAAATAATCCAGACCACCTCAAACAATAACGAGCACACAGAGGATAGAAGGTTTCCATGTCGCTAGAGCACACACACTGGTTAGAAAATCTATGATGGCACGACGACCAAAGTCTGAGCTTAACATCAGAGAAATGACGTTATGTAGTGCTTTTGCAGTGCTTTGTATCCCGATTAAGAAGCGTTTTCTAGTGGCACTGAGATCTTCCACTGAAAATAAATCGAAGTATGGTGATTGCTATGTTTCCTATGCCTCTCAAGCCTACAAATTCTATGCGCTACCAGTATCGGCTTAAAACTCACATGAGGTCTTTGTATGATCCCCACTTGGCCAGTTTGTATAACTTGTTCCCCATATCTTATTTTATAAGGAGTAAAGGAGAGCAAGTATGGTTTAATGCAACAACTACTATATTGTGAAAATAATCTGCATGATTTTTCACAAAGTTACCAAATCACAATATATATGACCAGGTTGCTATTTTTCTCTGTCTTCATGTGGCCGAACCACAGTCTAGTACATGCTTATCAATGCTCTTATGCACCCTTCCAGAAATTCATTTGTTATTATGCTTCCTTGCGATGGTTTCTCAGGACAGACGGTCTATGAAGCTATGCAAATTAAGCGTTGCCACAAGGGGGCAATCAGCTCTTCGTAGACTCCCTTGAAACTTTGACAATCATCTCGATTACATCCCTAGACTAGACTCTCCATTTCCATGTGAATATTTTCAAGGAGACATGCTAAGATGATTGACCAAGTAGACAATGTGTCACAATAATAGTGCAGCCTATAGGAGTGTTAAATCATTCCAAGTTTCCCCACAAAAGGCCTAAACGAGCAAACATATCATAGGAGCATGTCCATCAATGGGATATGAAAAAACTTAATGTAAGAAGACGGCATTGTTGATGACCAGCTTAGTTATCTTTTAGTACAATACAACAGATAGGTGTGCTTATCTCATATGGTGTAACAGAGGAGTACAGTATCGGATTAGTGTGTTCAAACAAAAAAACAAACTGAATCCAAATTGAACATGTTTGCTTGATGGATTGTAGAAAGCGACGAGCATAATAATCTTCTAGTTGTAACGAAATAATAACCCAGTCATCTAATATGTTGCAAAACTAGGCTATATCATGACAATTGCATACGACAAGAGCAGTGGCGGAGCTAGCGTATAGGCACGGTGGGCCGTGGCCCACCCAGAATTTGGAGAATTTTCTTTTTAATATGTACTAATTTAACCCAAAGTATTAGCTTGAATTTATTTTCTAAGGCATGCACACCCTCCATTTTTTTCCTGGCTCCGCCACTGGACAAGAGTACCGAAGGTTGAAACTCCAGTATGCGAAAGATATAAAGCCTAAGAAAACATGTTTATCAAATGGTGATATATTAATTGTGCGGTAATTTTTTATGGTCGGTGGTGAGCATATTATATTATCTTCTAGTAAAAATTAATGATAACAATAGTCATGGTTATCTATTGTGTTGTAACACTATAGTATAAAAATGTCCATGACTATTGTTATCATTAATTTAGTCTTTTTGTGACACTATTCATATTGAATTTGTCTTTTGTGTTTCTCAATCTATATTTTGAATTTTGATTCAAACTTTTTACAGATTCTAGATGCATGTCTTGTGGACATTCAAAAAAGGAAAAAAATTGAAACATTAGTTAATTTTTTTAAAGTGCTACTCCATTGCTTATTTGGCCCACCTCCGTTGAACCTGTGGCAGAGAAGGTTCCAATCTCGTTGGACGTTGATTTCACCCCCTCCCCCTCCAATGAAGTGAGTCGTTTTGGCGCCTGTCAATTGGGATGCAAGCGGATGTAAATAAATGAAAATGAAAATAACTCGCAATAAATAAATAAGTAAAAATAAGCTAATCAATGTTGCTTTAGTAAGAAAAGGTGCGGGGTTTCCAACCTCTTTATTTTTGCGGGGTGTTGCTTTAGTAATAAATGTGCTAATGCAAGAACATCGCATCCCTATATGTAAACAACGACATGCTCCTTGGCCGGTGGGTGTTCGTGCATACAACGAGGACGTTCTAGTTGATTTTTACTGCAAATCGCAGGAGCCTTTTATAGGCAAATGGCATCATGCGGTCTTTCATAATGCATCAATTCAGGCCAAGCTTTTTCGAGAAAGCGTGGTACTCCCGAAGTCCTGATGCAACATCTTACAAATCCAGAAGCAGAATACTGCCGCTACAGACACTACATAAACTGCTTGAACCGCACATATGTACTATATGTATTTACGTAGTACTTCCACGACTAATCTTGCATTTTCTTTAGTCCGTAGATGAGCACAAGTTTTGGTAACTCGTCGTTCGCGATTATCCTCGTCCATCTAGTCATACAAGAGTAGATTATATAGCCATATATCATCACACCAATCAGACATCCTCAACAAAAATAATAATAACATGGAGCTACTCCCTCCGTCGCATAATATAAGATAGTGGGCTCAAGAACAAAAACAAGGGCGGCTCAATAAAAGCTAGAATGCATACACGTGCGTGGATATACCACACTACAGCCGTCTGATCTCCAGCTCTGAAACTGCCCCTTGTAGTCCGTCCCCAGATGTCCAACGGTGTGTCCAGGCGTGCTCGTGGGCCAGAGCGAGGCGATGAGGATGAGAGGGAGCCAGGAAAATGAGCTGGTGGTCCTCCGCAGAATCTGAATTGTGTGATCAGGGTAGTCCGCAGTCCCTCTTGGAAAATAAATAAAGGCATAGCCGGTAAAGTCTCCAGACTTAACCGCAGGAAATTACTACCTTGTACTTTTTCAGTGCAAGTAGGCCGGCTCAAAACAGATCCAAGAGTCTGGGACATTCCTCACAGAAAATGCAGTGGAGCCTGGTGATCATCACTATGTCCCTATGCCTCTCAAGCCTACCAATTATGTATAGTCATGCTAACATTGTCACATGAAGGTTAAAACTCTCACTAGGTATTTGTCCAGTCTCCACATGATCAGTTTGTATAAACTCTTCGAGTATCTACCTTTTATAAAGGAGGGAACAAGGATAGGAGGGGCAGGTTTGGTTTAATGCAGTAACTCATCAGAGCACATGTGGTCACGTAGCCAGTGAAATGACTATGTTCTTATTGGAAGTGACGTGAATAACATCGACACGACATGTGTTCCTCTTGTTTTGGCACAAAAAAAGATATAATCATTTGTGAGATGGGAGAAAGTTATTGCTTATTGTACTACAATAAGTTACACAAATTTAATAAAAATATGTAAGTGTTGTAGCAACTTAGTGTAATGGAAGTATGTAGGTCACACTAAATTAAAGACCACAAATAATTTTATCCTCCCTCAAATTTCACATGTACGTGTTTCTGACTCTACATAACTCATATTTTAACATTTTAAAGACGCAATCATATGATTTTCTAAGCTAGTGCATTACATGAATATATTTCCTTCTATTTTCATACATATGCATATCATTTTGTACTCTGTTTTCACCGAGTTGAAACTTGCAAGTCTTCTTACAATTTGTTCTTATCTAATTAAATTTATAAAGGACGAAGGGGGGATTTTGGTTCAACGTAACAATTCACATGTTTTTTAAAGCCAGGGCCAGTTTAATCACTCTGCTGCTATAGGGAGGAACATGACAATATGAACACAAGTCGTCGTGCTAGTTTGGGAAATAATGTAATCATTTTTTGATTGGCGGAATTTACTACACTACAAGCTGCAATAAGCTTACAGCTATGGCACGCACGCAAGAGAAGTCACAAAAGAAATAAGTGTACCATTAACATGTTTTCTCCTTCGGAGCAAAGCACACGTCTTGGATCATCAACATACTTCCCCCCTTACCATAGAATCTCTAGTGTTCAGGCTAGGCAACATGTGTTTCCAAATCTACTTAAATGGAGTAGGGACATTTCGTAGCTCCAAGATAGCCTCATAAACCTTTTAGTTGTATATCTGGTACCTCCCCATGGAAAGGTCTAGTGAACTATGTTTCCCTCTTCATTTTATATATTGACTCAATTCATTGCATTGTTGGGTTTCCATAATAGATAGTAGTAGATGGAAGGGATGTCATGAATATTAAGCATGCTTTGCTCCTACCTTTGATCACTAATATCCTTTTGTTGTTAGAAAAGGATTGTAGCTAGGGAAACCTAAGATTTAAGCATTGTTCATTCCATGTTTCATCCTAGAGAAGAACATCTAGCCTACTTTAGTTGTGCATAGAGCTATCTCCTTTAATATAGTAATAAGAGCGGTACAATCCTTCCACCAGAATGAAGCCTTGTTAGAATTGCCATTTGGTATAGAACCATCAAAATACATTCTAGGTGACCTTGCCCAAGGCCTATCTTGTCGCTTGAAGAACTTGGAAAGATATTTAATCTAAAGGGATTTGTTATGAATGCTAAGATCCAACACTCCTATACCAAGCATCATTGATTAGACGAGGTATTGAGCTCAAGAAGACTACCCAAGCATCATTGATTAGAATTTGGGGAAATTCTACTATTAGCACAAACATAAGTGGTGACAATGGGTCACCTTACCGAACCCCTCTTCATATTTTACATTCTTTCTTGGCACCCCATTAAGCTCAAATTGTCAACACTCCCATTTATACCAGACACTTTCCTTGCTTAGTAATGTCCCTTCCATTCCGTAGAAAAGATCTACTTGAATTCTCAAAATGGCCAACAATAGTGTAGGGGAGTTGGACATAGCGGATCGCAAAGGCGGGTATATGTAGTTGATATAAATGAATTAGAACAACCAATCTTCCACCATATAATAACATAAATATACCATGTAGTTTCATGCCCACTCTTTCTGCAATGGACATAAAATCCTCAGTCATAGGACTAGCTATACCCATTACTAGTCCCAAGGAATTGAACGACATACTTTTAGTTTATATTTGTGTACTTGATCAATCTCATTACATATTTCTTCAGAGATATTAACAAACACAATTTATGTTTTATTAAAGTTTACTCTTAGGTCAATGGAATAAGATAACCTCTGCAAAATATCTTTGAGATTGACCAACTGATCCGTGTTAGCTAACATGATGGTTAAGTAATTATCATCATATTGCACAATAGGATAGCCAAGATTAGATGGTTGCTGAACATTAAGCTGAAGAGGACTACTATACCAAGCATCATTAATTAGTATTTGGAGAAATTCTATTGTTAGTACAAACATAAGTGGTGAAAATGGGTCACCTTACCGAACCCCTCTTCAGATTTATATTCTTTCTTAGCACCCCATTAAGGATGACAAAGGTAGGCGCACTTTAGAGAAGTGAGACAGTACACCTTATACATTTTGTCCAAACCCAAGGTGACGAATATGTATATGATGGCATTGTATTATACCTTTTGAAAGACCTTTTCAAAATCAAATTAGTATGACAATTTATCTTTTGTATTTATGACATATAGTGATATTGTCAAATGCCCAAATAGAAGGTCATATTGATCCTTCTCAAAATGGGAATCTTTTTTTTTTTTTGCTCAAGGATTGTTCCAACGAATCAAACTATGTGTTATATTTTAGATGGATGGATTAATGGGTTGCATGGCTATATTATGTTAATGTTATCTACATCTTGTATTCTAGTTTCATTTATTGAAGAACTTCCAGGTCTTTAGCCATCTTGTAACTCACTTATCTAGTTTGGCTTTTTTACATGTAAATGAACTTAATTATATTTCTATGAAGATGATCATGATGCAAGCTCTTCTTGATGAGCCATCAAATTAAAGTGTGGCTTATAAGTTTCATATGTGTTATCGTATTGCAACAATATATGCACTGTCCCATGCACCATTTACTTTATGGACAAAGTGTATGTAGAAATATTGAAACAACATAATAGAACGGTACATAAATAACCCTGGGAAAAAGGAATATGATAATAACAAAATATAGAAAAGGCAGGGGAAGGGAAAATATAAAAGAAATGATATAATTATATGCAACAGAAAGTATATTTTGCTGGAACTTGAAAACGAAAAATCACATAAAGACAGAAAAAGAAAGGATCAGTTTGAGTTTTTAGGCGAAATCACTAGTTAAGGGGTACCCTGCAAAGGTTATCCTCAAAATTCTTCTGGTGAAGATTAGTGAGGCAATGCATGTCCATTAGTTGTCTAAAGCGTCGACAATTCACCCCTATCCGAAGCGTCGACAATTCTACGCGGTGAGCGTCACATAGGATTTGCGACGCGGCAATTATTGTGTTAATCATATAAAGCGTCCACACGCTTCTAGACTAGCGGTTTATAATTGACTGGTCCATTAGTTTTCATAGATTCCTGTTTTCGAAAGCTTCTAAAAGCTTTTGATCGAGTTTTGTTCTTTCTATTTTTCGTTTTCTCGGTCGGGTAATCTTCATTTTTTTTTCCTTATGTTTTACTTTTACCTATTTTTTATGCTTTCATTGTTTAACCCATAAATCTTTTTCAAATTTTTGAATTTTTTTGAACATTTGTTTTGAATACGATTTTTACCTATAGAAAAACTGGAAAACATTTTTTTCTTAACCAGCAGCTGCTAATTTTTTTAGAGCAACCAAGTCAAGCGACCGAGCCACCATCGAGGCAACGGCTATTGGACATTAGCACGTGCGACTCATGGGAGCAACTTGTTGGAGGATACCCACTGTGAGGGCACTCTTCCTAGCTTGGGGTGCCCCAGCATTGCCATATGTCTCGCGCTGGCACTTCACCATCAGAACAGTATTTTGTTGAATTTTACGAGTTTTAATTTTTTTTCTGTTTAATTCTTTTTTTTTCATTATTCTCTTTTTCTGTTTCTTCCTTTTTTTGTCTATCAAAAGTGTAGAGAACAGTTGTGATTTCGTGTGAGATCACTGTGTGAAGCATAACTGTGCTTCTCGCGTGACATGATTATGCTTCCAGAAACGTGAAGCATGGTTGTGCTTTCGCTTGTAAGCACAGTTTGCTTTTGTGCTTCCAGAAAAGGTGAAGCACAATTCTACTTCTTTAATGAAGCTCATGTGTGCTTCCGCGTGGCACACACAACTGTGCTTATCGTGTGAAAACAGCCGCGATTCATAAAAGTGAAAGCACATGTTAGTATATTTTTGAAGCATGGGAGTACAATCTTGAAGTGTAGATTTCCTACAAAAAAAGTTCGCCGAAATATATCAATATAGGATATAGTTTTGAAAATCTCGACGCGAGAAACACAATGATGAAAATTGTTCGTGATTTAGATGCACGGTTCAAGATTATTTATTTTTTGTAAAATCCAATCGACAATTCTTTTAATAAATCCACCCATTTCTCGCATGTGAGAAAACAAATCCCACCCTGTCTTTCTAATTATGGCAAGTGATGCACCACTTGTCACCACCAAAGAATATGTGACTGACATGTGCATATTAAGCTACTTGCCAGCTCGTCACAAGTAGGGCACATGGTGGTGACATCTTAAGGCTGCTTGTAGTGGGAGTATCATAGGTAGTATCATGCATGTCAACTAGAAAATTCTGATGAGGTGATGTAGAATTAAATGAAGAAAGAGAAGGTTGAGCATCATATCATGATAGCGTATCATAATAATTACTGCACTACTATATGTCTTGCATGACAATAAACATGGTCATCTAAAATACTAATCTAGATACTATGCATTGCGGAGGTAGTATCATACACTAGTATCATTTGCATGATACTAACTTATGATACTACCCGGACAGTCTAAGGGCCGGCAACAGGTCCCACCATACATGGCCTAAGGCCTCTCCCAATGTGTTGGTGCTTATGTGAGGTCCCAAGTGTATTAAAAACCTTAGCAACTAATCTGCCCAATGCATAGATGCTTAGCTTTTGTAGCTAAGCTTTTCTCATTCAATTGTTTAAGAACTATACTCCTTCATGCATTGATTGGTAGGCATTTTGCATAGATCCATGCGCTTAGCTAGGTATTTGTCATGAAAGGGTGTTGCTTGGGCCATATGTCAATCGAAACATCCAGGGTTGGGTGTCCTTCTTTTGCTACTCGACTTGAAGTTCGATTGAAGATTTTGATATGAAACACTAGGACATATGAAGAGAGTAGCGTCGTTCTCATTCTTACATTTGCTTGTTTGTATTTGCCCCTTGAGTGGGTTGTAAAGTAACTAAACCAGTCCAGGTTTTCACGAGGGAGGAATTGATTTACCAATGGTACATCATTTCTTCCTAGGGTCACCATAATGCTTTCACTCCTTTTTAATTGCTTTGCCACATGAACTTTTTGCCAATGTGAAACCCTTAAGATCTGTGCATCATGGAGCACCAGGAAGGGCCTAGTTTTGTTGGGCACGAGCACCCATAGGTGGAGAGGCCCGATAGTTAGTTTCCACCTCGTTGACGCTGCCCATCTACAGTCGAGCTCTTCAAATTCCTTCTACACATATGGGCGGATGGCTCGGTCAGTGATTGGTTAGAAAATTGCGACCCAGCAGGGCTTCCCAAACCTGGCCTATAAGCTTGGGTGACCGGCACCCCTAATCCAGCCTATATCTAGGGTGGATATGGGGAGACTCGGACTCGCTGGAGCATACCCGTCACATTGGATCCAATATACATGACCCACCATAAATTTCATCAACCCCCTCGATCTAGCCGAATGATTTGTCCTTTTCCTCTCCTCTCTTCCCCCTCGTCTACATCGGTCCTCCCCTAGCTCCGCCGCTGTCCCGACCCCTCGGCGCCGCCACCACCACCATAAAACTCCTCCCCGCTAGTCTCACCGCCTGGAAACTATCGCCGCACCGGATGCCGCCGTGGTGCGTCTAACTCTTCTTGGATTACACCTTGCCCTTTGTGTGGTCGACAAATTTTCCAAGCAATTTTTTTATTATTTTGTAGGCAAAATGATGGATTCGGAGGGTTCTTCGGACGAGGAGTATCAAGACAAGGAGCTTGATGAATTAATTCAAAGGAGTTCCTCGATCCGTAGGATTCAAACAACGAAGATGCTGAGATGATGATGGTCAGCATCCAGAAGGAAATGAAGAGGGAGTGGAGCACATTTTGCACTTTTATGGTTCAATCAAAGGGAGGAGAGTTTTCGACCTGGGTAGGTTCGATTGTGCACGGCTGCTCTACAAGGACTACTTTCACCCCGGACTAACTTTGCGTGAAACATGCAAGTTAATCCATGCATGGATTTGCATGTATTTCTAATTTTGTACAACAGAACATTTGCAGGGCCATCCGACACTGTCTAAGATTGTGTCGCGTCCGTGGATGTTTAGCGGTTGATTTGCTAAGTTCGTCTATAGAGCAAAGGCATTCCGCCGCTCATGCGTTTGATCCGCCGATGGCTTTCTGGTTGTTTCAATGTAGACTAAGTCGAGATTTTCATCAGCGAATGGTATGGTCCGATCCTTCTTTCAGTAATACATTAATTAGTGGGTGCTCCATGCCAAGTTCTCCATGAAGGCGCATGTTCCATGTTGCATGTAACATTCTCACAAATGGAGTGTACTAATGGGCCAATAGCTCCCGTGCGACGTTTTTGAGGTGAATTGGTAAGAGTGCGATGTTGTTCGAGTGAATGGATGTGGTGCGACACATTTGAGCAGGTAAATAGCCCACGCACGACATGGCTGTTAAATGTGGTTAAATTGGTCGTCAACCAAGCCCGCCCGTTTATGTTAGGACATGTGGGTCCAACTTAATTGTTCCTCAAAACAGCTGACCTTGCCCTGCCGCCCGACCGTGCCGGGCCCGCCACTCTGCCCCCCTTCTTCTCCGGTGGTGGCGGATCTTGCGTTCTCGGTGGTGGCGACGGAGCCCTCGTCCTCAACAGCGGCGGAGCCTTCGTCCTCACAAAATGGTGAGTGAATTCAAACCCTAGTCGCCTTCCCGTTCCTCTCTCGGGCCCGTAGATCTCAGCTCGTTTCCTCTGTTTTTGCTTGCGGAATCGATAGCTTGTGAGGGGAGCCCGTGGGCATACTGAGATGGAGCCGCCAGATTCAACTTAGAATAGGTAATGCGCCTCTCTCCGATCCAATTTTGCATGCAATTAGGGGGTGGCCTCGTCTGCTCTTTCTCACGGGCTCACACTGTCCGCCACTGACAGAGGGGATGCTGCCGCTCGGACCTTTGAATTGACAGTCAATTTCTTTCCATCAAAGGCAAAATTAGTTGATGGTAGCATACAGAACATTGAGAGAGACACAATTGTTAAATGGGATGTTGAGTTTACAGAGATTGATCCACAAGTTCTACAGAACATGGGAGAGACGGCAGTGAAGAAATGGGTGGAAAAAATTGGGGAGAATATTATTTGGGGTCCAGAGCAAGAAGTATCACTGTTGCGGTTTGATGATTGGAAAGGATAGTATGTTAGAATAGAAGATGGTGAACAGATTGTTGAAGAAATCGATCGGCAAAACGGCTGGACAAGCAAACGGGCTAATTTTTTTGCTGAGCTCGTTGATCTGAACATTTTTTCGAAGGTTGGATATGTGCCATCACAATTGGCTGCGCAGATGGTAGATGATGATTCGGCTACACAGAGACCATTGATTCCCATGTGTACTGAACTTACAGTAATAGCCGAAGAGGGACAGGTGACTGGAACTGAAACTGAAACTACAGCAGCTGTTGATTGGAATGTAGTTGAATTAGATGAGCCTACTGATTTGGTCATTGCACCAATGCCTGACATTGAGATGGCCAAAAATTTTGGCATTCCAAATGATGATGTAGATAAGGTGAGAGGGGCGAATCTAGTTTGCCTGCTAATGCTGATGAAGAAGTAGATGGACAGTTGATGGAACAAGCTGCAGATGAAGTAGATGATGCACATGATGATGAGCTGGTGCATGTGTATGACAAAGAAAACCCTGTCATTGAAGTAGGCAAGTTGTTCCCAAGCATGAAGGAGTTTAGGATGTGTTTCAAGACTTATGCAGTGAAACATGAGTTTGATGCCAAGACTGTTTGGACTGATAGAAAGAAGCTTTATGCGAGGTGCAGAGGATTTGATGGTAGTGTGAAGCCTTGCAAGTGGTACATATCTGCTAGACTGCAACCTGATGGAAGTACTGTCAGTGTTAACCAAATCCCCAATCAACATACTTGTATTACAAGTTCACAGACAGTATCAACCATGACATCGCAACTTTGGGTTGCAGAAAAGATCACCCCAATTTTAGCCAAAACACCAAACACTACTGCCAAGAAACTCAAAGTAGACTTGGAAAAGATGTACCCCATTAAACTAAATATACCACAGTGTGGAAGGCAAAACAAAGGGCAATGAAAAATTTATATGGTGATTGGGCAAATACATTTAGGATGCTTTACAACTTCAAAGCAGAGGTGGAAAAGAGGTCACTGGCGGTGTTGTGGAGATAGATACAGAGGTATCACCCTCGTGTGAAGTCAAGTTCTCCAAGTTTTTATGGCTTTGAAGCCTTGCATCGATGGGTTCAAAGCAGGGTGCCGTCCATATTTGAGCATAGACTCATCATTTTTGACAGGCAAGTGGAAAGGTCAGTTGGCAGCATGCAATGCTCTAGATGGACACAACTGGATGTTTCCTATTGTTGTTGGCTTGTTCCAATGTAAACAGAGGCTTCATGGACATGGTTCATGATCCAGCTTGAAAAGATGCCTAGGGCCGTTGTCACCTTTGGCTATACACACAGATGCATGTAAGGGGCTTGAAAATTCAGTGAAAAATGTTTTCCCACATGCTGAGCAAAGGGAGTGCTTCGGTCATTTGTGGATGAATTTGATCAAAAAATTTAGAGGAGAAGAATTTGGGCGTATGTGGCCAGCAGCAAGATCTTACACTAGACAGACACACAAATATCATCTTGATAAGATAATGGCAGCATGTGATGAGTTTGGTCCATGGCTGAACACCTACCATTCTTTGTTATGGTACAGGTCAGCATTCAACACTGCCATCAAGTGTGACCACATCAACAACAATTTGGCGAGAGTTTCAACAACAAGGTGAAGGGGTTAAAAGATTTGCCTGTGCATGACATGGTTGACCAAATCAGGATCATGCTCATGCGGTTGTGGGAATTGAGAAGAAGGATAGGTGATTGTCTGCAAGGTGATAAGCTTCCAGCAGTGGTACAACAGGTGGTCAATTGGAGCAGAAATCTTTCACATTTGTTTGTTGAAAAATCTTCACCTTGGGGTGCTGAAGTTAGAGATAACAAAACTCGAAGGAGACATGTTGTTAACACTGAATTGCATGATTGCACTTGCCTCGAGTAGCAACACACTGGTAAACCATGTGAGCATGCCATTCTCTTCTTAGCATCCCAACCGAAGATAAACATGCACCCATATTTGCATGAATATTATTCGGTAGCAAGATTCAAAGCTGCATATGCTACTCCAATTCCAGCACTTACAGATCAGTCTCAGTGGCCTGAAGTGGACATTGAATTTTCCATGTGTCCTCCCTTGACGAAAAGAAAGGCTAGCAGGCCTAAACAGAGTAGATTCAAGGCATGGTTTGAGAAAGGTGGGAGTAGTAAGAAAGGAAAGAAAGATGGAAAGCCAAAAAGGGCCCAAAAAGGTAACAAAAACAGATGCAAGTTGTGCCAGGGACTTGGGCACAGAGTGGGATCTGACAAATGCCGTTACACTCCTGATAAGCCAAAGTATGTTCTTGTTTATTTGTCTGTGTTTTGATTTGGTGCTTTTTTATAATTACTTCTAATTACTATATGTATAACATTTTTCCAATGGCCAGGAGGAAGCGAGCAAGTCAACCCCTTGTTGTTGAACAGTGTTGGCCAACAAAAAAAGCAAGAGTCAATGGCGGTAGAAAGAAGAGAAGTGTGCCTGAGCCTGAGCAGACTGAAGAAAATCATGCTGCAGTCAACATTCAGACTGAAGAAACTGCTCTCGAGGTTGAAACTGAACCTGAGCGTGTCGAGGTTCAGACTGAAGAAACCCATGTTGAGGTACACACCGAAGAAACTGCTCTCGAGGTTGAAACTGAACCCGAGCGTGTCGAGATTCAGATCAAGAAACCCATGTTGAGGTACACCAAGAAACTGAAACTGCTGTCAACATTGAGACTTAAGACACTGATCATGAGGGTGTTGGCGAGGTGTTGAAAAGACCAGTGAAGAAAACCAAGATGATCAGTGAACTTGTGTGTGTAGTAGAACCAAAAAGAAGAAGCGCTAAGGCGAAGAAGGGCACGCAACGTGGTAGGAAGAGGTAGAACAGAGAACAGTTTGAAAATTTGGGGCATGTAATAATATTTGTAACTTGATGCGTACTGGTAGTCACTATGTATCCCCGTATTTCTATTCGAACTTGTTTGTTGGTACCTTGTCTAAACCAGCCAAATAAAATTCAAATTTGGGCTCAAATTTGAATTAGGGATGGGTATTGATGTTTTAATGCTATCTAAAGTACCTCAACTGAAATTATGTTTGCTTGCTGATCATTCCGAGCCCTTTTGGCAAGTTGAGCTCATAGTCATGAAAAGTGTGTCTCAAATGACCTCCAAAGATAGGGTAAACGGCCTTATATTTAAGCAAGTTTTTTTGGCACCTTGTCTAAATCAGCCAAATAATTTTTCTACACATCTATTCTACCTATATAGTGTAAATCTAAAGTCTCACTATTTATTGAATTAATTTTCTATTATTTTCTTTTTTTGAGAAAACAAGGTTTAATAGAAAATTATATACAAAACAAGTTTAAAACGTGAAAATGAGAAAAGTAAGTTAAGATCTTTCTTAGTCAATCCAAAATGAAGTTTTGGTGAGGTTTTCACACTTTTCATTTTCAAAACCCCACCTACTCTCTCGGTGCCCACTACTCTCTCCCTTGAACTCCATACTACATTGTTCGAGGAATGACAATTTTGTGAAGGATTTTTCGTAAAAATGTATGTAAACCATATTTATATTTTTTTCTCATTACTACACGACATAATAAGACTATGTGCGCAAGTTTTATATTTTTTTGATATTTTTTTGAATTAGTTATGCTCAACCATAATCAGCCAAAACCCCTCAAAACCCCTCTCAAAACCTCTCAAAACCCCGCACACTACCGGGTCGTCGATCTTGTGCGTGGACGGTTGAGATCAGGCGCTAGGGTTAGCTACAGTGTGCATCGATCCGCATGAGATGCACTGATTGGTTGAATCAGTGTGCATCGATCCGCATGAGATGCGCTGATTGGTTGAATCGGTGGGGTTTCGATCAGCCTCTCTTGTTGGGGCATCAGGACCGTTCATTTGAATCCAACGGCAAGAGTTGACGCAGTGCATGGACCAAGCCTACGCAGTGCCCTTTCCATCATTGCATGCGTGCCTGAGCCTACCCGCAGCATGCATGCCCACCCGCAGAACTGCGCCCGTGCGTTGCATGCATGCCCTCGACGTAGCCCTGCTCCGCCACCCCTATCGACGCAGTAAGCTGTCGCATGCCTACCATTAGAACCAATGCATCGTCGCATCAAAGCATGCACCCGGCCACAATGCAGCAGCCCGATGAAGACAACCAAAAGCCAACGCTGCATGGCGTCTTTGTACATGGCGTGCTCCTCTTTGAGGACGCACATCGCATGGGGTATCGATGTGGGTATCGATGCAGTTCAAACGGTGTGCTGCCCGTTACAAGATGGGCAAATGAAGGCGTCCATTATTGTCACGTCCCCCATCGACCGAACGTTGCCCTCTAGCCAGGCCCTAGCAAGATGTGCAAATTAATGGGCTAGGGCATGAATGCACGGGCGGCACACGCAGAGAACCCGGGGCAGGCGTGTCCCTTGACCCACGACGCAAGACGCACGCTGTGTGAGCCCGTCCCCATTGACCCGCCGACCGTGGCATGTATGATCGCAGCCCGTTTCCCATGCTCGTGTACACACTTTCATGGGGCGCCACCAAACGTCGCCCGTCCATTAATTCTACGGGGTGAAACCACGTCGCACTTGGGATATTTAAGCCGGGCACTATCGTCTTCCTCTCCTTCCTCATCCACACCCCATCCGCCTCCTCTGCCCTCCTTCTTCCTTCTTCTCCATCAAACCCGATCGAGCCCTCGAGCCACCCCGCCACCATGCAGTACACCGGCCCCACCTACCGCTTCCCCCCAACCGTGCCGGAAAGGCTCTACCCGGATGGAGTGTATGTAGAGAGAACCCTTAGGGTTTGGGCGATCTCGAGGTGGAGGGGCGCAAGGGAGTTAACGGAGTTCTTCCTTGGGGCCGGCTTCCGCCACCTCCCCCGTGGCTCTCCTCGGATGTACCATTTTGAGGAGGTCAACCACAACGGCATTGTGGTTGGGCTCCTCGCCACGTTCACTAACCCTCGATGCTTTCCATCTCCTCGGGCGAGCGTATTGGGTTGGTTGTGAGTTCATAGCTTTCACAACCTACAATTCTACACCGACTTCAACGGCATCTTCCCCAACAACGGCGTTATGCACACGCTCCCGTACCCCATCAACTGTTGAGGAACGCAGTAATTTCAAAAATTTTCCTACGATCACGCAAGACCATGGTGATGGCATAGCAACGAGAGGGGAGAGTGTCCGTCCACGTACCCTCGTAGACCGAAAGCGTAAGCGTTATAACAACGCGGTTGATGTAGTCGTACGTCTTCACGATCCGACCGATCCAAGCACCGAACGTTCGGCACCTCCGAGTTCTCGCACATCGTTCAGCTCGATGGCGATCCCCGGACTCCGATCCAGCAAAGTGTCGGGATGAGTTCCACAAGACGACGGGCGTGGTGACGATGTTGATGCTCCACCGACGCAGGGCTTCGCCTAAGCTCATGACGATATGACTTCTCCGGCGCAGGCTTCGCCTAAGCTCTCTGACGATATGACCGAAGTGGAATATGGTGGAGGGGCACCGCACACGGCTAAGGAACGATCCGTAGATCAACTTGTGTAGCCTGGGTGCCCCTGCCCCGTGATATAAAGGAGCCAAGGGGAGGTGGCCGCCCAAGGGGGAGGCGCAAGGAGTCCTACTCCCTCCGGGAGTAGGACTCCCTCCAATCCTAGTTGGATTAGGATTCCCGGAGGGGAAAGAGAGAGAGGGGTTGCCCACCTTTCCTAGTCCTAATAGGACTAGGGAAAGGGGGGCGCAACCACCTAGGGCTGGCCCTCTCCTTTCCACTAAGGCCCACTATGGCCCATGTAGTTCCCGGGGTTCCGGTAACCTCCGGTACTCCGATAAATTCGATTTCACTCGGAACCCTTCCAAGTCCAAACATAGGCTTCCAATATATCAATCTTTATGTCTCGACCATTTCGAGACTCCTCGTCATGTCCGTGATCACATCCGGGACTCGAACAAACTTCGGTGCATCAATACTTATAAACTCATTATGAACTGTCATCGAAGCGTTAAGCGTGCGGACCCTACGGGTTCGAGAACTATGTAGACATGACCTAGAACCATTCTCGGTCAATAACCAATAGCGGAACCTGGATGCCCATATTGGTTCCTACATATTCTACGAAGATCTTTATCGGTCAAACCGCATAACGACATACGTTGTTCCCTTTGTCATCGGTATGTTACTTACCCGAGATTCGATCGTCGGTATCCAATACCTAGTTCAATCTCGTTATCGTAAGTCTCTTTACTCGCTATGTAATACATCATTTCACAACTAACTCATTAGTTGTAATGCTTGCAAGGCTTAAGTGATGTGCATTACCGAGAAGGCACTGAGATACCTCTCCGACAATCGGAGTGACAAAACCTAATCTCGAAATACGCCAACCCAACAAGTACCTTTGGAGACACCTGTAGTACTCCTTTATAATCACCCGATTACGTTGTGACGCTTGGTAGTACCCAAAGTGTTCCTCCGTAAACGGAGTTGCATAATCTCATAGTTATAGGAACATGTATAAGTCATGAAGAAAGCAATAGCAGATACTAAACGATCAAGTGCTAGGCTAACGGAATGGGTCATGTCAATCACATCATTCTCCTAATGATGTGATCCCGTTAATCAAATGACAACTCATGTCTATGGTTAGGAAACATAACCATCTTTGATTAACGAGCTAGTCAAGTAGAGGCATACTAGTGACACTGCTTGTCTATGTATTCACACATGTATTATGTTTCCGGTTAATACAATTCTAGCATGAATAATAAACATTTATCATGATATAAGGAAATAAATAATAACTTTATTATTGCCTCTAGGGCATATTTCCTTCAGTCTCCCACTTGCACTAGAGTCAATAATCTAGTTCACATCGTCATGTGATTTAACATCAACAGTTCACATCTATATGTGGTTAACACCCATAGTTCACATCGACATGTGACCAACACCCAAAGGGTTTACTAGAGTCAAGAATCTAGTTCACATCGCTATGTGATTAACACCCAAAGAGTACTAAGGTGTGATCATGTTTTGCTTGTGAGATAATTTTAGTCAACGGGTCTGTTACATTCAGAGCCGTGAGTATTTTGCAAATTTCTATATCTACAATGCTCTGCATGGAGCTACTCTAGCTAATTGCTCCCACTTTTAATATGTATCCAGATTGAGATTCAGAGTCATCTAGATTAGTGTTTAAAAACTTGCATCGACGTAACCCTTTACGACGGGCTCTTTTATCACCTCCATAATCGAGAAATATTTCCTTAGTCCTCACTAAGGATGTCTTTGACCAATGTCCAAATGATCTACTCCTAGATCACTATTGTACTCCCTTGCCAAAGTCAGAGCAAGGTATACAATAGGTCTGGTACATAGCATAGCATACTTTATAGAACCTCTGACTGAGGCATAGGGAATGACTTTCATTCTCTTTTCTATTTTCTGCCGTGGTCGGGATTTGAGTCTTACTCAATTTCATACGATTTGCAACACAGGCAAGAACTTTTCATTGACTGTTCCATTTTGAACTAATTCAAAATCTTTACAATGTATGTACTGATTGAAAAACTTATCAAGCGCCTTGATCTATCTCTATAGATCTTGATGCTCAATATGTAAGCAGCTTCACCGAGGTCCTTCTTTGAAAAACTCCTTTCAAATACTCCTTTATGCTTTGCAGAATAATTCTACATTATTTCTGATCAACAATATGTCATTCACATATACTTATCGTAAATGCTTTGTAGTGCTCCCACTCACTTTCTTGTAAATACGGGCTTCTCCAAAAGTCTCAGATAAAACCATATGCTTTGATCACACTATCAAAGCGTTTATTCCAACTCCGAGATGCTTGCACCAGTCCATAGATGGATCGCTGAAGCTTGCACATTTTGTTAGCTCCTTTAGGATTGACAAAACCTTCTGGTTGCATCATATACAACTCTTCTTTAATAAATCCATTAAAGAATGTAGTTTTGACATCCATTTGCCAGATTTCATAAAATGTGGCAATTGCTAACATGATTCGGACAGACTTAAGAATCGCTACAGTTTGAGAAAATCTCATTGTAGTCAACACCTTGAAATTGTCGAAAACCTTTTTGTGACAAGTCGAGCTTTGTAGATAGTAACACTACTATCAATGTCCGTCTTCCTCTTGAAGATCCATTTATTTAACATGGCTTGTTGATCATCGAGCAAGTCAATCAAAGTCCATACTTTGTTCTCATACATGGATCCTATCTCAGATTTTATGGCCTCAAGCCATTTCATGGAATCTGGGCTCATCATCGCTTCCTCATAGTTCGTGAGGTTCATCATGGTCTAGTAACATGACTTCCGAACATGATTACCGTACCACTCTGGTGCGGATCTTACTCTGGAAGACCTACGAGGTTTGGTAGCAACTTGATCTGAAGTTTCATGATCATCATCATTAACTTCCTCACTAGTTGGTGTAGGAATCACCGAACTGATTTCGTGATGAACTACTTTCCAATAAGGGAGAAGGTACAATTACCTCATCAAGTTCTACTTTCCTCCCACTCACTTCTTTCGAGAGAAACTTCTTCTCTAGAAAGGATCCACCTTAGCAACGAATAACTTGCCTTCGGATCTGTGATAGAAGGTGTACCCAATAGTTGCCTTTGGGTATTCTATGAAGACGCACTTCTCCGATTTGGGTTCGAGCTTATCAGGTGAAACCTTTTTCACATAAGTATCACAACTCCAAACTTTAAGAAACGACAGCTTAGGTTTTACTGTTTAAACCATAGTTCATACGGTGTCGCCTCAACGGATTTAGATGGTGCCCTATTAAACGTGAATGCAGCTGTCTCTAATGCATAACCCCAAAACGATAGTGGTAAACCGATAAGAGACATCATAGATCGCATCATATCCAATAAAGTGCGCTTATTTACGCTCGGACACACCATAACGTTGTGGTGTTCCGTGGCGTGAGCTGTGAAACTATTCCACTTTGTTTTAATTGAAGACCAAACTCAGAACTCAAATATTCATCTCCCCGATCAGATCGCAGAAACTTTATTTTCTTGTTACGATGATTTTCTACTTCACTCTGAAATTCTTTGAACTTTTCAACTATTTCAGACTTATGTTTCATCAAGAAGATATACGCATATCTGCTCAAATCATCTGTGAAGGTCAGAAAATAATGATACTTTGCCACGAGCATCAATACTCATTGAATCGCATACATCGGTATGTATTATTTCCAATAAGTCAAGAGCTTGTTCCATTGTTCCGGAGAACGGAGTTTTAGTCATCTTGCCCAAAAGGCACGGTTCGCAAGCATCAAATGATTCATAATCAAGTGATTCCAAAAGTCCATCGACATGGAGTTTTTCTTCATGCGCTTTACACCAATATGACCTAAACGGTAGTGCCACAAATAAGTTGCACTATCATTATTAACTTTGCATCTTTTGGTTTCAATATTATGAATATGTGTATCACTATGATCGAGATCCAATGAACCATTTTCATTGGGTGTGTAACCATATAAGGTTTTATTCATGTAAATGTAACAACAATTTATTCTCTTACTTAAATGAATAACCGTATTGCAATAAACATGATCAAATCATATTTATGCTCAACACCAAATAACACTTATTTAGGTTCCACACTAATCCCGAAAGTATAGGGAGTGTGCGATGATGATCATATCAATCTTGGAACTACTTCCAACACTCATCGTCACTTCCCCTTCAACTAGTTTCTGTTCATTCTGCAACTCCCGTTTCAAGTTACTACTCTTAGCAACTGAACCAAGATTATCAAATACCGAGGGGCTGCTACGAACACTAGTAAAATACACATCAATAATCAGATATCAAATATACCTTTGTTCACTTTGCCATCCTTCTTATCCGCCAAATACTTGGGGTAGTTCCGCTTCTAGTGACCAGTTCTATTGCAGCAAAAGCACTTAATCTCGTGCTTAGGTCCAGACTTGGGCTTCTTCACTCGAGCAGCAACTTGCTTGCCGTTCTTCTTGAAGTTCCCCTTCTTCCCTTTGCCCTTTTTTCTTGAGACTAGTGGTCTTGTCAATCATCAACACTTGATGCTCTTTCTTGATTTCTACCTTCGTTGATTTCAACATCACGAAGAGCTCGGGAATCGTTTTCGTCATCCCTTGCATACTATAGTTCATCACGAAGTTCTACTAACTTAGTGATGGTGACTAGAGAATTCATCAATTACTATCTTATCCGGAAGATTAACTCCCACTTGATTCAAGCGATTGAAGTACCTGCATAATCTGAGCACATGCTCACTAGTTGAGCGATTCTCCTCCATCTTTTAGCTTTAGAACTTTGTTGGAGACTTCATATCTCTCAACTCGGGTATTTGCTGGAAATATTAACTTCAACTCCTGGAACATCTCATATGGTCCATGACGTTCAAAACGCCTTTGAAGTCCCGATTCTAAGCCGTTAAGCATGGTGCACTAAACTATCAAGTAGTCATCATATTGAGCTAGCCAAACGCTCATAACGCCTCGCATACGCTCTGTATTAGGTCTGTCACCTAGCGGTGCATCAAGGACATAATTCTTCAGGCAGCAATGAGGATAAACCTCAGATCACGGATCCAATCCGCATCATTGCTACTAACATTTTCAATACAATTTTCTCTAGGAACACATATAAAAACATAGGGAAGCAACAACGCGAGCTTATTGATCTACAACATAATTTGCAAGATACTACCAGGACTAAGTTCATGATAAATTAAAGTTCAATTAATCATATTACTAAACTCCCACTTAGACAGACATCTCTCTAGTTATCTAAGTGATCACGTGATCCAAATCAACTAAACCATGTCCGATCATCACGTGAGATGGAGTAGTTTCAATGGTGAACATCACTATGTTGATCATATCTACTATATGATTCACGCCGACCTTTCGGTCTCTCGTGTTCCGAGGCCATATCTGTTATATGCTAGGCTCGTCAAGTTTAACCTGAGTATTCTGCGTGTGCAACTGTTTTGCACCCGTTGTATTTGAACGTAGAGCCTATCACACCGGATCATCACGTGGTGTCTCAAAGACGAAGAACTTTCATAGCGGTGCATACTCGGGAGAACACTTCTTGATAATTTTAGTGAGAGATCATCTTATAATGCTACCGTCAATCAAAGCAAGATAAGATGCATAAAGGATAAACATCACATGCAATCAATATAAGTGATATGATATGGCCATCATCAACTTGTGCTTGTGATCTCCATCGCCGAAACACCGTCATGATCACCATCGTCACCGGCGCGACACCTTGATCTCCATCGTAGCATCGTTGTCGTCTCGCCAATCTTATGCTTCCACGACTATCACTACCGCTTAGTAATAAAGTAAAGCATTACATCGCGATTGCATTGCATACAATAAAGCGACAACCATATGGCTCTCGCCATTGCCGATAACTCGGTTACAAAACATGATCATCTCATACAATAAAATATAGCATCACGTCTTGACCATATCACATCACAACATGCCCTGCAAAACAAGTTAGACGTCCTCTACTTTGTTGTTGCAAGTTTTACGTGGCTGCTACGGGCTGAGCAAGAACCGTTCTTACCTACGCATCAAAACCACAACGATAGTTTGTCAAATAGACTCCGTTTAACCTTCTCAAGGACCGGGCGTAGCCACACTCGGTTCAACTAAAGTTGGAGAGACAGTCTTCCGCAAGCCATCTATGTGCAAAGCACGCCGAGGAACCGGTCTCGCGTAAGCGTCTGGCGTAAGGTTGGTCCGGATCGTCTCGCCCAACAATACCGCTGAACCAAAGTATGACATGCCGGTAGGCAGTATGACTTGTATCGCCCACAACTCACTTGTGTTCTACTCGTGCATATGACATCAACGCATAAAACCTGGCTCGGATGCCACCGTTGAGGAACGCAGTAATTTCAAAAATTTCCTACGATCACGCAAGACCATGGTGATGGCATAGCAACGAGAGGGAGAGTGTCCGTCCACGCACTCGTGAGACCGAAAGCGGAAGCGTTATAACAACGCGGTTGATGTAGTCGTGCGTCTTCACGATCCGACCGATCCAAGCACCGAACGTCACGGCACCTCCGAAGTTACGCACATCGCTCAGCTCGATGGCGATCCCGGACTCCGATCCAAAGCAAAGTGTCGGGATGAGTTCCGTCGGCCTGACGGCGTGGTGACGATGTTGATGCTCCACCGACGCAGGGCTTCGCCTAAGCTCATGACGATATGACTTCTCCGGCGAGGGCTTCGCCTAAGCTCTCTGACGATATGACCCGAAGTGGAAGATGGTGGAGGGGGGCACCGCACACGGCTAAGGAACGATCCGTAGATCAACTTGTGTCTTGGGTGCCCCCCCTGCCCCCGTATATAAAGGAGCCAAGGGGAGGTGGCGGCCCAAGGGGGAGGCACCAGGAGTCCTACTCCTCGGGAGTAGGACTCCCCCCTCAATCCTAGTTGGATTAGGATTCCCGGAGGGAAAGAGAGAGGCAGGGGCGGCCCACCTTTCCTAGTCCTAATAGGACTAGGGAAAGAGGGGGCGCAACCACCTAGGGCTGGCCTCTCTCCTTTCCACTAAGGCCCACTATGGCCCATGTAGTTCCCGGGGTTCCGATAACCTCCCGGTACTCGATAAATTCGATTTCACTCGGAACCCTTCCAAGTCCAAACATAGGCTTCCAATATATCAATCTTTATGTCTCGACCATTTCGAGACTCCTCGTCATGTCCGTGATCACATCCGGGACTCGAACAAACTTCGGTGCATCAATACTTATAAACTCATTATGAATCGCCATCAAACGTTAAGCGTGCGGACCCTACGGGTTCGAGAACTATGTAGACATGACCTAGAACCATTCTCGGTCAATAACCAATAAGCGGAACCTGGATGCCCATATTGGTTCCTACATATTCTACGAAGATCTTTATCGGTCAAACCGCATAACGACATACGTTGTTCCCTTTGTCATCGGTATGTTACTTACCCGAGATTCGATCGTCGGTATCCAATACCTAGTTCAATCTCGTTACGGTAAGTCTCTTTACTCGTTCCGTAATACATCATTTCACAACTAACTCATTAGTTGTAATGCTTGCAAGGCTTAAGTGATGTGCATTACCGAGAAGGCACGGAGATACCTCTCCGACAATCGGAGTGACAAAACCTAATCTCGAAATACGCCAACCCAACAAGTACCTTTGGAGACACCTGTAGTACTCCTTTATAATCACCCGATTACGTTGTGACGTTTGGTAGTACCAAAGTGTTCCTCCGTAAACGGAGTTGCATAATCTCATAGTTATAGGAACATGTATAAGTCATGAAGAAAGCAATAGCAGCATACTAAACGATCAAGTGCTAGGCTAACGGAATGGGTCATGTCAATCACATCATTCTCCTAATGATGTGATCCCGTTAATCAAATGACAACTCATGTCTATGGTTAGGAAACATAACCATCTTTGATTAACGAGCTAGTCAAGTAGAGGCATACTAGTGACACTCTGTTTGTCTATGTATTCACACATGTATTATGTTTCCGGTTAATACAATTCTAGCATGAATAATAAACATTTATCATGATATAAGGAAATAAATAATAACTTTATTATTGCCTCTAGGGCATATTTCCTTCATCAACAACGGGGGGAGGAGTGAAGGGCGGCGCTCGGAGGAGCGAGGTGGCCCCGGAGGAGGAGGAGAAGAAGAACCCGAAGAACCCGCGTTTGGTGCCCCCCTATCTATCTAGCGAGATCTATCGTATTAGTTTCTTTAAGTTGTAATCGTTATGCTACTATTATTAAGTTTTATTAGTACTTTAAGTTGTAAGGCTATCGTGGAACTATGGGTTGCAATCTTTATGCTTCTATATAATCGTTATGCTACTATATATTGTGTGTGTTTCATGCTATTATTTGTGGATTGCTATGGGTTGTTTTTTCTTATTATTCGTGTATTGCTATGGGTTGCCACGGGCCCAGGTTTCTACACCCTAATCACCACACGGGCGCCCTCACCACACACACCATCTTCAAAATATTGGCCAAACCATGGACATGCAACTAGGAGCCCCATGCAAACCCACTATGGACATGGGTGCAACTAGGAAATGCAAACTAATTTACTTCGGGCACTTCATGCAAGCATGCAACGGGCCCGCATGCAACTCATTTAGTTCATGGAACCGTAGACATGCATTAGTTTTAGTGCATCAAAAAATGAACCGTAGACAAAACTTAGTGCAAGAAAAAGGCCAAAGTAAAAACAAGTAACATTTTATTTGCCGAAGTTAGAGGTGGGCTGGTGCCCTTACGCAGGTGGGCTCGTCTCTATTTGGGCATGGTTATTTTCTCAGGGCCCATTTTCTCATGGCCCAACATTTATTCGGCAGCCCAGTTTTGTTTTTTCTTTACTAGAAACTGAATTTGGGTGTGTACTTTATTAACTGAAGAACAAAAACAGAGGAAACAGAGCATGAACACTGAATAGGGCCCCTGAGAATATCATTACAATAATTCAAGCAAGTTTTGCTTCACACAAATTCAAATTCATCTAACAAATGATCCCTGGCTAACTCAAACTACAGGTCACCCCTCAAACTATCAGACTAACTAACTGAAACTCTAACAAATTCTAGCGATTGATGAACATCAAGTAAAATAAACCCATAGCAATGACACAACCATAAAATGCTCCAGCCATCATATTTGCTTGTCGCTTCAAATCGATCGGATGCTTTAGTTGCTTGCCGATTTTCTTCAATTCACACTTCAGTTCTGCATTTTGCATCATCGGATCGTCTCTGTCCGTCAATTTGGGGGCTTGTTACTCGGCAAGCCGCCCCAGAAAATTGAGCTCTTGTTTTGGGGTTGATCCCTCCTATTTCAACATTTCAACATAGTCATCGAGCCACTCAAAATGCCCACATTTCTTCGTAACACGAAAAAGCAGGGCGGCGGCGCATGAATCCTAGATCCACCACCCAGATCCACCGCCCTAATTCGAGGAAAAAGAAAGAAATCGGGAGAAATTAGACCATAGGATTGGTCAAGAACACAGATCTAACCTGCCCCAGCTGTGGCTTGCTCAAACATTTCACAAACTCGCGCCCACGGTTGCCATTTTCTTCCCTCACACAAGTCAAACGCTTCAGAGGCTCCATGCACGGGCAATCGGGGCATCTTGTCAACGGCAGTGGACCGTACTACGTCCACGATTGGCGGGTGGCCGAAGTCGAGCTAGACATCACTACCCGGCGGCGTTCTGTCGGCAGCAGGAAGAAGAAGGTGGGAAAGGAAAGGCGGGGCAAGCAACGGAGGGGGGCGGGCTGGCTCGGGCTCGTGGGTGGCTCGGGTCGGGGCACGCTGATGAGCACGGACATGCTTGTGTGGATAAGTTGTGGGTCCCACCCGCATGCGAGTAACTGGTGGGTCCCGCGTGTCATAACTCAAATTGCTAACCTCTCGTGTTTTTCATTTCACGGTTAAACAGAGCCATGTCGCATTGGAGCTATTGTTGGCTTCGAAAACGTCGCATCACAGCCATTCATTCGAACTACATCGCACTCCTTCCAATTTGCATGAAAAATGTCGCACATGAGCTATTGGCCCATGTACTAATGGTGCGGTGCGCTCAGCCGTGCCTGGCTAAAGGTGTGTGCTCTGTAAGCGATTTTAGGTGGGCCTAGGGTACTCGGTGCTACTGCTGGGTTGAGTTGCACTTATCTTTTTTTAGAGAAGTCACACATACGTGTGCAACATTTTTTTTCTCAGAGTAACTATTTGTAAGTTAGTTGATAGTTCAATTTGTGTCAGTTGATTTTGGGGGAAGCCCCAAGGCGAGTGTGGGGGTGGCGGCAAGTGCGAGCAAGCTGTAGGGACGCTGGTGAAGCTGAGCCAGAACCGACAATGCGGCTAGCCCCGGCATCACAGGAGGATGCAAGTCCGTGGATTGACAGGTGCAAGTAGAAGGCATTTTTCATGTTGTTTTTTTTTGCCCTGGTTGGATTATAAGGAGTCAGAGATGACGTTGATCAGCAGAGCAGGAGATACCCGAGGAGGAAGATAAACGGTTATCTGATCTAAGGATTAAGACTCAAATCAGACTGTTCGTGTACAATCCAACGGCTCTCACAAAATCAACAAACTCAAATTATTTTTTTAGGTATCTTGTAAACAATTGGTCCGTTTTTCCTATTTCTCTTGCCGATTGGTTCAAGATCAAACCAACCCCGGTGTAGGGCAAACTGTGGTTGTTTATTTAGCGCAAAAAATGTTAGTGATTAAGAAAAATTGTCATCCACAAGATCTGGATCCAATGGCTGTGGGCGTTCGCTGTGACCTCCTCAAGAAACTTTTGCCAGTTAACATTTCACATAAAAAAGATAAAGAAAGAGTACACATGCACCAATATCCATCGTCCCATCGGGGTCAAAAATAGAAAATAGTCATCAAGCCCAGTGAACAGTCCATGCACCACTTACACATAAGAATAGGGTTTAGTTTAAAAGAAAAATGACAGGCCATGACTCTAGAAAGAAACACAAACACAGCCGGGTCCACAAGACAAAAACTGCAACGCTTAGGCAATTTATTTTAGCTAATTGCTTAGGCAAATAAGATGACCCTACAAACAAACCACTCAAAAGAAGGGCGCACCCTCCGCTGCGGCTGCTCCACAGAGCATCAGGCATCACACCCCAGCCATGGAGAGTACGCCCTCACGCAGTCGCCTAACTACAATGATGCATGCAAGCTCACATGCAGGCAGGAAGGGCCATACGACAACTACTGCGAAATTTGTGGCACGCTGAGCATCGGCCTAGCAAGCCACGCATAAACTTGAAGAAGATTATAGTAGTACTTGATGATTCTACCTGAACTAGTTGAGCCGCACGGACTCCCACTCTCACAAGGCCACAACAAACGATCCTGCATTCTCGGTAATTTCTCACATATCTCTACTTTTATAAAAGACCGAGTTGATGATAATGATGTGCCCATTATCGTGTAATATAGACCGTTCGATCTATATCTGACGGATCGAAAGCAAACTATGGCAATTATGCAAAAAGATACCCGCACCTCTCTTTACACTTGCAGATAAAAACTTCCCTCGTTCATCCATTTCTCTCACAAAATATAAACTACTCATACAAATACATCTTGATGTTTCGTGCAACGCACGGATATCTTGCTAGTAACATATATACTCTTGTCCATTCACCATTCGTACGTACACAAAAGCTGATTAATTTGTCGGTCAACAGCTGAACTTGATGGTTGATGCAATCTCACAGTTGAGGCACCGCAAGTCTCCCATCAGACGTACTCCCAGTCCCAAGTCACCGTAGTCTGATAGAGACGTAAGCTAATCCGACGAGAGAGAATCCTTGAACAAACATCGTGCAAGTTCTTTTGAGGAAACATGCCAAACTATAGATACCTAACTAGGGCCCGACTCCTCCCGTCTCTTCCCGTGTCGCCCCTGCGCGGTGACCGGGGGAACCCTAGTGCCGCCGCGTCCTCGTCCCTCCCTCGACCTCTCCTCCTCGCCGCCCCCGGGACGCGCCGCCGGGCAAAGCTTGGTCGTCTTCGGCGGCGGCGGGATCTCTTCTCCTACGGCTCGCTGGATCTGGCGCGGGCGGATCGTGGCGGTTGTTGGCGGCGCGCTAGAGGCGGGGCGCGCCGGTGCGGGTTTTGGGGCGACAGCTAGGCTCGCGCTCGCGGTTTCCCCTGGTGTGCGTGGGAGTCCGCTCAGGGCGTAAGGCGGCGGCCCTCGGCAAGCGGTGGCGGGCGCTGGGATCTCGGCGGCGCTTCGGCGTGTGCAGGCGGCGGTGGTCCCTGTGCGCAGTCCACGGCTATGTCTCTGACCCGGACGGCGCGGGGGATGGAGGCGGCCCGGCGTGGCCGGCGATCTGGATGCGGTGGTGCCAGCGGCTCGCTGATCTCATCGGGTGCTCGAGGTTACGCCGGTGGTGCTGGTGGTGACGGCGGCCCGTGCACGAGCTGGATCCTTCGAATCGATCTGGGTGAAAACTTGCCTTCGGCGTCTGCTAAGGCTGACGGTGGCGGCGCTATCTGCGTCGTTCCCTTCTTGAAGGCATCGCCGTGGAGAAGTTCAAGGCCACTCTCTGCTACCTCCGGGGGAAACCCTAGATCGGATAATCGGATGACGGCGACGCTCTGGTGTCGTTCCTCCCTTGGGGGCGTCATTCTTGGAGGTACACACGTGATCGAGGGACCAGAGAACGGATTCTTTGGTGGAGCGGTGATTCATCCTACGCACTGATGGCGACGGATCTTGACGGCGTGGCGCAGTGCAGATTCGGAGTTCGCTGTGAGAGGATGGACTCGCGCAGGAGGACGACGCTGTCGGGCGCGTGGTGGCGTCGATGGCAGAAAGATCTGGCACGGTACATGCAACAGTACAGCTCTGAAGATGGATTGGTGGCAGGTGTCTGCGGCGGCCTCATACCCGGCAAGCGTCCTGGTTGACGAGTGCGCCGGACTGGTAGGTAGGTGCCCCATACCCGGCAGGCGTCCTGGTTGGGACCTCAGGTCTTAGATGTTTAGGTTTAGCTGCGATGTCTGTTTGGTATTAGGCCTAGATTATCTGCGCCCCTTCATCAATTGAATAGGTGTAGCGACAGTTGTTGCTTAGACTGTGGCTTTAGTCTTGCCGTTGTATATAGATTTGTAAGGTCTTGTGAGAATAATTAATAAAATGGCCGTGTGCATCACCACCCAGATGCAGAGGCCGAGGGTTATCCTCCTTTTCTAAAAAAAATACCCAACTATATATGTTCTTCCAAATTTGCAACCCGGGTTTGAAAGAAGACGCAATCGCTCAAGAAGATAACGTTTCTGTTTCACATAATTTTTTAGGGGGTCTTTCACATAAGTTGTTCGAGGCTCATATCACAATACAGGTTCCCGCATTTTCAGTTTTGACGTATTAGCGATGTCACGTACTTGCGTTTCTCCGCTGTCTCGTCAAAGCTGCAAGAGCCAAGCAGGGACACCCAATACAGTTCACTGTCACCGTGGTACGTCTCCTCCATGCGATGGAAGCAGGAACACGACACACGAGCTAGTCCGTCGTGCAGCTCCACACGCGCATCCCACTCAAACACAACAACAGTGCACTGTTGGAGGAAAAAACCCGGCCTCTGATTCCTCACCGCGGCTAGACGACACGACAGTCGTTCTATCTCCTATTCAAATGCTTACACCCTGAGCTCTATCCCAGTCACCATGCCCGGCGGCTCTTCCTGGGAGGATCGCTCGCCGGAGCGACGTGATACAGCGCGGTAGCCTAGGCGGCACTTTGTCTGTTCATCCACTGAATCATGACTCCGATGACGAAATAATGGACTTTGTTTGCAATGCTGTGAATGTTAATAGTAATCTTGGTTAGTTGAGTGCATGCAGTATTAGCTAGCTAGTTAGGTGTGCTGGCCGAGTCATGGAGCCGAGAGGGCTGGGCAAAAATGTAGTGTTTGTATGACCAAGGAGGAGAGCTCTTGGCAAAGCTGGTGCTGGTGTCTTCCTTGGTGTGTGCGTGTGTATGTGTTGAGTTTTCTCATCATGGTGTGTGTTCATGAGAGATGAGAGGAAGAAGAAGAACGGCGATGTGAGGAGGCGGCGCCAACAATTGGTATCATGAGCTTGGTGTTTTGGGCGTGCTTGCCATGCCGGAGGCGTGGCAGCGATGGCGGCGCTCGCCGGCGGCTGCACGGCGGAGCTCCGGGCCGTGTGTCGGCCCATGAACGTGGTCGGCGCTGTGGCTGTCATGGCGCGTGGCGGAGGCGGCGGGCGGTGACGTCGTACGTGCGGCGACCGCGGAGGCCGCCGAGGCGCTGCGTGGTGGCGCGGCGGCGCAACACGGTGTGGCGGCGTGGAGGCACTGCATGGCGGCATGGAGGCCGCGGCGGTGCAGGGCAATAAGACGCGGCGGCAAGCCGGGCGCGACCGGTGCTTGTTATGGGTGCGCACTGGATGCGTCGGGCGCGTCGGGACCGCGGGCGTCGCGTCTGGCGTCACGGTTGACGTTGGGAGGAGGCGTATGTCGCCGTGGTGCTCGAGTCCGTGCTCGAGTTCGGCTACATCCTTCCGGAGTTTGTCACTGGCGGCTGCCATGGCGGACGCAGAGGCGGCACGCGGTGAGCGTCTAGTGTTGTCGGGCTCGTCGGGCGCGTCGGATGCGCTGCTAGACGGCGTCGGGACGACTATTGCGGCCGGGCTCGTCGGGCGTCCGGGTCTTGTGGGGCGTCGCGGGTGCGGAGGGACGCCAGGCGTGTGTCGCTGGCGGAGATGGAGCTCGGCGTATGTCGCCGGAGACGTGACGGAGCATGGTGGGACCGGCATCAGTGCGCCAGGTCGGGTCCGCGGGCTGGGTCACGGCTGTGACGACGACAATGACAGGAGCGGCAGCAACTCCGGCGACGGCAAGTCAAGATTAAGGGAGAAAATGTTAATAGTAATCTTGGTTAGTTGAGTGCATGCAGTATTAGCTAACTAGTTAGGTTTGCTGCCCAAGTCATGGCGCCAAGAGGGCTGGGCAAAAATGTAGTGTTTGTATGACCAAGGAGGAGAGCTCTTGGCAAAGCTGGTGCTGGTGTCTTCTTTGGTGTGTGCGTGTGTATGTGTTGAGTTTTCTCATCAAGATGTGTGTTCATGAGAGATGAGAGAAAGAAGAAGAACGGCGCTGTGAGGAGGCGGTGCCAACAGTGAATACTGACTCCGGCGACAGATCTAGCGAGTTCTGAGGATCCGGTAGAAAATGGATCTGGGTCTGTTCATAACTATGTTCCTCATACCTCTCACCCCTACTAATTCTTTTTGGATACTATATCTTGACATCATCCTGATATAAAGCTTATAACTCACTCTAGGTCTTTGATCAACCCCCCACACGATCAGTTTGTACAAGTTCTTCACAGTCTTCCTTTTATAATGGAGGAAATGACGAGCATGTTCGGTTTGATGCATGCACCAACCTGACGGGGGGCACATCTCTTTCGATCATAAAGATGTATAGTACTTTGTGGCTCTTGTGGTTTACTCTATATACAAAGCGGGGCGAAATCTTTTTTCAGTAAAGATGTATAGTAACTTAGCCCTAAGCTAACATATCCTTTTTTTTTTTTGCCAAACAAAAAGTGGAACGACACATGTCGTGCTTATCTTGTTGTTATACTGCTTCTAGAAACAACAAAGTAATGTCGCCGTGTTGGAACAGCTAGCGAAATTACTACTATGTTGTTATCAGAAGCAACATATGAACATTAAAACATAGCATGATCAGCACAGCCTGTTTTAACTTGTTCCGCTTAATTTTTGATAACAAAAATGTTAGATGGTTGAACAATGTTATTACACCGTAGATCCAGCTACAATCCTAACTATTCAATAGCTAATTGCCCGTGCGTTACAACTGGGCATACATATTCTAGTGGTTCGACATCAGTATTGCCCGACATATATCTTACATCCACTATATTATAGATTTTGGTAAGGTTTAATTTGATTTGAGTATAGGGGAAGGCAAGAAACGCTATGATTAGTTGAGGTTTTGGTAAGATTTTATTTGATTTGTGTATGGAGAGGGGCAGGCAATGAAATTTTGATATAGCTGAGGTTTTGATAATATTTAATTTGATTTGATTGAGTTAATGCATGAAATGGTTTTGGGAAAGTATTGATTTGGTTTAGATTATTCCAAGTTACTCTATTTACATTGGTTTTTATTTTGTGCATCACTTGAGATTACCAAAAATCTACAAGAAACCAAATGGGAGGAGCGGGTGTGGGGAGAAAAATATCGAGGGAGGATGTGAGGCAAACCTATCAACTCTCCTTCAATGGTACATACCCCCTCCGTCCTAAATTACTTGTCACAAAAATAGATAAAAATGGATGTATGTAGAACTAAAATACGTCTAGATACATCCGTTTTCACGACAAGTAATTCCGTACTGAGGGAGTAATATGGAACATACCGAAGTCATAACTTAATTGCCTATTCGAATTTAGATCGTTTTTGGATTTTTATTTTTTATCTATTGTCATTATCTAATCACCTAGAACATCATAGCTCAATTTCTTCATTCCAAATATGAAGTTGCTTACCATACATACCATGTGGTATGAACTATTGGAATTGGCAATTCCGCTGAGTTCCAAGGGCACTCGGCAAACGCCCAAAAAAACTCGCCAATGTGTTTTCCAAGTTCCACACTCGGAAAAAAACTTGGCTAGAATCATGTTGGCCATGATTTACTTTTGCCGAGTTATGATCGGGAGCTCGGCAAAGATCGTGATGAATCTTTGCCAAGTCCAACATAATGGGAACTCGGCGAAGTATGTGTGCAACTAGAACATAGCGAACGACGGCAGTGCCACGTGGCATAGGTGCTTTGCCGAGTGCTTGCACTCAGCAAAGGGGGCACAATTTTCCTACTATTAAACTCGGCAAACTTCTTTGGAAGAAATAAAAAAATGTTGCCGACGCTGCTGGTTGTCGTGTGCTTGCCGAGCTTCTTGTTCCTGACAACATACTAGTGATGGCTCATCTAGCCTGGCACACAACCCACCTCACTTGATCACCATTCACAGGTTCCCAAAGAATCCCCTGGAAAGAAAGAGGATCACCTCAAAGGAAAGCGAGCACACATCAGATAGCGAAGTTTGCCGCGTTGCTAAAATTGTTCTCCTATGCACTCAACACTGTTAATCATTAGAAAAAGGGTTGAGGTACAACATGATGCCTAGAGCGCACGATGTTCACTATGTGTTGCACATCCCCACCATGAGAGGGTCCAAGGACCGTCGTACGGTTTCACGCCCGTCACTGCAAGCGATGGTACCCAACTTGTGCTCCATAAAATTACGCTAGCGAATACATGATCACTGGACGTCTAAAGTATAAATAGAACAAAGACCATCCTTCGTTGATGACAGGCAAGCTCAACCACAGTTTCCGTAGTTTGGTTCAATTCATTCGGCATTTCCATTTCCAATTGGTAAGTTGGTGTGATGTGCTCTTGCAGCACTTTGTGTGCCAGTTAAGAAGCCGTCATCTAGCTGGACACGTATCTGACGCTGAAAGTATGCCTAGGTGTGGCGGTCGCTATGTTCCTCATGCTCTCAAGCCTACAATTGTTTTGTCTACTGTGTGCTCCCAATATTGATATGAAGCTTGAAACTCACATTAGGTCTTTGTATGATCCCCACATGGTCAGTTTGTATAACCTCTTCACAGTATGTTCCTTTTATAAAGGAAGTAAAGGAACAACTACTATATTATTAAAATTAACTTGCATGATTTTTTGCTAAGTTACAAAAGCATAGTATATATGATCAGATTGCTATTTATCACCCTCTTCATGTGTCCCATACCACAGTCTAGTACATGTTTACCAATGCACATATGCACCCTTTCATAAGTTCATTTATCATGCTTCCGTGTGATGGTTGCTCGGGAGGGCTGATCTATGGATGCAAATTAAGTGTGGCCACAAGTGGACAACCGGCTATTTGTAGACTCCCTTAAAACTTTGGCAATCATCTTGATTGTGTTCCTAGACTATAATTTCCATTCCCATGAGAAGTATGTCCAAGGATACAGGCTAAGCTAATTGACCAAGTAGATAATGTATAACAATAATAGTGCGACCAATATATAGGAGGGTGTTTAATCATTTTGAGTTTGCCAACAAAAGGCCTAAAAGGGCAATCCATGTCATAGGATCATGATCATCAAAATGGATTATAAAAAAACATCATGATAAGACAAAATTGTTGATGATTACCTTAGTAATCTTTTATTACAACAAGTCAGATAGTTGCACTTATCTCGTATGGTGTAACACGTGACCGTAGTTACCAGCTTAGTATTTCCAAACCAAAAAATCTGAATCCAAATGCTTTTTCTAGTTGGATTGTAAAACTGACTAGCATAATTATCTTCTAGTTTTGACGAAACACTAGCCCGGTCATCAAATATGTTGCAACACTAAGCTGTAGTCAGAACCATGGCATTGCACACCAGAAAAGTAGAAGCTTGAAACCCAAGTAATGAGATATCTAAAGCTAAGAAAACATGGTTATCAAATTGTGATACTATAATTGTGCAGCAATTTTTATGGTTGGTGATGAGCATATTATATCTATTTAACGACAAAATGGTCATGGTTATCTAATATGTTGTAGTATGTTGAATAGTATGAATAATACTGTCTTATTGCTTGCATGCACAGGGAACATGAAAACCACAAATAAGAACGGGAGTATGAATTACTTATAACACTGCATAATTGGTACGAGATTAGATCCATAATGTTTTAATGTTTTTTTACTTTCATAACAACATCCAGTACTCTTTTTCCTCTAGTTGAGATTCGCGAGCATTCTACCATTTGTAAGTTAGTTGTTCTCTTGTACACAAGAATAAACCTTCACTTATGTAGCCATTGCATATGTCCAAATATATGCATGGTTTTGATGTCAAACCAACGACTAAAACGTACTTCCTCGATCCAAATATATAAGGCTTCCTCAAATTTCGAGTTTGTTTGACCAAATAAGACTAACAAAATATAGCTGCATGACATAAAATAGTACCATTAGAAATTGTTTCAAATATGAAAGAGTTGACATACCTTATCTGTCATGGAACTCATTTTTACTAGTTAAATCCATGGTGATGGCTAGGCTCAAAATTCGCAAAGTCCTTGTATATTTGGATAGAGGCAGCTTTCACGATTACTTTTTGTTATTTTTTTTGCTTTCCGAACGCCAAAAAAACAAGTTTGTTATAGAAAGTAGTTCCTTTTGTTTTAGGCTTGAAATCATGTCTTCTTCCACCCAAAATGCGCAAGCTAATGGATTATCTAACATAGATCTTAATGGTTATGATAGGGGATAACATACCCCTCCTTTTGAAGATGAATGATACTTTTCATAGTAGGCCTTTAACTTGGAGAACAAAAACTTATGTTGTGGATGTGATACTATTATTAAAAAAGATGACATACAAGATTCTTTAATTGCATTGGAGTTATACCTTTACCGGGGGCACTATCCTTGAAAGAACTAGAAGCTATAAAGACACTTTTTATTGGTTAGGGTACTTGGGATACAGTTTATCCATTTGCATCCCTCTTTACAAAGAATCTTCCTAGAATTACCTCGTATAGATGATCCTAGAATTATGAAATTGGTGGTTATGACGTTGATGAGCAAATTTGAGCCACAAATAAAAGAAGCTAGAGGTATTCTCTTATTATATGATGAATCTTGAGTGACCACTAGTAAAAAAATCTTGAGTGATAAGAATACCATGAGTACGAAATCTTTGAACTATGAAGAGTGTGAAAAGAATGCTAGAAGCAAAATTCCCTAGTGGTATTAATTAAGAATTTGTACATGTTTATGGTAAATTTGATTTGGTTATAAGAGGTATAGAATCTGCATTCACTGAGGTGGCGTATGGACAAATTACATGGCAAAGGAAAGTCAAAGACAACCCAACTAACTAATGCAATACGCCCCACAAAAGATGCAATATGCGGCCATTCACCTTTGCATTGCCAACGTGCAAGTGCACTCAGGAGAAGATGTAGACCAACATTAATTGGTTTTTCTAGGGACTGGCCATCAATCGTGCAAATACACTGCATGTGTAACAATATTGGTCATATAACGAATTGCCAGCTTGATGGGCTTCATTCCCATGGTCATCTCGGGCAACTTATACCGATTGGGCTTCTGGGGTGTAAAATTGCGGAACCTGCTTTGTAGGGTTCCATCGAGTCCCCCTAATTGGCGATTCAACCGCTAGTTCACAAACCTGCTTGGGCCAGCCCAACAAACGTGATGGTCGCTCGCTCATTGCTTTGCTCGATCATAACACCGCTTGGTTCACTCGGCCAGCCGTTGACCGGTCAGCCATTGACCATTTAACCGTTGACTTTCAACAAACAAATGTCTGGTTTTTCTTATATAAATTTGAAACAGTTAACGAATTTGAAAAAGGTTTACTAATTGAGAAGAATTCAAAAATTTGAAGAAGTTGGCAAGTTTGAAAAAAGTTCAGGGCCTTGAAATAGTTTTGGAAATTTAAAAAAGTCTGCAAGTTTGAAAAAAGTCCGTGGAACTGAAAAGGTTCACTAATTTAAGAACAATTTGTGAATTTGAAGAAAAAAATCTCAATTTGAATTTTTTCATGAAACTGATTTTTAATAAATTTGAAAAAAGTTTGCATATTTGAAAAATGCTCATGAATTTTGAAAGGTTGACAAATTTGAAAAAATGTTCAAAAAAAGAAAAAAATAAAACCAGCATAAATGCCAGCAGAAAAACGTTGAAAAGAATACCAAACCCAAAGCTTCTACTTTCTTTTAGAACATCCAAAGCTTCTACTGACTTCCCAAAACTAGAGCTAGCGGTAACATTACATGGGCCGGCCCAATACAAGAGATGCATGAGCGCTGCTACCAATAACGAACTAAACGGCGCGTTAAGCGCCGAATACGAATCGGTGGTTCCACAGGTGGTTTTCTCCTGTCTTTTTGTTGTGCTATGCCCGAACAACGAACAAGTCTTTTTTCCTTGCTATGTGGGAACACAAGAAGGTAAAAAAACTGACGAAGATGAAAGGGAGGGCGGACGAAGTGGCCAGCAAAACAGGGAAGGCTATGCTTTTTCTAGATACTACTAGCAAATATGCTCGAGCGTTGCAAATGGAGAAAAAAACTTAACATGTTATCTATATGTGACACCATAGAATTTGAGTCCAACTCATTATGTGTTAATGATGAGCGCTAGCAGGTCGAGCAAAGCGGGCTTCTGCCCGGCGGCGCCCAGGAGAGATTTGCGTCGGTAACGGGCGCTAACTGGTCGACATGGTTGTCGATGCATACCTGAGGCTACACTGCGAATCACATGTACCTTGTACACATTATTCTATCAATATTACTTTTGTTGATGTCATTGTATAGGTCTTCGACAAGAGTGCATTCACGGGATCTCGAAGACTTTATGTGCAAGGAAAAATATATGACCTCTCAACCAATTTTGTTCATTAATGCATGAAAACAAAGTCAACTGGTTTTCCGTTAAATAATACTATGACGGAGATGTCAAAGTACGTTGTTTTGATTTTACTCTAACTGGAGAGTTAGCCAATCAAAGAATCATGCATGAGCTAATATTGGGTGACAAAAAACCGCATAATACAAGCTTAACCGCTAGATTTTCCATGTATATACTGTGTTTTCAGTTTTTTCGATAAAGGGTGACTTTTACTAACTCAAAATGAAGCATCAACTGTGTTTTGAGTTAACTCTAAATAGCATAATATAAAGATTAATTTAAGGACCCCTATATCTGCCGCACATCAGGTATGAAGCAACCTCGACCGAACGATTCATTCTGTACGAGGGAGCAGTCTTCCCGAAGGAAAACGTTCGGCAGAACCGACTGCCACGACCGTACGGATCGCAAGCATGAGCTTGTTGAGTGGCCCCTGCACACCTTTTCTCATGGGCTTCTTTAGCAACACTTGTTGGCCCTTAAAAAGAAAAAAGAACTACATAATATTGGCATGATAAACTAGAGAAAAAAGGCAGAGAAAGCCCAAATGCCCAATGTTGCACCGTAAAATCCCAAACCCAAAATATTCTGAAATAAAAATAAAAACAACAGGATAACCCTTCAAAAACAAAACAAGTGATTTGCCAACATGTATAAAATGAATTTGCCAACATGTGGCATGATATTTTAATTAAAATTCACATGCTTTGACTAAGAAATTGGCATTTATGTAAAATAACAGTAATTATGACCGAAGTTACCATGGCAGATGTATATTAAATGTTGCCATGATTATTTTAACAGAAAAATGCCATGCTTTTATATAAGATATTTGCCATGTATGTGAAAATAACACAAAAAGGATCAAGATATTGCCATGGAAAATGCATATTCAAAAGTGTCATGGTATTTTTTTATAGAAAATGCTAAAAACAATTGTAATAAAATTGCCATCTATGTGAAACAAAAAAGAGCAATATTTCCATGGCAAATGCAAATTCAAAATTGCCATGGAAATTTGATCAAATTTGCTATGCTCATATAAAAAAATTGACATGTATGTGAAATAATTAAAATATGATAAAAAATTGCCATGGCAAATGCATGTTCAAATTGTCCATGATATCTTGCTAAAAGTTGATATCTTTTGTGGAAGAAAATTTCCGTCTATGTTAAACATCACAGAAAAATGATCCAAATTGACAAGGAAAACGCATATTCATATTTCCCGTGGAAAATCTATCTAATTTGCCATGCTTATACAAAACAAAATCCTATGAATGTGAAAAGAATACAAAAAAGATCAAAAATTGCCATGGCCAAATGCATGTTCAAATTTGCCATGGCATTTTACCATAAGTTGACATCTCTTGCGTAATAAAATTGTTGTGTATGTGAAACAACACAAAAAATGATCAAAATTGCCATGGCAAACTCATATTCAAATTTGCTGCCATGCTTATACAAAAAAAATCCCATGAATGTGAAAGAGTACAAAAAATGATCGAAAATTGCCATGGCCAAATGCATGTTCAAATTTGCCATGGCATTTTACCATATGTTGAGATCTCTTGTGTAATAAAATTGTTGTGTATGTGAAACAACACAAAAAATGATCAAAATTGCCATGGCAAATTCATATTCAAATTTGCCGCCATGCTTATACAAAAAATCCCATGAATGTGAAAGAGTACAAAAAATGATCAAAAATTGCCATGGCAAATACATTTTCAAATTTTCATCGTATTTATTGAAACGTTGCCATCTTTTGCATCATAAAATTGTCGTGTATGTGAAACAATACAAAATAATGATCAAAATTGCCGTGGCAAGTGCATATTCAAATTTGCGGTGGATCTTTTTTTATCAATTTTGTGACGCTTATATAAACAAAATTCCATGAATGTGAAATAATACAAAAAATGATTAAAAAAAACTGCCATGGCAAATTCATGTTCAGTTTTGCCATGGCTTTCTACCATAAGTTGCCATCTTTTGCGTAATAAAACTACCATGTATGTGAATCAACACAAAAAATGACCAAATTGCCATGGCAAATGCACATTCAAATTTGCCGCGGATTTTTAATCAAATTTCCCATGCTTATATAAAAAAAATATCATGAATGTGAAATAATACAAAAAATGATCAAAAATTTCCATGAAAAATGCATGTTCAATTTTGCCATGGCATTTTACCATAAGTTGCCATCTTTTGCGTAATAAAATTTCTGTGTACGTGAAATAACACAAACAATGATCAAAATTGCCATGGCAAAAATGCAGATTCAAAATTTGCGATGATTATTTTATCAAATTTGTCATGTATGTGTAAAGGATTGTAATGGATTTACCATGTGACGATTAATAAATTGTCAAAAGTTGTCAACACATCTTAAGTTGTAAAATATGTCAAGCATTGAGAATTTGCCGTGGTCAAACAAATCATGTTTTAAAATGGCGTGTAGGAAAACATCTAAACTTGTAAAAGTTGTCATGGCAAGAAATCATTTGTTAAATGGCATGTGAAAAAACACTCAAAACTTTCCATGGAAAACACATCTTAATTTGCCATCGCAGAAACATGTATTAAGTTGCCATGGCAAAGTATTTTCCATGGCAAAAACAGGTTGTAGTGTAAACACATGTTTAGTTTGCCATGGCAACACAATTAAAAGTTGTCACGTCAAACATGAACTAATACTAAAAATGACGACAACATGCATATTGGATGAATCAAAATTCGTGTGCACATAAGTTGCCATGAATATCGAAAAAGAAAAATTGCTGCCTATGCACATACAAAGTTTCCATGTCCATTATATTTATCATGAAACCGCAGAAGATCTAATACCTACAATTGTCACTGTGCAGAGTTGTTGAAGTTGCTATTAAGCTTGCCATGGAAGAACTAACAGGGGACAAAAATGTTCTAAGCATTTGACATGGAAAACAATCCATACCACGCAGCCGCCGCCGGCGGCTGAGGAGCCTACGACTGCTCGTCCTCACCTCCAGGCCTTCCTGAAGAACGTCACGAGCGCGGAGGTTGCCGTGCTCACAGGGGTTGGTCGGTTCGTCGGTCGCCGCCACGCCTGAAGAACCAGCCATCGGCCACCACGGTCGTCCGCCCATCGACGTCCATGACGTGCGCGGCGTGGTGCTTGCCCTCGGGGTCGAACAGCCCCATCCCGTGTCGAAGTCCACCGCGGAGGTCGAGCCGCACCAGGGATCCCAGCTGCACGCCCCCCTTTGTTCCCATGGTAGCACGAATGGACGCGGCGGAGCTCGAAGCCCAGCAGCAGTCGAGCCTTCCCTCACCGTCGGCCGGATTCAACTGCTCTTCACCGCTGTCGCATCCCCCGCCCCGCCTCACCAGCCATCTACCTGAAGGAAATATGCCCTAGAGGCAATAATAAAGTTATTATTTATTTCCTTATATCATGATAAATGTTTATTATTCATGCTAGAATTGTATTAACCGGAAACATAATACATGTGTGAATACATAGACAAACATAGTGTCACTAGTATGCCTCTACTTGACTAGCTCGTGAATCAAAGATGGTTAAATTTCCTAGCGATGGACAAAAGAGTTGTCATTTGATTAACGGGATCACATCATTAGGAGAATGATGTGATTGACTTGACCCATTCCGTTAGCTTAGCACTTAATCGTTTAGTATGTTGCTATTGCTTTCTTCATGACTTATACATGTTCCTATGACTATGAGATTATGCAACTCCTGCCATCGGAGGAACACTTTGAGTGCTACCAAACGTCACAACATAATTGGGTGATTATAAAGGAGCTCTACAGGTGTCTCCGAAGGTACATGTTGGGTTGGCGTATTTCGAGATTAGGATTTGTCACTCCGATTGTCGGAGAGGTATCTCTGGGCCCACTCGGTATTGCACATCACTATAAGCCTTGCAAGCATTGCAACTAATTAGTTAGTTGCGGGATGATGTATTACGGAACGAGTAAAGAGACTTGCCAGTAACGAGATTGAACTAGGTATTGAGATACCGACGATCGAATCTCGGGCAAGTAACATACCGATAACAAAGGGAACAACGTATGTTGTTATGCGGTTTGACCAATAAAGACCTTCGTAGAATACGTGGGAGCCAATATGAGTATCCAGGTTCCGCTATTGGTTTTTGACCGAAAACGTGTTTTGGTCATGTCTACATTGTTCTCGAACCCGTAGGGTGCGCACGCTTAAGGTTTCGATGACAGTTATATTATGAGTTTATGTGTTTTGATGTACCGAAGGAGTTCGGAGTCCCGGATGAGATCGGGGACACGACGAGGAGTCTCGAAATGGTCGAGAAGTAAAGATCGATATATTGGACGACTATATTCGGAGGTCGAAAAGGTTCCGAGTGATTCGGATATTTTTCGGAGTACCGGAGAGTTACGGGAATTCGCCGGGGAGTATATGGGCGTTATTGGGCCATACGGGAATAGAGGAGAGAGGCCAAAAGGAAGGAGGCATGCGCCCCCCCCCCCCCTCTGGTCCGAATTGGACAAGGGGCGCAGCCCCCTTTTCCTTCTTGGCGCGCCCCCGGTGGGAGTAGGACTCCCCTTGGCGCGCCCCCTCCTAGGCCGGCCGCCCCCTCCCCTCTTGCTCCTTTATATACGGGGGCAGGGGGCACCTCTAGGCACAACAACAATTGATCCTTGAGATCTCTTAGCCGTGTGCGGTGCCCCCCTCCACCATAGTCCACCTCGATAATACTGTAGCGGTGCTTAGGCGAAGCCCTGCGATGGTAGAACATCAAGATCGTCACCACGCCGGCTGCGTCGACGGAACTCTTCCCGATACTTTGCTGGATCGGAGTCTGGGGATCGTCACCGAGCTGAACGTGTGCTAGAACTCGGAGGTGCCGTAGTTTCGGGGCTTGATCGGTCGGGCCGTGAAGACGTACGACTACATCAACCGCGTTGTTCTAACGCTTCCGCTTTCGGTCTACGAGTGTACGTGGACAACACTCTCCCCTCTCGTTGCTATGCATCACCATGATCTTGCGTGTGCGTAGGAAATTTTTTGAAATTACTACGTTCCCCAACACTACCTCCATCACGTGCCCCCACTTCGCATCTAGTGCATGCCTCGCCAGCAGTCGCCGGGATCCGTAGGCCTCGTCGGATTAGAGGCAGTCTGTCACGCCCCCAAGTGGGTCTTAGCCGTGACAATCGCCACATGCTTATAAATCTCAAGTTTATAAGCATGTTAGGCTAGTAAACAAATTATTTTCCAGTATGTACAAGAGCCAACTTTATTCATTACTAGCTATTACAAAGGTCATGATACATGCAACTTGTTTATTTATTCCCAACCCGTAGAGCTACTCCTATTGTTCATCATTCTCATCGGCACATCCATCATTTGCTACTTCTCCAAATCAACAACAATAGCAAGAATGAGTATGATCTCATACTCAGCGAGCACACGGGTACAAAAGGAACTTCTCATGGCAAAAGTGCCAAAAAACACAAGGGTTAGTTGTATAGAAAGAGTTTGATGGCAGAGGAAGATAATGGAGATTTAATTTGAAGAAAAGAAAGGGAATAACTTGCATCACATATGACCGCAAGCTTCCCGACCCGGGAGTCACAGGGGTGAAATTTCACACTTTTACACTCTTAAGAGGGGTACTCCGACATCGACAGTCTAGACTAGAACCACACAGGCGCTAGTAGAGCAGAGCTCTTTATTCCCCCAAGAACCAACCACTCGACTTACTAGTGTCGATCGCTCCTACGGATCCATCATCGACACGCTTCCGAACGAGTGTCATTCTTAGTGGAGAACTCAGACAGTCCCATACCTGAACTGTGACCGGTACAATACATTTGCTGTCGTGATACCAGATTTTACAAAATTTATTAGACAAAGATTAACAAGAGGAAATACATGCAAAACCAAGATAAATATCTCTAGGCTTTTCACAGAACCAACCATCCATGCATGAGCCATTAATCCATGTGCTCACATCCATGCATGAGCCATTAATCCATGTGCTCACATGCATGTACCAAGGATTTCTCCACCGTGATCATAAACTAAAAGGTAGTACTGTGATATGCATGCTAGCTTCAAGAGATGTACAGGAATCAAATCACACGAATCGTGCATATTATAGAGCTTCAGAAGTACTACTAGCTATAGAGCATGGCATGAACAGTAAGACAAACAAAGAATAGGACCGCTAGAAAGGCTAGATGGAACGCATGCTTGCCTGACTCGCTGACTCGCTGCTTCCTCCGGCGCTCTTGCCGATCAGTGTGATTCTGCTCCATGCAAAGCTAGCTAGTGAATCGGTTTGTATGCTGGAATGAGTACTACAGCGTGGTATTGCTCCTCTATTTATAGGCATGGCAGGGAAGGGATGGAGCTGGATAAGTGTAACTCAGAAATATCTATAGCCTTGGTGTCCCTAGATTTTACAGCTGCTTGTACTTTTACATCACGCGTGCCTAGCTGACTCAACAGAACAGTAAATGCTATAGATAAAGTGGTATCAGAGCTCTAGGTTTTAGGTAGCGTTGGGATAAATGGATAGATCAATAAATGAATTTATGGCTTTTATCACGCCTTGCATGACTATAGGCCTCTGGTCTATAGGCGCGTGGCGGCAGTCTTGCCTAGGCCCGGTCTCGGGGCGTGACACAGTCGGGGGAGGACAAGGGAAGATTCGGCTGGATCCAACTGCTGTTCACCGCCGTCGTGGCCTCCGTCCGCCACCGCTCGCCTCTCCAGCTATCTACCTCCATCTCGTGACCTCCCACCGTGCATCTCGTCGGCAGTCACCGGGATCCGCGACCTCGTCGGGTTAGAGGCAATCGGCGAGGATAGGGGAAGAGAATTGTGGATGAGTGGGAAAAGAAAGTGAGATAAAGGAGTGGGCGCTGTTCGGGACGGTTGGTCTCAACCCGAACGACTTCATTGGCTGACGTGGCGACTTTGTGTGCTTCAACATTCGTGTGAAAATCCAACGAATAAATGAGGCATTTGGACTGAATGTCTACGGCGCACACGTGTGGCACTTGTTGTTTAGGTAATTTAATTTGAATGAAAGTACGCTAATTTTTTAGCTAGCTAATAAACACTAACTAAAGTCTAAATTTCATCTAGTTTGCATGTAATATCTGTAAAAGAAAAAGAAATCAAACGATTGCACCCGGCCAGATGATTGTTGCATGGATGCTCGTGATTTCCTAGTAGCTACCTAGAGACGGGCGATAATACAGATCATACGAGCAAGGAAACACCTTCCAAGTCAGCAACGATGGCCATCGTGAGCAATCGATCACAGGCTATCTCGCAAGGCTGCAGGCTGAGGGCAAACTCCCGCGGCTTCCCCACCACGCAAGATAGGCGGGCCCACTTTGACAGTTAAGCAGGTGCCATGCGAACCTGTTTTAAGAACCTCCTAGTATAAGGTTCCCTCAAGGCCTCAACCAATTTTTGTTTCTGGTTTTGTGGATTTAACCCATTTTTTGTTTCTCTTTTTGTGTTTCTTTGTTTTTAATTTTTCTTTTCCTTTTGTTTTATCATTTTATATTTTATTTTAATCCTTTGTTCAAATGTTCGAAATTCCTACAAAATCATGACTTCAAAAAATCGCCATTTAAAATATTATTCAAATTTTTGAAAAAAAATGTTCAACTTTTCTAATTTTCTTCACGTTTTAAAATTGTGCGCAACTTATAATTTGTGTTTACAATTGGAATTTTTTTCGTAATTTCAAAAAATATTAACATTTTTAAGAAATTTGTTCATATTTTATCAAATTGTTCACGTTTCCAATTTCTGTTCACTTTCAACAAGAAAAATCTCAATTTAAAATAATTGTTTGAATTCAAAATTTATGTAGAAATTGCAAAATAAAATTTTAAAATAAAACCCGTTCATGTTTTCAAAATTTAATTGTTTTTTAAAATCACAGTTAAAAGTTTTGTCCACAATTCAAAATTCGTTCGCAATTTTGAAAAATTCACACAATTTTTCGAAAAAATCATTTAAAAGATGTTCATCTTTTCAAATATCATTCACGTTTTTCTAATTTTATTCACTTCTTCGAAAAATTGTTGATGTTTCAATATTTTATTCCAAATTTTGAATTTGTTCACTATTTCAAACATTGTTAGCATTTTTTTTTAAATGTTCACAAATTTTCCAACAAATTTGTTTGATAAAATTACATAATGACCCCTTGGCCAAGCTTGCTAGGGCATCAGCAACAATATTTGCCTCCCTAGGAAAGTGGATGAAAGAAGTATAGGAAAACTCACAAGCCAGATGTTACAATGATCAAATATTATAGTCGCTTGGCCAGCAGATCAACCTCCCTCATTCATCATGTTAAACACTAGAGATAATCCAATTGTCTGTGCCAGTAAAAGTTTGTACATCAATGCAGATGCTTCAGCTGAGAGGCATCAAGACGAAAATCAAATTTTTTTTCAGTTGCCTGCAATTATGAACTTTTCTCTCTCATCTGAGGCGCTCAAGAACATTTTTTTAGAAATTTGTTCATATTTTATAAAATTGTTCGCCTCTCCAATTTCTGTTCACTTTCAAAAAGAAAAATCACAATTCAAAATATGTTTATAAATTGCAAAAGTAACATTTTAAAATAAAAACCCGTTCATGTTTTCAAAATTTATTTGCTTTTAAAAATCACAGTTAAAATTTTTGTCTAGAATTCGAAATTCATTAGCAATTTTGAAAAATTCACACAATTTTTCAAAAAAATCATTTAAAAAAATGTCATCTTTTCAAAAATCATTCTTGTTTTTCTAATTTTATTCACTTCTTTAAAAATTGTTGATGTTTCAGAATTTTATTCCAATTTCTGAATTTGTTCACTATTTCAAACATTGTTAGCATTTTTTATAAAAATGTTCATAAATTTTCCAACAAATTTGTTTTATAAAATTACATAATGACCCCTTGGCCAAGCTTGCTAGGGCATGAGCAACAATATTTGCCTCCCTAGGAGAGTGGATAAAAGAGGTATAGGAAAATTCACAAGCCAGATGTTGCAGTGATCAAATATTGTAGTGGCTGGGCCCGCATATCAACCTCCCTCATTCATCGTGTTAAAAACTAGAGATTATCCAATTGTCTGTGCCAGTAAAAGTACGTACTTCAATGCAGATGCTTCAGCTGAGAGGCATCAAGACGAAAATCATTTTTTTCAATTGCCTGCAGTTATGAACTTTTCTCTCTCATCACGAATAGTAGCCCCTGTTGTCCCAATGAGTAAATCTTTATCAAATGAGGCATCTACATTGAGTTTAACATGTCCCCTCGGTGGTAGCTCTCTCACTCCCAATTTTCCTTTTGCTTTGGGCTGCATACATGGCGTAGTTTGCCATGGGCCTGGCTGCGGCTTTCCATGGATCAGCATTTCGAAATCACTAATTAAGGAGTACTCAGTTTAAAGATTATTTCCATCTTTCCAGGTCACGACAAGTGGTGCGCTGTATGTGCGCCACTTGTCGCCATCTGGGAGTTTTCTTTTTTTTCGTAGATCTATTTATCAAAATGATTTTTTGTCCAGTAGGCTGAGGAAGACCGGTGAAAAACCAAAAAGCCGAATAAAACCAGGAAAAAAACGTCTAAAAAACGAAAACGCGTGCGAAAAAAAAAACAAAATCAGAAAGAAGCGCCTAAAGTGCGACACGCAGCGGCGGCTGAGAGCGCGCCAAGTGGGGCTCTCTCAGCCCATCCCCAAGTTACCCTTGGGGAGGCTGGGAACGAGCGCTCTTTAGTTAGTTGCTCCCGTCTTTTCTTTCTCTATAACATTAGGTTCGTTGCAAAAAAATCTGCAACCAGTAGCCGCCACAGCACCGTTGCAGCCGGGGTCAAGCGCGGTCGCCGCTTCAAAGACGACCGTAGGCCGTGCATGGGGTGCCCAGAGGCGACCAGGTCAGAGGTCTGGCGCTCGCCGACGGCAGCGCGATGGCGGGGACAGACGATGATGATTCTTGCAACATCCTCCCTATTACAAGAAACATTTCTGCAACATCAGTAATGTTGCAAAATTTTCTTCTATAACACCTATATAAAGGTGAAGACAAAAAGTCTGCAACATGAACTCTGTTGCACGTCAAGCACAACATCATCATTCTTTTTAGAACATAGACGTCAGGGACGTCCGGCTTTAAATTAATAAAGCCCGTGAACTTAGGCAGCGTACACAACCACTTAGTACCAGACGACAAGTCACACGGATAAACGACAAGCACCGACGAGAATAGAGTCTATTACATGGCATATCCAGCCGGAACTAAAGAGCACGCAGGCTCGGGTGGGATCACATCCAAAAGGACCTGCCTTCCCTAGGAGGAAACGGGAGGCGACGACGAAGCTCGGGCCGTGGAGTAGACAGAGCGGAGGCGAGTCAGAGCCAGCTGGTGCAGATCAGAGTCTTGGTGCCTTCCCAGTGGAGCCCATTGCTGCAAGAACAAGATGCATTTGTAGATCACGTTAGCTGGGTGCGAGGGGAAACCGCCCTCAATGGTAAACTTGTTACGGATGTGCCACAAAGCCCACAGCATGGCCGCCGCACAGGTCCACAAAACACGTCGCGAGGATCCCTGAACCGAGGACAGGTAGGACACAAGCTCGGGGCGAGAGCGGGGGTCCCAAACCACCCCCGCGGCCTCACGAACCGCACTCCAGGAAAAACGAGCCAAAGAGCACCGGAAAAACATATGATCTGCATCTTACGGGGAGCCGCACAAAGCACAAGGCCCGGAGGCTGGGCCGTTGCGTTTGGCAATGTTAATGGAAGTAGGGAGGCGGTCTTGACAAAGTTGCCAGAGGAACACCTTGATCTTGAGGGGAATCCGAGCCTTCCACAACCCCGCGGCCGCCAGAGGGACATGGCCACGGGTAAGCTCTCTGTACAGGGACTTGACAGAGAATTTGCCAGAGCCCGAAAGCCTCCAGGACACCGAGTCCATGCTGGACGACAGACGAATGTCCGCAATCAAAGCCCGAATGCGATCCCACTCCACCCTCTCGGGGCCCGTGAGCTCCCGTCTAAAGAAAATTGGGGGCGGGGAGGAGCTGATCGCCGAAGCCACCAGTTGGTTGGGCTCCACTGCGATGTAATAAAGGAGGCGGAATTTAGACCAAAGAGGTTGCTCGCCAATCCAGTGTCGAGCCAGAAACGGGTGGAGCGTCCGTTATTGACCGTAAACCTCGCGCCCCTGGGAAAGTACGGTTTATGGGATTGGATGGAATTCCAAAAAGGAGATCCGTGGGTCGCAGCCCGAAAGAAATTCCCATCCGGGAAGTACTTTGCACGAAGGAGATCCATCCAGAGACCCGTCTCTTCCTGAGACAGCTTCCAAATCCACTTACACGTAAGAGCGATATTCATCAACTTAGAGTTGATGATCCCCAGGCCCCCCTGGGCTTTGGGTCTGCACACGGCCTGCCACTTAACCATGTGGTATTTACGCTTCGGACTCGCTCCTTCCCAAAAGAAACGGGCCCGCGGGGTGTCCATTTTAGAGTGGACCCCGTCAGCCAACAGGAACAGGCCCATGGCAAACATAGGCAAGGACGAAAGGCTGGAATTAGTAAGAATTAGTCTAGCCCTTGAAGACATAAAACGGCCTCTCCACGGGCAAACCCTGCCCGCCACCTTAGTGCAGAGAGGGTCCCAATCAGCAATCGTGCTTTTTTTCGCTGTGATCGGGAGGCCGAGGTATGTGAAAGGCAGTTTTCCCAATTTGCAGTTAAGCAAATTGGCTACCCGCACGCTTTCGGCCGCGTCCATCCCTATGGACACCACTTCACATTTGTGAAAGTTTATTTTCATCCCGGACATAAGTTTGAAACTAAGAAGAATGTCTTTGACCGTTGCGATACTATGGTGGTCCGGTTCAAAAAGGAGGAGGGTGTCATCCGCATACTGAAGGTGTGACACGCCTCCCGGGATCATATCGCCAACCACTCCCCTGATATGGCCGGCAGTCCGAGCTTTGTCTAGCATGGCGCCCAAGGCGTCTGCCACAAAGTTAAAGAGTAACGGCGAGGACAGGTCCCCTTGACGAAGCCCCCGCTTGTTACGGAAGAAGTTCCCTACTTCTCCGTTCACCGCAACCGCTGTTTGGCCACCCGAGACCAATTGCATCATGCGGTGAACCCACACAGACGAAAATCCTCGGTCCAGGAGGACGCGACGGAAAAACTCCCAGTTCACTCTGTCGTACGCCTTCTCAAAGTCTAATTTCAGAAGGATAGCAGGCTGACGCGATTGTTTTAACGAGTGAATGATCTCTTGGAGGACCAAAGGCCCCTCCAGAATGTAACGACCACGAATGAAAGCCGATTGGTTCCTACTAATAATACGTTGAGCAATTGGAGACATGAGAGAGGAACAAGCCTTAGCGCAAATTTTAAAGGGGACATTGATGAGCGCAATCGGTCTAAACAGTCTAATACAGTCCGCTCCCTTGACTTTGGGGATCAAAGATAGAACCCCATAGTTAAGGCGAGAGATATCTACGGTACCGCGCATGAACCCATTACATACGTCGAAAATTGGCCCTTTAAGCACTTGCCAAAACCGTTTGAACATCGCCACCAGCCACCCATCAGGACCCGGAGCGGTGTCCGATTTCATCGCGAGAACCGCCGCATCAATCTCCTGGGGGAGGAAGGCCAACCCTAAGGCCTCATTTTTGGCGTCCGTAACCCGCAGCGCAGGATCCCAGACGTCCGCCCGCGGCCGGGCTCTGGGCTCCTCCCTGGAGCCCATTAACTGGAGTTAGAACTCGTAGATGTGTCGAACTATGTCATGTTGGCGCAAAAGGAGCCCCTGCTCCGATTGCAGGTGTATAATGGCGCATTTACGCCGACGCCCATTGGCGTACGCGTGGAAATACTGAGTGTTCGCGTCTCCCTTGAGAGTCCACTTGATGCCACCGCGTCTTCGCCAGTACTCCTCCTCAGCCCTGAGGAGAGACTCAATTTGGGCCTCTATGGCGTAGTGCTGGGCCCAATCGTGAGTCGGGAA